>OY728123.1:1057338710-1058588710 GCA_963277665.1 Viscum album | reverse complement strand
AATAAAATAATTAATACAACATTTTTGTATAATTATTTAATATACTTATATTTTTCATAAAAATTAAAAATAAAATCCTATGAAGAAGATAAATCTATTACCTTTCACAATAATACTTTCACTCGAATTTATCATCTTAAAATCACAATATTTAAATTGTTATATTTATTAAATTATGAAGGTGACAACTTTGGAATCATTTAAAATAATATAATATAAGTGTCATAATCGCCTTAATAAGGATCCCAATGGTCAAAAATTCGGCAATTGGATGATTAGGGTTTATATATACACTAATAATAAGTTTTGTGCAGATTTTTGGGCCTTTGGATATGTATTACTATTTCAATAAAAACTATATTATTAATTTTTCACTAAATAAATAATTTCTGCATCATTAATGTATAAGATAATAAGGTAATTAAATAACTCTTAAAAATTAAAAATAAATTACCATGATAAAGAAAAACATTTTATCTTTCAAATTAGTATTTATAACCGAATTTATATTCTGTATAAACATATATTAAAAATACTTTAATTGTTAAAGTTGAGTGAGACATATTTCACTTTCCTTTAAATAAAATAAACTAAAGGTCTTAATCACCTCAAAGTGGGTTCTAATGGATACCATTTCGACCCAAATATGACTTAGGACAAATTATAATCATCCAATTGTATTTAGACAGTATTAGGATAATTTTATAATATTATATTTACCCTTAATTACCCAATTTACCTTTTACTATGGTAAATAAAATTTACCGATGTTACTATTCATAAAGCCCAAAAATAAAAAGAAGTCTATAAATATAATTTGGATCCACCGATTCCAAATATTGAATCCATTTTTCAAAATTCAATACACAGAAGTTGAAGAAATTAAATTAAAATTAATCCCGTTGTCGAAAGAAAATGGGTTTTTGTTTAAAACATTGCAAAAGAATGAATTTATTTAACCTACGAATTCAATGTAAAATCAATGCTAATGACATACATTATATTAAATGGTAAAAATATATTCTATTTATACTTTAAAAACATTCAATATTATAATTTAACCACATAAGTTATTACGATGAAAAAAGTTGTTTTTAATTAAAATATAGTGTGTTTTTACTATTGAATAAAATATGAAAGTTATCAGAATAATATGAAACATTTATCCAAGGTAAAATTTTATATCCTAATTCCAAAGAATAATTTTATTTTGTAAAATTGAACTTATAAACATGTCAAAAATTAAATTTAAAATGGGTGCGCCATCAAAAGGAGGCACAAGTGCATTTTTTGAAAAATACTTATTTTACACAAAAAAATTATTTTGTTCTTATACCATGTTCTAGAAAATGTGTAAGATGAATAATAATGTTATAAAATTCAAAATTTAGTTAATTCTATTCAAAACGGCTTGTTCATAATAATATTATAATAATATATCATTGTTTAGTAAAACCCGGTATTGCGTACAACACACGCTATCGAGGAATGTCGCGATTGCGTGTAATGCAAGCCAAGTCAGGGTTGCGTATACTGCAAGCTAATACGGTGTTGCATATAGTCCAAGATAATCTTGGTGTAGCATACAACAGAAGTCATCAATGAAATTAAAAAGAATATTTTTCATAAAATCTCGGGGTGTTAGATTCTACCCCCCTTAAAATGAATTTCGCCCTCGAAATTCATCGGAGTTATAAATGGTTTACTAATCGAAAGTTTTAATTGAAACCCACATTGTAAAAAGGAATACAAAAACTTCATTTTAAAAATTGATGTATGAAATATATTGGTTACCCAAATTAACTCATCACTGGGTTTCCACGTAGGAAAACATAGGTGAAAATATAGATATGGAAGAAAAATATAACCATCATGTTCTGATGGAGAGTGGTAGAGGACGTGGCTATAAAAAAACCAACAATCACAACGACATAAATTTGTGATGATCTAAGGTACCATATGATTCATCGGATATAAGGGCACTAGGACAACATTTTTTGTTTTCAATATCATTTCCCTAAAGTTTATGAATTAAAAGAAATACTTATATGATTTTGGTACAATCTCACTGTTGTTCATGAATTGAACAATCTCCACTTAATCTCTTAAAGAAATGAAGTTGAATTTGTTATTCGTGAAGCATTATCAGATCATGTGATAGAATGATGGGTTATTCCATCTGTTTCAAAAGGTTAGCAAAAGTTATAAGTCCATCTTATGGTGAGATTAATCGTATATGGTTACAAAAATGGGCATAGACTTTATTTATCACACCGCTTAGTAAAATAGAACTACTTTCCACTAACCAAGGACTTCATGTTGGAAAGTGGTAGGCAATAAAGGCTTGTCGCACTTGGGTTGTGGGTTCGATTTCCACAACCTTGTCTGAGGCGATGGGTTGTTGCTCGTCTTGCAGGTTGTCCCTTTTTCTAAAACTACATTATAATAACATTCCTGTAATAATATCGAAAAAAGTCCTATCTGATGTCTGACATAACCCTTTCCAATCTTTAGACTTATCCCGAATACATCTGTCCAATCTCATAGTGTACAGAAAATGATTACTGGAAAGGTCACATAACAATAACTTGAATAACATCATTTTATCATACGATATATCTTGTTGGTCACATTCCAAACACATAAATTCCTTAATCATGTGTTCTCTTGAAACAGAAATTACCATAGAAACTTAGTGAAAACATGAATGTTGTCAAAAGGTAACTCTTTCCACATACCAAAATCCCAAAATTTCTATATACTCAAACCATGATATCACTTTGTCCTTATATTAGTCATGAGCTCATGAATACAATCAAACATCTCATTATCTTCTTATCCCTTCATTATGCGCATATCATCTACTTTCCAAAAAAATTTCAATCATTTTTCATGGTTAGTGATGCCATATTTTTATGGAAAACCAAAATGGACCAATACATAGATATTCCAATATACCATAAAAGTACCTCAACAAAATTATTCTTTAATACCAATACAAAACACTTCAATCCAATTATTGTCATGGAATAAGTCCTTCCTTGAATTAGAAGTAACTTCTTAGGTCAGGGAATTGAGTTGGGTAATTCCCATGTTCTCCACAGATAAGACATTGGACTCCATAACAGTCTGTCACTCTATGACCCTTTTCTCCACATAGATAACATTTTCCCCTCCATTTGAGGTATTCCTCAAGGTTCTTCATCCCTTCTTTAGAAATCTCAATATTCCTTTGTCTATGCTCTTCACCATGCGAACATGCATAAAATTCCATCTTCCTCTTATTTGATGACTTAGGAATACAACTAAAGTTTACCTTGTTAATCATATATCGAGATGACTGATTCGGAAAAATCACAATATCTTTATCTCTAGGAATTACACAATTTTGTTGCTCATAGTCACCAATTTGTCCATTGGATTCAATGTTAACCAAATTCCTTCTGGTTCTCTCCATTGACTAAAACACAAAAATAATTCTCTGAGAGGAAAAAATAATACAAGGAAATAACATAATCAAGGGGGAGTACCTTTGACATCTAACATCTTAGGTTTAATTCTAATATCGTTACCGTAATTCTAGGACAATAACCTATACTTATACTTAACCTTAGGGACATCCCTAGACATACCTTAGAAATATCTCTAGGGATCTCAATATAGTTTTTGCATCCTAGTTTCCAAAAGTTGACTAAACCTTTCCTCTGATACCAACTATAGAGACCCGAAGCTTGACATATATGGACGTTACATTACTTTTTTGTAATACTAAATACATAACAAAAACAGACACACAAGGACCATAATAGTTTAGTGTCTTTGGAAACTCGGAAAAATAATCTTCTAATCATGGTGAAAGATCATAAACATCTCCCATAAAGATCTTCCCCTTTTTTTTCTTACCTAAAACCTTTCTTTATTTCCTAGGGAAAATAAAACATAAAAGGGTGAGCTCAAATGCTCTGTAAGGGCAAACATAGAGAACATAAAACAATCCATAAACATTTGAAAGCAAAAACGTGAACATGAAATATAAACATTAAAACTTTGAGAAAAGAAATAAATCTTGGAAGTACGTAAGGAATATATCATAAAGGAACATAAATCATGATAAAATAGCATGGGAATAAAACATGTAATTGTAGAAACCATTCATCACTTGTTATGATTTCTATAGTAGCCAAGGAATTGCTGCCAAGACCATCTTAGTGGACAAAGTCCATTTCTGAATCGAGTTCAGTCCTCGTTTCAGTCCTGTAACACTGAACCAGATTAAATTAAAGGTCCATCCATGTCTATCTCATGAGATATAAATCTTTACCCAATGCATTATAGGGAGATATAGGTCCCACCCATCTCATAATAAAATCATTCTTACTTGTTCCACAAAATAAACATACATCATTCATAATAACCCAATAAATAAAATGGGTTTCATAAACATCATCCCATCATCACATAATCCATATAAAAGAAATGTATATCATTTCATAATAAGAAAAGTGAAACCATTAAAATCATAGAGACATGATACTTGAAACATACACATATGATATAATGTCATATTAGATGAAAAATGGTTTTGATAAAACACTTGAAATGAATTCTTGAGGAAAATATCCTTTCTTCTTCAAAATCATTCTCTTTCCACAAAATGTCATTCAATTTTAAAAGAAAAGGATTTTGTTGAAAATAGTCATGAAATATTTTGGAGTAAGCTTCATGAAAATAATGCTTTAGAAAACTGTAAAAATCTGTTCATGTCATATAAGTTCAAAAAAACATTCTTCTCGTACTTTTGACGGAAAAGTAAAAAAGTACCTCATAACATAAACAAAAGAAAGATTCCTTACATATCATGTAGTAAAAGTCAAAATGGGTAAAAAGGAAATTAAACATACATAAAAACACTTTTAGAAAACTTGTACATGGATGATAAAAATAACCCCTGTAAATACTTAAGTATAAGCAATCTCGGATAAAAATGAGATTTGAAAAATTATCCCTTACCTTAGGTCTGATATGAATTGTTGGATCCAAACTTCTTTTATAATGATTTAAATAATGTCATTTACTTATTACATAATCATATTCATTGTTATGATATCATATATTTTTCACTTAGGAATTTAAAATAACCGTTCTTTTGTAAATTCCATGGTAAAGCAGCGTTTTGGGTAAAATCATTTCATTTATCGTATGTGTTTCGAGTTGTCGTTCTTGATATTATTACTTATATCCTGATTTACATAATTCCATAATGTAAAACATTATTTATATATAATATATATTCATTATATAGATATATATTTTAGATCGATAAAAGGAATGAAATACACCGTTCATGGAGAAGGTAGGTTGTATGTACGCATGAATGCAATTTTCGTTTCCTTATTGAATTGAATGAAAATAAATAGATGAAATATATATATAACTAAATCCAGTAGCATTAGTATTTCATATATTTCATTATTATTCATTATATAAACTTTATAATCATTCATGTATGGTTAACATAGAGAATGAATCTCATCACGTCGTGGAGACGGTAATCCGTACGTACGCACGAGCGATGATATCGTTTCCATAATTATTGAATAGAATTGGAGTAGATGGTATAATATATCAAAATAAGTATGATGTTATAATAACCATATATAGTTATTCTTTACACCATTATACCCATCCACGTAAGGTGTTGGTGGAAAAAGAGATTACACCACGCCGTGGAGACGGTATTCCGTACGTACGCACGCGTGGTGATTTTGTTTTCCGTAGGATGGATAGATGGTGAAATAGGATTGTTTCATAATTATAATAACATATCAGTATATTAGTGATACTTATGTTATTAATTCATAATGAAAAAACTAAATAAGAATAAGTGGAAGAAAAAATAAAGTTGAAAGAATCGGTAACGGATATTACCTCTTCTTTGAAGCGCCTCTTTGAGACCTTCTTTTAGGGCACTAAAATTGGTCTTTGAAGAAGACAAGGATATATATAATGGTTCTAAGGAAGTGGTAAAGTGAAATGGTCATGGTTTGGCAGGGCTTGGAGGCTCAAATTTGTGTGAGGATGAGAGGTAGGAGGTGCCCTTTTATAAGGGAGGAGAGGGGCACCTTTGGAAATCTTAAAAATATTAATTTATAATAAATCTAACACCACTTAAAAACCTAAAAAAATGACTCATATTATAATATTAGATGATATAGGGTTTTAATCTCATCAAAAAATAAAATTTATACATGCTAGGAATTTATTTTAAACATTATCAACTTGATTTATCCTTACTTAATAAATTTACTTTTATTTGTGGTAATAATATTCAAAATTTTAAATTATAACAAATAATTACTTATTTGTTTTTAATTGTCCATAATTGGATATTTACAAAATTTTATACCGTATAAAATTAAATTTATAATTTTTAAATATTTTTTGTGATTTTTAAACAATTTTATAATATGTTATTTTTATAAAATAACAATAGTATCAATTTTGACACTATTCATTTATTTGAATTTAAATAAAAAATATACAGAAGGTATGTTCAAAATAAAAGGTTTAATAGATTAATAACATGTAATATTTATCTAGAAAATTAGTGGATCACGTTAAATAGTTCATATAAAATTTAGTTTATTATTTTTAAAACCATTTATTTGGTCTATCTCTTAATAAAATAATTACTACAACATTTTTGTATAATTATTTAATATACTTATTTATTTCATAAAAATTAAAAATAAAATCCTATGATGAATATAAATCTATTACCTTTCACAATAATACTTTCACTTGAATTTATCATCGTAAAATCAGAATATTTAAATTGATATATTTATTAAATTATGAAGGTGACAACTTTGGCATCATTTAAAATAAAATAATATAAGTGTCATAATCGCCTTAATAAGGACCCAAATGGTCAAAAATTCGGCCAGTGGATGATTAGGGTTTATATATACACTAATGATATGTTTTTAGAATATTTTTGGGCCTTTTGATATGTATTACTATTTCAATAAAAACTATATTATTGATTTTTCACTAAATAAATAATTTCTGCATCATTAATGTATAAGATAATAAGGTAATTCAATAACTATTAAAAATTACAAATAAATTACCATGATAAAGAAAAAAAATTTATCTTTCAAATTAGTATTTATAACTGAATTTATATTCTGTATAAACTTATATTAAAAATACTTTAATTATTAAAGTTGAGTGAGACATATTTCACTTTCCTTTAAATAAAATGAACTAATGGTCTTAATCACCTACAAGTGGGTTCTAATGGATTCCATTTCGACCCAAATATTACTTAGGACAAATTATAATCATCCAATTGTATTAAGACAATTATTAGGATAATTTTATAATATTATATTTACCCTTAATTACCCAATTTACCTTTTAATATGGTAAATAAAATTTACCGTTGTTATTATTCATAAAGCCCAAAAATAAAAAGTATTCTATTAATATAATTTGGACCCACTGATTCCAAATATGGAATCCATTTTTACAAATTCAATACACAAAAGTTTCAGAAATTAAATTAAAATTAATCTCGTTGTCGAAAGAAAATGAGTTTTTGTTTAAAACATTGCAAAAGAATGAATTTATTTAACCTACAAATTCAATGTAAAATCAATGCTAATGACATAAATTATATTAAATGGTAAAAATATATTCTATTTATACTTTAAAAAAATTCAATATTATAATTTAACCACATAAGTTGTTACGATGAAAAAAGTTGTTTTTAATTAAAATATAGCGTGTTTTTACTATTCATTAAAATATGATAGTTATCGGAATAATATGAAAAATTTATCCAATGTAAAATTTTATATCCTGATTCCAAAGAATAATTTTATTTTGTAAAATTTAACTTATAAACATGTCATAAATTAAATTTAAAATGGGTGTGCCATCAAAAGGTGGCAAAACTGCATTTCTTGAAAAATAATTATTTCACCCGAAAAATTTATTGTGTTCTTATACCATGTTCTAGATAATGTGTAAGATGAATAATACTGTAATAAAATTAAAAATTTATTTAATACTATTCATAAAGGCTAGTTCATAATAATTTTATAATTATATATCATTGTTTAGTAAAACCCGGTATTGCGTACAACAAACACTATCGAGGAAGGTCACGATTGCGTGTAATGCAAGACAAGTCAGGGTTGCGTATACTGAAAGCTAATACGGTGTTGTGTATAGTGAAAGATAAACTTGGTGTAGTGTACAAAAGAAGACATCAATTAAATTAAAAAGAATATTTTTCATAAAATCTCGGGGTGTTACAATCCTAATAGTGTTTTACCTAGACATTCTATAACCCTATATAACTACCCTTTAGAAATTGTTATATGAGACCTAGATACTAGAATGAAAACTATAATAATTATAGAAAATCTAGTTGAGTTTTCTTCCTTTCTATCCCAATTAGATCCTAAATCAATTGAATAATCCTTAGTTGATTAAAGTTGGAAGATAACAATGAAAAAAGAACTAAACCAATTCAAAAGAAATGAAGTTTGGAAATTAGTTGAAAGACCAAAGAACTATCCTGTTATTGCAACTAAATGAGTCTTTAGATATAAATAAGATGATAAAGTTAACATAACTAGAAATAATGAAAGAATAGTAGCCAAAGCATATAATCAGGAAGAAGGTATAGATTATGATAAGACCTTTTCCCCTATGGCTAGATTAGGATCCATTGGGATCCTTTTTTTCCTATACAACTCATATGAATTTTAAATTATTTTAGATGGATGTTAAGTTTGCTTTTTAAATTGTTATGTAATGGAGGATGTGTATGTTGAGCAACCTCCTAGTTTTGAAAATTAAATTTTTTTTTAAACATACTAAATCTTTTTATGGCCTTAAACATGCACCTAGATCTTGGTAGAAATATTAAGTTCTTTTCTATTGAAAAATGATTTTACTGTTGGTATGGCTGATCAATCAATTTTCAAGAAAACAATAAATTCTAATATTTTATTGGTTCAAATTTATATTGATGATGTAATTTTTTGATCAACAAATAAGAAAAAGTGTCATGAGTTTTCAAAATTAATGCACAAATAATTTGAAATGAGTATGATGGGATAACAAAAATTTATTTTTAGGGATTTAAACTATAAAAAAGATATTTGAAATGTTTTTGAATCAAATTAAATACATTATCTATTTAAAAAATAAATTTATACTTGAAAACAATAACACATATGAAACTCCTATGTTTACAAATATAAAACTTGATTTGGATGAAACTGTAAAATCAGTAGACAACAAGTTATATAGAGGTATGATTGGTAGTTTATTATATCTTACTACTACCAGGATATATATTATGTACTCAGTATTTCTTTGTGAAAGATTTCAATCAAATCCTATAGAATCTCATTTTACAGCTTTCAAAATAATTTTTAGATATTTAAAAGGAACTGTTTTTCAATATCTTCTTTATCCAAAAACTTATGATTTTAATTTAATTTCATATTCGAATAGTGATTTTGGAAGATGTATATTAGATAAAAAAGACACATCAAGAACATGTCATGTTTTAGGAAAAACATTTGTGGCCTGGATAGGTAATAAACAACTCTCCGTTACATTGTCAACAGACGAGGAAGAATATCTATCTATAGGCAGTTGTTGTGCACAAGTTTTTTGCATGAAAACACTCTTATGGATTTTGGACTAAATTTTAATAATACACCTCTTTTATGTGATAATTCAAGAGCTATAAATATTTCAAAAAATTATTTATGTCATTTTAGAACTAAGAATATTTATATTAGACATCATTTTCTATGAGATCATGTTCTTAAAAAAAATATATTTTCATAATTTATAATTATTGAATTTCAATTAGATGATATTTTTACTAAACCATTTCCAATTATAGGATTTGATTTTATTAAGGGGGAGTTATGTTTATTTTATTTTAAATAAATTTTATTTTTAATTCTATTTTTTTTAAATAAAACTTATATAATATTATTTTTAATGTTTTTGATTATATTATTTTAAATTTTCACTATTTAAAATAATCTAGCAACTCACCTATTAAATATGTTACCTTTTTTTCTTCTGTAATAAATTTTAAATATGCCACATATGATATAATTTTTTTTTAAATTCTATAATCGTTATTATGTACATAATTACACTGGAATCAAGGATCTTTCGGAACCCATTTCGAATTAAAAAACCTGCCCATTTTCTCAAATCCTTTAGATATACTGAAACCCTTCACTTATTTCTCCTTCCTTTACTTGCACCTTCGAAACCATAGAACCTCAAACTTTTAGATATTTTAGTTGGAAATGGAATAAATAAATTGAATTGAATAAGTTGAACCCAATGATGCGAAGCTTTAGTGTTCAATTGGATAGAAAATCCTTCAGAGAAAATTCATCGATATGGAAAAACTATATCAAACGAACATGGTGTTAAAGAAATCATTATCCTTTAAAGGTATTGAAATGAAATTCTGTGAGGACTACACTAAATTTCTGTATGAAGTTGAGTTGAGAAGTTTCTTTAAAACTGTTCAAATTTTTTTGGGAGATACATAATATTCAATTGTTGCGAAGATCGAATACAGGGAGTTATTGATCTCTTCTGTTGAAATTTCAATGATCTTGCACTTAACTGACGAGGGAGTTTTTAATTTTCATATTAAATCAATTGGGGATAGAAATCATAAATATGAGTATATCATGCCTTTTTTGTTTGGTTCTACTAACATAATGATTTTTTTTCAAATATTTAGAACTAGATCAGATGATTTTGGTTAAATTTATTCAAACTGGAATAGCCCCAAGGATGTATGAGTTGGAGAAGATTATTTTTCCTGATATGTATATTATGTTTCTTTTTTAGGTGACATAAAGATGAAATTTCCAAGATATTTTATAATACTTTTGAGTTACTTCTGTCAACCTGAGGCTTATATGAGTTTTTATCCTTATGAAAGTTTTATTTAAAATATTTATTTTAAAAAAGATATGGTGAGGCTGATTTATGCGAGAATCAGATGCCACCATAGTAATGTGTTAAATGATGGAACATTAAGAATGATCAGATTTTTCTGGAGCACTATAAAAGGTAAAATCATGCCTATTGAAGCAGAAGAGTATCAGGTGTATGCTCAGGGGGAGAAACCTGCAGAATCTGAAGAAGGTATGGATGATTCCAGAACAGTGGAAGTTTAAAATACTAAAAGGAGACTTAGATTTGAAGCAGAAGATTCACCTTCTGATGAATAAATTCAAGGTGGACTTCAAAAATCTAGGCATAGAGAGCTTCAAGCTATTTAAGAATCTACTCGTGAGAATGTTCTAGAGATAGATGCTCTTTTTAGTTATAAATTTTTAAGTGAACCTATTCAAAAAGAGAGACAAAAGAAAGTTTTTTATCAAGATGAAGTGGATGTTTTTCCTTCACAAGATGCAAAGAAAAGAACTGAGGAGGTACCTAAAATTAAAAAATATCAAGGAATAGAAATTATTGATCAATCTTTGGAACAGTTTGACTCTGTACAAATTGAAAATGCTCAGACAGAACCAGTGCAACAAAGTCATATTCAAGATAAATTTCAAGAAGAAATTGCTTAGAATGAGAACCTGTATTTAGAAGTTGAGAATAAAGAATAACCTATTCAAGGAACTCTCTGAAATTTTTAAATAAGTTCTAAATTAATCATTCTCAGTTTAGATTTCAGGAGAAAAATCAGTTGAGCAACTAGTGGAGTAGGAGGAAGAAGAGAAATCAGATGCTCAATCTTTACCACTGATCTTGGTAGATCACATTATTATTCAATCACATGGTGACTTTGATTCTATTTATGATCATGTTGAGGAGTTTTTCAGAAAATCTTATAGATATCAAGAAGAGAATGCTGCTTGAAGAAGAGAATTGGAGAAAGAGAAACATAGATTTCAACATCTGGAATATTTTTCTGTTCTTAAGAAAGAAGTAGACGTTTTGAAGAAATAATTGATGTTTGAAGATAAAAAATTAAAATCTAATGATGTTACGAAATCGTATATGGCTGATTTGAAAAGTTTTATGGAGTAACAGTTTGCAACTGTCAGTGGAAATCAAGTAAGTACATCAGGTACTTTGACTCATTTGGTAAAGAGATTCCAACACATTACCATTGTAATGAGCTACATGAATGATAGGTTGTAGTATTTACAATTTAATAGTTCTCATTTGTCAAAACATCTAGATAATCAAAAGAATCGTGTTGGGTAGATCACCTCAAGTGAACCAGGTATTCGAGAATTGCTGAACATATTCACAGAGAAGCTCAATTAGTTAATGGAAAAGGAAGAAATATTGCATGAGTTTTTCCGAGCGAACCTCATTGAAGATATTCATTTGACTCAAGAAGTAAGATATCTAATAATTCAGCTCTAATATGGTGTTATGAAGAGATTGAGGTTACATTTGGAAAAGTTGAAAGATATTATTCAAAATCCTTGAAATACCATTTTCAAACATTTTTCCCATAAACCTTTATTCCTATTCAGTAATGTACTTGTATATTTTTTTATCAATGAAATTTCATATTTATCATATTTGATGCATTTTTACTTTGTTTATGTGTTAATCAGATTTCCTCAAAAAAATCTAGATTCCTTTCTTTTTAAACAGTTTATCATTACATTTTATAACACTTTCAGCACTACATTACATGAGTTATATTCCATATTCTATCATTCTTTTTGACATTGCAAAAAGAGGTAGAAATTTGGATAAACACAACAATATAAATTTGGTTTTAAATGGACTTTTGGGGGGATATGTTGTTTTAAATAAAGAACCTTTGAAGAGAAATTTGGATAAACTCGTATTGATAATTTTCAAAGTGGTATTTGAAAGTAAAAAAATATATATTGTTTTTATCTATAAAAAATTTTAAATTACGTAATGTTATTGGTTTTTGTGATCATAAAAATAGTGGAGATTTTTGAGCATGTATTGTTTCAACAATACTCTATATTTTTATAATGATTTTGATGCTCACAAATACCCTTATTTTTTATTCTAACGATTTTACTTAATGTATATTTCAGGAAATTAATATTTTTTTATTCCAAATTTTGGAATAATATTAAATCATATGATTTGCATGAAATATTTGTCAAAATGTTCAGAAAGCTATTTAGTGTGTTCTAGAAACACTGTTTATACTGTACATTGGAGAGCCTAACATAAGGATTATATCCTGTGTTTATTTTATGGGAGTTCAGAAATGTATGAAACCTTACATTGATAGAAAGGTTTGTAAAAGTACCTTACGTTTAGAAGAAATCGTACAATTTTTATATGAGAAAAGTTTGGAACCTTATATTTTCTTCTCAAAAGTAAGGACCATCAACCCTACTCTGTTGATGAACCTTACGTTTTGTAAAAAAGTATTGATCATATACCGTAGGTTTTGAAGATGATAAAAGTATAGATCGTATATCATATGTTTGAAAGTCAATGAAAAAATTATGTATCATCAACCTTACATTTTTTATCAAACTTACGATTGATATTTGGATTTATTCTAAAATTAACCATATGTTTGACTTCATTAAGATTCAAAGATTTAAATTTTCGACATTATTCTGCAATGGCCTTTTATAGATTATTAGACTGATTTCAGGCTAGATTCAATGCCCGATTTAATGCGCATCTTTGACCGATTTAAATCCGAGGTGATTCAAAGTATCGATTTAATAGGAGGATTTTGTGCCGATTATTATGGGAGTTTATGACTACTCTGTTATTCAAACATTTGAGTATCACGATCTGTCAGGTGACTTTTGTGGATCTAAATTTAAGAATAAGACGCTCGTCCTTATTATATAACTACTGAGTATCTGGATTTTGGCAGAATACATACATGATAAGATATCTCTTGAAATCACGATGATTAAACTATTCAAATATTAAGATTTTCATGTTTCAAAGAAAAATAGTTATAATTCGATTCTTTAAAAAGATATTTTATAGATCTACCGCTACAAAGAATGATCATATTATATTTTATATCAATAAGAGAGACATTGAATATTTACTTGTTCTACATTGATGATCTATCATGAATCTAAAGATGATTTTTTATCAGAATATATTTCAAGATAAATTGCAACTGGATCAATTCAAAACTTCTATTACCTGAAGAATATCCTTTCTGAATATGAAGATCCATTTAATGTTAGTTGCATACTCCTGCAACTATGAAGATCAATCGAAAAATATTTTTCAAAACAATACTCTTTTATTTTGAGTAATGGATTCTCAGACTATGTTGTTTAACAAGTTCTGTGTTTAGAACCAGAAGGATTTTTTATATCCATAAAGTGTAAAGGCTTCAACTGCCGACACTTAGTTGTGTATGGTCTTGTGAAAATAGGAATTAATAGAAAAAATCACCAAGTTCTTGGAGAAGAGTATTTTTGGAGTGGACTAGGGGAGTTTTGTTCCTCAAAACACTGTAAATAATTGCATCCTGATATCTGTTTATTTTCGCTGCATAAACAATTTGTTAAAGAAAAAATCATAGAATTTATTATCATCAAAATTTCCCAAATAAAATTTGATAATACACAATTCATCCCCCCTCTTGTGTATATTTCATATAACATGATCCATCACTACTAGCATGAGAATGGAAAATTCATTACCATATCACATTCCCATTACATGAAACCATGAGGCCCTGCTACTGTGAAGGCATCCCATCTAGTACCATTTTAATACCACAATATTATAGAAATTATATTAATTTGATAGCTTATACAATAAACAACATCAAGCCTAAAGAAACCATGAAATATAATTATTTAAATATGACAGTTATAACCATACCATTAAATTGGAAGGTATGAATATGATTAAATAATTTATTAATGATATATAAGGGTTATATTAAATATAAATTTACTGATAATTATTATTAAATAATTACTAGATTTTTAATAATTTCACTTTATTCATCAAAAATTGATTTTCTACAAAAATGGTATTTGTTAATTTAAAAAAAACATTATAAATAATTTTTTGAAATTTTAGAAAATTTATTTGAAAAAATGATTTAAATTTTGGTATCATAATTTTAAAATTATCTTTTACTATTTTCTTATGTTTTTTATGAAAACATTTATATTCCAATGAATAGTGAAAAATATTGATTTCTATTATAAACCTCATTTTTGTTTCTTGAATTTCAAAAATTCCATATTATTTTAAATTGGTATAAAAGTAAAATTAGTTATATAATATTTGGTACAATACAATTATGCTCATTGGAATCAATTTTATGGATTAATTTGGAAAAAAATTATTTTAATTTATAAAAAGGGATTTTTATGAAAAATGAGTTTTCATTACGTAATTTGTTTAAATATGAAATTAATTTTTACCACTTATATATATTGAATTCTGAAAAATTTATTTCTTATTTGGAAACATGAGGTCAATGTTTTTTAAATATTTCAATTTTTTAGTTATTATGAATATTAGCCATAATATATAACTATACTCGTGATAAGGGTAAATTGAGTAATTAAGGTTAAAAATAATATGATTAAATCTAGAAAATGGACCTAACACTTTCCTCTATCATATTTAATGGGAATTGTTCCACCATTTCCATCCAATTTTCAGACTTATTGAAACTCGGTTCTATATTTCTTTGATTTTGATCTTAATAAAATTTAAGTAAAAGATAATGTAAAAATTGTCTCTTTCTCACTTTTAATATTTATAATATTCCATGATAGGGATAAAAACAAATTATGAACAATTATAAAAGTTTATTTTAAATCTAAACTATTATTTTAATAATTTTAATTTATTTCAAATTTTAGTGATCAATTATTTACTTTAAATTCTTATGCAACGTCACCTTGTAATTTTTTCAATTAATAGAAAAATAAGGTATTTTCTACTAAAAATATTAAATGTAATATAAGTTAAATGATTTTTTTGGGTTGAATTTTTTTAAGATAACAAGAACAATATAGGGATGTTTTAAATAATTATATTCATATTCATTTGATTTCATGTTGTTCTCAAGGTCAAATTAAATGAATAGTGTTAAAAATGACATTAATTATATTTATGTGAAATAATATATTAGTAAATTATTTAAAAATTATAAAAATTATAAAATAAGACAATTTGGATTATAAATGGTCTAAAATTTCATCAATTTTCCATTTAGGACCCACTTTTTACATTATAAGTAAAATTATAACCGTTTAATATTGAAAAGACATGATAACATTTAAGGTTAAATTTGGTTTAATAAAGAGTTAAACCAAAAAATAAGATTTAAAATGATATCTAAACTTGTATTAATTTTATTTATGATTTTGATAAGATTATATCCTCCTTATATTCGAATAAATATCATTTTTTGACCATTTTACATGAGTTATAATATCCAGTTACTATTTTTAGGTATTATTAAACCCCTATTTCGATCATTCTTTGGTCTTATTTATTTTAAGGGCTGTTTCAAGTGATTTTTTAGAAATTATGATAGTTTCTAGGATGTTCATGGTTGGCTTAAAATTTTCCCAAATTGTGCGCCATAATAGTACAAATTGAGGAAATGAAGGTTTTCCCAATTGTCACACAGTTTGAAAAACTGTGTGCCCACCAAGGAGATACCATGAACCTAGGAAAAAAGGGGTGAATTTTTAGGGTGCACAGTATGTCTAATCGTTCAAAACTACCTAGGAAATAGTGCGTATAATATTTTTTAATCCAAAAAACAATTTCTAAAATCTCAAAATCCTCTTTTTAGGTGCTCACTAGGCCTGTACGACCCCATAACATTTTCTTCTTCCTTGGAGGATCCCAAGAGGTAATTTTGGGCCCTATAAAACACTTAATAAGAGAATAATGTATAGTGAGTGGTGTTATATCTCTTGTTGATAAGATTCCTATTCCTATTATCATTATCCAACTATCTCCTCTTTCTTACCTAGGGGGTTTCATATCTCTTTATTATTGAAGGAACTAATCCCACCAATTTTATATCTTGATTTTAGGTTTAATTATATGATCCTTGTGGTCGATGTTCTTCGTTAGAGTTTCATGTCGTTGAATTTTTGTTTTGAGATCCCACGATCTGGAGGTAGGTGGTTTCATTATAATGCTAAATTTTTATTAACCCTAAATTTAATGAATTATATTCAATTTATTGATTTAAATATAATTTCCATCAATTTGTTTATTAAAAACCCAATTCCATAGAATTGGGAATTTGAAATTGTATATTTCATGAAATTGGAAAAAATTCAAATTCAATTGAATTGGGGTGTATTGTGAAATTGGGTGAATTATTTTAAAAATTAAATAGTGGAATTAAATTGTGGAATTTTAATAATGAAAATAATTTGATGAAATTGAATTCAAATTGTTTTTTGGAAAAAATGGATTAAAATGGTTTTGTTACAATCCCAGTGGTATTATCTTGGAGAAATGAATTATTTGATTTAAAACTTGTGTATTGGTTTTTAAAAATAAAATGGAATATTTGAAATAGAAGAATGGGATGAATTTTACTTTAAATAATTTTAAAATATATTTCCCAGTACTGATTGTTATTAGACCACATACACACCTTAGTAGTTAGTGAGTTAATCAGGACAACACTATATTGCTTTACAACACTGAAAAACATATGAAGCCGGTCACATCCCTGATGGGATGGTGATGTTTCCTCATTGACCATTGTCAGAAGGATGTGTGTACACATGTTTGAATGATACTTGAGTGTGAGGGAGTCCTATAGGTGGTAACTATCGTACCTTTTGGTAGATAACTTTGTTTCTAATTGTTTATATTTAAAATATATGACATTGTTTAGTGTAAAATATTTTACACATGCCTTAGGAATTTATATAAAATGTTTTATATAAACTGTTTATTAAGCAATTTATTAAAATATTTACATCATTTGAGTTGTAAATAATGATTTTTTTTAAATATTCATTGAACTACCATTCCTATTTATTTAAATTTTAATGCTTTATTTGGTTAATTAAATGTTGTAATGTTATTATGGAATCCTTGTTAAGACCCTACTGGGATTTTATTTGGCACCCTAACATTTCCTTTGGGTGTTTGTAGATTATCTTCTTCTAGGTTCAATCAAGGGTAAGACTCTACTTGGAGGTTGTAGTTGTTGCAGATCCTTGGGCTTTGAGAGTTTTTTCCACTGGTAATTAGGATGTTATGATGTTTTCTAGTACTTTTGGAAGTGATTTGGGTTGTTTATGCCTATTTTACTTCGGATAAAATTCTCCATGTGGAGTTTTTCTTTTATTCATATTGACTTGTTTATCATGCATCAATTTTATTTGTGGAAAATTTGTTGCCACATACATTTTGTATGATACCAGGTGCAAGCCACCAACCCCTAGGAATTAGGAGCACCCTTTGGGATATATATAGACCAGCTCATTTATCAGGTTACCTGGGTATCCAGATTCTTTCATTACAAATTTCTATCAAAGGTGTATATTTTCCTTCATTAATTGAATTCAATATGTGGTTGTGTAATCTTGTCAGGACATAGGAGGTAGTTTTGGCTGATTTATTGGATAGCTCTCCCTATAATATGCCTTAATTCAAAAAGGGTGTTTTTAGAAAAAAACCCAGAGGATTAGTTATAGTCATTTCCTTTATTTGGATTTGGATAGGTTGAAATCCTAATCTGGTTTTTCTATCAGCAGGGATTGATTTCCCTTATTTCTCGATTTATGTTGTAATCTGATGTCTTCAATGTTATATATTGATATTGTGTATCATCATGCCTCTGAGATAGAATTCGAATCATATCAAATAAGGAGATACTCTAAAACCTCAATTAGAAAATCCTCTAGTGGACCCATGTCTAGTTGAGGTGATTTTGCGTACAGTCTAATCTCTAGTATAGGCACCACCACTAGTTCCTATTTAGGATCTAGTTATGTAACCTCAAAGGGATGTTTTTTGGAATTTTTCTCAAGAGTTACTTCACTAGAAGCCACTAGAGTTCAAATAAATCAACAATCCACAAGAGGCTAAGGAATGGTTGAGTATGCTGGAACATTTTTTTGAGTTATTAGAAACACCTGATGAAATTATGATGAAGTGTGCCACTTTCATGGTGTGGGGATGAACTAGAAGATGGTGGGGAATGATGGTGATGAAGAATAAAAATGATGTATTAGAGTGGAAAGAATTCCAGGATGTTTTTATTGAATAGTTATATCAAGACTTGATAGTGTTAGCCAAGGCTATTGAGTTTTTCAAATTCGAGTAGGCTGATAAGAATATGGTAGAATATGAAAACTATTTTGCGAATCTTGTGAATTCTTCACCAGACATTGCATCAAATGATAAAATTAAGGCTTGATAGTTTGATATGGGAATTTTATTTGTTATTCATTATCATATTTTCTTATTGAAGCTTCCCTCTTATTCTGATTTTCTATATATTGTTTTGATTGTTGAAATAGACATGACTGGAAAGTCAGGGTTGATGGGAGTTCCTTTTTCTCCCAACGGATGTTATGTGGGTTACTTTATAGAAAATTTGAAGTGTGATGATTCTTATGGTAGTTCTAAATTGATGGTTTTTTCTTAACCTCATGCAATTCCTAGTAGAGGTCCTTTTATATTCAAGATGTGGGGAAAACATGGGAAATCAAAGAGGTTTTACACTAAGGCACCCTAGGCATGTGGTTTCTATGGAAAACTAGGTTACTTTCATAAGTTTTTCCATGTTTTTACAATATGAGTAGTGGAATGGGATCATTAATACATTCTCAAATTTTAGTGAAATTAAATGCTTCATAGATAATGGTGTTCTATCCATAAGCACCTGGAATAAAGATTCAACATGTCTGATAAGAGTCCTCATAAGAATCAGATACGGGTCCAACAACTATGAGAGGTACCACCACTATATATTTGTCATTAGAGACTGATTTATTTGATACTGGTACATCTCATTATTTTATTTCAACCACTATTGTAAATATACTTAATCATCATATGAAATTTTTATCTCATGTGATTGATATTACTACACCCCTTGGATGAAGAGAAAGTAGGTTCCCCATAGTCCTTCTTTTTATTTCACTTTATCAGATGTTGATCCCACCTAGAAATTTTGGGTTCCCAATATGAAACATTTTAACATCATCTTTGGGATGCATTGGATCATTTTTAATAAATCATTAATTGATTATTATCTTCGACGAGTATACTTTTCTAGACATGATGGGTTTTGTCGTATCTTTCATGGAGAATGATAAAAAACTTCGAGTAGAGTTGGAAATTCTTATCATGTGTGGGTAAAGTAATATAATTGTTATATTTTAATCTGGACTAGGAATCTTTGGGTGGGGATCACCCCCTAGTTGTCTTCAAGTTTCCTGATGTTTTCCTTCTAACATCTCTGGTTTTCCAATGGTAAGGGAGGTATAGTTTTCTATAGATTCAGTTCTAGGTACTCAATAGTATCTATTCCTTCTACAACTTAGAACCAACTAAAATAAAAGATATGAAACTCAGTTAGTTGATCTTATAGAGAAAGGAGTTATATGCCCAGATGTCTCACCTTGGGTAGGGCCAATTCTATTTTCTAAGAAGGAGGATGGGTCAATTAACTTTTGTGTTGATTACTAAAAACTCCACTGTGTTACGGTAAAGTAAAAGTATCCATCTCCATGGATTGATGATCAATTTGATCAACTGAAAGGGGGAAAGTTGTTCTTGAAGATTAATCTTGAATCTGGTTACCATCAGTTGAGAATAAAAGAATCGTACATATAGAAAAATTCATTCTCGAGTAGTTACAACAATTATGAGTATATTTTCATTAAATTTTGCCAAACCATTACTCCAGAATCCATTATGGATTTAATGAATAGGATCTTCTATGAGTATCTTGATTCCTTCATGGTTGACATGGTGGATTACATCCTAGTTTACTCAAAATTTGAGAAGGATCATATGTGTCAACTGAGAGAAGTTCTAGAATTGTTTTGATGTCCCCAAATTTATTCAATGTTGTTAATGTATAAATTATAGATTCGGGAAGTGAAGATCATGGGGAACATGATTTTCAGAGCATAGTATTTTAGTTGATCCTAAAAATTTGAAAGATGTTGTGAAATGAGAACAAACATGAAATGTTTTAATGATTTGGAACTTCTTGGGTTTAGAAAAGTATTATCACCATTTATTTAAGGAAATATAAAATAGGGCTTTTCTGATGACTGATCTAACTCCAAAGGGAGTAAATATTTATAGGGATGAAAATTTTTAGAGTTATTTTGTTGTGCAAAAATGTATTTTTAATACTGTGCTGGTGTTGACTCTTCCAGAGGCTGGGTAGTGAAATGTGGTATTTTGTGATGCATCAGGTCCAGGTTTGCGATATTTTCTTATGAAATATGGTCATGTCATTTCTTATTGCTCTCATTAGCTTTTTCCACATGAGAATAATTAGCTAACCTATGACCTTGAACATGCAGTTGTGATGCACGCGCTTTTGTGCGGGCAACATTTCTATTTCATAGAAAGTATTACCATATATTATGACCATAATTTATTGAGTTATATATTCTCTTAAAAATATTTGAATCTCTACCAGAGGATTTGGGTGGAATACCTAAAATCTTTAGACTTTGACATCACCTATACCCTTGGTAAATGGAATGTCATTGAAGATTCCTTGAGTAGGAAAATTACAACCTAGCCCATGAAAGAATCATCAGAAGAATAGAACTTGATGTCTTTTTTTGAGCATTTTCATATTTGATTCTAGGAATTATGGGTTGAGGTGGCTTTGGCTATTTTTTAGTTTACCTCTACACTTCTCAAGGTTATTCTTCAAGAACAACATCTTGGTGATTAATTCCCTATAATTAGAGACTCTTTTATAGTGGGGAAACTATACTTGAATAGTCATTCTCCACCAATGGAATTCTAGGTTATCATAATCGCTTTTTTCCATTATAGGTAAAGAATGATATGTTGTGGTATTTCCATAATTCTAAGTGGGATATGCACCTAGGAAAAATAAATTTCTTCTATGATATGTAGCAATGATTCTGGTGTCCAAGAATGGGATGGGGAATTTATGATTTTGTTTATCATTGTTATACATGGAAACATGTCAAAACCAAGCACTGAATACCTTTAAGTTTGATTTAGTCACTACTGGTTCCATCTTAAAAGTGGGATGAGATCTTGATGTACTTTGTGGTTGAGTTTCCATGTAACTAGAGAATGTATAATTTGATATGGGTTGTGATTGATAGGCTAACTAAATCAATAAACTTTATATCAATTCATGACACAACAAAAGTTAAAGAGTAGGGAAATCTCTATGTGAACATGATTTTTCATTTTCATGGAGTTCCATTTGTTATAGTCTCTAATAGGGATTCCTGGTTCACTTATCTCTTTTGGAGAGACCATTAGGAGGCACTGGGATCTCATGCTCATTTGAGTAATACATACCATATGTACTTAGATGCCTAGATAGAAAGAGATATATAGATTCTTGAGGACATTTTCTGCACCTATGATCTTGATTTTGTGTATTTAGGATGACCATCTAGGGATAATTGAGTTTTTATATAATAATAGTTTCTACTCTACAATCATAATGGATACTATTGAGGCCTTGTATGGCCGAACTTGTAAATCTCTATCATGTTGGTTGGATATTCATTAATGTTCCTTAGTTGTACTTATCTTGGTTTAAGAGATAAAAAAATCAAATATCCAATTGATTCCTCAAATAATGTAGATATCATAGAGCTAGCATAAGTCTTATGTTTATCATTATCATAGACTGTTGGAATTCTTAGTTGGTGATCAGGTGTTCTTGAATGTTTAACATCAGTTGGGTCATCAACAGCTTGGGAGGAAAAGGAAACATGATCCTAATTTTTTGGGACCTTTTAAGGTTATTGAGAAGGTGGGGAAAAAAGATTAACATCTAGCACTTCTACCGCAACTGATGTCGATACATATTGTGTTCTATGTATCTCAGTTACGTAAGTATATATCTGATCCCTCTCATGGTCTGAGATGGAGATATTTTGATGTTGAACCTAATTTATCTATGACTAAGAATCCATTTTGGATAGTTTATTCTGAATCCATCGTACTTCAGGGGAGGATGATACCCTTATTTTGAGTGTCATGGAAGCACAATTCTGATACTCACGAGACATTAGAGAGGGAGGCACTGATGAGAGAGTAGTAGCATAATATTTTTTACATGAAATCTTATTAATAGGCTTTATGAGTAAAAATATTTTATATGGTGGGATAATTGTAACATAATATAACTATTTCCAAGTATTCCTAAACCCCCATTTTGATCATTCCTCAGTAGATTTTAATTTAAGGGTTGTTTTGAGTGAAATGTTGAGAAATTTTGAAAGTATCTGGGATATGCACGGTTGGCGCATGATTTTCACAAAGTGTGTGCTTTGTTAGTAAAAACCATGAAAACTGAGGTAGTGAGGGATTTCATAGTAGTTGAATGGTCTGAAAAACCATGCACCCACCAAGGAGAAACCATGAACCAGGGAAAAAGGGATGAACGAATTGTTTAACTATGCTTCCCTTCCTAGGAAACCAAGAATACATGATTTTTGAATCCAAAAAATAATTTATAAAATATTAAAATAATCTTTTTAGGTTCCCAACATACCTGTATGATCCCATATAATTTTATTATTCCTTAAAGGCTCCTAAGAGGTTATTTTACCCTCTTCACCCCTCCAAAAGATAATCAAAACTGGGTGAGTGATGTTCTATATCTTCCTAGTAAGATTCCTCTTCCCTTTATCTTTATCCCGCACTCTCTTATTTTCTTCCTAGAGTTTTATAAATCTTATTATTATGGGATTATCTAATCACAGTTGTTTCAGATCTTAAATCTATGTTTGATTCTCGTATCCTTATTGCTGACATTCTTTATTAGAGTTTCCCATTGAGGGATTTGTGTTTTGAGATCCTATAATCCTGAGGGAGGTTGTTCAATTATGATATCCTATTTTAATTAACCCTAAACTGATTTATTTAAATTATTATATTTTATTTTAATGCATGTTTTTTAAATTGGTTTATTAAAAACCTAATTCCATTTAATTAGGGATTTGAAATTGGATTTAGAAAGAAATTGGGGAAAACCCCCAATTCCATTGAATATGGGTGAGTTGTAAAATTTGATGGAAATTGTTTAATTTTAATTGTTGAATTTAATTGTGTAATTTTAAGAGTGAAATTTATTTGATGAAATTGATTTCAAATTGTTTTTTGAGAAAAAATGAGTTAAAATTGTTTTTATATAAACCCAATGGTTTTATATTGAAAAAATGAATTAATTAATTGAAAACCCATGTATAGGTTTTTAATGGGAAATTGGAATATTTGAAAAGAATGAATGTGATGAATTTTATTTTAAATGGTTTTTAAAGTAAATTTTTAATTATTGATTGTTATTAGAGCACATGAAAGCCTGGGTAGTTAGTGAGTTATTATGGAAAGCACTCTATCATTTTACAACACTAACAATACAAATGTAGTAGGTCAAAACTCAGAAGGGATACTGATGAGTCCAATTTGACAAGTTTCTAAGGGACTTCTGTACACATATTACAGTGATAACAACATAAGTGCAAGGGAGTCCCATAGCCTGGATCAATCGTACCTTTTGGAAGAACCATGTTTCTCATTGTTTGTATTGTAAATATATTATATTATTTATTTAAAACTATTTTAAACATTTTTAATGAATTTATAAAAACTATTTTATGTAAATTGTTTATTAATCCATTTTTTAAGTATTTCCATCATTTGAGATGTGAAGAATGATTATTTTAAATATGGTTTTAAACTTCAATGTATGTTTATTTAAAATTGAAATCTGTATTTACTTTATTAAATATTGGAAAAATATTATGGAATACATGGTGAGACCCTAGTGAGATTTTATCTCAAAACCTACCGATGAATTCATGTGTTTGTAGATTATCTTCTTCTTTGTTCGAGCAAGGGTAAGGCACACATGGAAATGGTAGTTGTTGTTGATCCATGGGATGGGAAAGTTGTTTCCACTAGGAATTTGGTTATTATATTATTTTCTGGTACATGTGGTTTTACTTTGGACTATTTATTCCTATTTTACATATGGTACACTCCTTCCTATGGAGTATTTCTGGTATGAATGTTGACTTGTTTATATTTCTTCCATTATGTTTGTGGAAAATTAATTCCCACTTTTCATTTGTATAATTCCACGTACAAGTTCCCAACTGATGGGGATTAGGAAAGAACTTTAGGAAATGTTAGGACTATATTGGTTATTAGTTTACCAGGGTATCTAGGTTGGTTTGTGACATATACACATATTATATTATTATATTTCATATTTTTTGAAAAATGAAATTAATGATGTTTTATAATGAAAATTAATTTATTAGATGGTTTAAAATTACAAAAAAATCATATCTTCTTCCAAGTGATAGTGATATGGTTTAAGTTATCAAATGTGTTATATTTATGGTCCAATTTCTATTATATAGTAACTATCATTAAACCAAATGTGTAGAAAACATTTTTATCACAGTAATTGTCAAAGGAGTTAGTTGAGGGTTAAAAATAAAATATTAAGATGATAAAATCACCCAAACATGTTAATTTTCTATTGGATTAGTTTATTTCAACTAAAAATAATCTTATATTTTAATTATATTAGTTTGGATATTTTTTAATAATAAAATAAGTTTCTATTTGTTTAATACTTTAATATATCCTAAGAGTGCCCCTCCAATCACATATAAAAGAGAACCTCATATCATTTTTTTACACTTAAATATTTTTGGGTCTATCCAATAACTACTAAAAAAATTCCTTACTTTCATACACATGACATAGAGGCCTTGGTTTGATAAAAAAACCATCCAAGTAAATCTTTTGTTGTAAACCTTAAGTGGTTTTCTAGAGAAAAGTTATAGTTTATAACCAATCATTTTCATTTTACTTCATATTATACCACCTTAAAATCTTATTAAAACATTATGAAATAATAAAAATATTATATTACATATACTGAGATGTTTTCATGTTAAGGAAATAACCTATATTAATCTTCTCTACCATAAAATGGGATGAAAAACCATATTTCCTATGCACGGAAGACTACCATCTCACGAACTGATGTAATTTATTTTACATCGCCACCACTCATGGATGGTCATAATAATTGATTATATATATATATATATGATATTTATGAAGTTTTTATCAATATTTAAAAATAATTTATCATATAATTTATTACCTATCAATTCATTTAAAAATGATAACGTAGTTCATGAGGATTACCACCTCCACAAAGCGATGTGATTCATTTTTCATATCCACATCACATAGATAGTATAAATTAGTATATTTAAATAAATAATTTGGAATTTATGATATAATGTTTTTATGGAAATTTAAATTAATACGTATGTCACGACCCGACCCTACATGGGCTCAAGCCGCAACTACCCCAAGCCCGCCTCTATAGGCCAGGGGCTGGCGACCAGCGGCGAAGGCACAACAACTCGAGGAGGCCTTTTCCTAAGCACATGTACACACACACACGTAGCACACTCAATGAAAAAGTGCAGAGTAAAAAGAAAAACAAAGGGATACTACTATAAATAAACCACAATGTGCATCGACCTCTAAAAGTACAAAGTACAAGCTGAAGGTAACTAAAAAAGAAAACGGAAAAAACATGCGCCCAACCAGAAAAGTGCCACAACCCGGCAACAGGTAAACAAAAGAAAACAACTCATAGGGTCCCCCACCTAGAACCCGACTCTGACCACCGCACGCGGTCCAAGCTCCCAAGCTCCTAAGCTCCTCTAACGTCACGACCAACCTGTCCATTGTCTGTAAGGGCACACCAAGTGTGAGAAAATCCCAAGTAGGGGTGAGTATAAAAATACTCAGTAGGATAACCCGAAGGCTCGAGGGACGAAAAAAGGAGCTACCGAAGGGTGATCAATAGAGAAAATAGGGAAAAGTACAGGAGTACAACCGAAAGTGCAGTAAAGAGTATAGTAGAGAGTGCAACTCAACCCAAAAAGATAAAGGAGGTAGACTCATCGAGACACAAGGAGCTGTAAATGGTGATAAGATGAACATCTCATCGAGTCTTCTCTACCTATATTAGGAGAGTAAATCCATCCAACCATGAGAAGATAGACACAGAAAGCACGTGGCATACCCCGCACGTCTTCGCCTCTCCTGGAAGGAGAGTATCCAAACCCAAGAAGTGGGTACTGGATCAAAGTATATATATATTTTTATGCTCAAGAAGAAACCCAAACAATATCGTAAGTGGATCTCCATCCCGTAGCTCAGCCCAAGAAAGCAAGTAGCCAACAGTCCCAGAACTAAACACCATCGATGCCCAGCATCCCACACGTCTACCCCGAACTACAATTCAAGGGCTCAATCATCGCACCTTGACACTATCTTCTTTAGGCGGCACTGACTCGCCCACATGGTTTTAAGTCACTTTACAAGGATGTGTCTCGGTGGGGAAAGCGCTCCTCATACTTGGGTGTTCTGGGGGAACGTCAAACCACAACTCTTCACTACACCGCAGTCGAGGGGTCTCCTCAAAGTCGATAGGTGACCCCCTATCTAGGCCTGTTGGAGGGTCCCTGGAATTCGACAGGTTCCCACTATAGGGAGACCCGGAAAGAGTCAATGGGAGCCACACTGCCCAGACCCGTAACAGAGTAATCCACTGGAGGGAGACCTGGATAAAGTCGGCGACGGGACCACTGCCCAGCCCAGCTGGAGGTAACCCGGCATTAGGGACCACTGCCCAACCCAGCTGGAGGTAAGCTCGGCATCGGGGACCACTGCCCAGCCTAGCTAGAGGTAAACCCGACATCGGGGACCACTGCCCAGCCCCAATAGAGGTAAACCTAGAACTGCTTTGGTCATCCCTGCTAGATGGTACTGCTCGGTGAACACTGCTGTACTGGGAATCCTTGTTGGATTGTACAACTAGCGAGCCCTGATCGAAACAACCTCAACCCTGCTGGAAACAACCTCATCCCTGCTGGAAACAACCTCAGCCCTACTGGAAACAACCTCAGCCCTATTGGAAACAATCTCTTAGGTAGAGGATCGGTGCCCTCATAAAGTGTTGATCACTCTGAATCCACAAGAACTCTACCAGGGAACATGGAGCAACGGGAGAAACCCCCTAGGCTTCTCAGGGCGATCACGCTCCAATCCACTAAGTCACTGTCGAAGTGGACCGAGACAACTCATCCCAGAAAGTGGGAAAACTCCCATGGTGTACGAGCACACGTAGTCAGAAACAGTGCCACAGTCCGATGAAAGGGGAACGACACTAAACCCCCTTGCAGCTAAAGAAACAGAGGAACCAAACCATCTATGCCGGCCAAAACCATCGAGAATATAACCAGAGGGAAACCACTCAACCCTGCTGGTAAAAACCATCAAGAAGAGGACCAGGGGAAAACTCAACCCTGTTGGTCAACAAATGAGAACAAAGGGACCCTCTACATCACGAGAGGTCAAAAGTACGTAAAGTAGAGCACGATACGCACATGGGTCCCACACTACGTGTGGCCCCATGTCAACCCCAACCAATCGCACAAACATTCTCAGGTACCAACATCCACATGTACCTCCTAGCATTTCCATATACTCCCAGAGTATACCACGTTCTAGCCCAAAGGCTAATGTGCACACAGCACCCAACGTCAATGTGAAGGCATAACATAACAACTCCAACCTGCCCCCTCAACGGCTAAGGCACAGTCAACCACATCTCTTTAATCACCAACCCCACTCTCCCCGTAGTGCACGTGATCACACACCAAAGGTCCGCTACAAACACGATAGAAGAACCGCCACCGGGGAACCTTGCACATTTCTACATTTAATAAGATCACGCAAGAGGCTCCACACAGCCAAACGGATCATACCCTTGTAATCCTCATGAAAAAACACACGATTTAGACTACTTACTCGCCTCAAATGGATATTCGACAGAAAATTCACCAACACCGCCTCATGCCCAAACGACGTCCCGTTATCCCGAGCCGCGGCCCCAAAAACAGTCGGGCGCATTGCACCATTGTGATCCCCTTAGAAAAAAACGTCAAAAGAACTAATCACATGAGTGAATCAGATATCCGGAAAAAAGATGCATTCTGGCACACCGCGCACGAGCGGAGCTACGTGGGACCCACATCCCAGTCCCGATACAAAACGAACGGATCGTACAGTTGGGATCCTCTCGAAAAAGTACACAAGTTCAACTAATAACTTGTCCAAAATAGACACCCGGTGATAAAGTTGGAAATCACCATCAACTCCCAAAACGACCCTCACGGGGCCCATATTAGCATGAAAAATTAAAGCGGGTAGACTATGCCAATGCAATTCCCTCGGAAAAACACCCAAAAACAACTGCTCGCACACCCTGAACGGACGTCTGATGAAAAAGCCATGAAACGCTGCACGCAGCTCAAGAGATGGGCCAGGGGGCCCACACCTCATATTCGGCCTAAGTGCCTAAAACCACCTTGTAAATCTCCACCTCGGTGCTAGGGTGCCAACGAAACTGACGGCGCTCAAAACGGACGTCAGACACGTCTGCGCCGTCCAAAACTAGATCCCCCGGAAAAACATCAATTCTCTTAAAGACGCATTGTGCCTCTGCGGACCCTCGTTTCAGGAATTAAAAATTCCCAAAACCATCTCAAAACGTTCCCCTCGATGTGAAGTCCACGATGCCACTGATGGAACACAAAACAGATGCCCGTAGCTGAAGATACGGGCGTCCGAAGTTGGAGGAGAAAACCCCCTTGGGCCGGACCGGCCCGGTCCGACCGGTCCGCCCAGCCGCAGGTCCGGTCCACTCTGCCGTGGCCCGCTGGTCGCAGCCCGGTGCCACCGACAGGCCGAAAAGGCCAGTCCTTTCCATGTGGAGACCCACATGTGGCGGGTCTCTGTCCATCCACGGGGTCGCATAGCGCGACCCCGGTCTCCGCTCCTCCGCGGAGCGCCTCCTCTTGGCGCCGCTCGCCGTCCGCGAGCCCCGGCCGACACCGAAGCCCCCCCACCCCCCCCACCCTCCCCCCCCCCCCCCCCCGGCCTCCTCCACTGCTGAAGGCCACTGCGCCCCTAGCCAGCCACTGCCGCCTGCACCCTGGACCACTAAGCTGCCGCCGCGCCGAAGCTCCCCGGACCACCGCGCGAGCCGCTAGAAAACTCCAAAACCCACAAACTTCGGCGGGCATTTACAATCATCTTCCAACTCTGATTTCCATTCTGAAAGAAGCGATGGAAAGTACAGAAAACGTAATACGCATTCATGGGATTTTATTGCAAATTCAACGGAAAATCAACAAAACAAATTTAGGATGAACATGGTGCCATAAATTAAAACGAAAACGATAAATCCTACCACTTGGGCGATGCCCGGAGCTTCATAGAGAGTCTGTCGTCATCCCGCGCCTTGCCGGAGCTACCTTGTCGAAGCTGGAGGAGGAGAGGGAGGGTTGCCGCCTGCTGCTATCTAGGAAAGGAAGAAGACGAGGGATGGGGTTGGGTTGAGTGTTTAAATAGAAAACACTTAACCACCTGCCCGTCGGCCCGAACCCGAACTCCCGATGGGGTCGTGATGAAGCCTCCCCTAGGCTAAAAACCACGCTCTAAATGCAACATTGGTCTCAGAATTTTAATCCAATACCCCATTCAAAAGTTATAAAACTGAACGACCAAAGCCGCCAAATTATGAAAACGTCTCTAGGGCCATTTTTCACAGATGACCCGCGCCCGCAAAACGTACACACCTCTTAGGGTAAACGGCACGTTTCGGACTCAACGTTGCCCTCAGTTTTCTAATCCAAGCCACCGTTTAAGAGATACTTGAGTTACACCATTAAAAAAATAAATTTATTAATTTAATTATCTGTTTAACATTCTGAAAGCGAGCGAGGGGTCCAAACGTCTCGCACCGACAAGTTTTATGTCGGTCGTAGGGTGAACACCCCATTCCGGACCCATATGTACAGTTAGATCTCTGATCCAAAACACCGTTTAGGATTTATACCATTTATTTTTCATTTATAGTGTGAACGTATTGAAAATTTAATTCTGGCCACAACGCGGCTCGGAATCACACACCGTCTGAAGGCGCTGCTCTGGGATATCATCAAGAATTTTCCAAAGTCTTTCACAGCAAAACCAGGTTCTTACATCATTCCCTCATTCAATATTTTTTTCCCTGAAAAGAAAACCAGGGAACAACTCAGGGTACTAAGCCCACACCTGGATCTTCCGTACCCAGAAGAACTCTTGTACAATCCCGTGTCAGCGCACACAGACCAATCGATTTGATCTATTCACACGAGGTCGGCCCTTGCCGATGACATGCATAGAGGCACGAACACATCTCCTCAGCTGCATCACATGGGAGACATCATGCACCCACTCTAGAGTTTGGGTTTATGACAAGGCGGTAGGGAACCTCGCCATCCCTTTTCACATTCTCAAATGGTCCGAAGGACCTCAGGGTATCCCACCTCCCCGACCGAACCTCCAAGTCGTACGCCGCGACAGGAATCACGGCCCGCACCTAGAATAAGGCCCGATGATTCCCTCCATCAGAATATCCATATGGTGAAACACCCAAGGATATCTGGTCATGCAAGATTTTACCGTCGATGTCTCGCAACCAAGAATCTCTTACACGTTTGAAAAAAGATGGAGTTGACACCATCGACTAAAGGATAAGGTCCTACACCTTTTTTCTTCATTCCAACACAGGGTTACACCGACGCCCCACGCCACCCTAGTAACACCTCAGGCAAGGAGAATGGAGGAAAGCATTTCACACACAGAGTCTTACAATTCTACTGAAAAAAGGTACAAGAGTTGTAGAGAGTACCTCTTATCACCTCATGCTCTGCAGGATCGTAGACATCCAATGCTCGCGGCTGTCCTCGATCCCAACTCTCAGCTCCCGGATCCTATTGTGGACCACCCAGTGGTGATGAGAAGACCGCGTAAAGCCGTCCCCCACTACCAGCTCATCCCGATCCTCTGTTAGGACCACCTCATTTGGTACTACTCTGATCATGGCCCTGCCTCCGTCGTGGTGGTGCACCAGCTGCCTGCCCGAAGCTCTCTGCATGCTTTGTGAGGCAGTCCCATGCTAGGTGACCTCACCCATCGCAAGCGTAGCACTGACTCTCTTTGGGCTGCACTGGTGCCCTCCGGCACCACTGTGGTGTATGACCACGCCCCTGAGTCCGGTTATTAGAAATCCACCTACGTCAAGGTCCTGCTTGCTGATGACCGCTAGCTGCGACAGATGTCTCGGCTCCAACGTGCATGCTGCCACCACCAACTCCAGAACGTGACAAGAAGATCTCTTTCACTAGTGCCTACTCTAGCACCCTGACATATGTGGAAATTCCCAAGGGTACTATGATAGCACAGATCTCTCGGTGGAGACCCTGCTCAAACTTCTATGATCGGATGTTGTTGTCATGGACCAAGTCTGGGTAAAAGTGTGCACGGTCTGCAAAACTAGCCGCGTACTCAACCATAGTCATCGCTCCCTGCTGAAACCACAGGAGCTCCTAAATCCGAACGGAGCACAAGAAGGAGGGGAAAAACTCCTCACGGAACAACAACCAGAAATCACCCCACGAAAGCGACGACTCGTCAAGAAACTGAGTCACCAGACTCCACCAATGCCAAGATTCTCCATGAAAAAGGTTGTCTGCCAAAGCCACTCTCTGATCAGCCGAAATCTGCACAGGCCTGAAAAAGCGAACCACTACCTCGAGCCAACCCTCTACTGCCTGAGGGTCTGGCTCACCACTGAACCTTAGCGGTCTCTACAGCTAGAACTCACGGAGCACGCTCAACCTGTTCTCAAGCTCAACCTGCTCTACTGAAGCTGTCTGCTGCTCAATAGGTGGGGGTGATGCTACCGGCCCACCTGGAGAAAGGAGCTCGCATGATGGGTCTTGTACTGAGGCCTCATAGCTCACAGGGTCATCATCACGAACCCAAGATGGTATCCTGGCTGGCTGTCCTCGCAGAGACATCCTGAATATTATCAAGGAGTGTCGTGGTCAGATGAGCATATATGTATATACCAATAGCATCGATGGGGAGATGACTCAAGAATGAAAGTCAAAGACTCAATCCTATGTGATGAACAAACCAATTTTTCTCCCTGCAACAAGTGTCTCAGTATGCCAAGTCAACAAGCGAGTTATCAAGGTCTTGGTGAATGGATACATCGGTCGTCGCACCATCACTGGACTCCCTGGCCTGAGAGCCTCTCTCAAGACACATTAACATTGTTTCCCTATATCCCAACCGATTCCTTTTTAGGGATATCCGAACAAAGTCCCAAGGAATGAAACACCTCTGATACCACTTTGTCATGACCTGACCCTACCCGGGCTCGATCCGCAACTACCCCAAGCCCGCCTCCATAGGCCAGGGGATAGAGACCAGCGCTGAAGGCACAACAACTCGGGGAGGAATTTTCCTAAGCACATGTACACACACACGTGCAACACACTCAATGAAAAAGTCCAGAGTAAAAAATAAAAACAAAGGGGAACTACTATAAATAAACCACAATGTGCATCGACATCTACAAGTACAAAGTACAAGCTGAAGGTAACTGAAAAAGAAAGGGAAAAAACACGCGCCCAAACAGAAAAGTGCCACAACCCAGCAATAGGTAAACAAAAGAAAACAGCTGGTAGGGTCCCCCACCTGGAACTCGACTCCGAGCACCGCATGCGGTCCAAGCACCCAAGATCCTAAGCTCCTCTAACATCACGACCAACCTGTCCGTCGTCTGCAAGGGCACACCAAGTGCAGGCAAAGCCCAAGAAGGTTTGATTATGAAAATACTCAGTATAATACCCCGAAGGCTCGAGGGAGAAACAAAGGAGGTATCGGAGGGTGAGCAGCAGAGAAAATAGGGAAAAGTAAAGGAGTACAACTGAAAGTTCAGTAATGGGTACAGTAGAGAGCCCAACTCAACCCAACAAGAGAAAGGAGGTAAACTCATCCAGACACAAGAAGATGGAAATAGTGAGAAGATGAAATTATCGTCAACTCTTCACTACCTATATCAGGAGAGTATATTCGTCCAACCATGAGAAGCCAGACACAGAAAGCACGTGTCATACCCCACACGTCTTCGCCTCTCCTGGAAGGAGAGTAACCAAACCCAAGAAGTGGGTACTAGAACAAAGTATATACATATCTGTATGCTCAATAAGAAACCCAAACAAGATCGTAAGGGGATCTCCATCCCGTAGCTCAGCCCAAGAAAGCGAGTAGCCAATAGTCCCAAAAGTAAACACCATCGATGCCCAGCATCCCACACGTTTTCCCCGAACTACAAGTCAAGGGCTCAATCACCGCACCTCGACACTATCCGCTTTAGGCGGCACTGACTCCCCCGCACAGTTTTATGTCACTTTACAAGGATGCGTCTCGGTGGGGAAAGTGCTCCTCATACTTGGGAGTTCTGGGGGAATGTCAAACCACAACTCTTCACTGCCCCATAGTCGAGCGGTCTCCTCAAAGTCGAAAGGCACCCCCCTGCCCAGCCCCACTGGAGGGTCCCTGGAAGTCGACGGGTTCCCACTACAGGGATACCTGACAAGAGTTGATGGGTGCCACACTGCCCAGTCCCATAACAGAGTAATCCACAGGAGGGAGACCCGATTAAAGTTAGCGACGGGACAACTGGCCAACCCAGCTGAAGGTAACACGACATCGGGGACCATTGCCCAACCCAGCTGGAGGTAAGCCCGACATTGGGGACCACTGCCCAGCCCAGCTGGAGGTAAGCCCGGCATCGGGGACCACGGCCCAGCCCCGTTGGAGGTAAGCCCGACATCGGGGACCACTGCCCAGCCCCGCTGGAGGTAAACTCGGAACTACTCTGGTCATCCTTGCTAGATGGTACTACTCAGTGAACACTGCTATACTGGCCATCCCTGCTGGATGGTACAACTGGGGAGCCCTACTCAGAAAAAACTCAGCCCTGCTGGAAACAACCTCAGCTCTGTTGGAAACAACCTCATCCCTTCAGGAAACAACCTCATGGGTAGAGGATAGGTGCCCGCGTAAAGTGTTGGTCACAACGAATCCACAATAACTCTACCAGGGAACACAGAGAAATGGGAGAAACCCCCTAGGCCTCTCCGGGCGATCACGCTCTAATCCGTTGAGTCACTGTCGAAGCGGACTGAGACAACTCATCCCAGAAAGTGGAAAAACTCCCACGCTGTATGACCACACGTAGTCGCAAACGGTGCTGCAGTCCGATGAAATGGGCACGACACTAAAACCCCTTACAGCTAAAGAAATAGAGGAACCAAACCATCTCTGCCGGCCAAAACAATTGAGAAAAAAACCAGGGGGAAACCACTCAACCCTGCTGGTCAAAACCATCAAGAAGAGGACCAGGGGAAAACTCAACCATGATGGTCAACAAATGAGAACAAATCTACCCTCTACGTCGCGACATGCCAAAAGTACCTAAAGCAGAGAATGACATGCACATGGGGCCCACACGACATGTGGCCCCAAGTCAACCCAAACCAAGCGCACAAACATTCTCAGGTACCAACATCAACATGTACCTCCAAGAGTTTCCATATTATCCTAGAGTATACCACGTTCTATCCCAAAGGGTAACGTGAACACGACACCCAATGTCAATGTGAAGGTGTAACATAACAACTCCAACCTTCCACCTCAACGGCTGAGGCACAGGCAACGACATCTCTTTAATCACCAACCTCACTCTCCACGGAGTTCACGTGATCACACCCCAAAGGTCCGCTATAAACACGGTAGAAGAACCGCCACCGGGGCACCTTTCACATTTCTACATTTAATAAGATTGCGCAGGAGACTCCACATAGCCAAACGGATCGTACTATTGTAATCCTCATGAAAAAACACGCGAGTTATACTACTTACTCGCCTCAAATGGATATCCGATAGAAAAGTCTCCAACACCGTCTCACGCCCGAACGGCGTCCCGTGATCCCGAGCCTTAGCCCCAAAAACAGTCAGGCGCATCTCACCATTGCGATCCCCTCGGAAAAATACGTCAAAAGGACTACTCACTTGATTGGAACGGATATCCAGAAAAAAGATGCATTCTGACGCACTGAGAACAAGCGGTGCTACGTGGGACCCACATCCCGGTCCCAAAACACAACGAATGATCGTACCGTTGCGATCCTCTCTAAAAAGTACACAAGTTCAACTAATCACTTGTCCAAAACAGAAACCCGGTGATAAAGCTGGAAATCACCGTCAACTCCCGAAACGGCCCTCGCGGGGCCCACATTAGCATGCAGAATTAAAGCGGGTAGACTACACCAATACAATGCCCTTGGAAAAACACCAATAAACGACTGCTCGCACACCCCGAACGGACATCCGATGAAAAAGTCATGAAACGCTGCATGCAGCTCAAGAGACGGGTCGTGGGGCCCATGCCTCAACTTCAGCCTCAGTTCCTGAAACCACCCTGGAAATCTATGCCTCTGTGCCGGGGTTCCAATGCCACTGACGGTGCTCAAAACGGATGTTAGACACCTCTGTGCCGTCCAAAACAAGATCCCCCAGAAAAACGTCAATTCCTTTAGAGATGCGTCGTGCCTCCGCGGTCCCTCGTTTCAGGAATCAAAAATTCTCGAAACCATCTCAAAACGTTACCATCAACGCGAGGTAGGCACTGATGCCGACGTCATACAAAACAGACTCCCGTAGCTGAAGATATGGGCGTCCGAATTTGGAGGGGAAAACCCCCTTGGGCCGGACGGGCCCGGTCCGACCGGTCCGCCCAGCCGCGGGTCCGGTCCACTCCACCGCAGCCCGCTAGCCGCGGCCCGCTGCCACCGACCGGACGAAAAGGCCAGTCCTTTCCACATGGAGACCCACATGTGGTGGGTCTCTGTCCAGCTGCGAGGTCGCACAACGCGACCCCGGTCGCCGCTCCGCCGCGGAGCGCCTCTGCCTCCGCCTGGCACCGCTCGCCTTCCGTGAGCCCCGGCCGACACCGAAGCCCCCCCCCCCCCAGCCGACTCCTCTGATGAAGGATGCCATGCCCCCAGCCAGCCACTGCCACCTGCACCCTTGACCACCGAGCCTCCGCCGCGCCGAAGCTCCCCAGACCACCACGCGAGCTGCCATAAAACTCCAAAGCCCGCAAACTTTGGCGGGCGTTTGCGATCATCTCCGAACACGGATTTACATTCCGAAAGAAGCGATGGAAAGAACAGAAAAAGTACTACGCATTAATGGGATTTGATTTCAAATTAAATGGAAAATCAACAAAACAAATTTATGATGAACATGGTGCGGGAAATTAAAAGTAAAATGACAAATCCTACCTCTTGGGTGATGCCTGGAGCTTCACGGAGAGTCCGCCGCCGTGCCGCGCCTCGTCGGAGATTCCTCACCAGAGCTGGAGGAGGAGAGGGAGGGCTACCGCCTGCTGATTTCTAGGTGAGGAAGAAGATGAGGGAGGGGTGGGTTAAGTGTTTAAATAGAAAACACTTAACCACCCGCCCGTTGGCCAAAGCCCGAACTCCCGATGGGGTCGGGATTATGCCTCCCCTAGGCTAAAAACCACGCTATGAACTCAATGGAGGTCTTGGAATTTTAATCCGAGACCCCATTCAAAAGTTATAAAACTGAACCCCCAAATCCACCAAATTACAAAAACGCCCCTGGGGCCATTTTTCACAGATGACCCACGTACGCGAAACTTACACCCCTCCTTGGGTAAACAGTACGTCCCGGACTCAACGGTGCCCTCGGTTTTCTAATCCAAGCTACCTTTTAGGAGATACTTGAGTTCCACCATTAAATGAATAAATTTATTAATTTAATTATCCAATTAACGTTCCGAAAGCGAGTGAGGGGTCCAAACATCCTGCGCTGACATGTTTTATGTCATTCATAGGGTAAACACCCAATTCCGGACCCATCCGTACAATCAGATCTCTGACTCGAAACACCATTTAGGAGTTATCCAATTTATTTGGCGTTTCCAGTGTGAACACACTGAAAATTTAATTCCAGCCACACCGGGGCTCGGAATCACACGCTGTCTGAAGGCGCTGCTCTGGGATATCATCAAGAATTTTCCAAATTCTTGCATAGAAAAAACCAAGTTCTTACAACTTACCTTTTTTCATACTGATAATTGAGAAATGGAAGTGTTACTCATGCGTACAAACAACCTACCATCTCTATGGTTATAACATTGTACAATTTTTCAAAAATAGTATTCATGGTTGGTTTTAAAATAATAATTGATGTATAAAAATGATAATTTGGTATATTTTTTTATTATATGGATTATTAAATAATTAGCTCTTTGACCACATTCACCTTACCAATGATGTTTTCGGATTACAAACATAACATCCACAAAAACACATGGCGTTGAATTAAGTGAATAAGTAATTAAATATGTCATTAAAATAAATGAAATAAATATTTTAAGGAAAATTTATTAAAACTATAAATGATTCTAAATAAATTAAATAATTGATATAAGTATATTATATAGTATATAAAATTCATACATGGTAAGTGTAAACATGAGGTAATGTATTTCTTATCTCACTTTTATTTCTGGAAGACATATGCCATACTCACCACTTGTTTCTTTTTTGGGTTATATAATACCCATTTGAAATGTTATATCATGAATATAATTATTTTAATGATATTTAATGTTTTATTGGATGTTATTTTTTCATGTGTCTTATGATTAAAATTTTACCAAATTGGTTAGTTTTTTATGTTATAATCTCATTATTTATCAGGATTGTTTATGATTAAGTTTATGATGGGTAAATTTCATGATCTACCTCTCAAAAAACTCATGAATTTTCTAATATTATTATTAATTATTTAGATTACAAGTTTTAATTTATATTTACTCACTTTTGATTACTCAATATATTTAAATAACATTTTGATGGAAAACCAACTTTATTTCTCTCTTCAAATGAAAAACATTTTCTTCCATAGCCATGTTTTGTAAAAATGGTTTAAATAATATTTTTTATATAATTATATGAATTTTTAAATTTCATTTAAATCAATTAATTTTTTTAAAATGTTTTAAATTCAGTAGTATTGCTGTTTTCCCCTTGAGTTACTTTTTTAAGAATTTTTTACAAAAGTGTGAAAGGGATTTTTTTATTTTAACTTATATAGAATGAATATAATGTCCCATCTTCATAGATACTGAATTATTTTAACTTTAATTAAAAAATTTCTAATGTTTTTTCCAAAGAAATTTTTTTCTTTAATATTTGAGAAATTTTTAGATTTTCCAGATATTATTTCATAGTATAATGATTATTTTCTTCAAGAAATACTCCAAGTGATCTTTAAAAAAATAATTTATGATTACATCACTTGATATTGCTTATGATTTACCTAGGAAATGATCCAATTATCTCATATTTATCATTTATTTTTATGGTTTAAGGTTATGATGATGAAATATCAATCAATCCCACTTTCTTTTCCATTAGTTAAGTTATGATAATTTTTTTGGAACATGTGGAATACATATGAATGGATTAATGATTATTTGATTGGTGGACCAATAATTATATATTCTTATAATGCATTGGGTAATGATTAATGTGTATTATATTAAAGGGTGTATGAGAGGTTATCCCAAGACCAAAAAAGGGATCATAAGTGGTAATCAAAATCCCAATGTAGGTACACGAGAGGTTCTCCAAATTCTATCATGTGATGAATGTCTTGGTGGGTAGCCTTGAAATAATATTTATATTTATATGATTATTCCCTATTTTGGGTAAATATTTTATGAGAAGATATTTTCCCAATGTTATGCTCTTATTTTTTTGATTCATATCTTATAAACTAACAAACTTTATACCACGATTCTTGATTTTGATCAATGATATCGAAGGTATATATTTTTAATTGTTAATATATTATTCTCATACCCTTATGGTCATGTTATGTTTAATTGATCATTGATATCTCCCTTGTTTTCACATAATGATCATTTGAGCTTACCCTTTGTTATGCTTCCATTCCCCAGATTATGAAAAAAAGTTTTAAGTATGTTATCACTAAGAATGTTACTATATTTGAATAAATTTTGGGAGATGATATAGATTTTTTTTGAACCAGTTGTTTGTATAGCCAATTTTTTATGTAATATTTTGACCAAATTATAAAGAAATCTAAACCCAAAAGGTTATTTGATATGTAAGTGATACAATACTTCTTTTGATGTTTTATGTTTTATATGGTTTATGTTAAGACACATTTATCAGTATCAAAACTAAAAATGAAAATATTATGTTTCTTTCACTAGACATAGAGGCACAACCGGACTATCAAAATTGGTATTAGAGTTTTGTTTAGATAAAATTGGATATTTGGATGATTTCATGTGAGGTTATATTAAGAGTTATAGATACCATCATGAGTTTTATGTTTATGTTTTATGATAAGTTATAAGAAATAGATACCACTTTTGAGGTTTTAAGTGATTTAATTTGAAATATAATAATAATATTTTGGGAGGTAATTTATTAGGTAGATTTTTATGAAGTACTTATTTTCAAAATTAAGGATTATTTTTTAATAACTTTATTAAATTTTTGGGGCTGTAAGATTAATGAAATGAGATAATATTTGAGGTTAAAAACATTTCCTTAATATTGATGTTATTGTGGTTATTTTTGAAGATGTTAATAATATTTTGGAAACATTAATGAAATTATATTAATATATTTTTAGTAAATGAACAACCCAAATGGTAGGAGATAACCCTGTACACCTAGAAAGATCATTGGTCTTGAAACCACAACTGAAGGGTGACCAGGGAGCATTGCCTACAACATACATACATGATGTACTAGTTATTATGAAATTGTTTTATTTTACTTAAATTATTTAATTAAGTTTATTTTTGGAATGTACATATAAGTCCCCAACCTTAAACATTACTTAATATTGATTTCAATAAATAATTCACATTGAGGATCTTTTCAGGTTTAGATATTTAGAGAAATATTCCATAACAATTAAATTACATTGTAAAAATTACAAAGTAGACACTTCTACTCAGTTTCTATTTTTTCATAAAATAAAAACTCTTAAAAAAACATGTCTAGTTCCTTATTTTAGACAGCATGACTTTTCCTTGATCTCATCCTTAACTATATTAATCTTTATGTCTTGTGAAAAATACATCAAAACTTGGGATGATCATAAAAAGATCAATAAGGGTAATAATATAAGGAATGAAAACATTATTCCATGAATAAATACAAACCAATGAAACCATACTTTTCAATCATAACATACCTTATAAAATCATAAGATTTATTAACAACACACAAAAATCATAAATCATGAAGGTAACATATGTAATACATAACAAACTTACATTATAGCTTTCACAACATTGTACGGAGTTACGTTTGGAATAACCATAATAGTATATTCCTTAAATCTCATAGGCGAAACATTAATGTTTACCTCTGTTATGTTACCCAATGCATTGGAGAGCTATCTCGAGCTCACCTAACCTAGGTTTATCACAGAACCACCTGTATATGTAAACAATTCCCAAGAACCATAACATAATAATAACACATAAAACAATCATAGAGGAATGATAAAATTTCCCCATTACAATTCCAATATATCAGTTCTAGATATTGACATAATATGTCCAATTAAAAAGACACATTTAAAACATTTAAAAAGAATATTTTTGAATCAAAGTGTCCCATACCACTTGGAAACTTTTAAAGGAATTAACATTTTAAAAAATTAATTCCCATATAAATAAATCCTTAATTTGTTTTTTGAAAATATGGAAATTAATGATAAATATTTAGAAGAATAAAATTTTAAAACATTTAAAACAAATTTCTAGTTAAAGAGTCTGTTACCACTTAAGAAAATACATGAATAAAAACAATTAAATATTATTAATAAAAAAAACTTATAATATCATGAAAATAAGTAGATTCATGATATAATATGTCAAAGGTTATACTATAAACCTTATATGTTAATAAAGTTTCACAATATCAAGATATTCCTCAGTGAAAGGGGATTGAGACATATTCTCTTACGAAATTTCGGCAGCCTAACAATGTCACATTAAAATTCAGAAAATGAGTTGATGGGAGAGAAAAGGGTATCTCTTCACTTGGAAATAAAATTTACAAAAATAAGGATATATTATAACACATCCGAATATAAGAAAAGGTAAATTAAAAGAAATAACAAAGAATAAGTCTTTGACTAAAAGAGGAGGGTGAAATGTTTCCTTACAAAGATCGAATCCTTAGATTAAGGATAAATCAATGACATAATTATGTCTAACAAATAAAAATAAATTCAATATAACTGTATATTAAGTGTAAAATGATCATATATCATTATCACATATTCATATCATTAAATAATCTAGAAGTAGAAGTTTATCCCAATGAATTGAAATTGGGTTAAGAAGTTCTCTAACATAAATTCGACAGCCTAATGATATCACTTTTATATTTCAGAAAATGAATTGATGAGGGGAAAATGGTATATAATCACATGGATAAACAATTTAAATCAATAAGTATATAGAATAACATATCCTAACATTTTATAATTTAAATTTATATAGATAACATAAAATAAGTCTTTAACTAAAAGTGTACTGTGAAAGGTTCCCTTACCAATTTGAAAACATACGAAAGATAAACAACATGAAATAAGGATCATTCAATGAATATGTAAATAACCATAAATTAAATTATTATATGACATAATTAATAAAATAATGGTCAGTACATAAACTACACAAAGGGAAATAGTTGAAAATATAGCATGAATCTTATGAGAATAAAAAGTGAGATGAAAACCCCTTACCACATTGTAATCAATCGAGTTGTAAGACCAAATGTCAATAACCACCAAATTAATCACATAATAACATGAATATAAATAGAATAATGATAACATATCTCATATTTTAGTACACAATACACCAAAATTCAATAAATAGGTGGTGAGCACTGGAAATCTCACAAAATTAAAAGTGAGATAAGAAACCCCTTACCTCAAGTCTAACTTGTCTTGTATGTTACTTGTTATTCCTAAATAATAAACATAAGTTAATTTATACTTTATTAAAAAACTTTTTCATGTTTATTATTCCTTTTATATCACTTATTACCTTTCTGTAACAATTATTTAATTATTTGAGATCATATCAGACATTTTTTTGATGTTCGAAAGTTGAGTTAAAAATGAACTTGTTATAATTATAAATTTTCCATGTGGTAGAAGTTACATTATCTATAGAATGATATTAATTATTTATATATCATATATATAATATATATCTATTATATATGTTTTTATAATATTCCCTATCCTTTGGATATATGAATATGAAATGCACTTTTCATGGATATGATAAGCCGTACGTACGCATGAAAGCTACATCCATTTCATTTTTTTGCATTTTAAAAGGAATGAAAACCATATTATACATATGTATTTTATTATTCAAGTATACTATAATATTTTATATACCTTACATATGTTCATTAACAGCATACTTTATACGTTACATGTATGGTATGAATGAGTCATATCAATTTGAGGGGGCGGTAGTCCGCACTTCCTCAAAGGAAATTGTCTTATTTACTCATTGTGGAAACCATAAAGGTATTCTATAAATGAAATATATAGAAGCATAAAGAAAACATAAATATAATATATATCATATTTAAACATAGTTCCATAATAATGTCCACTATGAGTGGTGGTTGGAGATATTTGAACAATCATCATTTCATAAGGCAGTAGTTCACCGTCCACAGATACAATATGTTTGTATCCATTAGATGGATGTGTGTGGATGTATCATTCTAATAATTCTCATAAAAACAACCTAGTATATTTAGGATACTGTTTTTGATATAAAATAATGGAATAAAGGGATTTTAGGGGTTTGTAGAAGAAAAATAAAGGAAAAGAACTTAAGATAAGACGTTACCTTTAAATCAGGTAACTACCTTTAGTTTGAACCAAAAGGCATCCTTGAAGTGCCTTCTGCCTAAGGTAAGGATTCTAGGTAGAAGAGAGGGATTTAGGGAGTCTAATGGGGCATATTTTGGATGATACAAGGGGATTTATAGGCATGAGTAATGGTTTAGAGGTGAGGTTTTTTATAAGGGGGAGGAGGGGCTCTTTAGGAATGTTTGAAAATATTATTTTATTTTAGAATGATATTATGTTTTTAAAGATCCAAAACTTATTAAAGTAAAATATAATATGACTCTAGTTTAAAATAAAATCATAAAATAATAATTTTATAGGTTTTGGATATTTTTTTAATCTCTATAATCTTATTTATTTAAATCATTCATTAATGAGGTAAACACTGCAACATTATTATGTCATAAATAATTTTATGTATTTGATGTCTAAAAATTATAAAAAAATACATTGATGTAGGAAATAGTTTTAGACTTCAAATTAATAATAATAATCGAAGATATAAATTATATAACCCCATGTACATCTTTATTTACTAAAATATATATCTTTATGTCATTTTGTCTTTACTTTAAATTAATTAATATAAAGTATAATTATCACTCCAAAGTGTCTTCATGGGATCCCAAAATTGACCCAAGGATGCCCATGGTCAGACGAGATTCAACCAATATGAATAGAACACTTGTTAGGGTAATTTAATATTATTATTATAGTGTTTTACCCTTATTTACTAGATTTACCTTTTATCCATGATAAATAAAATATTTACTGAAGTGAATATTCATAATGTCTAAAAATAAAAGCTACATATTCACACAATTTTGACCTCCTAATTCTAAATATGGAATCCATTTTTTCAAATTCAAAACATATAAGTGGCATAAAATAATTTAAAATTAATTCTTGTTGTCAAAATAAATAGCAGGTTTTAATGAAATAATATATATCAAAATATTGACTCTTGTTTATGTTCATTTTAAGAGTGAAATTACTTCCAATGACCAAAATTAGATTAAATTGTAATAATATAATCCAATTAAATTTTAAAAAAAATTAAAATTATTTTATAACAATATAAAAAAATTAGATTAAAAGGCATTTTTGAATTAAAATGCAGTATTTTTCACAATTCATTAAAAAGGGGAAATTATCAGTAAAATACCAAACCATCATCCAAAGTAAATTTTTATGTCCTGATTCTAAAGAAGAATATTATTTTTTCAAATATATCATATAAAAGTGAAAAAAGTATATTTAAAAAGGGTTCACCGTCAAAAGGCGGTAAATCGACCTTTTAGAGAATATTTGAGTGTTTATGCTTAAAATTGGATTCATTCACATATTAAGCTTATAACTTTTATTAGATAAATGTAAAAACATTTAAAAAATTCTGCAATCACATTGTAGTTAGTTCTGTTCATTCACGCTAATACAATGACTATTCATTAACAACCATTTAAAATAATAATAATAATATATTATTTTTCAGTATAACTTAACGTTGTGTGTAACATAAGATTTCAAAGAAACCCATTGTTGTGTATTGGGTACGCCATCGAACATGGAATCCCCTTTAAAGTAAAATTAATATTTAATTCACAAATATTAATAAATATGAAAATTCCATATTCTTTATTCACCTAGGATGTTACATCCTTCCCCCTTATGGGAATTACATCCTTGTAATTTTAAAATTGGGTTTGGAAACATCATTAAAAGTCCCACATCAGATAAAGAGCCAATAAAACTATCACTTTAAAAGAATGGAAGATAAGTACAAAGGTCACCTGAGATAACCCATACTAGGATTCCCTAAAAACATGATATGGAGGAGAAACTAAGTGCCATGTTCTGATGAAGATTGATAGAAAACGTGGTCAGGATAATGTTAACAACTAGAAAACCACAAAATTGTGATAGGTTAAACGACCTTTGGTTACTCAGTAGGAAAAGTAAATAGACAATTTTTTGGTTTAAATTTTAATTTAATAAATTTGGCGAATTTATTTATGAGATTAAATATGTATAAAAGGAAATATATTAACTTTTCAAGTATAGTTTCATCCTTTAATAAATTTTTGCCAAAAAATGATCTTTTCTTCGAACGATGAGTATTCAAGATGACTTGGTCACACGAAAATCGCTAGAATCAACTTATAGATAATCACATAATACAAAAAACTTAAACTATATATTTTCCTTTCCATTAGACATTAACAAAAACAAAAATGGTTAGTATAAAATCAGATAATCCCCCAAAAAAATATAATACTTTATAAAAAATAATATTACTCTTAATCCCCAAAATAAGACAAAAAATACCCATAGTTCGGCAAAGACCATTCAATAAACAAATGTCCTTAAAATTCATCAAAGTAACCCAAACTAAGATTGTTACCCAAAACTCAGAAGAATTTAATCACATAGTCTTCCTTAGAAAATTTTAACATTTATCTCCAAATAACATTGACTACTCCTAAAGTCTCATACTGAAGTATAATTAACCGAATCACACATTCTCTATGATATGATAATAATTTCCATAAATAACCAAAATCTCCGAATGTCTATAATTAAAACATGTATTCTTAAAAAATAAAATTTCACAATTACTCCTCAATTAAAATCCCAATGTATTCTATTTTCCTTAGGCATATTTTTCCAAAAAAGACAAAATGTCTTCCAAAATAACCTTTATCACTTAATCCCCAAATAATTTTCCGATACTAAGTATATCCATTTGATAAAACATATGATTCTAAATCAACTTATTCTTGATCAATAAAATAATTTAACTAAAAATAATAAGTCATAAGAACTAGGTACTTCATGTAGTCTAGTGGTAGGCGATAAATCCCAATTTCACTTTGGTTGTGGGTTCGATTCCCATATATTTTTCCGACATGATGGGTAGTCACACGGTCTGTGTGTTGTCCTTTTTCAAAAACTATACAATTTTAAAACATTAAAAAAAGTGATAAACTCCTCAAAAATAACCATAACATGATTTAACCTCACTGATTTTCTTATGACACTCATTTTCATCCCAACTCATAATGACCTCAATATCTTAATTCATGAATTCTTATATATATTGAATTTTTTTTACCTCCATAAAATAACACTATTCCCAAAGAAAGAACATTGTACCTTAATCATTGTGTCCACCTAGTTTTATCTTCATCTTGTTCAGATAGATAGATGGTCCATGCATTGCAACAATTATTTATATATCCTTCAAAATCATTTGGTTCCTTCATCCAAATACACCTCGTACAACTTGGATCATATGGGAGATCACAAAAAAATAGTTTTGAAAAAAAATCATTTATGAAATAGAATTTCAAAACGGATAATAAAACTTTCTTTTTGTAAAAAAGTTAGACCATGTTGGAGGTGAAACATTAAATCAATAGTCCTTTTAAAATTCCATAAGTATGCTCTAAAAGACTATAATTTAATAGAAAATATAAATAGGTTACGCAAGGGTATCCTACTTCAGCACCTTTTTCAAAATCATAATAAACTTCAAAATCTTGTGATAAGGTAAAATATTGGAAAAATCCATGATAAAATTTACCTTTCTAGAAAATATTAAAATATTTAGAAAATAAGATTTGATTAAATACAAACCATGATCCACATTGGTATCGAGGTATAACAGAGATGTTTGATATCTCTAACATTTTTTTTCAAGTGATTTGTATGTTAGAAAATGTTCCATAGTCATCTGTATATGACTTTACAATAATTATTGCAAGAAAGTCATCAGGAAGAGATAGGAATTCCATTTGAGATCCTCCTCCTTCCATTTGTAACAAAATTTCCTTGATATGAAAAAGTTACAAAATAAGGATTTAACTTAAATAATAGACATAGAGACTAACCATGTGTCTAACATAAACTCCTAATCCCTAATTTTGTCTAAACCAACCTTTTATACCAACTATATGGCCCCAACCTAAAACATTACATAATCTCAAGTTACATAAAGAATTCACATGGAGGATCTTTTTAGGTTTAGATATTTAGAGAAAGAGGCCATAATGATTAAATTACATCTCAGAAATTACAAATTATTCACTTCTACTCAATTTACATTTTTTCATAGAATAAAAAATCATAAAAAAACATTTCTAGTTCCTTGTTTTAGACAACATGACTTTTCCAAGATCTCATCCTTAACCCTATTCATCTTTAAATCCTGTGAAAAAACATTTCAAAACATTGGAGGAGCATAAAAATCTCAGTAAGGGTTATAAAATAAGGAATGAAAACATTAGCCCATCAATAAACACAAATCAATGAAACCATTATTTTCAATTATAACGTACCTTTTAAAATAAAATGATTTATAAACAACCCATAAGAATAAAAAATCGTAAAGGTAACATATTCCATACATAACATACATACATTTTTTCTTTCAAAGTGACGTAGGGAGTTACATTTTGAATACGCATCATAGTATACTCCCTAAATGTCTTAGGAGAAACATTAACGTCTATCTCCGTCACGTTACCCAATGCATTGTAGAGCTATCTCAGGCTCACCCACCCTAGGCTTATCATGGAACCACCCGTATATGTTAAAAATTCCCAATAACCATAAAATAATCATAACACATAAAATAATCATAATGGAAAAATAACATTTCCACATTACAATCACAATATATCAGTTCAAGGTATTGACATAATCAGTCCAATTTAAAAGACCCATTTGAAACATTTAAAAAGAATATTTTTGAATCAAAGTGTCCCATACCAATTTGAAAAAGTTAAAGGAATTAACAATTTAAAACATTAATGTAAATATATATTAATTCATAAAACCATTTTGAGAACATGGAAATAAATGATAAATATTTATAAGAATAAATCTTTAAAACATTTAAAACAATGTTTTAGTTAAAGAGTCTGTTACCACTTGAGATTATACTTGAATAAAAATAATTAAAGATTATAATTAAACAAAAATTATAATATCATGAGAATAAGGAGATTTGTAATATAATATGTGAAAGGGTATTATATAAAACTTATAGCATAATAATGGTTCTCAATATCATGATTTGCCTCAATGAAAGGAGAGTGAGACGTATTCCCTTATGAAATTTCGATAGCCTAACAACATCACATTAAAATTTAGAATATGAGTTGATGGGATATAAAAGGGTCTCTCATCTCTTGGAAATAAATTTTAAAACAATAAGGATATAGTAGAACATATCTCAACATAAGAAAATTTAAATTAAAAGATATAATGATGAAGAAGTCTTTGACTAAAAGGGGATGGTGAAAAGTTACCTTACAAAGATCATATCCTTAGATTAAGGATAAATCAATGGCATAATTATGAGTGAAAAATAATAATACAAAAAATATAAGTGGATATTTAGTGTAAAATAATCATAAGTCATTCACACATATTCATATCATGACCTAATCAAGAAGTAGAAGTTTAACCCCAAGAATTGAAATTGGATTAAGAAGTTCTGTTATATAAATTCGACAACCTTGCGACGTCACTTTAAATTTTCAGAAAATGAGTTGATGAGAGTGAAAAGGTTATATTATCAAATGGACATAAAATTTACAGAAATAAGGATATAGAATAACATATCCCAACATTTTAGAATTGAAATTTAAAGACTTAACATAAAATAAGTCTTTAACTAATAGAGTACGGTGAAATGTTCCCTTACTGATTTGGTAACATACAAAACATAAACCACATGAAAGAAGTATCATACAATGAATATGTAAATACCCATAAATTAAATTATATTAAATCATTTATACAATCATGGGCAATATATTCACCACAAAAAGTGAATCAGTGGAAAATATATCATGAATCTCAAGGGAATAAAAAGTGAGATAAAAACCCCTTACCACGTAGTAATCAATTGAGTCATAAGACCAAAAGTTAATAACCACCAAATAATTTATTGAATAACATAAATATAAATATAATCATGATAATATATATCATATTTTAGTACACAATACACCACATTCAATAAATTAGTGGTGAATAATGGATATTTCAGGAAATTAAAATTGAGATAAGAAACCCCTTACCTTAAGTATGACTTTCCTTGTATGTTCCTTGTTCTTCCTAATGAATAAACATAAGTTAACTACTACTTGATTAATAAGACTTTTCATGTTTAATATTCCTTTTATATCACTTATTACCATTCTATAAAAATTAGTTAAATATTTGAGTTCATATCGGACATTTTGTCGATGTTCGAAACTTGAGTTAAAAATAAACTTGTTATAATTATAAATTGTCCATGTGGTCAAAATTACATTATCTTTAAAGTGATATTCATGCTTTATATATCATATATATCTTATATATATAATATATAAGTATTTTTAATATTCCATATTATTTGGATATATGAAATTTAAATGCACCATTCATGGAGACGGTAATCCGTATGTACGCATGAACTCTACTTCCAATTCATTTTTTTCATTTTAAAAGGATCTAAAACCGAATGATACATAAGTATATTACTATTATAGTATAATATCATATTTTATATACGTTATGTAAGTTCATTAACACCATCCTTTATACAATCAATGTATGGTATGAACGAGTCATATCACTTTAAGGGGGCGGTAGTCCGCACTTCCTCAAAGGAAATTATTGTATTACCCATTATGGAAACCATAAATTTATGATATAAATGAAAAATACAGAAAATATAGGAAACATAAACATAATATATATCATATGTAAACATATTTCCATAATAATGGAAACCAGGAGAGGTGGTTGGATATATTTGAACAATCATCGTTTCATGAGGCAGTAGTTCCCCATCCACAGATACAGTATATGTGTATCCATTAGATGGAGGTGTGTGGAATTATAGTTCTAATAATTCTCATAAAAAAAACCTAGTATATTGAAGATACTGGTGTTTTTATAAAATAATGGAACAAAGAGAGTTTAATGGGTTGGGGAAGTAAAATAAATGAAAAGAACTTAAGAGAAGACATTACCTTTAAATCGGGTAACTTCCTTTCGTTTGACCAAAAGGCTTCCTTGAAGTTCCTTATGCCTATGTTAAGGCTTATAACTGGAAGAGATGGATGTATGGAGATTAATTGGTCATAATTTGGATGACCCAAGGGGCTTGATAGGTGTGAGTAGTGGGTTAGAGGTGAGGGATTTTTATAAGGGGGAGGAGGGGATCTTTAGGAATGTTTGAAAATATTATTTTATTATAAAATTATTTTATGTTTATAAAGATCAAAAATTTATTAAAGTATAAGATAATATTACTATTTTTTGACATAAAATCATCCAATAAAAATTGGAAATGTTTTGGATATTGTTTAAATCCCTATAATCTTATTTATTCAAATCATTCATTAATGAGGTAAACACTACATCATTATTATGTCATAAATATTTTTATTTATTTGATGTATAAAAAATATAAAAAAAATACCATGATATAGGAAATATTTTTAGATTTACAATGAATATTTACAGTCAAATAGATAACTTATATAACCACATGTAAAAATTTATTTACTAAAAGATATATGTTTGTGTAATTTTTTACTTTACTTTAAATTATTTAATATAAAGTGTCATTATCACTCTCAAGTGGCTCCATGGGTTCCCAAAATCAATCAAAGGATGCCCATGGTCGGAAATGTTTCAACCAATAGTAATAGGACACATGTTAGGGTAATTTAATATTTTAATAATATTATTTTATTACCCTTATTTTACCCGATTTACCTTTTAACCATGGAAAATAAAATATTTACTAAAGTAAATATTCATAATGTCTAAAAATAAAAGTTACTTATTCAAAAAAAATTACCTCCTGATTCCAAATATGGAATCCATTTTTCCAAATTCAAAACAGATAAGTGGAATAAATTAATTATATGTTAATTCCCTTTGTCAAAACAAAAAGCCTATTTTTAAGAAATAATATCTATTAAAATATTGACACTTATTTATGTTAAATTTAAGATTAAAATTACATAAAATTACAAAAAAAAGTGGATTAAATGATAAAAATAAAATCCAATTAAACATTAAAATAAATTAAAATAATGTTCTATCTAAATAAATATTTTATATTGAAAGGCGGGTTTGAATAAAAATGCTGTATTTTTCACTATTCATTCAAAATAAACTTTATTAGAAAAATACTTAAATTTAATCCAATGTAAATTTTGATGTCACTATTATAATTAATAGTATTATTTTGTCAAATTGAACATATAAATGAGAAAAAACCTGATTTAAAATGGGTTCTCCATCAAAAGGTGGTAAATCAGCCTTTTAAAGAATAATAGAGTGTTTATGCTTAAAATTGGGTTCATTTGCATTTTAAGCTTCTTAATTTTTATTGGATAAATGTAAAAACATTTAAAAAATATGTATAATCATATTGTAGTTAGTCCTGTTCATTCTCGCCAATACAACGGTTATGTGTTAACTATAGTATAAAATAATAATATTGTAATATTATTTTTTGGTACAACTTAATGCTATGAGTAATGTAAGATTTCAAAGAAACCCGTTGTGGCATATCGGGCACCCCATCAAACACGACATCACCTTTAAGGTAAAATAAATATTTAATTCAAAAATATTAATAAATATGAAAATATAATATTTTTTATTCACCTGGGATGTTACAATATGTTCTATCATATAGATAACCATTGGATCAAAAAGTAATTTGGTTATTAAGTGATCAATATTATTTTATAATAAGCTCACTATTTTCGGGAACCTTATTTGATTAAGGAAAATGGAATTTTTTAGATTTTATCTAAGGAATAAAATTTGAATTATCTTTTAAAAGAATATGTGATTTTAATTATGTTTTAGGGTGGTTTATTTTATTTACGGAAATTATTAGCATATTTTGTAGATTATATTATTAAGTAAAATAAAAATTTTTGTTATACAACTTTATGAGTACCAAAAATTGGTTGGATATAATTATAAATTTAATTAAGGAATAATATGTGATCAAATCCATATAATTTTTCAGTTTCAAATATCTTTGGAAATATTTGAATGAATTTTAGGAATAGTTAGTTACCGTACGATCTAAGTTCATCTTTGGGTGTTATTGGCCAGGATTTGGAGATTAATGCTGTATTTATTCATTTAATTGATTATTAATTTAGGGAAATTTCTTGATGTTATTTAAACCATTTTGGTTTTAGTTTATGTCTAAAGGTAATAGGAATATATTTTGGATTATGTGATCTATTTGAATTTAATTTTAGTGCTTCTACAATGAATATTTCATATCAAATAATCATATTCTTGGATCATATAGTGATATCATGGATGGAATTGATTAACAATGGAAATTCCAATTATCAAGTAAGTATATTTCTTTTTATTCTAAATATATATTATAAATGAATACCTATAAATATAGTAAAATTATCTTGAGAAAAAAATTTATTAAATTATCTTCATTTATAATGAATCAATTAATTTTTTTAAATATCTTTGGTTTAATATTTTGTGGACATTAACTTTCTCTTGATCATTCACTTTCTTGTGATCAATGATCTCTATCAATATAAAAAATTATTTGTACTTTATATTTCTCCCAATTTTCTCTATTTTAACATCCCAATAATGTTATTATATTTTGAAACATAATTTGTGTTATTCAATATGACCTTCAGATTTCCTTTCACCTCACTTCAAGAGGATGTTTTATTAAACCTTTTTACAATGGGGAATTTCAACAAAATAATTTTTAGATGTCTAATCCCTGATTATCGAGATAGTTTAAAAATATGAGGTTGAAATTTATTAAAGGGGGGGAGAATTAAAACCCTAATATTTTAGGAAGAAGACTATGTTCAATAGTGTATGCAAGACACAACACTGAGACTAAACAAACTATGAAATATTATTATTTAAATTTGAAAATTATAATATATTTATTAAATTATCATGTATGAGTATGATTAAATTGGTTATGAAATATATATAAAGGTTCAACTGAATATAATTGTATTGATAAAATCTTTGTAAACTGTCACTCTATTTTTAGAAGTCATTTTATTCTTCAAAAATATGTTTTCTTCAAAATGTTTTTTATTTTTTTTTTGTGAGAAAATATTATAAATTATTTATGAAAGTTTTATTGTTTCTTTTGGTAAAAATTATATCATTTTTGGAATAAACATTTAAAAATTATCATAGAGTTATTTTTTTATTTTTCAAAAACGATTGATTTTCCATTGAATAGTTAAAAGTACTAATTTTTATTGAAAATCATATTTTTATTTCAAAAAATTTTAGGTTTATATTTTGTTTTAAAATGGTTTAAAATTAAAACTAGTACTATTATATTATTAATAATCCAATTAATTTAATTTGAATCAATTTTATGACTTAATTTTGTAACAAAAAATTTTATCTTTAAAAAGGAATTTCTTCAGAAAATGTTTTTTATTGCATTTTTAAATTATAATATTAAATCAATTTCTAACACATATATAAATTGAATATTGAGAAATTGATTCTATATTTGGAATCAGGAGGTCTAAATTTGGTAAATATGTTCCTTTTATTTTAATATATTATGAATAATAATAATAGTGAATAATTATCAGCAAGGTAATGGTAAATTAGGTAATTAAAGTTAAAAGTAATATGATAAGGACTAGAAAATGAACATAACAATTTCATTTACCCTATTTAATTAGTTTAGTGTGATAATGTCTATCCATGTTTCAAAAATATGGTGACTTAGTTCCATATATCATTAATTTTGACTTTTATAATATTTAAGTACAAGATAAAGTAAACAATGTCACTTTCTTTCTTTAAATATCTATAATATATTTTAATAGGGATAAAAATGTTATGTTTGGTTATAAAAGTTTGTTTTATATAAAAATAATTTTTTTCATGGGAATTTATTTCTAATTTTTAGTGATGAAATAATTACCTTAAATTGTTATCTACTGCCGAAAATATATTTATTCAATTAATATAAAAATAAAGTAAATTATTCTAAAAATATTAAAACTATTTTAATTTGAATCAATTATGGTGTTCCAATTTTTATATATAAATAAAACATTATAGGTAAATTTTTAAGGATTATATTGAAAATAATTTACTTTCATGTTATTTTCAAAGTCAAATTAAATAAATAGTATAAAGATGCATTAATTATATTTTATTTCAAATAATATATTATTAATTTTTTTTAAAATTATTAAAATTGAACAAGAAGAAAATTATGATTATAATTGGTCAAAACATTCATCAATTGGAAATTTATCATCCAATTTTAAACTTATACGTAAAACTATTACCCTTTAATATTGAAAATACATTACCATAGTTATGGTTAAAATTGTTTATCCAAAGGGTCAATATAAAAAGATAAGGATTAAAATGAAATATTTTCTTTTATAAATTTTCCTGGATTATTATAATAAGATTATATACTCATTATTTTTCAATCCATGTCATTTTGGACCCATTTTACATGAGTCAGATAGAAATTATATTATAATATTTCATGTATTTCCAAAAGTGACATTAACGATGTTTTATAATAAAAAATATTTTATTAAATGATTTAAAATTAATAAAAACTATATATTCAGAAAATTGATCAGGTTATTGTTTAAAATATCAATCTTTTTGCTTTTATGGGAAAATTTTCTTTTATAGTAACTATCTTCACCCCTAAAGACTAAAAATGTTGTTACCACGGTAATCATCAAAGGAGTTAACAGAGGGTTAATGAAAAAATAAGGATGAAAAAATCAACTAAAATTATCAAATTTTTATTTTATGAGACAATTAAGACTAATTATAATCTTATATTAAAATTATATAATTTTGTATCCTTTTTAATATGAAAATTAGTTTATATAAATTAAATACTTTAATAAATCCCAAGAGTACCTGTCCCCTAACTTATAAAAGGTAACCTCCCAATCTCCCATATTCAGACTTTAAAATCCATTTGGTTTATAAAATTGCTAAAAAAATCAATTAATTAGATCCAAAACCATTTTAGTATAGTTATTTTTTAATAATAAAACTATCCTATAAATTGTTTTGTTTTAAATATTAAGAGGTTGTATGAAGATGAGGCACAATTATTAACCATTGATTTTCATTTTTTTATTCTTCTACAACCATAAAATATTCTTAAGACATGATAAAATAATAAAAATATTATCATACATACAATGAGAGTTTTTATGTTAATTTAATAACTTATATCCATTTCCTCTTCCATCAAATGGTAAGAAAAATAATTTTCGTTTGAACGGCGGCTTACTGCCTTGTGAACCAATGTAATTTGTTTTCCATCACCACCGCTCAATGATGGTTATAATTCAGGATTAAATATATATATATATATATATATATATATTATTGAAAACTTATTTATCATTCTATAAATATATTATATCATATATTTTCTTACATTTCAATTCATCTAAAAATGATAATTTCGTTTAAAGCGGATTATCACCTCCACGAAGCGATGTGATTCATTTTTCATAACCACATCACATAGATAGAATATATACATGTATTTAAAGAAAAAAATATGATAATTATGTGATAATGATAATTATTTAAAAATAAAATAGTACATATATTCTTTCCATAATGATCATTGAAAATTGAAACGTTACTCATGCATTCGTATGACCTATCATCTCCTTGATTGTAATCTAGATCATTTTTATCACTGTTTTAAATGGTTTGATTTAAAAGTATAATTTTTGTATAAAATATTAAATTATGTAATTATTATTATTCTGTGGATGATGGAATAATGACCTCTTTTACCACGTTCACCCTACCAATGTTGTTTTGGGATTATGAACCGAATGTCATTAAAACACACAACGTAGACTTAACTGAATAAGTCAATATATATGTATTTAAATAAATGAAATAAATGGTTTAAGGATAATTTATTAAACATTTAATAGGTTATTAAGAAGGAAAATAATTTATATATGTTTATTATATAGGATATAAATGGCATATGAACCATTTTTGGACTTGAGGTAAGGGACCTCTAGTCTCGCTTTTATATCTATGAGACATTTTTCATATTCATCACTCATTTGTATTGTATGGTGTATATGTTTTCCATTTGAATTGTTATAAAATGAAGATAAATTTTTATGGATATTTAATTTTTCATTTTATGTCATTCTTTCAAGGGAATTATGATTCAAATGTTACCAAAGAGGTAAGAGTTTTATGTTATAATCTCATTGTTTATTAGGATTTTTTATGATTAAGATACCAATGATGAAATTTAATGGTATAAAACTCAAGAAAATCATGAATTATAATATTATAGGATTATTTATTGAGATTAGATGTTTTTATTTCAATTTCCTCACTTTAAGTACTCAAGATACTGAAAAAACGTTTTCATGGAAAACCAACTTTATTTCTCTCTTCTTTCATAAATACGTTTTCTTCAATATCCATGTTTTGTAAAAATGATTTCATGAATGTTTTAAATATTATAATATGATTGTTTAAATTAATTTTTATCCATTATTTAATTTTAAAAAATATTTTAAATGGAATATTCTTTTTTGTTTTCCGAACAAGGTACTTTTTGATCCGTCTTAACAAAAGTCTAAAAATAATGATTTATTCAAAGTTATACTACATGAATGGAATTTCACACCATCATGGAAACTCAATAATTTGATGCTTAATTATATATGCATCAAATGTTCTTTTTAATGAAATTTCTTTCTTTAATATTTGGGAAATTTTATGATTTTAAAGAAGTGATTTCAAAGTAAATAGTGTTTTCTTCTCTATAAATATTACAAGTAATATTTTATTAGAATTTTTATTTATGATAGCATACCTTGATATTAGTTTTTATTAATTGGGAATATGATCCAATGATCCCATTATTATCCTTTCTCTAGATGGTTTAAGGGTATCATAACAAAATATTAATGAAACATGTTTTATTTTACATATGTTATGTTATGATGAATTTTTTATGATCTTGTGGAAAACATATAAATTAATTTATGATTTTGTTATGTATGGTCACGAAATTATATATATATTTGGAAAACATTATTTTTTATGAAATCAAAGGGTACATGTTAGGCTATCTTATGCTTGAAAAGTGTATACAAGATGTTATCCCAATCCCTGATAAGGTATAAGGTTGGTTATTTTAGGAATAACATGTGATTAATGTCTTGATGGGTAGAAATGACATTATATTTTTAAGATTATGATTATTTCACATTTTAAGCCACTATTTTATGATAAGATCACATGCCAATTTTATTCTCTCATGGAACATGTTATTTGATTCCTTTATGATTCATTTCTTATAAACTACCAATCTTTACGCCATGATTCAATATTATGATCTATGATTTCTTGGGTATTCATTTTTAAAATTTAAGATCATTTTCTCATGACATTCTGATCATGTTTTGTTTAAGTGATCATTGATATGTCCCTTGTTTACCTTTATTGAGCATACGAGCTCGCCCTTTCTTATATTTCATTTGAACCAGGTTATGAAGAAATTTTATATGTTTGTTATGATTAAGAGGGTTACTAGATTTAATGATATTTTGGGAGATGATATAGATTTTTATGAACTAGTGGTTTATGAAATAATGTTTTTATGTAAGAGTTTTTCTGAATTCTCTAAAAATCTAAACCGAAAAGGTCTTTCAATTTGTATGTGATCCAGTATTTCCTTTAATGATTCATGTTTTGGATGAATGAATTGGGTAATGTTTATTGGTATCGAATGTAGGAATATAATGATTATATGTTTAGCGTTGGCTTTCAAAAAAAAGGTTTTGGGATGTCATAACCATCCCTTTATTTTAGTGACCCTTGCTATCATGCACTTCTTCCATGATTATGGAACCAACTACTACCATTACCTATCTCTTAATATTCACAATATCACACTAAACCTCAAAACATAACCTTACCTACATCTTATACCATACATACCGTGATACAGAACCCCTAAACTCACAACTATAGAAGAGAAATCCCCATATGGCCAAGCTACTACTAAAAATCACAAAAAATGAGAACTATTAGAAGATTTAGATCACCAAGTTAGATATTGAAATTTTAACTGAGTTTAGGGATGGGATAAAGTGTATTTGAGTTTTAATTGAATTTAATGTGGATTCTATTGATTCTAAAGGCCATGAATCATGAAAAAACATGAATGAGAACCACATGAAAAACATTCGAGCTCCGTTGAGGATAATTAAGTGGGATGAGAATGATTCACCCAAGAATATTTCTAATCTTGTGAGATCACCACCACGACTAACCCTTGGAAGCCAAAATCAAGAATCCATGAGGAGATGGCCCAACCCTTGAACTAACACTAATAAATGTTGAAATGTGTAATATGAGATCCTAGATGCTAAGAGAACTGAACATCAAAGTTGATGATGAATATTGACATGAGATTGAATGAAGAACTAAAGATAGTTGTGTGAAACAAAATCCCTCTACCATCACCTATAGATATTTATTATAGAAATCGAGACTACACCTCCCTATTATTTCTCAAGAAAAAAACTTCTAGTAAAGATAATTTACCCACACTGATAAAAAACCAATGAACCTGAATTTTTATGAATATTGATAATGAAAAACTTGAATTCATCCATAGGTACATTGTACACACATGATCGAATCGATATAAACTTGATTTTATATACCCATTATAATATATATTTAACCCCCAAGATGAATAAAGAAGGAACCAAACCCTAAAAATCTATAGGATCAAGAATTTGATTCAAGATCTTCCAAAAACATAAACCAATTTCATGTCATAGAGAATGAAAACTAAACCAGCATCGATTGTGATCTTAGAAGGATAAAATATTGGTTAAATGAGAAATTCAATTTTATTTATTGATTCGTTCCTTATATTGAGACAAATATATGATGAGGACTAATTTATCCTCAATCCATAAATTTATTGACTAAATGATCACACACAATATATACTCAGAAAAAATATTCCCTAAAACTTCTCTCACTCATACCCTCATGGTCTCTTATTTGAAAACTAATTAGACTCCCATAAACCTATGTTCATTCGACATAATAATATAATAAAACCTTTCTCCAAAAACCAAATATTCTAAGTTCTATCTCAAGATTATTGTCACACCTCAACTCACATTACAATGAAAAACCAATGTAACTAGCTTGAATAACCAAATTACCAATCCATCATTCTTAGCTAAGAAATCTGGTTCTATTGTGTAAACTTTTATCCATGACCCAAGAACTTCCAAGAATGTGATCAAATAAATTTTAAAACCTTCCCTTGATCATATACAAGCTCCCCAAGTGCCCCAATGTAATAATAAAAATTAAAACATTAAATTCCAATCATAAATATAAGCATGTTTATCCAAGGTCTAGAAAAAACCATGGAGCTAATGAATGCCCAAGATGAAATTATTCAAGTATTAATAACTAGTAAAAAAGAGTGATGAGACAAGATTAAAAAATATTTAATGGAATATGTGGTAAATATGTAGTGGACTTGAATCTGTACTAGACCCATCAACCAAAACAGTCCCAAGCTTACCCACTCTAGAATGTTTTCACTAAAGACGAACCCACTTAACAATAATTTGATTTCCTCACCTGATTACAAAATAGATCATTATTTTCAATGTATACACCATAGTAAATTAGTTTTAGATTATTCTAAAATATTTAGTGGAGAAAAATTATGGGGAGAAAATAATTAAATAAGAATATTCTAGTGATTCCTATAAGCATTATACACATGGAACTCATTCAAGGAAAGAGTATCTCAATGATTGAAGCTAATGTAATGAAGGGGGAAGAGTAAATTCTCAAACATTTATAAATATTGTCCCCCTTTTTCTAATAAAAAATATTTGGCACAATTAATTATAGCATAGGAACTCGTATTTTGTTTTTAGGGTTTAAAGGTTAATTTTATTTTTATCATTATCTTATTATCTTTCTAGCTATTTTCTTCAGGTTTCTAATATACTATGAAGTCATGTGACCGTTATAACTCTCATCAATGATGAGAGGCTAAATTGAGGATCACCCATTAGATGAAAAGTAGTGATGTAGAGTTCACAAACCCAATTTGATTTTATATAATGTTTTCTATGATCTTTATATGGTAAGAGGATAAAGATATGATCATATATCATATCTCTTGACTTTTGATTTTCTTTTTCACCACTGGAAATTATTTCATCTCCCAAAATTTATATTACTGCTGTATGGTGGAAATAATGATCTGAAAGGAAGATGAAATCCAGATTGTGACCCATTTGAGAGAATTATGAGCTATTACTTTGGGGATTCTTTTTGAGTGTGACGTTAATTAAAAAATTCAATACAATAAGGCTATGCGTATCCAATTGGATTAGATATAGAATATAATTTATGGTTCAAGTTTGTGAGACAAGGAGGTATCACAGAGCTAAATTCATGGGTGTATCCATTTCTTTCATCCATTCCATCCTTTATTTGCATTTTACATTCCCACCTTCATTAAAAAAAACTACTTCTCATTTTCCCCTTATTAAAAAACTTTTAAAACCAATAATAAATAAATAAACATATGTGATTGGATAGTGAGGGTACCACTCCCCACTCTTTGAGAGATGACCCTAGTTAACTGTTAGGTTGCGTTAGGAGTAAATTAAATTCCTATTTGACTACAGCTCGCAACAACCATGCTATCAACAGGGCACATTTTTCTGGGAGTAGGGCTAAGTATTCACTATCTTAACACAAATGTAATTAGAAATTTTGTAAAAACCCATAATTTTATAAATTATAGTTTTATCTTGAAATATATGTGTTTTATAATATACTATATAGTATTATACATATGAAGAAGGAAACAATAATTTATTTCATTAATAAATACTATTACATTAATTTTTAATAAAACGAATTAAAATTAAAAGCATTAGAACCATAAAAAAATATAAAACAGAAAATATAAAATGGGAAAATTTGGATTTCCTTGATCCACTAGATTCGTTGCCCCAATTTCTAACACTATAGAGAAGAAACATTATTAGTAAACCAATCTAAATTATAAAAAATGGAAATTTAGAACTTTTAGTAGAATTGAGATTAATTTGGTTGAAATAATTAAGTGGTATTTAAAATAGATAATGTGACTTTTATAATAGTAATTTGATCGTTAGAATAGTAACTTGATAATTGGGAATAGTAACATGACAATTGGGAATAGTAACAACACTCTTAGAATTTTAATTTTACCTCAAGATAAAAAATATAAAATAAATAATATTTATCACTACTAATATAAGTAAATATAAATTTTATAATGACAAAAATAAAAAACCATTATCAAAAAAAATCAATGAAAATATAATCACATTTTTAATAAACAATATTTTAAAGTATTTTGTAAAAGTAATAATTTTTATATTAAAAATTAAAATTAGTTATTTTATAAATTTATTTTTATAAAAACAATATCATATTTGGAATCATAATGTTGAAGTTATATAAATGCAATTTGTTTTTAATTTTCAAAAATACTTCAATTTGTAGATGAATAGTAAAAAAACACTTTTCACATAACTGGTGTATCTTAAATTACATAATTCATGATGAAATAATGACATAATCATTTATATAAATTGATATTAAGAAATGATATATTTTATTTCATAAATGATTTATTAAAATACATTAAAAATAATTTACAAACCCTAATGATCTTTCCAAAACCAAAAGTAAAAATTGATTCCTTAAAATAACAATTTCTCTTTTTCTCCTCTTTCCTTTTTAATAAACTAATGAAAATCAAATTATAAATGGTATTTATGGTCTTAAACCCATTATATTATATTTATATATGATTTACAATGTCAATAATGTACTATTACATGTTTTACACTAGATGTGATATTTTATTCAATATTTTATTCTAAAAATACACATCTCCTCAAGTATAAATAATACCTCTCCCTCCCTTGGGAAAACCACTTATTACCCACTTTACGAAGCCTAAAATATGAAACTATCCACCCTCTCAAGGACATTAGAATACCTAGGGACGTTCTGAAGTAATATAAATCCAATCATTAAGTGTTTTAGTGGCGTACAAGAGAAGCTACACTGAGGATTAAGTAAGTATCAATCAAAAAAATTTATTTTAGTTTTCTTATTAATCTTTTATTTATTGTTTCACTACCCCTTTCACAAAAAAACCATATAAGATTTATTATGTATTAATTTAAAATTTTATTAATGATGTTTACCTAATGGAAGTATCATATTTACTATATAAGTATTTATATACATTTCAAATTTTCCATTCCCTCTCTCTAGATAATGTCCCACCAAATGTTGGTTAACCACCAGTTGAGACATTTCCATTTAATAACATACAAACATAATCATGGAAGAGTATTATAAAGTATATATAATATATATTCAATTATTTATATATAATATATGCTTCTGTAATTAATTATACAAATATATAAATTACATTGAACAATGTAGTCAAATCAAGGAAAAATAGGAAATCTTTAAGTAAAACATGATATCCAAATGACAACCCTATAACCAAAGAAATTATAGAAAATAATAAAATAACTATAATTTATAAATAATGGTATAAATTATAATAATTAATAATTTTATCAATGATTTAGTAAATCAAAATTTATAATTTAGGAGGTGAAAAGTGAATAAATAAAGCGTGAATCAAGGAAAGGAAATTATTGAACCCAATTATTTTTCTTTGGGTCTTACAACTCATTCACAAAATTTTTTTTTATGGATTTTGTATTAATTTTATTTAAATATAATTTCATTAATCTTCCATTATTTTTCATGGATATATATTTTTTCACCATGATTTTAAACCCAAATACAACGATTTTCGAAAAAGAAATTTATTTACCAAAGAAATCTTTAACACCACATATGTTGTTTATTATCCAAAGAAAAATGATATCTTATTCAAATATATGATCTCCCACATACTTTTGGGAATACAAAAGTTTATTAATGAATTTATTCTTTATGAAATCCTCATGAAACTCATTCCTCACAATGGGTTATTCAATGACTATTATTTTTATACATTCTATATGGAATGCAAGATTATTTAAATTTATGATGTGAATTGTTGGCCCAAAATTATATATCCCTCCAATTATTTGGGTAATGTGATGTATCTCATGAGATAATTTGTAATATGAATCAACATGATTCTATATTATTTCACAATGATAATGTTATCATTATGAACACATGTTATGCGTGAACATGATTCTAGATTTTTTCACAACTACTTGTGTTATTTGAACACTATGACACGATGCTTCATTTTTATGAATTGACCAATTCCATTACATTATCACATTTCCCCTCATTATTTATGATGTTGATCATATACTTATGATATGATTATGAAGATTATACCACCCCTATTACATTGATTAATGTCTTTAATTTAGCCTCTTATCGGGATTTTTTCTCACCCCCTTCCTTGATATATATCCTCAAGTGATTATATTTTCAAAGGAGAGTGTAATATTTTTTTGAAAAAGATAATTTATTTAAATAAATTTGTATGTTTTATTATGTATGTGTTATGCATGAGCCTAATTTGTTCAGGACACTAAACCTTTTGATCTTGGATTTGTATCTCTATTATGTTTCTTAACTTAATAATGATGTAATAGACATGTAATGAAAATAAAGGTCACTATAGTTGGTATCAGTGCATGGTTTAGCTAATTTGGGAATTATGATTAGAAAATAAGAGTGAAAACTATATGTATAAGTCTATTTATAAGTAATAAATCCTAAAAGATTATTTTTAGAAAGGAATATACATAGGGATCCCACAAGATATGACATTTGTTATAATTATATTAAAGAATATATTATCCATGATTTGTTGAATTACATTTTGTTCAAAACTTTTTTATTTAAGAAACTGTTGTGTATTATGAGAAATGAAACCAATAACCCATATGAGGGACAATATAACAATTTTCTAAATGACATCCCTAGTCCCATGGGAGGTGGATTATGAATCTTTATGGTGATTCTTACCCAAATATCAAATGATATAAAAAAAAACTTTGAACACATGGAATGTATATCATCTCCCAAGAAGGATAAAATAACAACTGAGTCCTTTATGTGTCAAATACCACTAATGTTTAGTGTAACTTATAATCCACTTGTCGCGGAACCGTGGGATAACTCAATAGAGAAGATATGTTCTGTGATCAATTATTTTGAGAAGGATAATGGGACTATGGTCATCTATTTTTTAGATGGAGATGATAATCAATGTCGGGGATTGATTAAGAACACCAATAAGAAGGATGAAATAGAATAGATATAGTGGGGATACTTTATGAAAATATTTCTTAACAAGAATTTTGATAATACTCTTTATGAAAATATGGAAAGAGAATTCATAGAGTAGAAGAAATAGTAAAGTAAATATATCACAGATTATGAGGAAAATATCTCAATGCTTGAATGATACACCGGAGTTTTTTATAAAAAATGATAGAAAAATAGATAGATTATTTAGTGGTTTAAAACTACACCTTCAAAAGTATTAGGATATTTGAGATGTAAAGATTTCTAAAAAAGTGGTTATATGTTCTATCAAAGTAAAGATGGATTTCAGAGAATGATACCATGGTTATGGAGATAAGAAGAGAAGAATGGATTTCTAAGCTAGTAGGTAAAATGAAATAGGAGGATAGAGGATCCAACTACACTCATGTCCATAATCTAGGAAGAGGTATCATATGAATTTCTATAAAGGGATGGGGAAATTCTTTACGTTAAAGAGAGAAGGAAACCAAGATCATGAATGTTTATGAGACTTGAAGTAGATGACCAACATGACGGAGGAAAGGAAGGCACCTACAATGCACCACACATGGTTAAATGCTTCAACTGTAGGGATCAAGAGAACTATATAAACCAATGTACTAAACCACGGGTCATTGATGGTAACCAATGTCAGCAACCAACAAATTTTAAGGATCAAGTTGAATCTTATTCCATCATTATTTGTGGAGTGGATCATGAAAATTAAGTTATATAAGGTAACCATCCAATTCATTCACGAATGGGAAAATTTTTATTTGATTTCAGTTCTACATATTCCATTATATCCTAAATGTTTTCTAGGACTATTAAATTGAATCCCTGATACATTGAAGTAGAGATATCTATAAAAACTCATAGAATTGTTTTCATCACAACCCAAGTGCTGGAATATTCTCCTATAAAAATATGTGGTAAGATTATTCTAGATAATCTTGTTATACTTAACTCTGTAGAATTCAACACCATACTAGGCTTGGATTGGCCCTCATTATACTGATCACACATCAACTATCATGAAAATTAAATATTTTTTCATATTTTGAAAATTCCAATTCTCCCTTAAAAATTCAGTGATTGAAACACCCCAAGATTCCATGGTACGTTTCCCTTTTAATAATTCGATGGCTTGCATTGTATGTAACTTCGAGATTCTAACACACCACAACCAATCAAACTAGCCGTTATGAATAGTAATACATACTTTTTGAAATTTTATAAATTTTATCATTCAAAATGGACTTCATTTTTGGATTCGTAATATTGAAATTAGCTTAGGGTGAAATTTTGGTACTTTTTGGATAACTTTCATATTTTGATGAATAATGAAAATTACTAAATTTTAATTAAAAACAACTTTTTAATAGAAATAATTAATAGTGATAAATTATGAATTTGAGGGGTTTTAAAGTATATTTAGAATATATTTTTACCATTTAATACAATGTTGGTCATTGGACGTAATTTCACATTTAAACCATACATAAACAAGTTTCAATCTTTTGATAGTTATTATTTCATAAAAACACACTATTTGTTTTAACAGCGGGAATTAATTTTTAAATTAATTAATGCAACTTATCTATTTTTAATTTGGTAAAATAGACATCATTTTTTAATTCATAATATCAAATATAGCTTAGGCCTAATTTTTGTTATTTTTCTGAAAAATTTCAATTTTTGATTAATATTGAAAAATACTGAGTTATAGTTTAAAACCAAATTTTTATTTAAATAATTATTTATTTTATTTAAATTTAATTACGGTAAAAATAGATACATAATACCTATATAAGTTAAATTTAATTCATTGAAGTTAATTTAGAATAATTTTAGATATATAAAAAGTTTATTGAACTTTTCACCCTCTTTTACCCACCCCCTAGGAGAATTTGGAAATTTACATAAAACATAATTTTACCGCTTCTGTGAGTGGAATTTCGAAAATACGAGAGACATGGTTAATATAAAGGAGTAAAATGTGGTTCAATAAGATAAAAATAATTTTTGGTGAATAGTAACTTTTTACTTTTATTTACCACGGTTAAAAGTAAATTGGGTAATTAAGGTTAAAAATGATATTAATATCACCCTAACACATGTCCTAATTCTATTGGAAAAGTGTATCTCGAACAAAAACAACCTTAGGAATAAAATATTATCATTTAGGTCCACTTAGATTAGATTAGGACTTTTATTATTATTTAATTCAAAGAAGTGTAAAAAGAGTTAAAAGCAAAGTTTATTTACTAAAAATTTTTTAATAAAGGGTTATACATAAGATATATTCGATTTTAATTATTCACTATAAAGATAAAAATATTTTCTACATAATGGTATTTGATTTATAATTTTTAGACATTAAATATTTTAATTTATTTATTACACAATATTGATGCAGTAATTACCAAATTAGTGAAATATTAAAATAATTGATATTATAAATATCAAAATAAATGTAATTAGAGACTTTTAATGAATTAAACTAATTTTATAGGTAAATATTACATATTAGGATTGATTATAAAATTTTTTTTCGAAGTAATAATTATTTTATAAATTTATCAAAAACAAAATACCCAATAATGTCAAAATTGAAATAAAAGAGTTTTTAAAACAAATATTATATTATTAGTTTATATTCAATTCATAAAAATCTAACGTTCGGAGAAGAGACTTATATCATGATATTTGTATCATTAATGGACCACTTGGGGGTCGATTGGTGGTATATAGTAAGTTTATTAACTATATAATATAAAAATACAAAGTTACATGGTAAGTGTCAAACTAATTAACTAAGAGTTAAAACTAAAAGATAAGGTTAGTATAAATACCCAAACCTGACTAAATTGCATTGGTTGAGTTGTTTTCGACCCATAACCACCTTAAACGTTAAATTATACACTTTGGAGCCATTATAAACCTAATATGAATTTATTATAAAATAATATTTCTAGCTTTTCCAAAGGTGCCCCTCACCCCTCTTATAAAAGGGAACTCCCCCTTCTCACTAATTCACAAAATCAGAGCCTTTTGGCTCGGCCAAAACCAACCCCAATACTCTCTCAACTTACCTCACTTCAACCTAGAGGCCTTAGTTTGATCATAATTCCAACCTAAGGAGCCCTTTTGATCAAATCAAAAGGAAAAACCCGAAGAAGACGTAATGTTTTCACCACCCCCTTTCAAGTTCCTTTCTTCTTCAACTTCTTCTTTCATTGTTATTCCCATTCTAAAATAATAAATACATTATCTTATATATACTATGATGTTATTATAAATATGGAACAAACAAATTAACTATTCTATCCATCCCTTGAATGACATGTAACCATACGTGCGTACATACATCCTACCGTCTCCACGTTGTGGTGTAATTGTTATTCAATATATTTTTATTTATATTGGTATAATAATGATGTATAATTCATGTAAATAATAAATATAACATGATAATGATTCTTTATATATGACATAACATCCAATTATATATTATTTTAATATCAAAAGAATGATATTGTTTCTCGTGCATACGTACGGACTACCGTCTCCACGAATGCGATGAGATTCATTCCCCATCATATCCATTTGAGTATAATTCTCATTTAATGATTAAAAATAATGTTTAAGGAATTTATATCATTCTGTATATTAATAAGATACAACCTATCCATAACAAACACGGCTTACGTAAGAAAGAATATAAAGGAAAATGAGTAAGTTAACACCCGAAATGTCGATAATACTAAGATATTATTAACAAATCAATGTTAAAAGATAACATATGATATCATATTAGTGTAAATGATTCATGTATAATTAAATAACAATTAATTCACCATTATATAGTAGGTTAACCTACCATCGACCAAGGAAAAATTACAAAGTAAGGGGTTTTCATCTCACTCTTTATTTCCGTGAGATTCATGCCATATTGCCACTATTACCTTTTGTGTGGTGTTTGTACTTCCCATAATTGTATTATTTGTGTAATAAACTTCAATTTAGGTGTATTTAAATATTCATTGTATGATACCTCTTTAATGGGTTGTATGTTTCGTGTGTTACCAAATTGGTAAGGGGTTTATTATCTCACCCATAATTTCGTGAGAATTCCATTATTCACCACTTATTTGTTGCATGTGGTGTATGTGTACTGCCCATGATTGTATTAATTGTGTAATATAATTTAATTTATGGGTATTTACATCATCACTGTATGATCCTTATTTCGTGGGTGTATGTTTCGTAAGTTACCTAATCGATAAGGGAATTTGAAATTTCAATTTGCACTCATTCGGCTTTAGGCATACTTCATTGATTATTTTACTCCAAGATTATGTGTGGAATCACTATTAATTTGAATATGTCATAATATCCACTCCCCTATCTGTGGATATAATTTTTATACACATAATCACTCCATTGATAAATTCTCAAGTCATCGGTATGAACTTGATAAGAGTAATTTTAACTCAATCTCCATTTGTTGAGTTAAATATCCAATTCATTTGTGTTTTTTACAAGAGTTTGTGTGCATGTCATCTGATTTATTTACACTAAATATCCAATCATATTGAGTGTATTTATATTTCTCACACATAATTATGTCATTGATTTATCCTTAACCTTTGAATATGGTCTTTATAATAGAATTCATCTCAATTTACATTCCATGGAGACTTCTTTGTTGTTATACACCAAATCACTTTTATATGGTGTATATAGTGTACTTTGACATAGTATATCATGAATCCCTTTATTTTCATGATATTATAATGTTTTTATTACCCCAATTATTTGTATTCAAGTGCCTTTATTTTTGTTAGGAACTCTAACTAAAATATCATTTTAAATGTTTTAATGATTTATTATTATAAATCTTTCTCATTAATGTCCATGTTTTAAAAATGTTTTTAAGGATTTATATATTTGGAATTCAATTTTTTAAAATTAAAATTCCTTTTAAAAGTTTCAAAGTGGTATGGGACACTTTGATTCAAAAAAATCTATTTTAAATGGATTCTTGACAAATAGTTTGAATTTTAAATGTTTTCAAGAAAAGGGGGATATTTATCTCAATAGTTTAATGATTATTTTAATCTATGTCAATGTCCTTTATTATTCTCAAATAAGGTTAATTTGATACAATACAATCTTCCATACTGTATCTAATGAGTTATGTTTGACTGTGGATGTGCTATTTTTATACCATTCATGGTTTTTGGTTAAAAGTATTGACATTCTGTATGCTAGTTTTAATACGAATGTTTATGTTATGATTCAAACTTTTTAATATGAGGAATGCATTGGACTTAGTAAGTGATGTGTGGAGCCTGCTATAGCTCCTCTATGCATCAGTAGGTCTCATGAGACAAACTAGTGTCTTGGCATGAGGCCTTGAAAAAATCTTATTTGTAGTCTTGGTACGAGGCCTTGGATACGTGGTTATGATAGTCTAGCATTATGTATTACGTCATTATGAAAGTGGTTATTGATATTTTCATGTGATTATTCAACTAGTAGAATATCCATGCGAAAAGGTAAATGGCATTATTTCATTTTATCCTTGCCATATTATGCTGAAGTTCATGTTTAAAAGGCTTTTGTTTTAGTTTTACACTGCCTTAAATTTTTATGTTTATTTATGAAAGTTTCTGCTATATTGTTATCCTTACTGATCATCTGAGCTCACCCCTTTCAATGTTTTATTTTTCCCAGGATTTGAAGAAGTATTTTATGAATGAACTACACTGATAGTATGAGGGTATATAAAGACAATATGTTGTTGTAGTTTTTCACTTATTTATGTAATGTAAACTTTATGAATATATCTAGTGTTTCCAAGGCTACTAAAATAATCAGTATTTCGAGACTTTATCTATTATAATCATGCTAATGTTATGTAATAATGCACCGACTCTGGGTAACTGGGGTCGGGGCGTTACATTTGGTATCATAGGAAGTTTAGTAAAAACCTTGGGCGCTAGATTTAGATAAACACTGATTAGAGCACATAGCCCTAAGATAGACTTTGAGGATTAGTATAGAAGAACTTACAAGAATTTTGATATTGTAGGGATTTTGTGAGTCTTCCGAGAAATACATCCCTATCTGGATACGAGCAGGTAGAGGCGGCTCTGGCACAGATGTACCTATGGGTAAAACCCGAAAACACAGCTTTGAGATAGACTCGAACAGGAACTAGTGCACGACAACAGGTCTTGTTGCACTCTTGGTTACGACACTCTCGGGGATATTGTTAGGATAATTTACATTTTCTTTACAAACCAATTTTAAGTATTATATATAAGATGAGAGTAAATGACCTTGGTTAATCCTAATGTGTTTCAAATTGAGAATATGGTGACATGTTAATCTCTAAATGATATTATGACTACTGTTACTCACACACTGATTTCTGGTTTTATTCAATGGATGGATTCCAAGGAGTCATAGTGACTTTGAGAATGATGTACGAGGTGGGAACGGTGGTGGAAATGAGCAAAAAAATGGAATTTTGATAGACTTAAAAGATATCGTCTTTATGAAAAATAAATTTTCCAAAAATATGATCAACAATATATATATTAACCAATTCCCAGACTCAACAAGAAGAGAAAGGTGATGAATGATAAGAGCTCCAGTAGTGGAGACCAAGGAGAAAGGAATCCTCAATTTCCATTATGCAGGAAATGTGGAAGGAGACACAAATTAAAGTGTCTCAATGGGGCAAATAAATGCTTTACGTGAGGGAAGTAAGGACATAAAGTGAAGAATTGCCGAAGAAAAATGAAGAGTACTATAGAAGAAGATAAAAATGGTCCCAAGAATCCATTTACAGTCATTTTCTGTAAATGTAGGGGACCTGGCCATTACCTGATTGGATTCCCTATTTTATAGGATATTTTCTTAGTCAAAGAATAAGCTATGTGGAAATAAATGGTTTAAGAAATGTTTAAAAAAGTATTAGTGCTCCTTGTTGATGGGTTTACTTTGAAATAATTTTCTCTTGTATTTGTAACCCTGCAGTTCTCCATGTGAGAATGATATTTGAGGAATAATTATCTTTTTTCTTGTGGATATAGTTATTAATAACCATTTGGTTTTATATGATCACTGGGTTTGAGGTAATTACAAGTTATAATAATTTGGGATGAAAATGAAAGGTATGAGATAACATTTGTGGTTAAATTATGTTATAGTTATTTTGAGGAATTTATCTCATTTGGTAATGTTATAAAATATAGTTTTTTAAAAAGGACAACATGCAGACCATGTGACAACCCGTCGCGTCAGACAAAGCTGTGGGAATCGAACCCACAACCAAAGTGCGATTGTGATTTATCACCTACCACTGGACTACGTGAAGTCCCTGGTCAGTGTGACTATTATTTTAGTTAAATGATTTTATTGATCAATAATAAGTTGATTTGGGATCTTATGGCTTATCAAATGGATACCCTTAGTATAGGAAAATGATTTGGTGATTAAGTTATAAATGTTATTTTGGAAGATGTTCGCTTTGTTGGGAACACTATATGCCCAAGGAAAATAGAATTCTATGGGATTTCATTTGAGGAGTAATGGTGGATTTTTATCTATGTTTTTATTGTGTACTTATAGTGATTTGGGTTATTTATGGAAATGATTAACCTATAATAAAGAATATGTGATTAAGTTAATTACTTTATGTATGTGACTTTAAGAGTAGTTGATGTCATTTGAAGATACAATTTAACGTGGAAGACTACATTCTTATAATTTTTGGTTTCAATATTATTTTGGATTATATTTAAGGATTTTAAGGACAATTGATTATTAAATGGTATTTATTTAACTTTGGGGGTATTGTTGGTTTAATTTTAAAAATTAAGATTAGTGTTTTTTTCTCTAATGGAATATCCATTTGGGGGATCATTAGATCTTATACTAACCATTTTGGTTTTGATTAATCTCTAAAGACAAGGTAAATATATAGTTTATCCTATGTGGATCATGTTATTCTATAGAAGTTTATTCTAGCTCTTCTAGTGTGACCAAGTCCTCTTGAATACTCATTGTTCAAAAAAATGAGTTAGTGGTAGAAATTTATTAAAGAATGAAACTCTACTTAAATATTAAGTATATCTATAAGATCCCAAGTAATTAATGAATAATATATATTCTAATATATGTCTATTTATTAATTAGATAGCGTTTTAGAGGCTTAAAATGAGGAAAAATCCAATCTTAAGCATGGAATACACTAATATTTTTAAAAGATTGTTTTACTGCCTTTTGATGGCAAACCATTTTTTTTAAATCAAACTTTTGACAATTATAAGATCTATTTTTCAAAATAAACTTATTCTTTATGATTGGTACATTGAAATTTACTTTGGGTAAATTTTTTGTATTTTTCCGATAAAGTTCATTTTTAAAGAATAGTGAAAAATGTTGTATTTTAATTCAAAACCTCTTTTTAATCTAATTTATTTGTCTGATTAGATTATCTTTTGAATAGGTTTTAAAGTTAAATTAGAATATATTTTTACCATTTAATTCAATAGTGGTCGTTGGAATTAATTTCACTTTGAAATCGAACTTAAACTAGTGTCAATCTTTTGATACATTTTGTTTCATAAAAACACGCTATTTTCTCTGATAGCGGGAATTAATTATTAAATTAATTAATATAAATTATATGTTTTGAATTTTATAAAATAGACATAATTTTTGAATCTAGAATATCAAATATAGCTTAGGGTGATGATTTGGTATTTTTCTGAAGAGCTTCAATTTTTGATGAATAGTTAAACTACTAAGTGGTACTTAAAAAACTAATTTTTCATTTAAATGAAATTTTACCACCTCTGTGTTTTGAATTTCAGAAATACGACATACATGGTTGTCATTAGGAAGTAAAATATGGTTCAATGGGGTCAAAATAATTTTTTGGTGAATAGTGCCTTTTCTGTTTTTAATCGCGACTAGAGGTAATTAGTGTAATTTAAGGTAAAAATAATGTTTTAATAATATGAAATGACCTAGACACATGTACTACCCTTATTGGATGTGTCATGGCCGACCACGACAACCCATGGGTCGATTTTGGGGACCCCATGGAGCCACATGGGTAAGATAATGACATTAATGACTTTTATTTAAAGGTAAAATGAAAATGTCACAAACATGAGTTGTTTTACTAAAACAATTTTTACATGGGGTTATACAAGTCAGAGTTTTGATTATAAATAGTAATTATAAATCTAAAAAAATTTCCTATATCATAGTATTTTTTTGTAATTTTTATACATTAAATAAATTAAATTATCTATGAGATCATGATGATGCAGCGATTACCTCATTATTTAACGATTTAAATAAAATGAAAAGATAATGTAAAATATAAGACCTAAACATGTAAAAAACCTATTAGATGAGTATATTTTGAACCCTTATCAATTTATCCTCAAAATACATCAATTTGGGACCTCTAAAATCCGAAACTCATTTGAAAATAAAGTAACATTTTATACCATTCCAAGAGTGCCCCTCCTCTCCTCTTATAAGTGGCCCCCACCTATACCACCTTACCCACACCTCTAAAGCCTTTGGCTCGGCCAACCCCTGCCCATTTTGTCTCTCCACATCCCTATATTACTTGTATAAGCCTCACTTTCGGCATAAGTCTTCCCAAGGAAGCCTTTGAGCTCAAATCAAAAAGGGTTACCCGATTTTAAGGTAATGTCTTCACTTGTGTTCTTTTGTTTTATTTTGCTTCTCCAACACCCTAAACTGTTTTTATTAATTTTCTTTTTAAAAACTTCAATATCTTAAATATACTAGGATGTTGTTATAAGAAGGATTCGAGCTACACTTACACACACCTACATCTAATGGTAAATGAGCATACTGTTTCTGTGGATGGCGAATTTCTGCCTCACGAAATGACGATGTTCAATATTCTTCTAACACCTTAAAAGGTGTCCATTAAGATGTCACTATATTTATATATGATATATTATATTTTTATGTTTTCCTTATGCTTCTGTATTTTTCATTTATTTCATACCTTTATGGTTTCCATTATGGGTAAACGCGATATCTTCATTTTAGGAAGTGCGGACTACCGCCCCCTCAAAAGTGATTTGATTCATTAATGCCATATTTGGGATGTATAAAAGATGGAGTTAATGATATTATATATGATATTATACTGGAATTATAATATAACTTTATGTCATTATATTTCCATTCCATAAAATACGAAATAGAAATGAAAGTAGTGTTCATGCGTACGTACGACTTACCGTCTCCATGAACGGTGCATTTCATTTCTTACCTCTAAATGATATGTAATATTATAAATGCATGTATATAATTGATATATATGATATATATGATATATAAATCATGAATATAACTCTGGATATAGTGTATACATGAACAACATGTAATTACAAAGAGTTTATTTTTGACTCAAGTACCAATGATCGTTAAAACGACTGTTATTAACTAAAATAATTACATAGTTTTCATGACATGGTAATAAGTGATATAAAATAAATAATGAACTTGAAAAATGTTCTTAAGAAAGTAGAAATTAACTCAAGTTTATTATTCAGGAGATTAAAGAACGATCGAGTCAAGTCGGATACGAGGTAATGGAATCCATCTCAATCTCCTTTCATTGATTCATATTTTGTTTTATACACAACATTATTTTATACGGTGTATAAACCTCTTTGAATTTTATGATTATTCAAAAGGAATCTTTTTATATGAAGCGTTTACTAACCAATAAAAGGGAATGTTTTTTTGTCGTACTTATGCGACGATAACAACTTCTCCACCGCCATGACCATTATTTGAGTTTCGGCTTCCTCTACAAGCCATAACTTTTTTTTGAATGAAAAACAAATACCATGTTTTACTTTTGATTTATTTTTGTATTGAAAATGGTTTTCATAATGTTTTTATATCAATGTGTGGTATTGATATCTTGTGATTGAAAAGTGGAAATGTTATGTTTCATTTATGCATGTTTTATGTGATACGATTATGTTATGGTTCTTGGGCATTGTTATGAAGACGGGTGGTTTCGTGATAAACTAAGGGAAGGTGAGCCCAATATAGCTCTCCAATGCATTGGGTAATGCAAAGGAGTTAAAAGTTAAGGTTTCTCCGAATTGATTTAGGGAATATACCGTGATGAATATTCCAAACGTAACCAAGAGGGTTACTTCCTACGTAAGAATGTTATGAATGCCTCATGTTACCTTTATGTCTTATGATTTCTATGATTTATTCATGATTTGATGAGGTATGTTAAAGTGATTATGTTTTATGGGTAAAGTATGATTTCATTCTTATGTATATATAAACTCATGTTTCCTTTCCATATTTTTATAACCCTTACTGTGCTTTTTATGCTCATCCCAAGTTTTTGAAATGTTTTTCACAGGTCAAGGGAATGGAAATGATATGATGATAGTGTTAAGGAAGTGTTAAGAAAGAATCCATGTTTTATTTTAAATATGTTTTTGTTGATGGGAAAAATGAATACTATCTTTTATATAACCACTTTTTTTAAATGTGGAATGTTATGCAAGTTTTATGATCTAATTATCTAAAACTCTAACCCTGAAAAGATCCTCAATGTGTAATCTTTTAATAACTCAAGATTAAGTAAGGTTTAAGGCTGAGGCCTTATATTTGGTATTAGTGGTTGGTTTAGATAACTTTAGGATTTAGAATTCTATTAAATGTTTATCCAAAAATACTTTTTTATGGTCAAATTGAAATGATATAGAATTTGAAGATTTCCATGTTGCTTCATCTAAGACATGTTTGTTCAGAATGGTTTTCCGCAGAGGAAACAGGGAAGCAGTGCTAGGAAGGCATACAGAAGGAAATGACCTTCCGAATCAGCATCCTGAGATGGTCAGAATTGGAACTGAATAGTTTGTTATAGTAATGGCATAGTTGACTCAAGCGATAAATGGTGGTGGTATCCATGCATGAGATCTGCCAGATCAACCGTTGCAGAACATGTCAGTGGTAGAACATTTCATGAGGCAGCATCCCCCATCATTCAGAGGATAACCTGACCCTGTGCTAGCTGAAGGGTGGATTAATGCACTGGAGAAGATTTTTGATGTCATGGGGTTTTCAGACAATCAAAAGGTTAGGCTTGATATTTACCATTTGGAGGGTGAAGTAGATCAGTGGTGGTCGATGGTTAAAAATATCAGGGACACTGATGAGATTAATGCTCTCGACAGGGATGAATTTAAAGGTATGTTTCTTGAGAAGTATTTTCCTAAGTCTGTTCGACTTAGGATGGAAAAACAATTCCTGGAATTGAGGCAAGAGGAGGAATCAGTGGCTGCCTATGAAGAAAGGTTCATTTGATTGGCAAGGTATGCTCCAAATTTTATCCGAGACCTTGATAGTAAAAGTAATTGTTTTTACTCAAGATTAAAGCCAAAATATAGAAGGGCATTGGATTCTCATGAGTTTAAAAGTTATGAAAATCTTGTTCGATGTGCTGAGAAGGTGGAAATGGAGTTTTCCGATGATCAATTGTTCTATAACAACCAACATAATAAGAGACCGAGGTGGAAGGAGAAAGGGAAGAATTCTTCAAAAAGGTCTGATGGTAAGAAAACTGAGTTTCCAGTTTTTGGTAAATGTGGGAAAAGGCATGCTGGGGAATGTATTCTGAATTCTGGAAAGTGCTACCGATGTGGTAAGATGGGACATAAGGCTCGTGATTGCACTAAAAAAGATTAGGGTGATGGTAAGACCAAATTTGATTTACAGTTAGTGAAATGTTTTAAATGCAATGAGATGGGTCACTATGCAAATGAGTGTCCGACAAAGAGCTAGAGTGATGGGAAGCAGTTATAATACAAGTAGAAAGGGGTGGTGAAATCCTTTACAACTACTTCAGCAGACGTCAGGACATCAAATGAAGTTGTATCAGGTAGTTTGTTTGTTTTTTCAGATTATGCCAGTGTGTTGTTTGATTCGGGGTCTACACATTCTTTCATCTATGAAAACTTTTCTACTCAAATGGGAATACCATCTCAAGAAATTACTCCTGAACTTTTGGTAAAAACACCTAGGGGAAATGTTGAGGGAAAAATAATTTATAAGAATCTCTCAATCCTTATCCGTGGAAAGAACCTACTTGTGAACCTTATTGTTTTACCTCTAGGAGTGTTTGATGTTATCCTGGGTATGGATTGGCTCTCTATTTACCATGCTAAGATTGACTATAGAGCTAAAGAAGTTTCTTTTTAGAAATAATTTCAGTTTATGTACAATAATGAACCCTTACTGTTGATAACTTATCAAGAGGCCGAGAAACTTGTAAAATATGGAAATGAATGTTACCTTGCACACATCGTTGAAAACAAAGGAACTGTTCATATTAATGATGTGCCCATGGTAAATGAGTATCCTGATGTTATTTCTGATGAGTTTCCTGGAATAATACCAGATCAGGACGTTGAATTTACTGTTGACATAGTTCCTGATGCTAAGCCAATTTCAAAACCCCCTTATCGAATGGCTCAAACTGAACTTTTAGAGTTGAAGGAGCAATTGCAAGATTTATTAGAGAAAGGTTTCATTCGACCTAGCACATCACCATGGGGTGATCCTATTTTATTTTTTAAAAAGAAAGATCATTCAATGAGACTTTTCATTGATTATATAGCCTTGAATAACATCACTGTTAAGAAAAATATCATTTGCCTCATATCGATGATTTGTTTGATCAGCTCCAGGGAGCTCAGTATTTTTCAAAGATTGACCTAAGATCAGGGTACCATCAGCTGAAGTTAAAAGAAGCAGATGTTCCGAAGACTGCGTTTCGTACAAAATATGGCCATTATGAATTTTTAGTAATGCCTTTTGGGCTATCCAATGCACCTACTGTACTAATGGACTTAATGAATAGAATTTTCCATGAGTACTTGGATAAGTTTGTGGTAGTTTTCATTGATGATATTTTGGTGTTTTCTAAAGGTAAAGAGGAGCATGAAAAACATTTAAGGGTTATTTTTTAAACCTTAAAAGAAAAGAAATTTTATGGGAAATTCAGTAAGTGTGAGTTTTGGTTGCAACAAATTTCTTTCCTTGGTCACATTGTTTCTAAATATGGGATAACTGTTGATCCTACAAAAAACAAAGGTTGTTGAAGAATGGCCAAGACCCACAAATGTAACTGAGATTCGTAGTTTCCTTGGTTTTTCAGGCTATTATCGAAGTTTTGTTAGAAATTTTTCACAGTTATCTAGTCCAATGACTAAGCTAAATCGGAAGGCAGTTATGTTTATTTGGACAAAAGAATGCGATGATTGTTTTCAGGAACTGAAAAGAAGATTGGTGAATGCTCCAGTTTTGGCACTACATTCCAGGAATGGTGAGTTTTTTATCTACAGTGACACTTCATTGAAAGGACTTGGTTGTGTCCTAATGCTGAATGATCAGGTAATTGCTTATGCTTCACGACAGTTGAAAACTCATGAGGTAAATTACCCTACACATGATTTGGAATTAGCTGTTGTTGTTTTTGCTTTAAAAATTTTGAGGAATCATTTGTATAGAGTAAAGTGTGAAATATATACCGATCACAAAAGTTTAAAGTATATATTCACTCAAAATGAATTAAACAAGAGACAGAGGATATGGATAGAATTAATCAAGGATTATGACTGTACAATTCATTACCATCCCGTAAAAGCAAATAAATTGGCTAATGCTTTGAGTCGAAAAAGTAATGCTTCATTAACAATGTTGTGTTTAGAATGTGATCCTTTGGTTAAGGATTTGATGAAATTTGGAATAGAAGTTTTTGGTGCAGGATGTTCTTCTGTTTTGTTTCAGGTATCAGTGAAATCTTCTCTATCAGACAGAATCAAGCAATCACAGAAGCAAGACAGGGAGTTGCAGAAAAAGGTAGAGCTGGTTCATAAGGGTAAGTTGCCTGAATTCAACATTGATAATGATTTTGTTTTGAGATTTGGGAAGAGATTGTGTGTGCCTTGTGATTCACAGTTGAAGATAGAGTTGTTATGTGAAGCTCATAGTTCTCCATTTTCAGTTCATCCTGGAAGTACTAAAATGTACAGAGATCTGCGGAAGTATTACTGGTGGGATGGAAGGAAAAAAGATATTTCTGATTTTACTGTAAAGTGTTTGACTTGTCAACCGGTTAAAGAAGAGTGGCAGTTACTGAAAGGGATGCTTCAGCCTTTACTAGTGCCAGAGTGGAAATGGGAAAATATATCCATGGACTTTGTTGTGGGTTTGTCGAAGACACCTCAAGGTAATAATTCAATCTGGGTTATTGCTGATCTCTTGACTAAATCTGCTCATTTCCTTGCTATACGAGAAACTTTTTACTTAGATCAGCTTTCCTATTTGTATCTTAAAGAGATAGTCAGGTTACATGGAGTTCCTCTCTCCATTGTATCAGATCGTGATCCCAGGTTTACTTCTAACTTTTGGAAGGTCCTTCAGAAGTCGTTGGGTACTGAATTAAATTTTAGTACATCTTTTCATCCTCAATCAGATTGGCAGTCAGAACGAACAATTCAGACTTTGGAAGATATGATACGTGCTTGTTCGATGGATTATCAGGGAAGTTGGGACCAACATCTTTCTTCGGTTGAATTTTCATATAATAATAGTTTTCATTCTAGTATACAGATGGCACCATTTGAGGCGTTATATGGGAAGCGGTGTTGAACTCCAGCTTTCTAGGATGAAGTGGGTGAAAGGAAGTTGATGGGACCAGAATTGGTAAAATAGTTGGCAGAAAAAGTTCAACTGATATAGAAACACATGAGAACAGCTCAGAGCAGGCAGAAGAGTTATGCGGACAACAGGTGGAAGGATCTCTCTTTTGAGGTAGGTGATCATGTTTTTCTCAATGTCTCACCATAGAAAAGTGTGATTCGATTTGGTAAGAAAGGAAATCTGAGTCCAAGTTTCATTGGACCATATGAAAATCTGGAGAGAGTTGGATCAGTTGCATACCTAGTGGATTTACCTACGAGTTTATCTCAGGTACACAATGTTTTTCATGTTTCAATGTTAAGGAAGTACATGCCAGATCCATCTCATGTTTTGAGTCCAGAGGTAGTTCAGCTGGAAGAGAACCTATCTTATGAGGAACAACCAGTCCAGATTCTTGACCATAGGGAGAAAGTGTTACGGAATAAGGTGATTCATCAGGTAAAGGTCTTGTGAAAAAACCACATGATTGAAGAGGCAACATGGGAATCTGAAAATGCAATGAGGGCTAAATACCCCCACTTATTCGATAAGTAAATAAATTGCGGGGACGCAATTTTCTAAAGGGGGTAAGTATTTAACATCCCAAGTAATTAATGAAGAATATATATTATGATCTATGTCTATTTATGAATTAGATAGTGTTTTAGAGGCTTAAAATGAGAATAAATCCAATCTGAAGCATGGAATACACTAATATTTTTAAAAGATTGTTTTTCTGCCTTTTGATGGCAAACCATTTTTTTCAATCAAACTTTTGACACTTTTATAAGTTCTATTTTTCAAAATAAACTTATTCTTTATGATTGGGACATTGAAATTTACATTGGGTAAATTTTTGGTATTTTTCCGATAAAGTTCATTTTTTAATGAGTAGTGAAAAATGTTGTATTTTAATTCAAAAACACTTTTTAATCTAATTTATTTATATGATTAGATTATCTTTTGAATTGGTTTTAAAGTTAAATTAGAATATATTTTTACCATTTAATCCAATAGTGGTCATTGGAATTAATTTCACTTTGAAATCAGACTTAAACTAGTGTCAATATTTTAATACATTTTGTTTCATAAAAACACGCAATTTGCTATGACGGGGGGAATTAATTATTAAATTAATTAATTTAACTCATATGTTTTGAATTTTGTAAAATAGACATCATTTTTGAATTTGGAATATCAAATATAGCTTAGGGTGATGCTTTGATATTTTTCTGAAAAGCTTCAATTTTTGATGAATTGTGAAACCACAAAGTGGTACTTAAAAAACTAATTTTTCATTTAACTGAAATTTTACCACCTCTATATTTTGAATTTCAAAAATCTGACATACAAGGTTGTCATTCGGAAGTAAAATGTTGTTCAAGGGGATTAAAATAATTTTTTTTGTGAATAGTAACTTTTAAGTTTTTAATCGCGATTAGAGGTAATTACTGTAATTTAAGGTAAAAATAATGTTTTAAAAATATGAAATGACCTAGAAACATGTACTACTCTTATTGTATGTGTCATGGCCGACCAATACAGCCCATGGGTCGATTTTGGGGACCCCATGGGGCCGCTTGGGTAAGATAATGACATTGATTACTTTTATTTAAAGTTAAAATGAAAATGTCACAAACAAGAGTTTGTTTACTAAAAAAAAATTACATGGGGTTATACAAGTCAGAGTTTTTACTATAAATAGTCATTAGAAAGCTAAAAAATATTTCCAACATCATACTATTTTTTTATAATTTTTAGACATTAAATAAATTAAATTATTTATGACATCATGATGATGCAGTAATTACCACATTATTTAACGATTTAAATAAAATGAAAAGATAATGTAAACTCTAAGACCTACACATGTAAAAAACCAATTGGATTAGTATATTTAGAACCCTTATCACTTTATCCTCAAAATACATCAATGTGGGACCTCTAAAATCCTAAACTCATTTGAAAATAAAGTAACATTTTATACCTTTCCAAGAGTGCCCCTCCTGTCCTCTTATAAAAGGCCCCCACCTCTACCACCTTACCCACACCTCTCAAGTCTTTGGCTCGGCCAACCCCTACCCATTTTGTCTCTCCAAATCCCTATATTACTCCTAGAAGCTTCACTTTGGGTAGAAGTCTTCCCAAGGAATCCTTTGAGCTCAACTCAAAAAGGGTTACTCGATTTTAAGGTAATGTCTTCACTTGTGTTCTTTTGTTTTATTTTGATTCTCCAACCCCCTAAACTCTTTTTATTCATTTCTTTTGTAACAACTTCATTATATTAAATATACTAGGATTTTTTTATAAGAATTATTAGATCTACACTTACACACACCTACATCTAATGGTAAATGAGCATACAGTTTCCGTGGATGGCGAATTTCTGCCTCACGAAACGATGATTGTTCAATATTCTTCTAACACCTTCAAAGGTGTCCATTAAGATGTCACTATATTTATATATGATATATTATATGTTTATGTTTTCCTTATGTATCTGTATTTTTCATTTCTATCATACCTTTATGGTTTCCATTATGGGTAAACACGATATCTTCATTTTAGGAAGTGCGGACTACCGCCACCTCAAAAGTTACTTGATTCGTTAATGCCATATGTGGGATGTATAAAGGATGGATTTAATGATATTATATATGATATTATACTGAAATTATAATATACCTTTATTTAATTATGTTTCCATTCCATAAAATACGAAATAGAAATGAAAGTAGCGTTCATGCGTACGTACGGCTTACCGTCTCCATAAACGGTGCATTTCATTTCTTACCTCTAAATGTTATGTAATATTATAAATGCATGTATATAATGGATATATATGATATATATAATATCTAAATCATGAATATAACTCTGGATATAGTGGATACATAAACAAAATGTAATTATAAAGAGTTTATTTTTGACTCAAGTACCAATGATCGTTAAAACGACCGTTATTAACTTAAATAATTACATAGTGTTCATGACGTGGTAATAAGTGGTATAAAAGGAATAATGAACTCGAAAAAGGTTCTTAAGAAAGTATAAATTGACTCAAGTTTATTATTCAGGAGATTAAAGAACGATCAAGTCAAGTCGGACATGAGGAAAGGGAATCTGTCTCAATCTCCTTTCATTGAGGCATATTTTGTTTTATACAAAACTTTCTTTTATACGGTGTATAAACCCCTTTGACTTTTATGATTATTCAAAATAAATCTTTTTATACAAAGCGTTTACGAAACGAAAAAAGGGAATGTTTTTTTGTCGTATGTATATAGTGACAATGACTTCTCCGGCACCGTGACCATTATTTGAGTTTCAGCTTCCTCTATAAGCCATAATTTTTTTGAATGAAAAATAAATACCATGTTTTACTTTTATTTTATTTTGGTATTGAAAATGGTTTTCATAATGTTTTTATATCAATATGTTTTATTGATATCTTGTGATTGAAAAGTGGAAATGTTATGTTTCCTTTATGCATGTTTTATGTGATACGATTATGTTATGGTTCTTGGGCATTGTTATGAAGACGGGTGGTTCCGTGATAAACTAATGGTGGGTGAGCCCTATATAGCTCTCCAATTCATTGCGTAACACGAAGGATTTAAACTTTAAGGTTTCTCCGAAGATATTTAGGGAATATACCATGATGGGTATTCCAAACGTAACCAAGAGGGTTACTCCCTACGTAAGATTGTTATTAATGCCTCAAGTTACCTTTATGTCTTATGATTTCTATGATTTATTCATGACATGATGAGGTATGTTAAAGTGCTTATGTTTTATTGGTAAAGTATGATTTCATTATTATTTATATATGAACTCATGTTTCCTTTCCATATATTTATAACCCTTACTGAGCTTTTTATGCTCATCCCAAGTTTTTGAAATGTTTTTCACAGGTCAAGGGAATGGTACATGATATGATTATAGTGTCGAGGAAGGTTCAAGAAAGAATCCATGTTTTATTTTAAATATGTTTCCATTGATGGGAAAAATGAATACTATCTTTTATGTAACCACTTTGTTTAAATGTGGAATGTAATGCAAGTTTTATGATCTAATTCTCTAAAACTCTAAACCTGAAAAGATCCTTAATGTGTAATCTTGTAATAACTCAAGATTAAGTAAGGTTTAAGGCTGGGGCCTTATAATATCTCTTTATGTTCTTAGTCAATATCATAAATTATTTCCTCATCCTTATGTAATGTAACTTAAAACAAAAAATTTTGTCTGTTTACTTTTACTACTGGGAGACTAATGACCGTTTGTCCCAACACAAGTTTGTGCTTTTCTTGTTGTTAACATTATCCTTATCATGTTTTCTATCCCTCTCCATCAGAACTTGACACTTAGTTTATCATCCATATCCATGTTTTCCTACATGGAATCCTAGTATGGTTTATCTTGGGTGACCTTTATACCTCTCATTCTTTCTTTTAAAATGATAGTTTTATTGACTCTTTTTCCGATGTGGGACTTTCCATTATATTCTCAAGCCCAATTTTAAAAAATTGCGAGAACGCAATATATTGAAGTAGGGGAGAATGTAACACCCCAAACATCCACGGTACGTTTCCCTTTGAATAATGCAATGACTTGCATTGTACGCAACTTTGAAATTCTAACATACCACAACCAATCAAACTAGCTGTTATGAATAGTAAAACATATTTGTTGAAATTTTAAAATTTTTATATTTCAAAATGGACTTCATTTTTGGATTCGTAATATCAAAATTAGATTAGGGTGAAATTTTGGTACTTTTCGGATAACTTTCATATTTTGATGAATAGTGAAAATTAATAAAATTTAATTAAAAAAACCTTTTTAATAGAAATAATTAATAGTGATAATTTATGAATTTGAGTGGTTTTAATGTATATTTATAATATATTTTTCCCATTTAATACAATCTTGGTCATTGGACGTAATTTCACATTTAAACCAGACATAAACAAGTGTCAATCTTTTGATAGTTATTATTTCTTAAAAACAAGCTATTTGATTTGACAACGGGTATTAATTTTTAAATTAATTAATGAAACCTATATGTTTTGAACTTGGTAAAATAGACATCATATTTGAATTCATAATATCAAATATAACTTAGGCCTATTTTTTGTTATTTTTCTGAAAACTTTCAATTTTTGATGAATAGTGAAAAATACTGAGTTATAGTTTAAAACCAAATTTTTATTTAAATAATTATTTATTTTATTTAAATTTAATTAAGGTAAAAATAGATACATAATAACTCTATAAGTTAAATTTAATTAATTGAACTTAGTTTAGAATAATTTTAGATATATAAAAATTTTATTGAACTTTTCACTGTCTTTTACCCACCCCCTAGGAGAATTTGGAAATTTACATAAAACTTAATTTTACTGCTTCTATGAGTGGAATTTTGAAAATCTGAGAGACACGGTTAATATCAAGGAGTAAAATGTGGTTCAATAAGATAAAAATAATTTTTGGTGAACAGTAACTTTTTTACTTTTATTTACCACGGTTAGAAGTAAATAGGGTAATTAAGGGTAAAAATGATATTAATATTACCCTAACACATGTCCTAATTCTATTGGACAAGTGTATCTTGACCAAAAACAACCTTAGGAATAAAATATTTTCATTTATGTCCACATGGATAAGATTAGGACATTTATTATTATTTAATTCAAAGAAGAGTTAAAAGAGTTAAAATCAATGTTTATTTACAAAAACATTTTTAATATAGGGTTATACAAAAGATAAATTCGATTGTAAATATTTATTAGAAAGATAAAAATATTTCCTACATAATTTTATTTTATTTATAATTTTTAGTCATTAAATAACTTAATTTATTTATGAAAAAATGGGGATGCAGTAATTACCTAATTAATGAAATATTAAAATAATTGATATTATAAATATCAAAATAAATGTAATTTGAGACTTCTTATGATTTCCACTAATTTTCTAGGTTAATATGACATATTATTATTTATTATATAAATTTTTTTCGAAGTAATAATGCTGTTATGAATTTATCAAAAACAAAATACCCAATAGTTTTCAAATTGACATAAAAGAGTTTTTAAACAAAATATTATATTATTAATTTATATTCAATTCCTAAAAATCTGAGGTTCGGCCAAGAGACTTATATAATGATATTTGTATCATTAATGGACCACTTGGGGGTCTCTTGGAGATATATAGTAAGTTTATTAACTATATAATATAAAAATACAAAGTGACATGGTAAGTGTCAAACAAATTAACTAAGAGTTAAATCTAAAAGATAAGGTTAATATAATGACCCAACCCTGTCTAAATTATATTGGTTGAGTGGTTTCGACCCATACCCACCTTAACCTTTAAATAATCCACTTTTGGGCCATTATAAACCGAATATTAATTTATTATAAAATAATATTTCTATCTTTTCCAAAGGTTCCCCTCACCCCTCTTATAAAAGGGCACTCCCCCTTCTCACTAATTCACACATTCAAAGCCTTTTGGCTCGGAAATACCCTACCCAAATACTCTCTAAAATTCCCTAAATTCAACCTAGAGGCTTTAGTTTGATTGTAATGCCAACATAAGGAGCCCTTTTGACAAATCAAAAAGAAGGACCCGAAGAAGAGGTAATGTTTTCACCACCCTCTTTCAAGTTCCTTTCTTGTTAAACTTATTCGTTCTTTGTTATTCCCATTCTAAAAGAATAAATCCAGTATCTTCTATATACTGTGATGTTTTTATAAATATGGAACAAACAAATTCATTATTCTATCCATCCCTTGAATGATATGTCACCATACATGCATACGTACGACCTACCGTCTCCACGTTGTGGTGTAATTGTTATTCAATGTATTATTATTTATATTGGTATAATAATGATGTATAATTCATGTAAATAATAAATATAACATGATAATTATTCTGTCTATATGATATAACATCCAAATGTATATTATTTTAATATCAAAAGAATGATATTGTCGCTCGTGCGTACGTATGGACTACCGTCTCCACGAACATGATGGGATTCATTCACCATCATATCCATTTGAGTATAATTATCATTTAATGATTAAAAATAATGTTTATGGAATTGATATCATTCTTTATATTAATAAGATACAACCTAACCAAAATAAACACGGCTTACGTAACAAAGAATATAAAGGAAAACAAGTAAGTTGACACCCGAAATGACGATAATACTAAGATATTATTAACAAATCAATGTTAAAAGATCATATATGATATCATATTAATGTAAATGATTCGTGTATAATTCAATAACAATTATTTCACCATTATAAAGGAGGTTAACCTACCGTCGACCAAGGAAAAATTACAAAGTAAGGGGTTTTCATCTCACTCCTTATTTCCATGAGATTCATGCCATATTTCCACTATTACCTTTTGTTTGGTGTTTGTACTGTCCATAATTGTATTATTTGTGTAATACACTTTAATTTAGGTGTATTTAAATATTCATTTTATGATACCTCTTTCATGGGATGTGTGTTTCGTAAGTTACCAAATTGGTAAGGGGTTTATTATCTCACTTTTAATTTCGTGAGAATTCCATTGTTCACCACTTATTTGTTGCATGTGGTGTATGTGTACTACCCATGATTGTATTAATTGTGTAATATAATTTAATTTATGGGTATTTACATCATAATTGTATGATCCTTATTTCATGGGTGTATGTTTCGTAAGTTACCTAATCGATAAGGGAATTTGAAATTTCAATTTGCACTCATTCGGCTTTAGGCATACTTCATTGATTATTTTACTCCAAGATTATGTGTGGAATCACTATTCATTTGATTATGTCATAATTTCTACTCCCCTTTCTATAGATATAATTTTGATACACATAATCACTCCATTTATAAATTCTCAAGTCATCAGTATGAACTTGATAAGAGTAATTTTAACTCAATCTCCATTTGTTGAGTTAAATATCCAATTCATTGGTGTTGTTTTTACAAAAATATGTGTGAATTTCATCTAATTGATTTACACTAAATATCCAATCATATTATGTGTATTTATATTTTTCACACATAATTATGTCGTTGATTTATCCTTATCCTAAGGATATGGTCTTTATAAGATAATTCATCTCAATTTACATTCCATTGAGACTTCTTTGTTGTTGTACACCAAATCACTTTTATATGGTGTATAAAATTTACTTTGACAAAGTATATCATGAATCCCTTTATTCTCATGATATTATAAAGTTTTTATTACCCAAATTAATTGAATTCATGTGTCTTTATTTTTGTTAGGAACTCTAACTAAAATATCATTTTAAATGTTTTAAAGATTTATTATTATAAAAATTTATCATTAATGTCCATGTTGTAAAAATGTTTTTAAGGATTTATATATATGGACTTTAATGTTTTAAAAAGAAAACTCCTTTTAAAAGTTTCAAAGTGGTATGGGACACTTTGATTCAAAAAAAAATCTATTTTAAATGGCTTCTTCACAAATTGTGTGAATTTTAAATGTTTTCAAGGAAAGGGGGATATTTCTCTCAATAGTTTGATGATTATTTTAATATATGTAAATATCCTTCATTATTCTCAATTGAGGTTAATCTGATACAATACAATCTTTCATATTGTATAGAATGAGTTATGTTTGACTGTGGATGTGCTATTTTTATAACATTCATGGTCTGTGGTTAAAAGTATTGATATTATGTATGCTAGTTTTAATACGAATGTTTATGTTATGTTTCAAAATTTTCATATGAGGAATTCATTACACTTAGTAAGTGATGGGTGGAGCCCTCTATAGCTCCTAGATGCATCGGTAGGTCTCATGAGAAAACTAGTGTCTTGGCACGAGGCCTTGACAAAATCTTATTTGTAGTCTTGGAATGAGGCCTTGGCTTCGTGGTTATGATAGTCTGCCATTATGAATTCTGTAATTATGAAAGTGGTTATTGATATTTTCATGTGATTATTCGACTACTAGAATATTAATGTGAATAAGTAAATGGAATTATTTAATTTTATCCTTTCCATATTATGTTGATGTTAATGTTTAAAAGGCTTTTGTTTTAGTTATACATTACCTTAAATTTTAATGTTTTTTATAAATGTTTTCACTATATTGTTATCCTTACTGAGCATTTGAGATCACCCCTTTCAATGTTTTATGTATCCCAGGATGTGAAGAAGTATTTTATGAATGACCTGCAGGGATAGTATGAGGGTATATGAATACAATATGTTGTTGTAGTTTTTCCCATATTGATGTAATTTAAACTTTATAAATATATATAGTGTTTCCAAGGCTACTAAACTAATCGGTCTTTTGAGAAATGATCTTTTGTGATCATGCCAATGTTACGTAATAATGCACTGACTCTGGGTAATTGGGGTCGGGGCATTACAGTGATTATCATGAATCATCATTGTAAAATCCATCAATGGTGTTTGAATTGATACCATATAAAGAAGTATACCATTTGAAAATGTTTTAGTCAAAGGAAGGTATCAACCTAGAGGAAATTCACATTATTTGGGAATATAATGTTGTATTTCCCATATAATTACCCAGACATCCCACAAATTGTGAGGGGGAATTATCAATTGAATTCATACCTGGAGCTACTCCTTCCTCTAAATGTCCCCATAGGATATCCTTGATCAAACTGGGGGAGTTAAAGAAGAATCTCTTAAAGAATTTGAAAAAATGGTCCATACTCCCGAGTGTGTCAACTTGGGATGTGCCAATGATATTTTTCAAGAGGAAGGATAGATCAATGCAGATATGTACAGATTTACAAGATCTCACCAAGATCACTATAAAGAACAAGTATCCTATCCAAAGGATTGATGACTTGTTCGATCAACTACATGGAGAACAATACTTCTGAAGAATATATCTTTATTCTGGATATCATTAGCTAAAGGTGAAGAAGGAATATATTCATAAGACATGCTTATATAAAAGTTATTAGCACTATGAGTTCATAGTGATCCCCTTCAGACATAATAATTCCCCTTCAATATTTGTGGATTTAATAAATTTATTCTATAGATAATACCATAACAAATCTGTTGTTGTTTTTATTGAAGATATTCTTATTTACTCCAAAAGAAATTATGAATATAAAGAGCATTTTTATGATTTCACTTGAAATATTATAGAAAGATAAAATGTATTATATGTTCATAAAGTGTGACTTTTGGATGAAAAAAAGTAACATTATTGGCACCTATGATCACAAGTGAGGTAATTTTGGTGGACACTTCAAAGAAAAAGGTAATTAAGGAATATACTAGACCCACTAGTTTCATGGAAATCTTTAATTTTCTCCACTTCGCTGGGTATTGTTGAGGTGTTGTGAAAGATTTATCAAGATTATCTATGCCACTAATTATGTTAAAATGGAAATTGGTAATGTTTTTATGGATAGAAGAATGTGTGGAAATATTTAAGGAGCTCAAGAAGAGGATAATAACTATACATATACTCAAAATACTAACAAGTGGAGAAGGTTTTGTGATATACTGTGATGCTTCAAATATATTCTTTGGTTGTGTATTTTTGTATAATAAGAGAGTGATAACTTATTTCTCATGATAGTTGATGATCCATGATTTGGACTACTCGAAACATGATTTGGAGTTACAAGCTATGTTCTTTGATATAAATATTTGGTAGCACAACCTCTACGGTGAAAAGTGTGATATATATATTAATCAAAAGAGTATAAAGTATATATTCATAGTGAAAGAGTCTAACATGTGTCAGTGAAGATGGTTAGAGAAAATAAAGTATTGCGATTTCTCTTTTCACTACCATCACGGAAAGGTGAATAAGGTAGCTTGTTCTCTAAGTAGAAATAAACCAGGTACTCTATCCATAATGAAGATTTTTAAGGATCATAATTTCATGGATATATATAGGATACATCTTGAAATGAAAATGACATAGAATTCATCCTACCTTTTCTAAATGATTTTACAACCATCTATCTAGGAGAAGAACAAGGAGGCATAAAGGGATGATCTAGAGCTACAAATGATGGTGAAAGAAGTAAAGTAAGGGGAGTTACATGAGCACCACATCATTTATGATTGTGTTATTTGGTTTGGAATTATTATGTGTGTTCCTTTATCAAATGATATAAAGAAGTAGAAATTGGATAATGTGCATAACTCATATTTCACCATCCATCCCGAAAGTAACACGATATACTAAGATCTTTGAGAACACTTTTGGTGGGAAAACATCAAGAATGTTATTTTAGAGTATATATCATGGGGTTTAGTATTCTAGTAATTGAAATTAGAGTTAAATAAGTCCAAAGATATAATTCAACCATTTCTTATATGCCCATGGAAATAGGATAATTTCACTATAGACATTTCCACCGGTCTCCCAAAGACATCAAATGGAAAAAATTCTACACAGGTTATGTTGGATTGAATCACCAAGTTTTTCCATTTTATTTATATTCAAGAATATTTATCTCTTGAAAGAAATTACAATATATATGAAAAATAAGTAGTGATGCTTAATGGGGTTCCACTTTCGATCATCTCTGATCATGATCCAAGGTTCACATCTAAATTCTATAGGAGTCTTCAATATGATATGAGAACTAAATTGAATTTTGGAATAACCTATCACCACCAAACTGATCGCCAATATGAAATTATTATTCAGGCGCTTGAGGAAATGCTAAAATCCTTGTCAATGGAATTCAATAGTGGACAGTTTCATGTACCAACCCAATTGGTTGTAAACCTGGTAGCCGGTGGGTAACATGGCCTCTACCGCATCTCCTCATATGGAAGAGGCTGCCGACTTGTAGAGAGGGTCTCAGGAGGTGATATGTGGGATACTATACCCTCATAACAGAGTTCAAATAGAAATAAATAACCAGAATTATGGATGTAGTAAATAAATAATAGACATAAACGGAAGACTAAAAGTAATCATATTAACCCATGCTAGTTTATATAACAAAGGAATTCCATAGTGATACATAATATGAAAGAAGTAAACAGTGAAGTATGATTTCAGTATAATAAAAAATAAGGGAAAAACAAAAATTCCCTAATGGTGATCTTCATGAGAAATACCATGCTCCAGCTCGGTCCTTTGATCATAACTCAAGGTGAAAGTATACGTCAACAATAAAGGACCAAGGTATACAATCCTATGAACCAAAAAGGTCTACTCGAGTACCCCAACACAATGACGACCTGAGTTGGGTGTGAGATATAAATATCAAAAGGCCGACACCACCAGTGTCAAGCCCCATCAAGACTGTGCAATATAAATTAAATAGTGTGCATGTATAGAGAGATAATAAACAAATTTTTTAAATTAATAAATACATATTCAAGTTCCCATGGGTCACCCGAGAACAATACTAGCTTCAGCTCGTTACTGGGATGTTATTCTAATCAATTCACATTAATATATATATATATATATATATCCGTGTGTGTGTGTGGGTAAGTGTGTGTGTGTGTGGATAGCTCTGAGTTGGGGTGGACCCAGACATACCACCACTATCCAAATTCTAGGGGAGATCTCACGGTTTTCCCCAAACCAAGTTCCAAGAGAATATTTAATCTCATGGCCTATATGGAGATAATGGAATAGGGTAAATATACCTACCTCCCACATTTAACAGAATGGATCATGGATATAATTCCTACTACCCACATTAAACAGAATGGCATGGGGATATAAGGCCTAAGACCCACATTTAATAGAATGGCATGGGGATATATTGCATACCACCAGAATTTAATAGAATTGGATGGGGTTATAATGCCTACCAACCAAATTTAACTAAATGAAATGTTGTATGAATACCACTGCCCACATAAGTATCATCCTAATAATCAATACATAAGCATTTACCATATTAAAGGTAAGGAAAACCATCTCCCATCATTATCAATTAAGGAACAAACTAAAAATGAAATTCTTTTTTAATTAAGCCACAAAATTGGGAAAGTCTATGCCTCCCCTTGGAACCATTCCATTTAGGGAATATCATTTAAATAGAATTAAACTATATCAAGTTTTTAAATGAAACAATTAACATAGTAATCATATTAAAATCATCACATGAGGTATTTCCCTATCATGCATGTCATTAGGAGTATGTAATTCCCTTAAAGGACATTTCACAAAATATTCCTTAACATGGAAAATTGGTTTAAGGGTGAAGTTTGCTATCATAATCCATGATTACTATATTAACCTAAGTCATGGTCTTAGCAATCTAATCTATTTCATTTCATGTTAAACCCATTAATACATTTAAAAAAAATGCTATCCGACTTTCCATAACAAAAGTAGCAAGCACGGAGGGAAACCAATGTAATATGCCAAACATGTATTCATTTATATCCCTACATTTTAGTTTGAAAGTAGTGAACCTTCATTGGATGGGTTTTATTATGAAAACCTGAATTGTTAACAAAAACCATTTATCTTATTTAAGCATCTCTTCCATTTCACCATAAAGGATCATTTATGAGAAACTACTATAAATAAAAAATCTTTAATAAGAATGAACGAATGAAAAATTAACTAATTAATTGATGCTTTTATAAATTGAAAAGGGCATGGAAAGGGACCCTACCTCAAGGTGGAACCAAGCCGCCCACTTTGGCTCTTGGTGCATTATAAATAAAGGCTCCTACTCCCCCACTGAGTACATGAACTTTCCCATACATTCAAGGACACCCATCCCCTATGAACACATCCTCATGTCCATGAGCATGTGTAAGGAGATCCTTACAGATATGCTTATATTCATATACTCGTCTTCACTAACCTATGCATGAATATATATATATATATATATATATATATATATATAAATTCACACTGAGTCCCATAGATCTATAATCATTTCCATGGTTTATTATACACATAACAGGGGAACCCACATAACAATATTTACTTACCTATGCACATGCAGATGATCGCCTTAGACCCGGTGACTTGAAACCAAAAAACAAAGTCCAAAAAAATACACATTATATAAAAAAAACATTAAAACCATCAAGGAACCTAATTTATCAGGTAAAAACAAAGAGGAAATAGAAAATATCACCCTAAAATGGAACCGACGGACCAAAACCACTCAAACCGCCTCGTCTTCAGTAGCGGTTGCTAGAACACAAAGAAACAAGACCCGATGGATCCATTTCATAACCTAGAACCGGAAGAGAAAAAAGAAATCTGAGTTAGGCCCAACCCTAGGTTCAGATGACCCAAAATAGGCTAGTGGGGAGGCCATAAATCTTCTAAGGAAGGGGGGAGAGGATAGGAGAGGAGAGGAATTACAATGGATATTTGAAGAGAAATCACAGGGAGATCTGGATAAAATTGATGGGTCGAGAGGAGGCTAGGAGGTATGTCGAAGGGGAACCCCCCTTAGGGTGAACTGGGTCTAATAAGAGGGGAGATGGATGAGTGTTAGGTTTTAGTTTTTTGTGTTTATTTTATTTTAATTTAAAGTAATTTTAATTTCTAAAAACAGGGTGTCATGCAAGGTTAAGCTGCATTGTTTGGGAAATCGTTCTCTAACTGTGTGTCCACCACAGGACATTTGGAGCTCCCTTTATGGGATAGGTTCATGATTTGGAAAACCATAAACATCCCATGATAAACATATCTACCCCCTTAAATTAGGGCTACATGTTTACCTACAGTGGGCGACACAGTTTAGGAGACCACACACCAAACATGTACCCACTACTATACTTCAAAAGTTGATGTTTTGTTTTCTAGTCCAGCACTCTTGAAAATTATTGAGCCACCCTAGGAGACATAATGGGGCTTCAACAACATCCAAAAACATCACTTTTATGTGACCCAAAACTCATAATTTCATTTCTAAGTCTCGGGTTTAAAAATGACTTGTTCATTAAAGGAAAAAGGTTAAAAAACCATCATGTTTTTGCCCAGTTCAATATGTGGATCATTAAAACCTTCCCACCATAGAACTTCTCATTCCCAAGAAGTCTTAGATAATAACTTTCACATCACCTGGCCTACATGGGTCTTGAGCATTTTCTCAAATGGTAGTGTTACATTTCCAATCTTCCAACACACCATCGTGAATTACTTTAAAAGTAGGTCACATAAACCACCAAAACTCAAGCCAACACTCATTTTCGAAAAAGAACACCCTGAAGACTCTTAGACAATCCTATTCACCTAGAGACATGAACCAATCATCATCTATCTAAACATTTGGTTAAAAGTAATTCCCCCCTTGGATATCTAAGGTTAAATAGCCAATCTAATCCATGGTTCAACGCACCATTGGATCATCCTTACAAGCATTCCCTTAAGAATTTGACATTTCTTCTAGAATTATTTCAAAATGTTTGAATGATCAATTTTCTATTGAACTCAATGCCCAAGTTGAGCTATATTTTCATGAAAAGCCTCTCCTGACACCAACTGAACCCATATTCACCTAACTAAATGCCTTAAAACAATTATTCACCAACCACAACCATTAAAACATTAAAGAAATAGTCAAGGCACTATGGATGACTAATTAAGGAAATGCCCAGCTTAGATAACCGATGATTTGAAAGCTATACCGCGATTCCATCTCCCAAGGCATCTCACATTTTCAACATGTAGGATCACTGAAGCCAACAAATTACTCCCTATGAAGCTTCTAAGATGAAAAAACAAGGGAAACCAAGAATTCCATGACCAACACCATGATTGAACCGCTCAAACAAGACCAACAGCTTTAAAGCATTGGTGTATCATAATACTGGTGCTCTCCTAGTGCATCCAAGACAATGAAAAGATGGGGGACATGATCGTCATGTAGAAGAGTATACTAAGAGGATTGAAATGGATTCCCTTTAATCATACCTGACTACTGGAAGAAAGATATTTCAAACCAAAACTGGTTGACTACTTTTTTGGACTCGACTTCAAATGCCAATGAACTACCATTTTCTGAACACAAACCCTTTACCACCTGAAGGAATTATTTAATTATTCAATATTCTCCACCAATGCTCATCCTGAGAAAATGTTGTTTTCCAGAGGTTCCATTCACTGCAAATCAATTCAAAGTCATGTTTTTGAGAAAACACCAACATCAAAGAACACTTGAAATCCTCAATGGCACTCAAACGTAACCAAGCATCCTCCAATGGTACTCTTTGGTTGGATTCCTTATCCCTAGAAGGACACATAAACCCATATACCGACCCTACACTTCCCACCTTATTATTTCACTAGTCTTATAAGGAAAATAAGATCAACTAGCCACTCAGAAGCGCGGTCGTACAAAAACACCATATAAAAATGTGTGATGTTCCACTGAATCACACTCACATTTTCTAAATCCTATAAAGAAACACTAACCATGAGACTGGCATGTAAAAACACCTGAGTCATTAAAAACTCCGACCTGAACATTGGGATGAAACCACTCATCAACTCAAAGGCCACTATACAATGAAGACATCTAGAGTATGTATTCAACAACATGATGATAATCAATCCTATTTAAATTAACCAGTTGGCTACCACATTAACACTCAACGATGTCGTGTATACCAACGCATACCAATCAATGAAAATAAAATGGTCAAATGACCAATTAAGTGGATGACCATGCCCGAGGCATGTCCAACATTCTAGAAAAAATCATTTCCCAATGCTCAAACCCATAGTAAGGTCATGAAAGAATGACAACCCATTCGAACAAGGGTGTGATTAAAAAACTGGAAGTCCTACTTGGGACAACAGAACTCGAGTGACACCAAACATCAGAAAACAAATGTCACTAGAAAGGAAAACAAGTTCAATGGGAGTTACCTACCATGGGATATCCCCCTATGATGAACAAGAATCAATACAATAATTTATGCACACTTAAAAATTCCATAATCTCAAAATCCAACAATCTAATCCATTTATAAAAGTAAAAGAATGCCTATGGAAAAAACCTACTATTCCATTCCAAGGAATAAAAAAGGGAAAATATCAAGCTACCCATACTTGTGTGTTTTAAAAAGTTCACCACTTATGGATCCATTTCCAATCCCTTTACATTTAACCACATTTATCCTTTTGATCACTTTAATGGTTTTAAGACCCAAACATCAAGACCAACAGGAACGTTTCATAAAACACCCTCTTTAACCATTAAAAAGTTCTAGAAATTATATCATAAATTAGTCTTTTATCATAAAAGTCCTTTTTAAATAGTTAAGGTGACCTATGAAGGTCCGATTAAGCCAACCAATATCCTCTAAAAAAAGAAACCAAATAGCAGTTTCTCAATTATGAAAGTCTCAGTCACCCATACCAGGTCATCTCATAAAAGAATTCTCCCCACCAACCCACTTAGGTCTGGTTGCATGTTTAATAATTTAACAAAGCACCATATAATTACATTTTAATATGGGTTTACATCTCCCAATAAAAGAAGTTCCCATACAATTCATAGATTGAAAATTGGCTCCCATTTAACAAAAAAAAATCCTAATTTAACATGCTCAAAAATACACAAACACACGCACATATAATGGTGTAGTCACATGATTGGCCATATACCAACCTATAAAGCACCTATACACATTATAGTTTTTCATTTTTATCCCATTTAATCAGACTCAATTCACTATGCAATTACACATTAGCATCCTTTTACATTTTAAACCAATAGTTCTGATCATGTATCCACATTATGCGTAAGGTGGTTTAAATATACATGTTACCATTTTTCAATTATAAGTATCCCATACACCTTACATGTGAAAAATGGTTCCCGTTCATTCACATACCATATATAAACGAAGAAAAACATGATACCATAAGCATTAAACAATGTTGACATGCTAAAAAAAGTAAAAACATGGCATAAAAGGTAGCTAACACAAGAGCATGTTATGACATATAGCATGGAATATCAATATGCAGGATAAAAAATCAAGCAGTATCACATATAAACACTAAGCATGTTATATAGGTAAACATTACCAGAATTAACTAAACATGGTACTAAACTAAGTATGTTATTAAAACACATAACATGACATAACACTCATGACCCAAATTCCTAATCAGTAAGAAGTCTACATATGTAACTACATGGCATGGAATATGCATGGAATGTTAATTTCCTATGTGCCTAGAATTATTAAAGGTAAAAAACATCCTTTCCATATTAGTACAAGGAAAATATCCAAACTTAAAAAATCAAAAAAGAAGTGGAAAATACACCAGTCACCCAAGGTGAAATCACATCAACTATAACAGAAAATAGAATAAACAATAATCCCATCCATGTTCACTTGGTCATTCCCTATACATGGGTTTATTAGTTCCAATAATTACTATTAACCAAGTGCTAAAACATTCCTAGTATCCTTTCTAACAACCCAAAAAAGAAAAAAAGAAAAAAAAATTCCTCAGATACCACATTGTAACATCTGGATTCGACTGACCATAATCCCAATAGCCAGACCGGTGTTTCACATGGCCTCAAGTGTGTCTCCCCATATGCCAAAGGCTGATCACTGGTAGTGAGGGTCTCAGGAGGTGACAGTGGGGAGACTATACCCTCAAATCTGAGTTCAAATAGCTAGAAATTAAAATAATAGTGTATTTAGTAAATAAATAATAGACAGTAGCGGAAGTCAAAAAATAATTATTTTATAATTGTTTCCAATGCCAGTTTAGACAATAAATTATTTACATGGTGATACATAATTTGAATGTTGTAAATAGGGAATCATGATTTCAATTAGAAAATAAGGAAAAGGGAAAAAAGCCCCACAAGTGATCTCCATGAGAATCTTGAGCTCCATATCAGTCCTTTTCTTCTAACTGCAAGTGAAATTATACAACAACAAGAAATGTCCAATGTTTACAAACCTATGAACAAGAAAGGTATTCTCAGGGTACCCCAAGGAAATGGCATCCCAAGTAGGGTGTAACTTATAAATATTAGGATTCTGGTACAACCGATGTCAATCCCTATCCAGATAGTGTAATATAAATTAAATAGTGTGCATGTATAGAGAGATAATAACCAGACAATATAAATTAACAAACACCCATCTAGGTTCCCATGGGTCACCAGATGACTATACCAGCTTTGGATCGATGTTGGGATGTCGGTCTGATCATGTCACTTTAATATATATAAATTTATTGTATCACTATATAGATATGTAGATAAATGTGATTCGGAGTGGATTGTGACATACCACTACTATCCGAATTCGAGGGGAGCTCTTATGGTTTTCCCCAAACCTAGGTCCAAGAGAACTTCTAATCTCTTGGACTATATAGAGAAAATGGAATGGGGTAAATATATGTATTTCCCACATTAATATAATGTCTTTGGTCTATAATTCCTACCACCCAAATTTAACATAATATAATGGGGATATAATTACTTCCGCCAAAATTTAACAGATAGGAACGAGGCTATGATACATACCGCCCACATTTAACAGAATGACCCTCGGTATGAATACAACCTCCCACATAAGAATCATCATTATAATCAATACATAATAATTTATAACATTAAAGGTCTGGTTAATCATCTTACATCATTCCCAATTAAGAAAAAAACTAAAATTTCCATGCTTTTATAATTAAACCCCAAAAATAGGGTAATGCCATGCCTCCCCTTAAGACCATTCCATTTAAGGAATTTCATTTAAAAAGAATTAAACCATCTCAATTGTTTCAATATAAAAATTAACATAGAAATCATATTCAAATAATCATAATAGGCATGTCCCTCTCATGCATGTCATTAGGTGTAAGTCACTCCCCTAATGGCCATTTCACCAAATTTGGCGAAACATGGAAAATTAGTTTTAAGGGTCAAATTTGTTATCATAAGGCATAACTACTATATTATCCTAATGTGTTGTATTACCACCCATATCCATTTAATTTCATGTTTAAACCTTTAATACATTTCAAATTAAAACATGCTATCAGACTTTCCATTACAAAAGAATCAATCATAGAGGAAGACCAATTTAATAGTCAAAACATGTATGAATGTATTTCCCTATATTTTAGCTTGAATGAAGTTCACCTCTATTATAGGAGAGTTATTATGAAACCATGACTTGTTAACAAAAAACCATTTATATTTTTTAAGATTCTATTTCATTTCTCCATAATGGATTATTTATGAGAAACATCAATAAATGGAAAATAATTAATTATAATGAAAGAATGAATAATTAAATAATTAATTGGTGCTTTAAAAAATTGAAAATGTCATGGGAAGGGAACCTACCTCAAGGTAGAACCAATCCATACACATTGGATGTTGGTGATTTATAACTAAAGTCTACAACTCCCCCACTGAGTATACACACTTTCATATAATGCAAGGACACCTATCCCCTATTCACACACCTGAATGAGAATGAGCATGTGGAAGGGGATCCTTACACACATGATTATATGCATATACCCATCTCGACTCACCTATGAATCCATTATATATATATATGGGAAAACCTAGACTAATACATGTATAATCATTGACAAGGACGATTATATACATAATGTGGGAACCCACATAAATATATTTAAATACCTATGCACACGCAGGTGAGTCGCCTTAGAACCGGTGACTCGAAACCATAAACAAGAGTTAAATTCACTACCCATTATATACAATGAATCTTAAAACCAAAATATACCTTAATTTCGTAGGTTAAAAACCATGTAGAAAGAGTAAAGATCCCCTTGAAATGAAACCGGTGGACCGAAACCACTTGAACCGCCATGCCCTCAGCGATGGCTGCCATAACACAGACAAACAAGAAGAAATATATCGTTTGCACAACCTTGAACTGGAATAGAAAATAGAAATATGAGTTAGGCCCAACCCTATGTTCAACAGAACCAATATAGGGGAATAGGTGGGCTGAAAATCTCCAATGTAAGGGAGGGGAGGAGAGGAGAGGAGAGGACATACCATGGAGATTCAAAGAGAAATCATAGGTGGATCATGACAAAATCAATGGTTTGAGAGGATTTTCAGAGGTGAGTCAAAGGGGACCCCCCTTAGGGTGTACTATATCAAATAATAGGGGAGAGGGATGAGTGTTAGGTTTTATTTTAATTTAATTTAAAATAATTTAAATTTCCAAAAACTGGGTGTCACACATAGTTAAGTCACACGGTTTGCGAAACCATACGCAAACCATGCATCCACCACTAGACATCTAGAGTACCCTGTTTGGGATAGGTTCATGGTTTGATGTTACCCAAGTCTAAAAACATTACTTTGATGTGAACCAACCAACAGAATTTCAAAATTTGTAGTTTTTGTTTGGTCGGGCACTCCTGAAGCTTCTCAAGCCTCCCAGGGACACATAACAGGGCTTCAACGAAGTCCAGAAACATTACTTTGATGAAACCCAACCCTTGGAATTTCCATTCCAAGGATCATTTTAAAAAATTAAATGTTCAGTAATTGAGTAAGTTCAAAAACCTTTGTGTTTTAGTGTAGTTCAAAATGCGGATCGTTACAGATGGGATCCACATTTCTCATTGGTTGAGTTGTCATATAAAAACAACTTCCACTTGAGTATTTATATGGATTCATATGAATTTCTATATGGGAAGTGATGTAGAACTCCAAATTTTTGGGATGAAGTTGGAAAACAAAAGCTATATGGACTCAAGCCTATGTAAGAGATGAGATAGATTGCTTAATCCATCCAAAAACATAAAAATGTTTCTTAGAGTTGGTAAAAGTTCTATTTTAACAATGATCTAAGGGACTTGGAGTTCAATGTTGGACATAAATATTTCCTTTTAATATCACCATGGATGAAATTCATGTGTTTTGTAAAGATATGTAATCTTAGACCAAGGCACATTGGACCCTTTGATATCACTGATCCTATAGGAGCATTGGCCTGTCAACATACCCTTAAATGAGGTATGGAATAAGTCCATGATTTGTTCCATGTATCACTCGTGAGGAAGTACATACTAGATCCCTCACATGTACCAAATATAGAGGTGGTTCAACTAGAGAATGAATCTCATAGGAAGAGCAGTTGATGAAGATGTTTGACCATGGAGAAAAAGTTATATCCATCAAAACAAGTCACATTTACAAAGTGTCCTGGTGGAACTATATATATGAAGAGGAGACATAGGAACTAGAGGAAAATATGTAACAAATGTACCCTCACCAATTCTCAACTTAGAATATGAGTTTAAATATTAGCGACAAAATTTTTAATGGATGAATTAACACAACAATATATAAGTTTATTTATTATACTTGTCTCTTGAAATAAATGTTTGTTGTAAAATACAATATAGTATTATAAATATATAAAACATATCAATATTTCATTTCATTATTATATACTATTACATTAATCATAAATAAAACCAATTAAAATTCCAAACATTACAATTGGAAGAAATATATAAAATAGAAAAGCTAAAATGGGAAAATATGGATATACCGAATAAACTAGAATCATCTCCCGCATTTCCAACACTATAGAAAAGAAACAAAATATTTTTAAACCAATACAAATTATAGAAAATTTAAATATAGAATCTTTGTTGTAATTGAGTTGAATATTGTGTGGAATAATAAAGTGGTATTTAAAGGAGGAAAGGGCACTAGTCTATGTCGAAGGAGAATACAACGACAATGTTCAAATGTACCAAATTCACTAAAAGTGATCTAGTATTCAAAGGGTTTGGGATATATCACTTATATGCCTAGGATCAATTCCTTTAAAAGGTTTAGTGACTTCTCATTAAATTCTTGTGGATCACTCTCTATGTCTCTTCCTTTGGCTCACTACCGGTGGGAAGGATCACCTTCCTCCTCTTCCTCCACTCACTGCTCTTAGAAGGGACCCACTCACAATTTATGGATTTATAGGTACTGTTATTATTTCAAATTGATGAATCCAATGATATATGTAGATGATTTTTTGAAGTCACACAATAATCCAATTTATGAATATCAATTTTCCACAAATTTACTAGGCAACCCCTTTCAAATAAATTTCCCAACACACACTGCCTCTACAAAAATCCCTATTTTGAAATTCTCAAATAGCCTTCATGAAACTCCTTTACCTTCACAAAACATGCAACATTTAATTGGATTTTATATCCTTCATGAATTTATTTCTTTTTAAAGAATCACACTTAGACTTTCCACAGAAAACCTCTTTCACAAAGCTCAAAACATTCAGTTTTCTTTTAAATCCATCGCAAACTTCTTCGCATACCAGCTTCACGAACCTCCTTTGCGAATCTAGAGCCTTAAGATTTTTATTAAGTATCGCTACATTTATATAGGGGGTAGAGGCCTGTTTATCAGAATTTCCACTAATTCTATAACCTTCGATGCCACATCATCACCATTTCACTAAGCTACCTAATTTATTCTTCGTGCTCCCTATTTTACGAAGCTCCATGAGAATTTCCCATTCACAATGCCTGTCATAATCACAGAGATTTTCATCAAAATATTTTATACTTCACGAACCATATGTTGTGAACTCCAATGTTCACAAAATTTAGGCCTTTACCATATTTTCGTATGGCCCTCAGGAACATACAACTTTCATAAATGTAGAGATTTCCGTCAAAACCTCTGTGCCTTTGCGAACCATCCTTCATGAACTCAACTATTCATGAAATTCATGACTTTACAATAATTTCATATGACCTTCAGGAAAATATATAATTCATGATGCATGTAATAATCACAGAGCTCTCCATCACAATTATTTTCCCCTTTATGAACAACCCTTCGTGATAACTAGTCTTCATGAAATCATTTCGTTTCAATTTTTTTATTATGCCTTGAAATAAATCCCTCCTTCGCAATGATTATCGTAATCATGGTGATCACCATAAAATTTTATTGATCCTTCATAAAACACAACTCACAATGACAATATTCATGAAATTCATGTCTTTTTCATATCTTAATAAGTCCATAATGGAAATCCACATTTTATGATGATAGTCAAACTCCAAATTTTGGACCCCAAAAATTTGGCAAAGACTAGGAAATGATGTCACCTTATGTATGTAATTTTTTGTACCATTTCAAGGGAATACATTCCTCTTTATTTGATCTTTTTCAAAATTCTTAGTAAAAAATCTCCCTAGATCATCACAACATACCTTGGAAATCCTCTTTTACAATAAATACAATCAACCCAAAACTACTACAATGATACCTTGAGGGATTTTTCCGCAACAATCTCCCCCTTTGGATTTGTTGAAAACTTTTCACACTTTGATACCTCAATGAATATTCTTCCATCTACTACTAGAAATCAATTATTGGGATTCATATAGTGACCAATTATTTACTCAAAATATACTCTAAGCCCACAGAAGCCATCCTCGGCATGAGATACAAGAGTAACATGAAAATAGCATCAATAAATCACTTTATTCCAACACATCTAAATTTATTTCATTAAGAAATCCATATATCATGATATATATCTATTTATTGGTCACTTTTATCCTCAGTAGTTTTGAAACTCCCCTTATCTAACTACTCCCCCTATCCCACTACTCCACCTGTCATCTTCTCCCTGTGTCTTGACTAAACAATTTTCTCCATTTTATAACCACAATTTCTCTCCAGTTTTCAATTTACCTGAAGGTCACATCATCAATGAAATAAATGGTCAATTCATTGTGGTATGTAATAGGGTAAAAGACCATAGATCAATGCCATTAGGAAAACACACCATACCTTGAGGTGGGGCGGATTTTCCAACATCAAAACCTTTTCAAGTGTAGGGAGTAAAATAAACTCTTAAAGCCAATCAATGCCTCTCAAACAATTCATTGGGTAAGGATGTTGTCAGAATATCTAAAACCTATAGTTATGTAAGAAGATATTCCAACAATAGAAGATATTTTTCCACCATCTCCTTGATAAAATGACACTTGATTTAAATGTACTTTTTACTTGAGTGATGGACTAGATTATTTTGAATATATATAGCACTTGAATTATCACAATGAATTACGATCAGAGATTTCACATTAACTCCCATATCACCAACCTGATTCTTTATCTACAATAACTACATGCATGATTGAGTGGTATAAATATATTCATCTTCTACGGTGCCCAATAAAATGAAATATAGTTTATTTGTTACCCAAGAAGTACACAATCCACCAAGATAGAAATCACCTCATGATGTTGATTTCACATCATCTATCAATCATGCCCAATCATTTTCTGTATATCCCAATTATTATGAATGAGATTTGTCCTTATATATGAAAAAATAATCCATAGTTCCCTTGATATATTGAAGTATTCTTTTCATGGTATGAATGTGGATTCCTTTGATGTTGCTTTTATATCTTGCTTCTTGGCATGTGGAAAATACAATATTATATCCTATCACTGTACTGTATAGTAAAATTCCAATTATTTTCCAATATTATGTGATATTAAATGCCTTCCCATCATCATTTGTTGATAGTTTTATCTAGGTTTCCTCTAAATTCATCATTTACTTGGAATTTTCCATTACAAATCTTATCATAACCTCCTTGGAATATATTGGATTCAGAAATGAAAGTTTCATTCCTTCCATCTATCACCTATAAACTAATGAGAAATGTTATCTCATCATTCATTGACATTTTGAGTTCAGTTTTCATGAATTACAAAAAATATCTACATTGTGCTTCACTGATCCACCAAATATTAAGTCATCATCATAAATCTGCACCATCATTCTTTGATTACTACCATCATTGGAATAAAGATTGTAATAAAATTCATTACACAGACAACTGAGATTCTTCAAATATTGATCAAGTCTTTAATACCTTAATATTGGTGCTTTAATCATCCCATATAGCACCTTCTTGAGCCAAAAACCTTTTCATCATCTTCATGAATGAGAAAAACATTTGGATTCTCAATATAGACTACTTCTTCCAGAACCAAATTAAGAAACACTGACGTGACGTCCATCTTGAAAACACTAAACTTTCTTTGCACATATATGGCCATGAATAATCTAATGATCTCCATTCTTGAAATAGGTGAAAACATATCATCAATATTGATACCCTCTATCTAGGATTACCCTTTTCCCACTAGTCATTCTTTATTTTGAATCACGGTTCCATCTTCATTAATCTTGTTTCAACAGACCCATTTAGCCCAGATTAAATTCTTATTTATTGGACTCAAAACAGTCTCCCATTTTTAATTCTTATCAATTTGGTCAAGATCTTCATTCATATCCTAGACCCAATTCTCATCTTCATCTGATTCACTAAAATATTTAGAATCTACCTTTTATTTGTATGATGTTTGCTGTAATGTACTCATTCTACATGTTGGCACTAGTGTTGGCTAATCACCAATTATGTTCTCCTTATCAATTTCAGCTCTTCTACCTGATCTCTCTGTGGACACTAAATTGTTATCATCCTTCTCATAATATGAGTCTTCTTTTGAATTATCATCTGGAACTAGAACATCCCGTGATATACTTTTCTCTTCCTCACTATCCTCCTCAGACTGATCATGTATTTACTAGAGATTATACACATTCTCCACTATGGTTACTTCATGGATTTCAATAATATTTCATTTCTTCTTATTTAATAATTTATAATATTTTATATTCATTAAGTAGCCAAGAAATGTCCCATAAATATCCATGGGATTAAAACTTCTTATTTTCCCCTTGATGAGAATAAAACTCTTACTTCCAAATATTCTAAAGTTCTTCAATGATGGATTCTTTCCATACCATAGGTAATATGAAGTCTTATCTTCTTTTAGAAAGAGTAATGCTCTATTTGATGTATAGACTGCTATCAGCACCACTTACATCAAAAATTTCTATGGAAGATCATTCTCAATTAGCATTATTATGGCCATTTTGTGATAATAAGATTTCTTCTCTCCATTAAATCATTTTTCTATCGAGTTATTACCAATAAAACATGAGTCCTTATCCCATGTTTCTTGAGGTAATCCTACACATGGCTATTTGTGAACTTTATTCTATTTTTTGTTCGGATCTTGCAAATTTTTTGACCCAACATCTTATCAACTTCCCTTCAATAAGTATTTATGAAACTGAATACCTCATATTTGTGGGTTACGATTGAAACCCAATCCATTATGCTAGAATAATCAATGAAGAGAACATAATATCGCCTCCCATCAATAGCTCATGGTGAAATTGGTCCACACAAATCAATATGAACTAACTCAAGTATGTTTTTAGACCTTTTTTCTTTTGGATTATATGTCATTCATATGATCTTCCCTTGTTGATAAGAATCGAAAGTATTTGTATGATCACGTGATAATATTTAGAGATATCGAAAAACATCATATTTCTCCAGATCTTAAAAGGATATTTGGATTAAGTGGCCAAGATGTTTATGCCACAATTTATTTTCTTCTTCCCTTGACAAACTACACATATCTTCTTCTCCACTTATAGGGTAGAGATTCCATTTCATAATCTTTCCCTACAAAGCAATAACAACTACTTTTCCCATGATGACAAATAATATCTTAGAAAAACAATTGACATGTACCAAGTTACATAATTTACTAACTCTTAGTAATTTGTGACAGAGACCTTCAATAATAAGATCATATTCACGTCTCATGTCATTCCCCCAAACTTCCCTTTTCCAAAATCAATAATTTTCAAGCCCTCATAATTACCAAATATTACGATGCCTTTTTATTTTAACTAATCCCGATCACTAAATCCTTATTTTATATCATATGTGAGGTGCATCCACTATCAATGATCCAGATTCAAATGTGATATGATGCTTTAAAAGTAATATCTACAACAACTTCCTGCTCATCTCAATTCTTCTTGAGCCATGTTTTTGAATTCCTAGTCAGTACGAATTGATAATATTTATCTTCCTTAGTGTATGATGGACCTACTTTATCCTGGAACACTGAAAACTGATTTCTAACTTTCAACTCACTACTACAAAAATGGGCAAGGGAAGCACCACCTTTTATCATCGCTAAGAAAAAAAGAACTGATAAAGGAAACTCTTTATCAGTGATAATTAAAAGCACTGATAAAGGCGACTCTATATCAGTGCTAATTAAAAGCATTGATAATGGGTCACTTTATCAGTGATTTTTGAGCACTGATAAAGGGAATATTTATCAGTTCTAGAGAAGTGTTGATAAAGTAACGGTTTATTAGTGCTAAAATTTTAGCGCTAATAAACGGTGATCTTTATCAACTCCTTTCTAGGGCTGATAAAGAGCACCCTTTATTAGCGCTATAAAAGAACTAATAAAAGCACAATTTATCAGTGCTAAAATTTTAGCACTGATAAAGGGATCCTTTATCAGTGCTTTTCTAGTGCTAATAAAACCATAGTCCCATTTTATAAAATAGGGTGCACAGTTCCCTCTATTTATCATACCCATAAGCTCTCGCGGGATAGTAAACCTATGACTAATCCCCTCCCTCCCCCTGATCTTCTCTTTGTCGGTGGATACTTCACTACTGCTGCCACTCCGCCACCACTGCCACTCTTCCGCCGTTTACCTACTTCGCTACTACTAGCCCTTCTCCTTCACCTCTACCCTTCTCCACTGTTGTTACCCTACTCTACATCTACTAGCCCTACTACTAATCCTCCCCCTCAAACTCCTTCCATAGATCCTCCTCTCCATGAACCCTACTTCTCCTCCTCCCTGCTGGACCCTACTCCCTACGAACCCTATATCAAGTGTTTGAGATTCCTTTCGATGAGGTTAGATTCTCGGCTTCACATCTTTGATCTTTGGTGATTTCTCCACTCATCCTCATCTGTTTCCTTTTTTTCTTATGATAATATTCATTATGGGGTAGTTTTATTTAGTTGGATAGTCATTTTTTAATAGATAAAATTTTGGGATGTGGTGAGTTTGGTTTGAGAGTCTAGGCATGATTATGTACTGATTTATTAACCTCATCCCTTTATTAACCAATACTCTCTTTCAACTGATACTAAAAGATTCAGTTGAATTATTTTCAATGGAATTATCTATCTCTCATTACCTTCAAATTTCTATAAAAATGTTAATTTTATTGAGTTGTTTAGTGTGTTTTTCCAAATTTAATGATTCATAAGAAGAAAAAGGAAGCATATTTCTATTTTATCTAAATGGATTGGAATTTTTCTAATCTAAAGGTCATGATTTTGGGAAATAATTTATTTATGGTAGGTATTAATATTATGGAAGTTATTAATAGTTAGTGAGAGGGGGTTTGAGAGGAGGATTTAGTTTTCGATAGGGATGGTCGATGTGGCCCTTCTCCATCATGTGTGAGTTTTTTAACACTAAGGGATTGTTTTTTATCCCTTTGCATGAGAATGTGATTTTTTATAGAATGGATGTAAGAAGTGTCTGTGGATATTAGTTACACATTTGGGGAAGTTTAGGGAGAGTTATTTCATATCCTTTACATATTCATGATCGATTTTATGTTCACTAACCTCAATTTTTTATTTCTTAGGTTAATTTGGGTAACAAAACCTAAGATATTCCATAGTAATTTTCAATAAAACTAGGTTATTTGTCTCCCCCACAAACCCCTTTGTGTTTGGAAATGTATCTACTACATTAGTTTTCTTATCAAAATTGTATCCTTGCTTTCATTTTATTTGAGTTTGGTCACTAATTTTGGGATGTTTAGTGTGATTATTTTATTAAGAATATGCTGGTTGGTAGGGGTGGTGGAAAGGATGTTTAATGTTTTCTAAAAGTGTGGTGGGTGATAAAACTATTGGTTAGGGTGATATAAAGTGTGTTGATTTTTATTGGGGGTCTATCCTAGTTCTGTTGATTTCAAAATATTTCTTGGAAATTGTTAGGATCTATTAATCTCTATTTTATAAGTGGTTATCTTCTATTGAATTTGGAAGTCTTATTTTGGGTATTTGAGTCATAAATAATAATATTTCAGATTCAAATAGGATAGATATGAATAAATATTAGATGGATGCAAGTCATTTGACAATAGAGTATGAGAATGGAGTGAAAGAGTTTATCAAGTTTTAAAAGGTTCGTGAAAGGTATCCTTCTCAAATCCTTTGTTGATGTTTACATTGTTGTTATTCTATAATAATTACTCTAGAGGAGTTGGAAGAACATTTGACAAGTCATGGAAGAGATCAGAGTTATAAATGATTTAATAAACATAGAGAAAAAGTGAATGTAGCTTCTGGCTAGAATAAAACTATGTTTTATGGATTATCAATGATTACAAATATGGATAATGAAGAAGACAATATGGAGGATGTGATTACAGATGTCAATGATGATGAAGATCATATTGAGGAAATGGAAAGGACAATTGAAGATGAACTCTATGATTTCCCAAAGTTATTTGAGAAGTTAAAGAGTTGTGAAAGGATTCCATTGTATACTAGTTGCAGTAAATATACTGCATTTTCAACTGTAATAAAGTTGTATAAATTGAAATAAGGTAATAGATTGAGCGATGTTAGTTTTATGGACATACTCGCACTCTTGAATGACATCCTTCTAGATGATAATGATCTCCCAATCCAGACATATGAAGCTAAACGAATGCTACACTTGATGGGTATGATTTCATAAAGAATACATGCCTACCCAAAAGACTGTATATTTTATCACAATGAGAAAAAATCATTTACAGAATTCCCAAAGTGTAGTACTTCCCGATACAAGAAAGATGAATCTTGTCCTATGAAATTTTTGGGGTACTTTCCAAACATTATAATGTTTAGGAGTCTATATGGAAGTGAAAAAACTACAAGACAATTGTCATGGCATACAGAGAAAAGAAATAAAGATGGGAAATCACGTCACCTGACTGACTTTCCTCAATTGAAGAGAATTGATCATGAGTATCCTGAATTTGGAAATGAGCCAAGAAAAATTATTCATGCGTTATCTACAGATGGAGTGAATCCTTTTGGTTTTGAAACCAGCACTCATAGTACATGGCCTGTTATGTGGGTAAATTATAACTTTCCATCCGGGATAAGCATGAAACAGAAATTCTGTAACGCCCCGACCCCAGCTACCCAGAGTCGGTGCATTACTTCGTAACATTGGCATGATCACAAGAAAGATCAAATCTCGAAAGACCGATTGGTTTAGTAGCCTTGGAAACACTAGATATATTCATAAGTTTTACATTACATCATAAAATGAAAAACTACTACAACAACATAATGTTTCCATAATCCACACTATTAACCCCTCATAAAATCCCTGCAGGTCATTCATAACTTACTTCTTCACATCCTGGGAAAAATAAAACATAGAAAAGGGGTGAGCTCAAATGCCCAGTAAGGATAACAATATAGCGGAAACTTTCATAAATAAGAATAAACATTTAAGGCAATGTATAACTAAAACAAAAGCCTTTTAAATATGAACTTTCAACATGGTATGGCATAAATAAAATGAAATAATTCCATTTACTTATGCACATGGATATTCTACTAATCGAATAATCACATGCAAAAATCAATAACCACTTTCATAATGTTGGAATGCATAATGCCAGACTATCATAACCACATAGCTAAGGCCTCGTGCCAAGACTACAAATAAGATTTTGCCAAGGCCTTGTGCCAAGACACTAGTTTGTCTCATGAGACCTACCGATGCATCGAGGAGCTATAGCGGGCTCCACCCGTCACATATTAAGTCCAATGCATTCCCATATGAAAAGGTTTAAACATAACATAAACATTCATATTAAAACTAACATATGAAATGTCAATACTTTCACCATAAACTATGAATGGTATAAAAATAGCACATCCACAGTCAAACATATCACAAAACCTTCAATACAATATAGAAGTTTTGTATCATAATAAATCAACTTCAAATAATCTTAAAATCCATCAAAGGATGTTGACATAGATGAAATCAAAATTCTTTTTTAAAAAAATATCTTCTTTTATTTTGAAATAATTTAAGATCCATATAAAATAAAACATTTTCTTTGAAAATATTCTTATAATCTTGTAAGGGAAGCTTTGAAGATTTTATAACGGCGGAAAATAGCCGCACCCGCCGTATAAGTTAAGAAAAACATTCTTACCTTAATTCTGTCGAAAAGGTTAAAAAGGAACTTGTTTTGAAAACGACCGAAATATTCCTTTATAAACCACTTATAAAAGTCAAAAAGGGTATAAATGACTTTAACTCATATTCTAGTAAATAGTAAAAATGTTTTGAAATGCATTTTTAAGAAACATGGATGTGGATGATAAAGAGATCCCAGTAGATTATTACGTATAAACAACCTTGGATAATGAAGAGGTTGTAAAGTAAACCCTTACCTTGTACTTTTCCTTTGTTTGGGTCGGTTAAACTCCTGTATAATGGTTAAATAATTGTTATTAAATTATACAAGAATCATATACATTAATATGATATCATATATGATCTTTTAACATTGCTTTATTAATAATATCTTAGTATTATCGTCGTTTCAGGTGATAATCGATTCGTTCTTCTTAAATGTTTGGTTACGTAAGACATGTTTGTAATGGATAGATTAAATCTTATTCATAATCAGAATGATATTAACATTATTTTTAACACTAAAATGAGAATAAGACTTGAATGGATACGATGGAGGATGGATCTCACCGCATTCGTGGAGACGGTAGTCCGTACGTACGCACGAACGCTACTTCCATTTAATTTTTATTTTAAAAGAATTGAATCCAAATGATACATAGGTATATTACTATTCCAGTATAATATAATATTTTATATATGTTACTTAAGTTCATTAACACCATCCTTTATACGTTCCATGTGTGGTATGAACGAGTCATATCATTTTAAAGGGGCGGTAGTCCGCACTTCCTCAAATGAAATTATCGTATGTATATACAACATGAAACGAATAATGGTATGAAATAAAATGGAATTACAGAAGCTTATATATAAAATATATATCATTAATATCATATTTAATTACAGTGCCATCATAATGGCCACCATGAGAGGCGGTAAGATGTATTTGAACAATCATCGTTTCGTGAGGCGTTAGTTTGCCATCCACAGAAACATTATGTTCATCATCCATTAGATGGAGTTGTGTGTATGTGTAGTTTGAATCCTTCTTATAACAACATCCTAGTATATTTAGGATACTGGTGTTTTTACAAAAGAAAGGAAATAAAAAGAGTTTGGGGGTTGGAGAAGCAAAATAAATGAAAATAATTTAAGAGAAATCGTTACCTTTAATTTAGGTAACTCACTTTGGTTGGAACCAAAGGACTTCTTGAAATGCTTTCTGCCTAAGGGTAAGCTTCAAGGGGGAGGAGAGGGATGTGGGGAGCTTAGTTGGGTAGAGTTTGGACGAGCCAAGTGGCTTGAGAGGTGTGAGGAATGAGTAGAAGTGGTCTCCTTTTATAAGGGAGAGGAGGGGCTCTTTAGGAAAGTGTGAAAGTATTACTTTATAATATATTTGTATTCGGTTTATAATGGTCCAAAAATCATTGAGGTCAAAGATAAGATGACTCATATTCTAAATAACATCAACCAATAAGAATTGGACAGGTTTTAGATAATATTTTAATCATTATAATCTTATTTATTTAAATGATTTATTAATGAGGTAAACATTGCATCATTATTGTGTCATTAATAATTTAAATTATTTGATGTCTAAAAATTATAAATAAAATATCATTATGTAGGAAATCTTTTTATCTTTTTAATTAATATTTATAATCGAAAATCCAACATGTATAACCCTATGTAAAAATTGTTCTTCTAAAAGATGTAAGCTTATGCCATTTTTATTTTTATTTTAACTTTATTAATATAATGTGTCATTATCACTTACAAGTGGATCCATGGGGTCCCAAAAAAGACCCAAAGATGCCCATGGTCGACCATGTATCAACCAATAGGGTTAAGACACGTTTTAGGGTAATTTAGTATTATTATAATATTATTTTTTTAACCCTTATTTACCGGATTTACCCTTTAACCATGGTAAATAAAATATTTACCGCAGTAATTATTCAAAATGTGTAAAAATAAAAGTTACCTATTTACATAATTTGGACATCCTGATTCCAAATATGGAATCCATTTTCCTAAATTCAAAACACAGAAGTGGCAGAAATTAATTTAAAATTAATTCCCGCTGTCAAAACAAAAAGCGTGTTTTTAAGAGGTAATAACTATCAAAAGATTGACACTTGTTTATGTTCGGTTTAATTGTAAAATTATGTCCAATGACCAACATTATATTAAATGGTAAAAATATATTCTAAATATACTTTAAAACCACTCAAATTCACAATTTATCACTATTAATTATTTTGATTAAAAAAGTTGTTTTTAATTAAAATTTAGTAATTTTCACTATTCATCAAAATATGAAAGTTATCCGAAATGTACCAAAATTTCACCCTAGGCTAATTTTGATATTCCGAATCCAAAAATGAAGTCCATTTTCAAATATAAAATATATATAATTTCAAAAAGTAGGTATTAGTATTCACAACGGCTACTTTAATTAGTTGTGGTGTGTGTTAGAACTCGAGGTTGCGTACAACACACGCTATCGCATTATTCGAAGGGAAACGTACCGTGGAAGCTTGGGGTGTTACATTCTCCCCTCCTTCAAATAATTGCGTCCTTGCAATTTCTAGAATACTTATTACATGAAAAGACTCGGGTGGTTCTTCATCATAAGTTCCTCGGGTTCCCACGTTGTCTCTTCCATCTTATGGTTTCTCCACAAAACTTTTACCAGACGCGTCGTCCGGTTTCTCAGTACTTGTTCTCTTGTATCAAGAATCCTGACGGGCTCTTCACAATAGGAAAGATCAGGTTCCAGTTCTAATTCCTCATAGGTGAGTACATGCGTTGGGTCAGGCATGTATTTTCTCAACAGAGATACGTGGAACACATCGTGAACTTTGGAGAGACTTGGCGGCATTGCCAATCGGTAAGCTACAGCCCCAATTCGTTCTAGAATTTCGAAAGGTCCGATGTACCTGGGACTCAATTTACCTTTCATACCAAAACGTATGACTCCCTTCTATGGAGATACCTTTAGGAAAACATGATCACCGACCTGAAATTCCAAATCCTTCCTTCGATTATCGGCATAGCTCTTCTGCCTACTTTGAGCTTCTTTGATGTGATTTTGGATTACCTTCACCTTTTCCACCGTTTCCTCCACCAGTTCTGGGCCTACAAGTTTTCTTTCACCAACGTCATCCCAACAGGTTGGTGTACGACATCTCTTTCCGTATAACGCTTCATATGGTGCCATCTGAATACTCGAATGGAAGCTATTGTTATAGGAAAATTCTACTAGTGGTAAATATTGATCCCACATACCCTGAAAATCAAGTGAGCAAGATCTCAACATGTCTTCTAAGGTCTGAATAGTCCGTTCTGATTGTCCGTCTGTCTGAGGGTGGTAAGCAGTGCTCAAATGAAGTTCAGTATCCAGGGATTTCTGAAGACTTTTCCAAAATCTTGAAGTAAAACGGGGATCACGATCAGAAACAATCGATAGGGGAACTCCATGAAGTCTCACAACTTCATTAATGTATAGTCTTGCTGGACGTTCCAGGGGTAGATCTTCTCTTATAGCAAGAAAATGTGCTGACTTGGTAAGACGATCAACAATAACCCATATTACATCGTTCCTTCTAGGAGTCTTTGGTAGCCCCATGACAAAGTCCATCGTAATATTGTCCCATTTCCACTCCGGTATGGGAAGAGGTTGCATGACTCCTCCAGGCTGTTGCCTTCCAGCTTTCACTTGTTGACAAACCATACATCTTGACACAAAATCAGCAATCTCCCTCTTAATGTTGTCCCAGTATGGTGATTAGCTGATCGACACCAGTTGCATCACCAGCCCCACTATAATTATCTTGAGCAGGAGGGCAATCCCTACATGGAGTGCGTGCATTGATACGGTTTCCATTTCTTCCACTAGGCGCCATTTCTAAACAATGGCATAAACTAGATCAGTTTATGAATCAAAATACATAATCCCATACTTATAAAACACTTAACATAAATTGAACTATTTATGGATATAATCCATAATCATAAAAATGTTTTCTTTGAGGAAGTATATACTCATAAACCCTTCATAATGATTTGTAAAGAAAATGAGAGTTATCCTAAGCATATCCCCCGGGAGTGTCGTAACCAAGAGTGCAGCAAGGCCCGTTGTCGTGCACCAGTTCCCGTTCGAGTCTAGCTCAAAGCGGTGTTTTCGGGTTTTACCCCTAGGTACATCTGTGCCAGAGCCGCCTCTACCTGCTCGTATCCAGACAGGGATGTATTGCTCGGAAAACTCACAAAATCTCTACAATACCAAAATTCTAGGAAGTTCTTCTATACTAATCCTCAAAGTTCATCTTAGGTCTACGTGCTCTAATCAGAGTTTATCTAAATCTAGCTTCCAAGGTTTGTACTAAACTTCCTCTGATACCAACTGTAACGCCCCGACCCCAGCTACCCAGAGTCGGTGCATTACTTCGTAACATTGGCATGATCACAAGAAAGATCAAATCTCGAAAGACCGATTGGTTTAGTATCCTTGGAAACACTAGATATATTCATAAGTTTTACATTACATCATAAAATGAAAAACTACTACAACAACATAATGTTTCCACAATCCACACTATTAAACCCTCATAAAATCCCTGCAGGTCATTCATAACTTACTTCTTCACATCCTGGGAAAAATAAAACATAGAAAAGGGGTGAGCTCAAATGCCGAGTAAGGATAACAATATAGCGGAAACTTTCATAAATAAGAATAAACATTTAAGGCAATGTATAACTAAAACAAAAGCCTTTTAAATATGAACTTTCAACATGGTATGGCATAAATAAAATGAAATAATGCCATTTACTTATTCACATGGATATTCTACTAATCGAATAATCACATGCAAAAATCAATAACCACTTTCATAATGTTGGAATGCATAATGCCAGACTATCATAACCACATAGCCAAGGCCTCGTGCCAAGACTACAAATAAGATTTTGTCAAGGCCTTGTGCCAAGACACTAGTTTGTCTCATGAGACCTACCGATGCATCGAGGAGCTATAGCGGGCTCCACCCGTCACATATTAAGTCCAATGCATTCCCATATGAAAAGGTTTAAACATAACATAAACATTCATATTAAAACTAACATATGAAATGTCAATACTTTCACCATAAACTATGAATGGTATAAAAATAGCACATCCACAGTCAAACATATCACAAAACCTTCAATACAATATAGAAGTTTTGTATCATAATAAATCAACTTCAAATAATCTTAAAATCCATCAAAGGATGTTGACATAGATGAAATCAAAATTCTTTTTTAAAAAAATATCTCCTTTTATTTTGAAATAATTTAAGATCCATATAAAATAAAACATTTTCTTTGAAAATATTCTTATAATCTTGTAAGGGAAGCTTTGAAGATTTTATAACGGCGGAAAATAGCCGCACCCGCCGTATAAGTTAAAAAAAACATTCTTACCTTAATTCTGTCGAAAAGGTTAAAAAGGAACTTGTTTTGAAAACGACCGAAAGATTCCTTTATAAACCACTTATAAAAGTCAAAAAGGGTATAAATGACTTTAACTCATATTCCAGTAAATAGTAAAAATGTTTTGAAATGCATTTTTAAGAATCATGGATGTGGATGATAAAGAGATCCCAGTAGATTATTACGTATAAACAACCTTGGATAATGAAGAGGTTGTAAAGTAAACCCTTACCTTGTACTTTTCCTTTGTTGGGGTTGGTTAAACTCCTGTATAATGGTGAAATAATTGTTATTAAATTATACAAGAATCATATACATTAATATGATATCATATATGATCTTTTAACATTGCTTTATTAATAATATCTTAGTATTATCGTCGTTTCAGGTGATAATCGATTCGTTCTTCTTAAATGTTTGGTTACGTAAGATATGTTTGTAATGGATAGATTAAATCTTATTCATAATCAGAATGATATTAACATTATTTTTAACCCTAAAATGAGAATAAGACTTGAATGGATACGATGGAGGATGGATCTCACCGCGTTCGTGGAGACGGTAGTCCGTACGTACGCACGAACGCTACTTCCATTTAATTTTTATTTTAAAAGAATTGAATCCAAATGATACATAGGTATATTACTATTCCAGTATAATATAATATTTTATATATGTTACTTAAGTTCATTAACACCATCCTTTATACGTTCCATGTGTGGTATGAACGAGTCATATCATTTTAAGGGGGCGGTAGTCTGCACTTCCTCAAATGAAATTATCGTATGTATATACAACATGAAACGAATAATGGTATGAAATAAAATGGAATTAAAGAAGCTTATATATAAAATATATATCATTAATATCATATTTAATTACAGTGCCATCATAATGGCCACCATGACAGGCGGTAAGATGTATTTGAACAATCATCGTTTCGTGAGGCGTTAGTTTTCCATCCACAGAAACATTATGTTCATCATCCATTAGATGGAGTTGTGTGTATGTGTAGTTTGAATCCTTCTTATAACAACATCCTAGTATATTGAGGATACTAGTGTTGTTACAAAAGAAAGGAAATAAAAAGAGTTTGGGGGTTGGAGAAGCAAAATAAATGAAAATAATTTAAGAGAAATCGTTACCTTTAATTTAGGTAACTCACTTTGGTTGGAACCAAAGGACTTCTTGAAATGCTTTCTGCCTAAGGGTAAGCTTCAAGGAGGAGGAGAGGGATGTGGGGAGCTTAGTTGGGCAGAGTTTGGACGAGCCAAGTGGCTTGAGAGGTGTGAGGAATGAGTAGAAGTGGTCTCCTTTTATAAGGGAGAGGAGGGGCTCTTTAGGAAAGTGTGAAAGTATTACTTTATAATATATTTGTATTCGGTTTATAATAGTCCAAAAATCATTGAGGTCGAATATAAGATGACTCATATTCTAAATAACATCAACCAATAAGAATTGGAAAGGTTTTAGATAATATTTTAATCATTATAATCTTATTTATTTAAATGATTTATTAATGAGGTAAACATTGCATCATTATTGTGTCATTAATAATTTAAATTATTTGATGTCTAAAAATTATAAATAAAATATCATTATGTAGGAAATCTTTTTATCTTTCTAATTAATATTTATAATCGAAAATCCAACATGTATAACCCTATGTAAAAATTGTTCTTCTAAAAGATGTAAGCTTATGCCATTTTTATTTTTATTTTAACTTTATTAATATAATGTGTCATTATCACTTACAAGTAGATCCATGGGGTCCCAAAACAGACCCAAAGATGCCCATGGTCGACCATGTATCAACAAATAGGGTTAAGACACGTTTTAGGGTAATTTAGTATTATTATAATATTATGTTTTTAACCCTTATTTTCCAGATTTACCCTTTAACCATGGTAAATAAAATATTTACCGCAGTAATTATTCAAAATGTGTAAAAATAAAAGTTACCTATTTACATAATTTGGAAATCCTGATTCCAAATATGGAATCCATTTTCCTAAATTCAAAACACAGAAGTGGCAGAAATTAATTTAAAATTAATTCCCGCTGTCAAAACAAAAAGCGTGTTTTTAAGAGGTAATAACTATCAAAAGATTGACACTTGTTTATGTTCGGTTTAATTGTAAAATTATGTCCAATGACCAACATTATATTAAATGGTAAAAATATATTCTAAATATACTTTAAAACCACTCAAATTCACAATTTATCACTATTAAATATTTTGATTAAAAAAGTTGTTTTTAATTAAAATTTAGTAATTTTCACTATTCATCAAAATATGAAAGTTATCCGAAATGTACCAAAATTTCACCCTAGGCTAATTTTGATATTCCGAATCCAAAAATGAAGTCCATTTTCAAATATAAAATATATATAATTTCAAAAATTAGATATTAGTATTCACAACGGCTACTTTAATTAGTTGTGGTGTGTGTTAGAACTCGAGGTTGCGTACAACACACGCTATCGCATTATTCGAAGGGAAACGTACCGTGGAAGCTTGGGGTGTTAAAAATTCAACATGTTATCTATGCTTATATTAGGACCCAAACAACCAGGTAATGATATTGATGTTTATTTGGATCCTTTGACTGAGGATTTGCAGTTATTTTGGGATTTGTGTGTTATGTTGTATGATGATTATAAAAGTCAATACTTCATGTTGAGATCAATGTTGTATGGGATGATAAATGATTTCCCTGCTTATAGAAATTCATCAGGTTATAGAATTAAGGGAACTCTAGGGTGTCTCGTGTGCGAAGAATATACATAATCCATTAGGTTGAAACATTCATCGAAATCTATGTGTCTAGGACATCGTAGATTTCAACCTCAACGGCATAAGTACCAATCTTGGACGACATCATTCAAGGGAACTCTAGGGTGTCTTGTATGTTAGACATTTTCTTGATGTGATGCATGTAGAAAAAAATTTATGTGACAGTGTTATGGTAATGTTACTAAATTCCACTAAAAAGGATGTAATTAAGGAATGGTTGGACATGGTTGACATGGGAATAAAATAAGAGTTGTCTCTTATGAAGGGTGAAAATCGAAAGTTTCTTCTTCCAGCTGCTTACACTCTTTCTAGGGAGCAGATATATTAGTTTTTCAACTTATTCAATGATGTAAAGGTTCTAGTGGGTATCCACCAAATATCAAGAACATTTTTTCAATGAATTATTTTAAGTTAAAAGGTTTGAATTTTCATGTCATCCATTTTTTCCGCAAGATTTAATTTTTATAGTTTTACGTTGCATTTTTTCCATCAATGTTCATCATACGTTAACCAAACTTTGTTTATTTTTCAAAGCTATATGCAGCAAAGTTTAAGACCCAGTGAAATTTCCAGCTATAGAAAGAGAAAATGTCATCATATTATGTGAATTAGAAATGTTCTTCCTACCATAAATCTTTGATATGGTGGTTCATTTTATGGTTCACTTGGTGAGAGTGATTCGACTTTGTGGTCCTGTGCACTATAGATGGATGTACCCCATTGACCAGTATATGATGATTTTGAAAGGGTATGTCAAAAATAGAAGTTTGGCCATAGGGATGTATTGTGGAGAGATATATTGTTAAGGAATCCATTGAATTCTCTATCAAATACTTATCTGATGTGGAATGTATTGGTCTCCCGAAATCTCGTCACACTGGATGCATTGAGGGTGAGGGAATTTCTGGGAGAGATGTTGTGATAATCAATATTACAGATCAAGAGCAGGCCCACCTTTATGTTTTTCATAACAGTTAAGAGGTTTCTCCATATATTGAAACCCACAAAGAAATTTTTAGGCAATTTAATCCATCAATGACTGGAAATGGATATCAAATACACATAATAACCAGTTTATAAAATGAATTTTGGACCATATTTTTAAGGTGTTAGTTGAAAATCCAAATTCAATTTCAGAATGACTTCGATGGATAGCCACCAGACCAATTGTGTATGTATTATCTTACAATAGTTATGTAATAAATGGTTATACATTCTATAAATATGAACATGATGAAGATAGTACCTTGAAAACTAGTGGAGTAACACTTATGGCTGACACGATGCATGTTTCTGGTAGTAAGCACAGAAATCCAATTTATGTGAATATGTCATACTTTGGCATTATCAAACAAATATGGGAGTTGGATTATACAACATTCCAATTACCTGTTTTTCAATTCAAATGGGTTGATAAAAAAAGTGGTGTTAAAATAGATGAATTGGAGTTTGTGAAAGTTGATTTTAGTAAATAAGGGTACAAAGATGAATGGTTTATAATGGAATCACAAGCGGTACATGTATTTTATATTCCAGATACTGAAAACCAAAAGTGGTCGATTGTTCTATTATCATCCAAAACTACTGAAGGGTCCAATGAAAATTCAATTGAGGACGACACTTCAGTGATATGTCGCAATAATTTCATAGCGGTCCCAATTTAGATGATTTTCTATATTTTAGAGGATACCACAATGAAGGTATTTGGATAATCGATAGAGTTTTCAAATACCTTCATCATTTGAAACAAATAAAGAGTGTTCGATAAACAAGTTATATATTTTCTGAAATATAGATCTTGTTATCTCAAGTTTTTATATTATTATTACAGAATTTATGTAATCTAAATTAACTATTTAACCAATTTTGTAGATAATGACTTCTGTATGTTTTGGTTCTTATAACCTCGAGGCTGAACAAGTCTCTCTTGCTGATGCTACTGCTCACAGTGTAGAGGAACAACACGTTTCTGAACCTGTTACTGCTCCTAGTGTTGAGGTCCCACAACCATCAGCACATGCCTCATATTCTCAAGATGATATATATTTGTTCAGAAATGAGTGGGCCTCATACCTGATGGAAGATTTTACACAAATAACATGAAGATTTGACTTGGGGATGTGTACAATTGGAGGCCATTTTGAGAGGGGTTAAGGAGATCAAAAGATGAAATATTATTTTTTGTAAATGTTTATAGGAAAATTGTAATTATTATTAAATAAAACATCCTTTCTAAAATGATTCATTTGTCCATTTTGACAGATTAAATGCACCAGCAACACATAAGAATGATGAACCACTTTTCCTTGGGCTTTGGATAAGAAAAACTAGTAAAATCTCCAAAATACCTTCATATATGATCAAATGAATTAATATTGTGTCGATAATTTAATAGAATGATCCATGGGTCATTTGTGATGTGTACAAGTCAACCCTGCCTCAATCTGAGGCACATTGTGGCCGGTATCACTCAAAGTGTCTCTCTTTTGTTTAAAATGGAAAAAATTTTAAGTAAAAACAACAAATGACATACGAAAATCCAACCAAATGCATTCATATTATTTTGATACATTTTTAGAACAATACATGGGTCTTGTATGATGTGTTCAAGTCAACTATGGCTCAATCCAAGGCATGGTGCGGCCAGTATCACTCAAAATGTATCTCTTTTGTTTAAAATGGACAGAATTTTAAGTGAAAACAACAACTGACCTAAGGAAAACTGACCAAACGCATTAGTATTGTGTTGATACATTAGTATAATGATACATGGGTCATGTGTGATGTGTAAGAGTCAACTCTTCCTCAATCCAAGGCATGGTGTGGCTGGTATCACTCTAAGTGACTCTCATTTGTTTAAAATGGACAGAATTTTAAGTGAAAACAACAAATGACATATGGAAAACAGACCAAAATCTTTCAGATTGTGTTGATACATTAGTAGAATGATCCATGGGTCATATGTGACATGTATGATTTATCCCTGACTCAATCTGAGTCACAGTGTGTCCGGTATCACTCAAAGTGTCTCTCTATTGTTTAAAATGGACAGAATTTTAAGTGAAAACAACAACTAACAAACAGAAAACCAACCAAACACATTTGAACTCTATTGATAATTTAGGATAATGATCCATGGGTCATGTGTGACTTGTAAGAGTCAACCCCACATCAATCTGAAGCAAGGTGTGGCCGGTATCACTCAGAGTGTCTCTCTTTTGTTTCAAATGGACTTAATTTTAAGTGAAGACAACAACTGATGTAAGGAAATCTGATCAAACACGTTTTAATTGGGTTGATACTTTAGGAGAAGGGTCCATGAGTCATTTTCGATGTGTATGAGTCAACCCTGCCTCAATCCAAGGCACATTGTGGCTGATATCATGGAAAGTGTCTCTCTTTTGTTTAAAATTGACACAATTTTAAGTGAAAACAACAACTGACGTACGGAAAACGCCCTTCCTACCATACACACCAGAAGCATTAATTTATTCATAAATAAACACATAATATTGAAATAAACAATATTAAAAAACCATTTTAAAAGTACCAATGATATTAAAATCCTTGAAATTCATTCCATTAAAACCACTAAACCCCCCTTGGACACCACCCCACCCTCCCGGGACACCTCCCCACCCCCTGTACACCCCCATAGAAAGCCCCCCACCACCCTGGACAGACCCCACCCCCCTAGATGGCCCCACACTTTGGATGGACCACATCCACTGGACACCCCCACCCCTTCTAGACACCACCCCACCACCTGGACAACCCCACCCCTGGACACCCCCACCCCCCATGGACAACCACCCCACCCCCTAGACCCCACCCACCCCCTTGGACATCCCCCAACCTCCTGGACTACCCCACCCCCTAGACAACACCCCACCCCTAAACACCCCCACCCCTCCCCTCGACACCACCCCCCTGGAAAGCCCCCCAACCCCCTGGACACCCCCACCCCTAGAAACCACCATGGATAGCCCACCCCCCAGAAAACCCCCCCACCCCTTGGGACAACCCCATCCCCCCAGACACCCCCACCCCTGGACACCCCCTACCCCCTTGGAAAGCCACCCCCAAACCCCTGAACAACCCCCATCCCCCTAAATTCTGAATTGAATTCTTTATGTATTTAATTAATGTAGGAATTATGTGTTAATAGTGCTTGGGTATACGTTTTGTATGTGTATACTTGTTGTATGTGTATACATGCTATAATTAACTTATGAATTATGTGTTAATTTTATATGTGTATACTAGTTGATATGATTAATTTTTTTCAGGTATTTTTTGGGTGTGCTACTTCAGAATTTTATGGTACAGCAGGAAGGGAATTTGTCAACACTTTTTAGTGCTGATAAAGGGAACCCCCCATTTATCAGTGCTGAGCTTTACAACACTTTTTAGCACTGTTAAAGCCCATTTTAAGCGCTGATAAATCCCATTATTGTAGTAGTGACTCTCTTTATGGTTCAATTAATTTATTCTTGTGACTCATTTGGTTCTTCATCGGTACATCCCTATGCATGGTTGATTTATTGTATCTATCTATGTTTCTAAATCCTTCAGACCAAAAACAATGACACTGAAATGATATTCTAGAGTAATTTTTTTTGGATTACATTTTTGTTTTTTGTGCCCTTTGATATATCTAAGCTATATAACACAAATTTTCTTAGTGTCCCATCTTTCCATAGTAATATAATCTGATGTGAGGCACATTCCGGTGTGGTAATACTGCACTACATGTTATCCCTTGGGTTCTACAAATATTTTTATTCTAGTATGTACTCAGTCAAATCTTCAATATTAGATTGGGTGATTTTATTTTGACTGCATAAATTGTTAATTTTTGTTTTTGATCAATCCCACATTCTGGCCTTATCTATTTGACCATTTCTTCTCTTCTACCAGATGACTACATTGAACATCCATCTTTTCTATTCAATGTATTATATTATTTCCCGATGTCATACCAAGAGTCAATAGTTTTTCTTCATCCTTGAATATTTTTCGTAGACTAGTGACTTCCTATTCTTGTTCTTTAATACGTTTTATTTGATATTTTCTAGTTTCAGTAAAACAATCGATTTCACTTTTTTGTTCTTCAATTTTGAGCTTGTACTCAACAACTGTATATAAACTCTCTGGCATTGAAGACTTCAAATTTTCAATTCCTTCACTCAGCATATAATTATCTTCTTCATGTTGCTTCATATATAGTTTAGCATCACAAACCATTTTTTTGTATTTCTTTGTTTTATCTCTCAAAATATCTATTTCCTCAAGAGTAGCTTCAAGTTCGACCTAGAGGTTAACTATTCCTATAACTCCACCTTCTTTATTGTCACTATATACTTTTACTACATGATTTTCAAACACATCCACCATAACATCAGCATCATGATCCTTATAGTCCTTAAATTATTTTACATAATATTCTTATAAACTATAATCTTCTGTTGAAAGAAGATAAATCTTTTTGATGAAATTTCTATTAAACTATTTCTTCTCTTTCATATAGGCTGATTACTTATTCATGGGAATTTTAAATTCATCATCATCATCTTCTTAAAACTTCTTTGGGCACATTATTGCAATATTTTCAACCTTTCGACATCAAAAGAAAACAAGTGGAAGTTTCCCTTTTAAATTTCATTTACCTCATTGATTATTTGAAGAAAGGAATGAAAACACCTCATTAGTCTCTTCATATTCTTGTCCATATTAAATGGTGTTCTTCTTCAGGGCCTTAAATACCACCTCTTTGGATTTCCCCCTTTCTAAAACATCATTTTCATCATTTCTCATTTCATATGATACATGGGTACTATGAAAGTTTTCCAATGTTAGCTATCTTGGATATTTATCTTCCAAAAATGAGACTTTTGGATTGAACTGAGGTGGATATTTCATCAAGATACCCTTCATAATCTTTATATCTTCAATGACTTCTCTATGTCCATGAATGTCTTCCCCATTCACATTTACTAGGTTAAATAATATATCAACAGACTCATTAGGGTGATTTTTGATATCATTATATTTGTTCCATTGATCTTGCATCTTTTCTTCTCTAACATTTGAGTCACCCTCATAAATATTCAGCAGCTTATTCAACATAACATGTGATTAGTAACATGACATCACCTTCATATAAATTTCATTTGATAGGGATCCACCTAAAGCATTGATTCCTTTTGTGTCAGCATCCAATTTCTATTTTTTCAACTTATGATAAATAAGCACTATCTATATCAGCTAAAATACCATGAATCGATACTGTAAAGACATCTATTCACAAATATCAGAAGTAGTGAAACATAAAATTCTTCTATAACATAAAATTATTCTCATGAATATTAGATCCCCTTTATGGTTAAACCCTTTAGAGACAAGAACATGAAACTAACCTTTACTATGATATCAATTATTATTTCCACAAGGTTAAATACCCTCGGGGTGAATTAGGGTATGAATGATTAAAACTAATGCCCCTTTTGATCTTGTTTTGTCGCTAAACAAAATGCAATTCTATCTTCCTCCTATAGTAATATATGAACAAAATTAAATCATGCTTGAGACACAATGATTTTACTTATATCTCCCTCCCTAGCATACCTCCAAGGAGCATACAACCACAATGTTACAATGTACCAAATCCACTAAAATTGAACTACTATTCACTTGGCTCATGCTAGATCATTATATTCCCAGACTCACTTCCTTCACAATTTTTAGAGTCTTCAAACAATATTCCCAAGGGTCACTCCCAATGTTTATTCATCTTGCTCACTGCTGGTGGGAAGGATCACTGTCCTCCTCTTCTTTTAATCTCTACTCTTGGAAGAGAACCACTAATATTTTATGGAATTTTAGGTCCCTTCATTATTTCAAATTAATGCATCCCATCCTAAATATAGATTCTATGTTGAAGATCCACATTCATCCAATTGACTAATTCCACTTTACCACAAATTTAATCAGTAACCACATTCTAATAATTTTAGCGATGCACACTACCTTCACGAAAATCCATCTTTCATGAAGCTCATTCACGGAGATCATTACAAATCTCCTTTGTGAATCTCAAACTATCTTTTTCAATCTACTTTACTTTCAAAAACTCAGAAAATTAAATTTTCTTTTATAGACATCACAAAGCTCATAACTTTTCATGAAGGTCACCTATCCTTCATGAGGGAAACATCTTTTTGAAAACTCAGAACATTCAGTTTGTTTTTAAGGCTTTCACGAACTTCTTCACATACCACCTTCACGAACCACCTTCACAAATATGGAGTCTTATGATTTTAATTAAGTCTCTATCCTATTATGAAGGTGGTAGAATATTATTTTTAGGAATTTCCAATGATTCCATAACCTTACATGCCACATCATCCCATTTCATGAAGCTCTTTAATATCCTTTTTGGTGCTCCCAGTTACATGAAGATGCATGAAAATCTCCCTTTTGTGACGCTTGTCGTAACCGTGGAGATTTCCATCAGAATCTTCGTGACTTTATGAACCATCCATTTCAAACCCCAATCATTGAGAAATTCATTAATTTATCATATTTTTATATATCCTTCAAGAAAATCCACCAGTCATAAGAACATATTTTTCTATTAAAACCTTCACAGCTTCGTGAACCATCGTTTAAGAACTCCATTCTTTGAAAAATTTATTTCATTATGATAATATCATATCAACATCATGAAAATAAAACCTTCATGATGAAATTTGTAATCGTGGAACTCTCCATCATTGTCACGACCCGCCCTCGGGGCCCGTGCCGTGACTACCCCAAGCCCGCCTTCCATAGGCCAGGGGCTGACGACAAGCACCAAGGCATAAATCCCAGTAAAAAGGGAAGGCATTGCCTATGAAAAGTAAACAAACACCATAGAGTAAGCAAGCGGAAAGGTAAACACTAAGTAAGAACAGAGTACAAATGAAAGTGCGGAAAAGTAAATGGGCCAGTATACAAACCCAAACTGAATGTAAAGTACAACTCGAAAGGGAAAACAGCAACTGTAAAGTAAAAGCCGCTACACCGAGCCGTCCACTGGAAATCCCACCTAAAGGGTGGGTACAGATAGATCCACTGCTCCTCAGGTCCCGTTGTCCGCTCCGAACACGTCCCTCCCAGTGGTCCACCTCCAAGTACCGTCCTGCTCTGCAAGCCTCATCCAAGATCAACGTTGTCCGTCGTCTGCAACCAACACAACGTAGTGCGGGCATAGCCCGTGCAGGGGTGAGTATAAGCTACTCAGTAGGGACCCCGAGACCCCTGAAGGTCTCCCAAAATCCACAAAGGATAAACCACAAAGGAAGATACAACCACGAAGTATCAACCGACACTGCTTAGGTATATGCCCATACATATACCTAAGTCATCAATTCCAATATGCTCCAACCTCCGAGCCTAAGTACAACTCAGTCCACACAGGAAAGTAAACATATTCCACACAGGAAAGCAAAACAAAATCCACACAGGATAGCACAACTCAATCCACACAGGAAAGCAACAAGATTCAGCTCACACAGGTATACTTCTTAGAAAGATGATAAAGATGATCTCTGATCCATCTAAGTCGTCGAACCCACGAAGGATCGATAGGTAACTAACCCCCGCAATGAGCCACACAGGATCGGGCCCACACAGGACCTGTAGGCGCTGGTTCACACAGGACCGCTGAGCCCAAAGACCCACACAGGATCGGACCCACACAGGATTGGTCCCACACAGGACCCGTAGCACTGATCTATGTAAGATCGCTGAGTGATGTAGTCGTCGTCGAATCCACCAAGGATCTCAGTACTATCGTCGTCGCAGTCACAGTAGCAGTAGCAGTAGCAGTCACAGTCGCAGACGCAGCCAGCTCTAGGGTTCCCGCACACAGCAAGCTCGTTCGGGAGGGTCCGATCCACGAGCCGAGAGACTGATACATCAACTATCACTAAGCCCAGAGTTGATGTATCCAAAAGTTCCGTATCGCCAACAGGAACTCAACGCAACAGACGGCGCGTTGATCGGGCGCCCGGTCTGAGAGTTATTGGCTTTTTCGTCCCAGGAGTCCGGTTGGTTTTTAAGGAAAAACCATCCCGACCGTACTCCACCTGCGTCCAAACCTCGGACGGAGTATGACAAAAGATCTGTCTCACTAAGAGGAACACAACAAAGCTGACGGCATGTCAATCGGACGTCCGAAGCTCAAGATATGAGTGTTTCCACTCCGAGGGCCCGGTTGGTTTCGTGTACGAACCAACCCGGCCAAACTCAAAGTATTCTGAAACATTGAGTGCGATATATCGAATCGACCGTCTCGATCCAAGGATCACATTTCCGCTGACGGTTCATCAAACGGAGGTCCGTAGCTCAATTTATGGGAAAAAGACCGAAATCGATTCGAAAATGGGGGGGTCCGGGTCCGGGGCGACCCGGCCCGACCCCCCCCCACCCCCCCCGGGTCGGCCCGAACCGGGTCGAACCGACCCGGGTCCGACCCGGCCCGGCCGGCGACGCGGCGGCGCGGCCTGGGCGCCGCTCGGGTGCCACGCGCGGGGGGCAGAGCCCCTGCCTCTTTCCTTTGGCGGCGCGGCTTGAAGTCGCGCCTTGGTTCCACGCCCCCCCCCCCCTCGTGGAGGCCAGCCTTTGAGAAAAACGGGGGGGGGGGCGCTGCCCCCCCCCCTTTGGTGTAACCGCGGCCCCCCCTTTATGGGGGGCCGGTTTGTGGCCAGCCGGGGGAATTAATTCCCCCGGCACTTCTCCCTTCCGGCCGGCCCAACATGGCCGGCCGGTTCTTCCTCAACGGGACCAGCAAGGCCGGTCCCCCTTCCGGCTTCTGACACCGGCGGACCGGCTAGCCTCCGGTCTTCTGGTTCCGCCGCGGCCCAGAACCGGCCACGGCCTTCGTCGTCCGGTGTGGTGCGACGGCACCGCACCCCTCCGTCGCGGCCCCGCTCCGGCCGCAGCACCTTCGGTTTCCTTCGACGCGGCGCGACGGCGTCGCGTTCGTGATAATCTTTTCGTGTCACGGCGCGACGGCGCCGCGAAATTTATAGCCGTGTGATTCCCGCGTGGTGCGACGACACCACGCCTTCTCGTTCATCCACAAGAATATAAAAATAATCAAGAACAAAGGAGGGGGAATTCGTCAGTGTTTGTGCGGTCCGACCCCCCTCTCATTAGACGATAACACTTAAATATTTAACCTCACGTTTGTCATGCTAGAACCCAGAACGAGAATAAATAAATAATCAACAAAAACCCCTACCTTGGTTTCAAGATCGATGATCGTCAACGACCTGCGGAAGACGCGTCGCGGTGGTCGGCGTCACGGAAGAAGGACGTCGATGTCGTGAAGCGAGGATTCGAAGTTCTTTGACGACAATTTCGTCGTGGGAAATCGTCGCGGAAGAAGACGTCGTCGGTGTCACGGGAGACGATTCCCGAGAACGTGCCGTTCTTCGTCGATGCTCGAAGGTTCTTCGTGTTCTTCGTCGATGCTCGAAGGTTCTTCGCGTTCTTCGTCAAAGCTTGAAGAAGAAGAAGAAGAAGGCTTCAAAATCTCCCAAGGAGGCTAGAGAATTCTAACCAAATAAAATAAGCTAAGGGCTTATTTTATTTACACACTTAACAATTTGAATTTCAAAGGTTTGAAATTCAAACAATTCAACTCCATTAATTAACAAAGTTGTCATGTCATTAAAAGAAGAGTTTAAGGGAGTTTTAAAAGAGATGAAGAAGTGTTATGCTTTGGGTGGGCCCCACCACACTTAATCCTCCCAAGGGAGGTTAAGTGGATGTGGGTCCCACCACTAACTCCCTTTGGGATAAGTTAACCAATAAGTTAAAATAAAAATTTGTAATCCACAATTTTTATTTAACTTATTCTAAACTCCCAAAAACTAACTCTCAACCCGAAATAAACGCAACCTCGGAAAAGGTCTCCTTAAGCGAATATCGGCGCTGCGAGTTCATCGGTGTCCTCAGATTTTAATTCCGAGCACCGGGTCAAAAGTTAGAAATTCCCGCTCGTTCGTTCACTGAACGTACCCGAGCCGAACTTCGGAAATTGATTCCGGGCACTCCGGGCCTCGAAATCAGGTGCCGTCAGACACCGTGCTCTTGTAAACTTCCAAAGAAAATTAAGAAAAACTTTCCCTTGAATTTTACGAGTCTTTACATTACTCCCACCTCAGGTCTTTACGTCCCCGTAAAGATACATCAAAAACTAGGGAAACAAATGAGGGTACTGAGCACGCATCTGAGCCTCCCGCTCCCATGTGCTCTCCTAGAGGTTCTCGTGCTGCCATTTGATGCACACAGGAGGAATCGATCGCCCACGTAGGACCCGCTCCTGTCGATCCACTATCTCCACCGAGACCTCCGTAAAAGTCTCCCCATCGTCAACGTCAAGCTCCCCATGGTCAATGACGTGCGTCGGGTCGTGCACGTATCTCCTCAACTGAGATACGTGGAAGACGTCGTGCACCCGGTGCAACTGAGGTGGTAGAGCCAGGCGATAAGCCACCTCGCCAATCCTAGAGAGGACCTGGAAAGGTCTGATGAAGCGCAGAGATAACTTGCCTCCTCGGCCAAATCTCCGAATACCACGTCGAGGTGAGACCCGCAAGAAGACGTGGTCGCCATCCTCGAACTCTAGTGGCCTCCGCCTCCTGTCAGCGTATGACTTCTTCTGGCTCTGTGCGGTCCTCATCCGCTCCTGGATGACCTGGACCTTCTCTGTCGTGGCATGGACCATCTCTGGTCCCACAAGTGCTGAATCCCCAGGGTCTGTCCATCACAAAGGATATCTACAAGGTCGGACGTACAACGCCTCGTACGGTGCCATCCCGATGGTGGAGTGGTAGTTGTTGTTGTACGCAAAATCCACCAAGGGTAGGTGGTCCTCCCAGCTACAACCAAAGTTGAGGACACATGCGCGGAGCATGTCCTCGAGAGTCTAAATGGTCCTCTCCGTCTGACCATCTGTCTGAGGGTGAAAGGCTGTGCTCAGACGTAGCGGCGTCCCGAATGCCTCCTGTAACCCCTTCCAAAGCTGGGAAGTAAAGCGAGCATCTCGATCGGAGACGATAGATGATGGCACGCCATGGAGCCGCACAATCTCCTGAACGTAGAGACGTCCCAAGCTCTCCACTGAACCCTGCTCTCTGATGGGTATGAAGTGTGCCGACTTGGTGAGTCGGTCAACAATCACCCAAATGGAGTCGTGACCTATGGAAGTGCGTGGAAGTCCAGTCACGAAGTCCATAGATATGTCGTCCCACTTCCACTCCGGGACCTCCAAGGGTTGCACCAAGCCTGCTGGTACCTGATGCTCTGCCTTCACCTGCTAGCAGGTGAGGCATCGAGAAACGAACTCTCCTACAGCCTTCTTCATGCCCGGCCACCAGTGCTGTCGTCTGAGATCCTGGTACATCTTCGCCACTCCAGGATGTACCGCCAATGGAGAAGTGTGAACCTCTCTCAGCACCTCCTCTCGCAAAGCGACTGGTACCATGGTACGTCCTCTGAAATGGATGTTGTGCTCTGATCCAAGGTAGAAACCATCAGGTGCCTGTCCCGAGGATATCTGTGCACGCCGTGTCTCATAGTCAGCGTCCTCAAGCTGTGCCTCTCTGATCCGCTGCAGTAGTGGAGGGGTGACTGTGAGAGACTGGAGGAAGGCTGGTCCATCTCTATCCACGAAGGATATCTGCAAAGAGGCTAGCTGCTCCGTCGCCTCCTCAAGTAGCTGAATGCCCGTCCTCCTGCTGAGGGCATCGGCTACTACGTTCCCCTTCCCAGGAGTATAGACTATCTCAAAGTCATAGTCCTGGAGGAACTCGAGCCATCGCCGCTGTCTCAGGTTCAGGTCCTTCTGCGAGAAGATATACCTGAGACTCTGATGATCAGAAAAGTCTGTAAAGCACTCGCCCATCAGGTAGTGTCGCCATGTCTTCAGAGCAAAGACCACTGCTGCTAACTCCAGGTCATGGGTAGCGTAGTTCTGCTCATGCGGCCTCAACTGACGTGATCCATAGGTGATCACGGCCTGCTCTTGCATCAGAACACATCCGAGTCCGGTCCCTGATGCATCACAGTAGACTACGTACCCTACTCCCTCCTCAGGAAACCTCAAGATAGGTGCGATGGTCAATCTCTGTCTCAGCTCCTGGAAGCTCTGATTACATCTATCTGACCACACGAAGGGTTTTCCCTTCTTCGTCAAAGCTGTGAGTGGTTCCGCAACTCTAGAGAATTCTGGCACGAATCTCCGATAGTATCCAGCTAGTCCTAGGAAACTTCGAACCTCAGTCACACTCCTGGGTGGCTCCCAAGCTTGAACTACCTCGATCTTCGCGGGATCCACTGCAACTCCTGCCTCAGAGATGACGTGTCCCAAGAAGTGGACCTCACGTATCCAGAACTGGCACTTCGAGAGCTTACCATAAAGTTGGTGCCCTCGGAGTGTGTCTAGTACAACTCGCAAGTGGTAGGCGTGATCCTCCTCAGTCGTCGAGTAAATCAGAATGTCGTCGATGAAGACCATGACAAACCGATCGAGGTATGGCTGAAAGATCCTGTTCATGAGAGCCATGAACACCGCTGGAGCATTGGTTACACCGAAAGGCATAACCAAGAAATCATAGTGGCCATACCGACATCTGAAGGCTGTCTTCTGCACGTCCTCATCTCTGACTCTAAGATGATGATAGCCTGACCTGAGGTCTATCTTCGAGAACCACCGTGCTCCCTTGAGCTGATCAAAGAGGTCATCAATCCTTGGTAGCAGATACTTGTTCCTCACTGTCACCTGGTTCAGGCGGCGATAGTCAACACAAAGTCGTAAGCTCCCGTCCGCCTTCTTGGCGAACAATATCGGGGAAGCCCAGGGTGAAACACTGGGTCGGATGAACCCCTTTCCATGCAAGTCCTCCAACTGTACCCGTAGCTCTCGAAGCTCGACGGGGGCCATCCGATATGATGGAGTGGATATCGGGGCTGTCCCGGGGTACAAGTAAATATAAAAGTCTACCTCTCTGCGAGGAGGTAGCCCTGGGACGTCGTTGGGAAAAACGTCCACAAACTGATCCACCACTGCAGGAAAACCAGGACTCCGCACGTCAACAACTCCAAGGACGAGGCTAGCCAACTGATGAGTGATGGGCTGTCCTCTCCTTCGCGGAAGTCCATCCTGTGCTGCTAAGGCTCCCTTCTCGCCGGTGAAGGTGAACCTGCTCCCTTCGGTGCGTACACATCGCACCGTGCGCCTAAAACAGTCAATCTGTGCATGGACTGTAGATAGCCAATCCATGCCCAAGATGACGTCGTAAGGCCTCGACGCTGCTACAAGAAAATCCCAGCCGAAGATCTCGCCTCCTAGAGTAAGCTCACACTGCCGGCACCAGTGTGTAATCATCGAGTCTGCTCCCGTAGGAGTCTCTAGCCGTAAGGATCGAGCCAACGGCTCTGTCAGAATCTCCGAGCTCCAAACAAGGGCAGCGGCTATGAAATAGTGACTCGCTCCTGTGTCTACAAGTACTGCAGCAAGGGTGGAATAGACACAGATAGTACCTCAAATCATCTCAGGTGATCCATGGTCATAGGCCTCTACTGCCTGGAGCTGTGCCTGTCTGTGCCCTCCAGCTCCCTGTGGTCGGGGTGGACCTCCTGGTGGTGGTGGTGGCAGAGCCTCAAAGCATCGCCCACCACCTGCTGCTCGGCCAGCTCCTCTGCCTCGTCCGCCTCCTCCCTACGGACCGCCACGATCGACCCTCTGCCTCTGCCTCGGTGGTCCCTCAACCGTCTGCTGCTCCTCGGCATAGCGGGTCGGGCAGTCACGAGCCATGTGGCCCTGCCCGCCGCACGAGTAGCACTGCCTGCCTCTCGAAAGACTGGCTCCGCGCTGTGTGCCCCGCAATGCTGAGCCAGTGTCCTGAGGTCGTCTGCCTGAAGGCCTGGTCTGCCTGGACCCCTGAGTCATCCGTCGACTGCCTTCTGCAGATGACTCTGCCACGTGCCGCCCTGCGGTGGGTCTCGGCGCTGGTGTAGACTCAGCAAGGAAACTCTCGATCAAAAGGGCCCGCTTCAGAACTCCTATCTGAGTCGGTATGCTGAGGGAGATCAGCGATGCCCTGATCTCGTGTCTCAAACCCTGATCGAAGGTCCGGGCCCAGAAGAATGGGTCTCGTACCATGTCGGTCGAGTAGCGCGAGAGATCAGTAAATCTCGTCGAGTACTGAGCGACCGTCATGCTGCCCTGCAGTAGCTGAAGAAGCTCCTGGATACGCACCGCACGAAGGGTGGCTGGGACGAACTCCGAGCGGAAGAGGCTCTCAAATTCCGTCCAAAGTAGAGATGCCTCATCGTGCACCTAGAGCATCAAGCTCCACCATCGTCCTGCTGCTGCGTGTAGTAGGCTCGCAGCGAGGATCACCATGAGGTCTGCTGGTGTCCTCACTAGCCTAAACACACGTACCATGGCCTCCATCCAGTCCTTTGCTGCCTGGGGGTCCGTCTCCCCACGGAACCTAGGTGGTCGCTGGTGCTGAAACTCATGCAGTGCGCTGAGGCGACGTGCATCGTCAGCGGCTGGTGCTGGAAGCATCGGTGGCTCGGCGGGTAGAGCTACCGCCGGTGCCACTGCTGAGAAAGGGCCCTGCACCGAGGCCTCGTCGCTCGGTGGGCTGTCGTCACACTCGTCTCTCGGAACCCTAGCTGGCTTCCGTCGTGGGGCCATCCTGAAAAGGAAACAGGTGCACCACGGTCAGAACAGTATACCTGGTGAGCTAATACATAAAGTAATCACAAAGAAAACTTTGAAACACACACGCAATCAATGTTTTCGTGCATTAAGTCGGAAATCAGAAGTCAGGGTCCTGGTGTACGGATACGTCAGCCGCCGCACCAACACTGGACTCCCTGGACTGATAATCACACTCAATACGCTAAACATTATTGCTTCACATAGAAAAGATCAGAGTTCGCGGTAGAACCTAACTCCTCTGATACCAATTTGTCACGACCCGCCCTCAGGGCCCGTGCCATGACTACCCCAAACCCGCCTTCCATAGGCCAGGGGCTGGCGACTAGCACCAAGGCGTAAATCCCAGTAAAACGGGAAGGCATTGCCTATGAAAAGTAAACAAACACCACAGATTAAGAAAGCGGAAAGGTAAACACTAAGTAAGAACAGAGTACAACTGAAAGTGCGGAAAAGTAAATGGGCCAATATACAAACCCAAACTGAAAGTAAAGTACAACTCGAAAGGGAAAACAGCAACTGTAAAGTAAAAGCCGCTACACCGAGCCATCCACTGGAAATCCCACCTGAAGGGTGGGTACAAATAGCTCCACTGCTCCTCGGGTCCCGTCGTCCGCTCCGAACAGGTCCCGCCCAGTGGTCCACCTCCAGGTACCGTCCTGCTCTGCAAGCCTTAGCCAAGATCAACGATGTCCGTCGTCTGCAACCAACACAACGTAGTGCGGGCATAGCCCGTGCAGGGGTGAGTATAAGCTACTCAGTAGGGACCCCGAGACCCCTGAAGGTCTCCCAAAATCCACAAAGGATAAACCAAAAAGGAAGAAACAATCACGAAGTATCAACAGACACTGCTTAGGTATATGCCCATACATATACCTAAGTCATCAATACCAATACGCTCCAACCTCCGAGCCCAAGTACAACTCAGTCCACACAGGAAAGTAAACATATTCCACACAGGAAATCAAAACAAAATCCACACAGGATAGCACAACTCAATCCACACAGGAAAGCAATAGGATTCAGCTCACACAGGTATACTTCTTCGAAAGATGATAAAGATGATCTCTGATCCATCTATTTCGTCGGACCCACGAAGGATCGATAGGTAACTAACCCCCGCAATGACCCACACAGGATCGGGCCCACACAGGACCTCTAGGCGCTGGTTCACACAGGACCGTTGAGCGCAAAGACCCACACAGGATCGGACCCACACAGGATCGGGCCCACACAGGACCTGTAGCACTGATCCACATAGGATCGCTGAGTGCCGTAGTCGTCGTCGAATCCACCAAGTATCTCAGTACTGTCGTCGTCGCAGTCACAGTAGGAGTAGCAGTAGCAGTCACAGTCGCAGACACAGCCAGCTCTAGGGTTCCCACACACAGCAAGCTCGTTCCGGAGGGTCCACTCCACGAGCCGAGAGACTGATACATCAACTGTCACTAAGCCCAGAGTTGATGTATCCAAAAGTTCCGTATCGCCAACAGCAACTCAACGCAACAGACGGCGCGTCGATCGGACGCTCGATCTTAGAGTTATTGGATTTTTCGTCCCAGGGGCCCGGTTGGTTTTTAAGGCAAAACCAACCCGACCGTACTCCACCTGTGTCCAAACCTCGGGCGGAGTATGCCAAAAGATCCGTCTCACTAATAGGAACACAACAAAGCTGACAGCACGTCAATCGGGCATCCGTAGCTCAAGATATGAGTGTTTCTGCTCTGAGGGCCCGGTTGGTTTCGTGTACGAACCAACCCGGCCGAACACAAAGTATTACGAAACTTTGAGTGAGATATACCGAATCGACCGTCTCGATCCAAGGATCGCATTTCCACTGACGGTTCATCAAACGGAGGACTGTAGCTCAAGTTATGGGGAAAAGACCGAAATCGATTCGAAAACGGGGGGTCCGGGTCCGGGGCGACCCGGCCCGACCCCCCCTGGGTCGGCCCGAACCGGGTCGACCCGACCCGGTTCCGACCCGGCCCGGCGCGGCGGCGCGGTCCGGCACGGCTGCGCGGCCTGGGCGCCGCTCGGGTGCCACGCGCGGGGGGCAGAGCCCCCACCTCTTTCCTTTGGCGGCGCGGCTTGAATCCGCGCCTTGGTTCCACACCCCCCCCCCCCCCCTCGTGGGGGCCCGCCTTTGAGAAAAACGGGGGGGGGCGCTTCCCCCCCCCCCCCCCCTTGGTGTAACCGCGGCCCCCCTTTATGGGGGGCCAGTTTGTGGCCAGCCGGGGGAATTAATTCCCCCGGCACTTCTCCCTTCCGGTCGGCCCAACATGGCCGGCCGGTTCTTCCTCAACGGGATCGGCAAGGCTGGTCCCCTTTCCGGCTTCCGACACCGGCGGCCCGGCTAGCCGCCGGTCTTCTCGTTCCACCGCGGCCCGGAACCGGCCACGACCTTTGTCGTCCGGCGCGGTGTGACGGAACCGCGCCCCTCCGTCGCGGCCCCGCTCCGGACGCGGTGCCTTTGGTTTCCTTCGACGCGGCGCGACGGCGTCGCGTTCTTGATAATCTTTCCGCGGCGCGGCGCGACGGCTCCGCGCAATTTATATCCGTGCGATTCCCGCGTGGTACGACGGCACCACGCCTTCTCGTTCATCAACAAGAATATAAAAATAATCAAGAACAAAGGAGGGGGAATTCGGCCGTGTTTGTGTGGTCCGACCCCCTCTTGTTAGACGATAACACTTAAATATTTAACCTGACGTTTTTTCATGCTAGAACCAAGAACGAGAATAAATAAATAATCAACAACAACCCCTACCTTGGTTTCAAGATCGATGATCGTCAACGACCTGTGGAAGACGCGTCGCGGTGGTCGGCATCACGGAAGAAGGACGTCGATGTCGTGAAGCGAGGATTCGAAGTTCTTTGACGACGATTTCGTCGCGGGAAATCGTCGCGGAAGATATGACACGGAAGAAGACGTCGTCGGTGTCACGGGAGACGATTCCCAAGAACGTGGTGTTCTTCGTCGATGCTCGAAGGTTCTTCGCGTTCTTCGTCAAAGCTTGAAGAAGAAGAAGAAGAAGGCTTCAAAATCTCCCAAGAGGCTAGAGAATTCTAACCAAATAAAATAAGCTAAGGGCTTATTTTATTTACACACTTAACAATTTGAATTTCAAAGGTTTGAAATTCAAACAATTAAACTCCATTAATTAAAAAAGTTGTCATGTCATTAAAATAGGAGTTTAAGGGAGTTTTAAAAGAGAATAAGAAGAGTTATGCTTCAGGTGGGACCCACCACACTTAATCCTCCCAAGGGAGGTTAAGTGGATGTGGGTCCCACCACTAACTCCCTTTGGGAGAAGTTAACCAATAAGTTAAAATAAAAATTTGTAATCCACAATTTTTATTTAACTTATTCTAAACTCCCAAAAACTAACTCTCAACCCGAAATAAACGCAACCTCGGAAAAGGTCTCCTTAAGCGAATATCGGCGCTGCGAGTTCATCGGTGTCCTCGGATTTCAATTCCGAGCACCAGGTCAAAAGTTAGAAATTCCCGCTCGTTCGTTCACTGAACGTACCCGATCCGAACTTCGGAAATTGATTCCGGGCACTTCGGCCTCGGAATCAGGTGCCGTCAGAAACCACGCTCTTGTAAAATTCCAAAGAAAATTAAGAAAAAATTTCCCTTGAATTTTACGGATCTTTACAATAATAAACATTCACACATTTGACAACCACCCTTTATGAAAACACAGTTTTGGTGAAAATCATACCTTTTCCATATTTTTACTAGGCCTTCATGGAAATAAATATTTCATAATGATTATCATAATCACGGAGATCACCATCATATTTATTTGTTCATTCATGATTTTTGAATTAATAACCAGAATAACTATCTATACATAGTTGTTAGGATCCACCTTAGTTAGTAGTGATGAAATAATACCATCCCTACTGTTTTGGTCTTTGAGGTTTTTTTGTCAGTTAATTTCAACAACCCTTATCTTCATACAATTATTTTCATAGTTTCCATGTTCGTTATAGTTGAAACATTAGAAAATAGGGCGAGGAATGATTGGAACCATATTTTCATCCATCGCATTAGAGGTATTCTTTGTATTCCATCAATATTAATTAGTTTGATGACCATACCTTACACACTTAAACACTTATTTGTCCTAGTGAGTTAGTTTCTAAGATTCTTCTTCCCACAATTGTATGTTGTTGGAAGCTGAATTCTATTTCCCTCAGGAGTATTATCCAATGATTCCCAAGAGTTGAAATATGTTCTCCACTTCTTGTCTCTAATCCCATGAAGAAAATGATAATCACCAATAACCATACACAATTTTAGTTCGCAACAATCAATTTCTATATGGCTATCAAATTATCAAATTTCAAACGAATTTTGAAGACTCCACTTTATCCCACTAAAGAAATTTCCAAACATACTATCAAATTCAAAGATAAATCCAATAGTATTCCATTTATGTGTTGTATTGTTTTCCTCATAAGACATTATATATACATCCTCCTTTTTCTTTAATGAAAGGAACTACATCTACATTTTACGACAGAGTGTTTTGTGATAATATTTAGTGGAAAATATCTTTTTTAATCCTTAAAATTAAATAGATCAAATGTATTAATTGGGTTTTTTATTCTTTATTAATATCTAGGGATTATCTAAATAGCCCTCTAGATAATAAAAAAATATTATGAATTTTTTTTGGAGTATTGGACGATAGATAATATATTTCGAATTGAATTAATCCACTATTCTATGATTTGGTGATCAAAATATCAACAATAAGTTAGAGGCCTTATCTCATAAAGGACTCAACCACAACTTGTTTCCTATTAGGTGGTGGAGGGAATTCAACAACATTCATGTTATTAATCATATCTTAAGTTAGTTGTGAAATTTCATCCATGAAATTATATATTCCTTCTCCCATCACAATTGGAATTTTTTTTGGGAGATAATCAAAATACCCATTACATATATTGTCAGTATGATTCTTCTATTTCCATCCATTTTTTAAAATAATTTCTATGCTGGGGATACCTAACTAGATATTCATATAAGTATCAAAAGAACTTAACTTAAAAATAATAACAATTATAACCTATCTAATGAATCTATATGTTTCCATATAGGTTATCTATGGTCATTTTTTAATTATTTTTTTAGAATAATACACTTAAATCCTTCAAAATGGTTTGTAAGGAGAATGTGAAATATCCAAAGAATATCCCCAGTAAGTGTAAAACCAGGTGTGTGTCAATGCCCAATATTGATTCCCATGGTGGTTATTGGGTTAATAACTAACCATCCCTTCAGTGGGTTATTACCATTAGGGGATCTATACTAGAACAATATCCAATTGTTTGTATCCATATAGAGATATTATTTCGAGGAAACCCCACACATTATAATTTACCAAAGTTTAGGATGTTTTCCTATATATGGTTTGATCAAAGGTGTTTCTAGTAATGTTTTCTATTGATAAATTAAAAAAATATAAATTCCTTTCTCTGATACCAACTATAGAATTCATAACCTTATACACATTTTATTTTAGGATTTTAAAAATAAAATTTCATAAAAACCCATGGATCTAGAGGTCTAGTGTGTTTGAAGGATTAGACACATAAATAAAAAAACATAAATTTAAATAAATTGTTGTTCTTTAAATCTTGAATAGGGGCACCTATATCCCAATGATATTATCATACTCTATAGGATAACCTGAGGTTATACCTAAGGAATGAGGTGGGCTATAAATCATAGTAAGTGAAGAAACATGTTTTTGAAATACAACTACTAATAGAAGAGGAAAATCATGACATCATAAAGTGAAAGATCATATAACATAAAAATAATTAATAACATAAAAATGATAATTAAATTATGAAATGTGGAAATAATAGAATACATGGAATCATAATTATAAATCAAGGCTCACCTCCAAGATAACATAACATAGTATGCTTGGCTAACCACATGTTGACCCCACATGGTATATCATGATATGAAAACATTAACCAATGAATTATAGTGCTATAAATGTTCACCCTTAATATTTATAATATGTGAATGAATATTTTTTCACATATATAAATCAATCATAGGGAATAAGGATAAGAAATCCATAAAAAAAATGAAATGGGTTACATAATCTTATCTTAGTGCACAATCAAATAGGATATTATAATGATTCCCATGAAAGAAGGAATTAAATAATTACTAGATATTAATAAATTTAATAGGAATCAGTGTTCCTAGAATATAAGTTCAATTTAATTTAAAACATACAAATATTGGAGAAGTATCTTTAGAAATAAATCTCAAAATCGTGATTTTAATAAAAAGGGTAAATAGTTTTTAAAGAGGGTACAATTATAATAAATTCCATAAAAAAATGAACCCAAATATGTTTCCATGAAATAATTAATATTTTTTAAAAACCATATATGGTTAAAAATAAATCGATGTAATGGTTTCTAAAGAGGGATAATAATTAGAACAATTCGCATTAAATGAGTTTTCTTAAAAGAAGCATTTGAGGAGGGATCATGAAAAACATGTATTATCCCCAAAAAAGGTATTGAACACAAGGTATATATTTAAGAAAAATATATAAATAATACGGGATAATTAAATTATAATAATACTTTGGGATAGGAAGAAAAAAATAATGCATAACCCAAAATTAATGAGTGTAGTTGGGATGATCCCTTACCTTCGGTCCATGACTCATTCGATATGATATCCTAACTATCTGAATAATAAAATTTTATTTTTTAAATAATTTATTATGTTTAATTTAAACTATATTTCATTTATTAATATTGTTTTATGTTTATTTAAAATATTTTTTAAGATATCTTGTTAATTTCTACTCAATTGAGGGTGTTCATTTCATGGAACCAATGGGACTTCGGTTTGTGGAGAATTAAGGAAGATCTTGTAAAATGGGAATACAACTCCATAAGTGAAACAAAGTGATATTAATTTCATTTAAAAAGTTTTAAAGGTCCCACATATCCAAATTTATTCTTACAAAGGTACATTTCATTTAGAATAAATGTTATCATTATACAGTTAGTTCATTTAGGTGGTTTTGAAGACCATCCTGATCCAGGTTTTTTTGTTTAGTTAAATGTTTATTCATCCATTCCAAAATAAGAAATAATTTATAATATACATAATTGAATCATATTTAACAATAATAATACTTATATAACAATCCATGAAGCCGATGGTGAAAAAAAACAAGATGTTTATGGAGGCAGTGAACCTACCAAAATAAGGGAGACATATTTATTTAATAAAATATGAAATAAGGACTGATTATTGATATTATATTAATTAAATAACAAATAATTATATTTTTAAAAATTTTATTATTATAAAAACATGGATAAAATATATTTTAGGTTTAATAAGAAGAAATGAATTTAATAGACTCCAATTCAGAGTATTACCACATCCTTTGGATGTTCACTCTTAGGATGTAACACCCCAAGGTTTTAAAAATAAATTTAAATGCATGAAAATTTGGTTTAAGTAGATAGTAATAACTAGACTTTAACCATAATTTCGTCACTTATTTGATTTGGATTTCAAAAAATAGCCATCTATGGTTGTGATCAGTATGTTATTTGGAGCCTGATAGAACCAACTTGTTTTTTGGTGAAAAATAGCATACCCTTATGAATAGTAAAATGACCCTTATGAATAGTAAATCATAATATTATTTTATTTTATTAAGGCTATAAGATAATAGGATGTTGATTAATTTTTCAAGGTGATAAAAATGAGTAATATATTTAAATTGTTATTTTTGAATAATTTATGATTTTATTTAATAAATTATATAAACAATTTTTTAGAAAATTATTTTAAAGGAATGGAGTTCATTTTTGAATTCTACACATCTAAAAATGGTTAGGCTGAATTTTTGGGATTTTTCTAAAATTCTTGAATTTGTGATGAATAGTGAAATACAATAAAATACTGTATATTTAAATTATATATTAAATACACTATTTTTGACATCCTCTGTAAGAACCCGTGTTTTTCCGGACTATCGTTTTGAGCAGAAGTTTGAATTTTTGTTGTTGGATGCTCGTGAGGGTTACAATGGTCATTTTTACCTACCAGCTGATCTTGGATAATTGTTTTGACTACTATGTTGGTCCCAGAATAGGGTTTTTACCCTAGTATAGGAGTTTGGGGGAAATCTAATCTGTTTGAATTTTAGAGGAATATTTAATATTTAATATTATTAAATTAAACATTAAATTATTCACACAGGATCATTTTTCAATAACTTTTAAATGGGGCATCATATTGATATTTCATCTACGCCATTGAGTCCATAATGGGGAGTTTAGTCTAGGGGAGGCATAAACTCATTTCGGGTGTTGGGGCCGGCCCGGGCCCCTTTATCTTCCTTTTCTTTTCTTCTTTCTTTTTCTTTTCTTCTCTCTCCCTTCCTCCTCCTTCTTTCCCATGCTCCATAAGTGCTCCTCTTTGGCCGTGTCCCATGGGATATTTTGGAGATTAAGAAAACGTGAGAGAAGGAAGGTGATAGGGGTACCGATTTGAAGCTCTCGACGCGCTGATTCTGCGAAGGGCAACCTAGAGCCGTGAAATCAACCGAGGATTCTACGATTTCCACCCAAAGGTAGTTATGTTTAAATTTTCACCATAGATCCTCTTTAAAAAAGATGTTTTATGTTTTTAAAGCCATATATTTCGTTCTTTTATGCCCATAGGGCTCGATCTGTTGTTTCGGGGGTGAAAACGGGCGAGTTGGGCGTTTTTAGGGAATTCCCGTCGGAAAACCCAGTATACACAGCGTGTGTTCCAGGGGAACACGCCGTGTGTTTTTCACATTCGGGGTAGATGATTTTTTTAAGTACAAGCCATGTACATTCAGTACACGCCGTGTAGTGGTGGTCGTGTGACCGGACATGTGAAATCGAACACAGTTTTAGTGGTTTTTTTGATGTACACGCCATGTACAGTAAAGTACAAGCCGTGTTGTGGTACATGGGCATGTTTTCGGGTGAAAAAAAACACAAAGTAACTTTTTGTGAACAGTACACACCATGTACAATAATGTACATGTCGTGTACTATTACTCAGGCAGGCCAAATGGGTTCTGGCCTTGTACTGCTTCAGTTTGGTAATTTTGGGATATCTTATGCTCTGGAAGTCATAATTGGGCGTGTGAGTAGTCGATTATGAGAATATTTTCACGTAGATCGCGATGGTGGAATCCGTTTGACAATTAGAGGTCATATAAATGGTTTTTTTTGTTTTTATCAATATTGAGGGGTTCCTCCTCCAGTTATCGAGCACATTCGTCACCTGAGGGTGAGACTTGGCGAGGTTGCTTGGTTGGGTGTTCGTACCATCTTATTTGAGACCATTAATAGAAGATGAGATGTGATTTATCTTCTGTAACCTTTTCTTTAGTGGACGATCCCCTTGTGAGACGTGCCCTTCTGCCCTAAGAGGTCGTGAGACCGGATGCTTCTAAGGGTCCCCTGAGGGATGCCTTGCTTTGGCGCTGAACTAGGGAGTCCTTATAGGAACTCTCTAACGTTTTATTTGAGAGGACCCCTGTTATGGGTTGCCTATTTTTTTCTTCTTTCGAGGATCCCATGTATGATTTCTCTTTGCTAAGGATCCTGTGTAGGATTCCTTCTCCCTAGTTATCTAGAGGATCCTGAGTAGGATGACTCCTTGGTGTTTGACTTGTGGGACACGGTGGGTGCCCTTTGTTTAACCGACCTTGAGTGGTTACGTCGGGTTTGGGTAGAGATGGTGATCGGGTGTCACCTAGAACCCATTCCAAACTAGTGCTCCCTTTGGGATTTGGATATATTGTTGGGTTGGGTGTTCAGGCCACCCGCACTTGTTTGTTTATATCTAACTTGGTTTGCTGATGCCGTAGTGGTTACCAGAGGTGCTTCCTGGTTAGTGGCTGTTGAACCGGACGCGAGGTGTCTTTCTTGTTTTTTTGGGATGTCTACCTTCCCTTGTGTACCTGAGTAGTAGGTGGTCTGATGTTTAATTTCCAACTGCGGAATGTTTTTTGTGTACCGTTGTACTACGTTCCCATGTTTGGGGTGTCGTATGGATGAGGCCTTGATTAATTAAATACCTATAATTGCATAGGTAATTTAATGAATATATAACTACTTTTTGGGATCACTGCTTGGATCCAGGACCACCCCGGGAGTGTGTTCCTCTGTTTAGCCGTTTGGCCTGGATACCTGAGGGTATGACATGATTATAATGTGTATTTAATTGTCTTGGGAGAAATTGTATATAAATTGCATGTTTATGCTTTGGGCTTGGCCCGGTCACTTGCGCCTGAGGGCAGTGATCTTTTTAGCCTGAGAGCATTGTTTGTTTAGCCCGAGGGCGTGGTTACAGTTGGCCAGAGGGAAAGGTTACTGATTCGCCTGAGGGCAAGGCCTGAGGGCAAGGTTACTGATTCTCCTGAGGGCAAGGCCTGAGGGAAAAGTTACTTCTTTGCCTGAGGGAAAAGCCTGAGGTAAAGGTTCTATTTATCCTAAGGGAATGTTGATATTTAGCCTAAGGGAATGACTATATTAGCCTCAGGGCATGGTTACATTTATCCTCAGGGTAGGGTTTTGATTAGCCTGAGGGCATGGTTCTGGTTAACTTGTTCAGAGGATTATTTCCAGCGTTGGCCAAAGCAGGTACATGTAGATGGGATTACAGACCCATAGATCGACTTAATGATACACGACTTGAGTGGAATGATGTCCAGATCAATTCCCTTGCACAGGATGTCCAAGAGATCGGTCTTAAGGTCCCAATGATCGACTGTTGATGGTGTTCTTGTTATTTAAATCACTTAATCAGGAATATTCATATTTATGTATATGTGTATTAGTATGGGACTATACATGTGTACGTATATAGATATAGACATCCATGGTTTCACTTTCCCAGTTGATGGGGATATCATACTCGGAGTGGAACTGTGGTTTCACATTTGGTTTACTTCCTTTTGTTGTGTTCCAGCTAGGCTGAACACGTTGTTGTTGCATACACTTTTAGCAGCATAAAAATAGGATTATTTTTGGGGTTCCCTACTGAGATTATTTCTCACCCCAGCACATGAACCTCAGTGTGCGTGTAGTCCTTATGTCTGCTTTTCAGGTTTACCATGAGATGCATGGTGGATAGGGTTGAGGCCCAGTGTAGCATGATCGAGCGGAGCTGCTCGAGTGGTTCTACAGATCAGACCGCTACAGTTCGATAGTGTTTGGAGATCGGGTACGTGGATTGGATCGGAGTTAGTAGTAGAGCCCTGTACTTTTACTTTTAGTTTCTTTTGTACTTGTATCTGTATGGTCGGCCTGGTGGGTGACCATTGTTGTATTGTATTTCATAGTTGTTCGGGATTTTACATCATTTTACTATTACATCTTGTTCTATTTTAGTTGTTTACTTCTTCCACACTCTGTTTACTTTCCACCGTGTATGATAAATAGTTATTTCCACTGTTTTCTTACTCTGATATGAGGTCATAGTCTCCCTAGTATCACACCCAAGGCCCTAGATGCTAGTTGGTAGCCTCTGGCATACGGGGAGGTGCGCTTGAGGCCTTGCGGTGAACCGTCTCGGAGCACCAGTTTAGTGGATTCTAGGTTGGGACGTTACAAAGTGGTATCAGAGGAGTTTTCATTCCTGGTCTTTACTATTTTGGATATGGTAGACAATAGTATTAGGAATTTTTCGGAACCTGTGATGGATATCGGGCTGGTGCGTCGAGAACACTTGTTCCGGTAAGAAGTCCTGGTTTCCAGGGTTTGGGATTGCTGTTCTAATTTTTTGATGTTACCGTTGTATATGATTTTCACCTTGAGTGACACACATGTTGTGTGGTGTTTTTATTTACTTTGAATCTCTAGCACTTGGCCATTGGTAAGATGCCAGGGATGGATTTGAACTCTTGGCCAGCAAAGGCAATAGGCGTCTCATATATCATACTAGGCACGTAGGATTAACATCATATAGGCCTACTAGTGTGTTTTTTACTGACGAATGAGTCCTTTTGGTCTACTTACACATACTTCTCACTATGATGGCAGGTTATGTGGATCTACGTTGAGGTGTTTTTGTTGAGGTTGATGACTCAGTCCTTGTGTATAGGTGGTGCAGTGACCCCAGTTGGTCTATGTGGCACGTGATTACTTTTTGTTTAACCCCTTATTGGGTGTTTTTTTGGTTCTGTGGTTATCTAGTCAGATCTTTGAGTACGATGCTGATAGATACCAAGGATTTTCTTGTGAAATAGACCTCCTTTTGTTATTTCTATATACAGATACCCGATGAGCGTCAGTTCAGTTTATTTTCTGCTTGGGTTGTGAACACCAGGGAGTAGTTCATTCTGAGGATGCTTAGAGAGGATCAGGGCCCTTGTAGGTTGTGTTTTGGTTTTTTTTCCTTGTTCGTTGTGATCTTTACTATCTTCTAAGAGGTTTTGGTTCTTTTGGGCTTGGTGGTTAGACCTTGTGACCCAGTTGTGAGGATTTTTCTATAAGGCTAGATGGAAGACCTAAAGACCCTTAGTTTTAACTCAAACAATTTTAGGTCTAGTTCTTTTATTTTCTAGGGAAACTTGTGTGAAAATGGTTGACCCGTGGTTGAATCCTAGTCAGGTTTTTGCAGGAATTTAGCATGGCTCGGAGGGAGATGGACTTGCCTTTAGTGAAATCTCATTGTACTCCTGTTAGAGATGATCATGCACTATCTGGATTCATCTTGAGTATACTGAGAGAGCTTCAACTTTACATTTATCTCTTTTTCCTTTCTTAATGTTCTTCCCTGTGAAGATGTAACATGTTGTTTTTGTTCTCTAGGAGAGGTGTAAGGAAAGCCATATGGTGGGGAGTGAACCATTGGCCATTTGATGGTGGTTTTCCTCTTTCTAGTTAAACTTTGGTGTTTTCTGTGAGCTTCTGAGCTTGTAGTTTTCTTTTAAGATGACTATAAGGGTATTATTATGGTGGGGAGTACCAGATCGGTCATAGGTGAATATATTCTGTTTAGAAAGTGGTTGTTAATGCTTTAAGGATGGTTGTTGGACAATCCAGACAGCTTGGTTGTACAGATGCTTGGTTTGGGAGCATGGCTGCTGGCCCTTTCACTGGGCTTGTCGGGGAAGATAAGGTTTATGGTGGGGAGTTTGTAAGAACCCATGTTTTTCCAAACTGTTGTTTTGAGCAGAAATTTGAATTTCTGTTGTGGGATGATATTAAGTGGTAAAATGGTCATTTTCCCCTACCATCTGATCTCGGATAATTTTTTTTACAACTATGTTGGTCCCGGAATAGGGTGTTTACCCTAGGATAGAAGTTTGGGGGAAATCTAAGCTGTTCGAATTTTAGCGGAATATTTAATATTTAATATTATTAAATTAAATATTAAACTATTCACGCAGGTTCTTTTTGCAATAAAATTTAAACGGAGCATCGGATTGATATTCTATTTGCTCTGTTGAGTCCGAAATGTAAATTTTAGCCTAGGGGAGGCATAAACTCTTGTCGGGCGCCGGGGCCGGCCCATGACCCTTTTTTTTCCTTTTCATTTCTTCTTTATTCTTTCTTTTCTTCTCTCTCCCTTCCTCCTCCTTCTTAGGCATGCTTAAAAGTCACTCCTCATTGTCCGTGTCCCATGGGATATTTTAGAGATCAAGAAAACATGAGATAAGGAAGGTGAGAGGGGTACCGATTCGAAACTCTCGACGCGTTGATTCCGTGAAGGGCAACTAGGAGCCGTGAAATCAACCGAGGCTTCGGCGGTTTCTGCACGAAGGTAGGGTAATTTATGTTTTCACCATATATCCCCTTTAAACAAGTTATTTTTTGTTTTTAAATCCTTATATTGCTTGCTTGTATGCCCATGGGGCTCGATCTCTTGTTTCGGGGGAGAAAACGGGTGGGTCGGGCATTTTTAGGGATTTCCAGTCGGAAAACCTAGTATACACGGCTTGTGTTCTAGGGGAACACGCCCTGTGTTCTACCCGTTTAGGGAAGGCAACGTTTTTTTAAGTACATGCGGTGTACTTTGAGTACACGCCGTGTAGTGGTGGCCATGTGACTGATCATGTGAAATCAAACACGGTTTTAGTGGTTTTTTTTGAAGTACACGTCATGTACAATAAAGTACACGCCCTGTAGTGGTACATGGGCATGTGTTTTGGTGAAAATGGACATGGAGTAACTTTTTTTGAATAGAACACACCATGTACAGTGATGTACACGCCGTGTACTATTACATAGGTAGGCCCAATGGCTTCTGGCCATATACTCTGGCAATGCACTACTTCAGTTTGGTAATTTTGGGATATCTTATGCTCTGGAAGTCAGAATTGGGCGTGTGAGTAGTCGATTCTGAGAGTTTTTCAACGTAGATAGTGATGGTGGAATCCATCTGATATTTATAGGTCATATATATGGGTTTTGGAGGTTTTTATCTAAATTGACGGGTTCTTCGTCCAGTTATCGAGCCCAGTCGTCACCTGAGGGTGATACTTGGAGAGGTTTCTAGGTTGGGTGTTCGGACCAACATAGTTTAGGACTTTAATAGGAGATGAGCAATGAGTTATCTTCCATAACATTTTATTTAGATGATGTTCCCCTTGTGAGACGTGCCCTTCTGGCCTAAGAGTCTGTGAGACCGGATGCTTCTAAGGGTCCCCTGAGGGATGCCTTGCTTGTGTGTTGAACTAGGAAGTCCTTGTAGGAACTCTCTCAAGTTTTATTTGAGAGGAACCCCGTTATGGGTTTCCTATTTTGTTCTTAATTCTAGTATCCCATTTATGATTCCTCTTTGCTAAGGATCCCGTGTAAGATTCCTTTTCTTTAGTTATCTGGAGGATCCCGAGTAGGATGACTCCTTGGTGTTTGACTTGTGGGACCTGACGGGTGCCTGTTGTCTGACCGACCCTGAGTGGTTACATCGGGTTTGGGTAGAGATGATGATCGGGTGTCACCTAGAACTAGTTCCAAACCGGTTCTCCCTTTGGGCTTTGGATGTATTGTTGGGTTGGGCGTTCGGGCCACCCGCACTTGTATGTATATATCTGACTTGGTTTACTGATGTTGTAGTGGTTACCAGATATTCTTCCTGGTTGGTGGCTATTGAGCCTAATGCGAGGTGTCTTTCTTGTTTTTTGGGATGCCTACCTTCCATTGTGTTCCTGAGTAGTAGGTGGTCTGATGTTTAATTTCCAACTATTGAATGTTTTTTGTGTACCATTGTGCTACGCGCCCATGTTTGGGATGTCGTATGGGTGAGACCTTGATTAATTAAATACCTAGAATTGCATATAAATTTTAATGAATATGTATAACTACTATTTGAGATCACTGCTTGGATCCAGGACCACCCCAGGGGTGCGTTCCTCTGTTTAGCCTTTTGTCCTGGAAACCCGATGTTATGCCATGAATATAATATGTATTGAATTGTCTTGGGAGAAATTCTATATAAATTGCATGTTTATGATTTGGGCTCAGCCCGGTTACTTGCGCCTTAGGGAAATGTTCTTTTTAGCCCGAGGTCATTGTTTGTTTATCTTGAGGGCGTTGTTGTAGTTGGCCTGAGGAAAGGTTACTGATTCTCCTTAGGGCAAGGCCTGAGCGCAAGGTTACTGATTCTCCTGAGGGCAAGGCCTGAGGGAAAGGTTACTATTTCGCCGGAGGTCACGGCCTGAGGGAAAGGTTTTGTTTAGCCTGAGGTCATGTTGATATTTAGCCTGAGGGAATGACTATATTAGCCCGAGGGCATGGTTACATTTAGCCCGAGGGCAAGGTTTTGAATAGCCCGAGGGCATGGTTCTGGTTAACTTTTTTAGAGTCTTATTTCCGGCATTGGCCGAATCAGGTACATGTTGATGAGATTACAGACCTATAGATTTATTAAATGATACATGGCTTGAGTGGTACGACGTCCAGCTCAATTCCCTTGCACATGATGTCCAGAAGATCGGGCTTAAGGTCCCAAGGATTGACTGCTAATGTTGTTCTTGTTATTTGAATCAATTAATCATAAATATTCATATTTATGTATATGTGTATAGGTATGGGACTATAAATGTGTACGTATATAGTTATAGACATCCATGTTGTAACTTTCCCAGTTGACAGGGATTTCATACCCAGAGTTCCACTTTGGTTGCATGTTTGGTTTATTTCCTTTTGTTGTGTTCTAGCAGGCTGATCACATTGCTGTTGCATACACTTTTAGAAGCACAATTATAGGTTTCTTGTTGGGGTTCCCTACTGAGATTATTTATCACCCCTGCACGTGCACCTCGGTGTATTTTTAGACCTTATGTCTACTTTTTAGGTTGAGCATGAGTTGCATGGTGGATAGGGATGAGACCCAGTGTTGCAGGATTGAGCAGAGCTGCTCGAGTGGTTCTAGAGATCAGACTGCTGCAGTTCGACAGTGTCTGGAGATCGGGTACTTGGATTGGCTTGGAGTTAGTAGAAGAGCCATGTACCTTTACTTTCAGTTTCTTTTGTATATTTATTATTATGGTCGGCCTGGGGGGTGACCAGTGTTGTATTGTATTTCATATTTGTTCGGGATTTTACAACATTTTACTATTAAAACTTGTTCTATTTTAGTTGTTTACTTCTTATGCACTATGTTTACTTTTTACTGTTTATGATACATAGTTATTTCCTATATTATCTTACTCTTATATGAGGAAATAGTCTCCCCACTATCACACCCTAGGCCCTCGCTGCTAGTTGGCAGCCTCTGGCGTACGGGGAGACGCACTTGAGGCCTTGTGTTGAACCAGCTCGGAGCACTGGTTTAGCCGCTTCTGGGTCGGGACGTTACATCCTCACTAATGTAATCCCACTTGGTTCGAACTCATATGCACTTATTACTATTTTGGGTCACATGAATCAAGAATATTTGTAGTCTTGAGCAAAAATATTAAACTAATGATTAAAGTAATGTAAAATCACTCCTATCCTCCACTATAAATACCAAACTTATTACCCTCTTCCTCTCACACCACTAAAGACTTGATCATTGACTAAGTTTTTGAGAATCCTATCCCCAAGGATCTTCCCCACGTCCAGTACCTTCTAGTCTCACAAAAAGATGAAAATAAAAGGCCTTAAGAAGGTTCTCAAAGAGCAGTACTAGAAAATTGGTCTATGGCCACGAATTTATAGCCACCCATAATAAAATATATGGCTATATCCATCCTAAAATACAAGGAATGAATAAAAATTGTTTCCCTTCCCTCTTGCCCTCTTTGTTACTCCTCCCCCTCCCTGGAAATTCATCCACCCCTCACTATTATTCCTCCTCCTACTCCCACGATTCTCCCTCCCCAGCCTCCCGCTCCTCCTCCCCTCTGTCATGGGTCTGTCGTGTCTTCGGCACACCCAACCCACCTCTACTCTATCCTGGCTCTAGCGCACCCAATCAACCTCCCCATTGTCGTGGATTCGGCACACCCAGCCAACCTCCCCACCATCACAGCTCTAGAACACACTGCCAACCTCCTTTCTATCATGGCTCCAGTGCACCCATCCCATCCAATTCTGATTACCGAATGAAACCCTCCCCTAGTATGACAGCCCGAAAACCCTATAACAACAAACTGAAATTGATCATTGGATTTCCTATTCTCCATTTTCACAACTAATTCTAACTAATGACTTCAATGTAACACCATCCATTACTGCCCAGGTTTGGTTTCTTCGACTCACCAATCATACTCACATGTTCATACCCACCACTTCGATGCTATTCCATCCCAGGTTTCATCTTGTTGACCTCCCCTTCATTTTGTTGCAATCACCCCTATATTTTATATTTATGTTTCTATGTTTTCTATGGGAGTAAAAGTGGGCTCAATACCATCTTAAAGGCTTACAAGGACTTCAAGTCGAAGCATCCGGACATTGAGCCATCATTTTCTCTATAACAACCAAGGTTCATGCATCATCCCTTATGATCAGTGCTCTACATGACATGTTATTTTCTATTTTCTCATCCCAGGTGGTTGGTTTTGATTTTGAATCATTATGCTTTATAATTGGTGTTAGTGACCTATTTTTAGGATTTTACTTTGTATGTGGCATTGGAATCAATGTTGGATTGGTTAACTATCTTCTTGACCATTAAAACATCTATGCCTTTCATTTTATTATTGGATTGGTTTTTATTATGTGGCAGGTGAGTTACTCATGTTATAATTTTTTAAGTATTCTAATGTGACCAAATATACAGATCTTTATGTTCATTATGTTTCTGGGTGATCTTAATTGGAATCATAACATTCTTGGGGACTTAGTGATGTTAATTTAGCAGTACTTGGTATTTTTCATGATCTATGGTTGTCCTTTTGTAATGTGTGGTTTATGATGAGTACAGATTCACAACTGTTTTCCTTTTACATTGAATTTAGTTTATCTTTTAAAGAATAACAGCTTAAAATCATTGGTTACCTTTAAATTTTTTGTTCTTCTATATCCATATGTTTCTTTCAGAAGTTACTGAATTCTTGCAAGCATTGATTCTAGAAGTTACTAAATGCTTTCAAGAATTAATATACAACATCTATGGCTCTAAGAGACCATGTGAAACATCAATGGTTTGCACTACAGATTATCTTATAGAAAAAAAGGATTTTATAAAGGCTATAATAGTTGATAGGACAAGGTATAAATCTTCATACACTATAAGAAATTGTAGTGATATGTTTTAATTTCACAAAAATAGTAAGTTTATTAAATATTATACGTGTTATAACAAGTACTTCATTAATTTCCTTCAATGTTTTTATGATATTAGTTCATAACATGATATGTCATGAAATTTCTTTAACATATACATTTAATGAATATTTTATTATATTATTTTATAACATACTTTGTCTTACATTTTATATGTTTCCATAAGTGGCCTTCCATTTACTGAATTGTAGTTTAAACCAAAAAAATTAACTATAGATAAACCATAATATTTCAAAATTCAAATTAGTTGGAATTATTTAATGGAAATATTGTTTTTGTATCTCCTTAAATTTTTTCTAATTTTTATCATAGTCTATTATCTAATTTAAAATATGCTATTTCTAATCTTCAGTTCAATATTCAAATATAAGAAGAATATCAACTATTGAATTCTTTAGACATTAGAAATATTAGACAACAATTACAACCCATGATTATGTTTCATACATCATTACCAAAAATCACCATTTTTAGTAAAGACCCTTTATTTGTTCCCATGAATGACACATAATGCATTTCTGCTTATAAATAAATGAATATCTATGTTCAGTGACATTTACATGTTGGTGTCTATTTTCATGATTTTTTTCTTTATTATTTATCTTCCTCCTATGAATCAATATTTTCTTTGTTTCATCATAATAATGAAAAATCATTAATGTTTCATCTTTTACACATCAAATCCACCATATTAACATCACAATCTACATGCTCGGATGATGTTTACCTGATATTGAGTTACTATTCAATTAACTTAATCAATTTGGTGGTTTTGTGTTTGACCTCATTTACTAATTTTTTTATATTGTCCACTTGGTACAACATTGAGAAAATCAAGGTGTAACTGATATGTTATGCCAATTAAAACCCCTGCATATGAATTCTAACCACCCCAACATTAGATAATCTACCATGAATCGTATACTTTTTTATATGATTTAATGCTGACATATGTCTTCCAGTATTTGTATAGGTTTATGTATCATCTATTGTACATGTATAGGTTTTTACAACATCTATTTTATGTGTATGGGTTTATGGACCATCTATTACATTTAATTATCACATATTTTCTAGTATAACTCATCTATTTTATGTCTACATGTTTATAAAACCTACACAAAATTTGAATTTATTTTTAAATTAGATGCACATGCATGCATAATGTATGAAAACCTTGTTTGAAGGTACATACACTTATAAACATATAGTAAACTGTATGTAGTACAAAATTGCATGCTCCCATACATCCCATGCCTCTTCCAAATTAATAAATTGCATTTGGTATTCAAATTTTGTTGGAATTGACCTTCTCATGTACACATACATGCACATTGTTTAAAAAAATATGTATGCATAATTATATTTTTCACCTTTTGACCCCCAATACATTGGACTTTATTTATTACTTATTCAATTATATATATATATATATATTCAATCTAGAATTTGATTCTATTTCCATATTGTATATGCCTAATATTTTTAATAAGAAAAAGTTATTTTTATTTTTATTTATTTCAAAATCTTTTATGTCTCTAGAAAATGATGTGAGATTAACAACAACCTTGCATCAATGAGAATGAAATTATGTGAAATCATATCAACATTAAATGGATGTTATAACTTTTTTAACACACATGATATCTTATTAAATGTTTTTTGTAATTTTAACAACAAAGACTAACAATATGTCATGTCACATTGTAAAATATTTTAAACAATTTTAATTACATTTTCTTTTAAGTAACATTTCTTGTGGTGCTTTATTTTTGTTGATATGAAATATAGTTTTTGGATTTAATGGAATTATAGGTATTATTTATTCATTTAGAAGTGTATTTCTTAGGTTTTCCTATGTAGAATCCCACTCTTGGGACATAGTTTGAAAAACCATGCATTACAATGTTCTCTTTTATATCTCTTAAATCATAGGGAACAAAGTGAATAACTTTGGTTATATTTTTTATGGATGTATTGATGAATAATTTTTCACATGGAAGGATGCAAAAAAGAAAAACAAAAAATGAGTAGATTTTGAAGGTATAAGTTAGGGAAAATTCATAGGAGATGTGATTTTCCAAGACAAGACCTTAGAGTTGAGGATTCCTTTTGTGATAAAATATATAATGTTTCTTATTCTTTTTATGATCAAATATCGAATGTTTTAGATTTATGTTTCATTTATTATTTGAAATGTTAAACTAATACTTCATGCAATTGTATTTTATATAAAATATATTTGTCCCACTTACATATATGGTTAGAGAATGTGTATAAGTATTATGTGTTATTGTTTTGATATAGTTGGAGTGTTTAGATAAGTTTAACTATTTTATATTGTTAACACATAAATTTATTGATTTTATGTGTTCTTGTTTTGATTTTAAGAATATGAAAATAAATTTGGCTTTCACCATTTTTGTTCTTAAGAATTATTAAAATATTTTACATAGTATCTGATTGAGTGTACAAAATGACATCCATCTTGCCCATAGTGCACTACAACAAACACGTCTGAATTGGAGCATCATTTCCACTCCTTTCTCACTAAAGAACCTGTTTTATTTTTTTAACATAAATGATTGAATTTGAAGTTTATTTTTTTTATTCTTCGGAACTTTATTGAGAATATCCAGTTTTAGTGAAAAATATAAGAGGATGGTTGGCTCCTTAAAAAGAATAAAACTATATCATATCATTATAAGGGAGTACTTAATTTGATTTTTACTTTTTTAGAAAAATTCATTCATGATGCTGCTGATTGGAACTCTTTTAAAATTATTGATTTTAGGATTTTATTCTTTTTGAGTGTTTGTGCTTAAACTATTGAATACTTTTCATGTTTGTATTATTGAACTGAATCTTTTTATGATGGTTATTGAAAATAACCTTGTTTATGGTAAAACATGCTGAGTGTTGAATTTTAATTAATGATGATGTTTGTTCTGAAATTTATATTTCATGATTTTTTATGTTGAAAACATGATAAATATTTATTAAAGAGGGTAGAGTGGTAATATAAAAACTATTTTATGGTTATTTTAATGTTAAATGTTCACTGTATTTGTCTCTTATCCTACTGAAAAGAGTTTCTTTACATGCTATTATATGTGTTTGACTGGAAATCATGAATTAATGCATGTGCACACTGAATTTTCTTTCAAAAGGGATTAATATTGTTACTTTTAGAAAAATGATATTGTTTTCAACCTTCTTCTTACCATAATGTTTTGGTTCCATCATTTCATTCTCTCCTAGTTTGGGGGATATTTTTGGATTGGGGGGGTGTCAAGGGGGGATTTTTAAGATGGGGTGTCTAGGGGAGTGCATGGGGGTCCGTAGGGGGGGAGGGTCAGGGGGGTCTGGCGGTGGCGGTGTTCATGGGGGAGGGGGCTATCCTGGAGGGGGGGGGGCTATCCAGAAGGTGTGCAAGGGGGGTTTGTAGGGGGAGGGGTGATGGGGTATGGGTGGCAATGTGTAGGGGGTGTGGGGGTATAGGGGGAGGGGCAGCCCAAGAGGGGGGGTGTGGGGGGGGAGTGTGTTGGGGTAGGTGGTGTCGGGGGGGGGGGGGGGCTGTCTTCGGGGGTGTCTCAGGGGGGTGGCTAGGGGGAGGGGAGTCTGGGGGGTGTCTATGGGGGTATCCTCACCATCTGTAAACCCCTCTTATCTCACTTTATCCATTTTTAGGGATATGTATTTCTCTTCTAATTTGAAATATCTTTTTAATTTTGTGGTTACTTTATTTTTGACATTATCTTTTCCTCCCATCATGAATGATGATCTTCTACCTGATTAACCACGATTTTATTCTTGAATTTTCCTCTGATCAAATGTATTATGTTAATCTAGAAAAATATGATAATTAATATATCACTATCAAGTTTGTCTGGTCTTGCATATGGTAAAAATGTAACTATTTTTTCATTTAAATTACTTATGAATTTGAACTCCAACATGGTGTAGGTATCACAAGAAAAATTTCCCTCCCTGGTTGAAAAATTCTTAATCAATTAAAACTATAATGTGAAAATAATTTCCCAGTTTTTGGCTTCCTGGTGGATTTTCCTTTTCGATCATTTATTGATTTTGATGAAATTTTTTCGTATGCAGGATAGGGATGCATGCTACATAGAGAACCATCAACAAAACATAGCAGATGCAATTGATTTTCTTCTAGGACTTGCAACTGGGATTGACGTGAATATAAAATTCTATAGGTAATGGTTAAGGATGAAGTGAGTTTGATCTATATTAACGATTATATCTTTTGTGGTATTCACTTTCCATGGTGATGAGACCTAGTGGTATAAGCATTAATAAATATTGAATACCTTCTGACTGAATTGTGATGTGAATTTGAGTTTGATTGATACGGTAATGACCATTGTAGTGGTGAGTGATACCCCAATCTATATTGAGTGGATAAAAGTATTAGAAATATTTATCTAACTACTCAAGTAATGTTAATTATATCTTAAATGTGTTGATGGTGTATCAAATGTATTAAAACGTTGTATTTGTAATGGTGCATGTGAGATCTTTTCTGAGGGAGAACCAATGTTTTCCTCTATGTGGGACTAAGGTATGAAATAACACTCATTCAAATGGTATCCACTGAGTATACACAAGAAAATTGATACTTCTAGGATATAAACTTGATGGTTATCCCCAATGGTGGGAGAAAAATCATCCAATTCAACTATATGATAATTGTAGACCCATAATATCATTTTGGGTATAGCCATTAGCATTTGAGTAAAGATATTACCCATTGGAGTATAGTCCTTGATAAATTATGTTCGGTAGAGTATTTTCTTATTTACAACATGTATTGATTTGAGATATATAGTTGAGGATGTATTCCAAATATCTATTGGTCTAGTTTAATAATTTTGTAAGGTGTTATCCTGGCATATTAATCTCATGAAGTAAGGTTATTTAAGAAGTTAGGAAAATCTAATTTAGATTATTGTTTAATAGGTCACTGAAGTTTAGTGTCTAGGGGGGTCCGGGGGGGGGGGGGGTCCAGTGGGGGGAGTCTAGGGGTGTCTGGGGGGGGGTCCATTGGGGGAGTCCAAGAGGGGTCCAGTAGGGGTGTCCAGTGGGGGGGTGTCCAGGAGGGAGGGTGTGTCTTGGGGGGGGGGTGTCCAGGGGTGGTGTGCAGGGGGTGTGCAGGAGGTGTCTAGGGGGTTTCCAGGGGGTGTCAAAGGGGAGAGGGGTGTCCAGGGGGGTCCAGGGGGTGTCTGGGGGGGGGGTGTCCAGTGGTGGTGTGTAGGGGGTGTCTATGGGGTGTCCAGAGAGGTGTCAAAGGGAGGAGGGGGTGTCCAAGGTAGGTCCAGGGGGTGTCTAGGGGGTGTCTGGGGAGGGGGTGTCTAGGAGGGAGGGGGTGTCTAGGGGGCTGTCCAGTGGTGGTTGTCCCGGGGGGGGGGGGTGTCGAAGGGGGTGTAAAGTGGGTGGCGTCTAGTGGGGGGTGTCTAGGGGGAGGGGTGTTCGGGGTGGGGGGGGGGTTCTACTTGGGGTGTCCAGTGGGGGGGTGTCCGGGGGGTGTCTAGGGGGAGTGGTGACCAAGGGGGTGTCCACGAAGGTGTCTAGGGGGGAGTGTAGTTTGGGGGGTGCAGGAGGGTGTCTTCTTAGGGGAGAGTGGGGGGTGTTCAATGGGGAGGGGGTGTGTTGGTGGTGTCAGTCTTGGGGGGAAGTGAGGGGTTGTAGGGGGAGTGGGGGAGTGGGGGTACTTTTTTATGAAGTTGTAGGGCCTATATATTGGGTTTGAAACCGTGGATATATGCCTATTGAAACGGTTTGAAAACACGGATAAATCCCTATATACATGGATTAAAATCGTTGCTATAGTTTCTGTGTGGATTAAGGTTCTACCCCAGTTTAAAACGGTGGCTATAGGGCTATATCCATGGTTTGAACCATGGATAAAGGCCTTTTGCCACAATTTGAACTGTGGCTATAGGTCTTGACCTATATCCACAACAATACTATCCATGATCCTTATAACCATGGATATAACATACACCCCCAGTTTTGGGATTAGATCCGTGATTTCAAACCGTGGATATAGCCTTAATTTCGCGTAGTGGTGAAGAGATCAACAATAAGAATCCTCTTCTGTTTTCAAGTGTTTTCTTTTCAATTCCATTATTTTCTTATACTCTCTTCCCCTCCACTTATCTTTGATGTATGAAATATAAAGAACCTTTTATATTATTTATGTTATCATGTTCATGTAAATGATTCATTATATTTCTTCCTCTCATATCCCTCTTATTCTAAAAATAAAAACAAAGTCCGCGAAATACTAATTTACCAAAATCATGGATGATATGTTTCCAATTTCAATTACTTCCTTCAAATCTGACCATAAAACCCTCTTAATAAATATGAATTTAAAGTTTATTTTTAAATATATGTTATGTTCTATAATGAACATATAAGTATTAAATTAAATTATATAAAGAAACAAGTTCATTATTGTTGAGGAACATCAAAAAATGATCTGACCAAACGTTATTAGTGTTTTATCTAAGGATCCATCCTCATATATGATAAAAAATGATTAATGGTACAATTATATATTGTTGAAACATATGAATACCATTTCATCCAACTTATAGAATTCCATTTCCATATGACAAGAAAATCATATACAAACTGTCCATGGAAATCCTGTAAAGAACACACCCAAAATAATAGAAGGAACAAAATACTAATAATTAAAGGGTGAAATTATGTTATGAAATAATAATATAAGGTGTTATAAACATGAATATGTATTTATAATATATTAATAACTCTATTTTACCCATTATATAGTAATATTAAACATGTTTTAAGTAAGAAAAACCCGAGGTAACAGAATTCATAACCCGGTTTTCATTCTTTGGGTTAACCTTCTACTTCAATATTTATGCGGAATTAAATTTTTTTGATTATTTTTTTATATGTTGTTGAATTATGTGTATTCAAAATGTATATACATATTCCATACAATCTATTAAGTCTCACATCGATTATATGATATTAGTAAGCAGCTTTTTTTAAAAAAATATTCTTTTAAAATTTAGTTTATTGAAATCCAGAAGCAATGTTTTTATGAAATTATTCATGTTTTATTAATAGTTTTTAGTTCTTGGGAATTTTTTATAATTAAGGGTGGGACCTATATATTCTTCCAAGGAATTTTTTATGTGTAATTTGGGGTTTTACAGTATGGTTACTCTAAGTGTAACTGCGATGGTTACACAATAAGGTAGCCATGAGGGTAACATTGTATGGTAGCCGTGAGGGTTACAAAATGTTAGGTATCCGAGATAGTTACAAGATTATGTAAGTAATTCCCCTACATACATTTAGGGTTTTATTTATGTTCTATATGTTTTGTTTAAATCTCATGGAAATCACATGTTTCACAAAGTATGTTTATATGGGTAACAAGTATGTTTTTCTTGGAAAATGAATTCACACGTTACAATTATTCTGGGACTAATGTGTTATTTCATTATTTTTATATCCCTAACTATTGTTTTTTTCTTTTCAAATGTTTTTAAATGATCTTCATAGGATATAATTATCTGTAAGACAAAGAAGGAATCCATGTTAAATGTGATGATGATTTTTCAAATAAAGAATGCTTTATTTGAAAAGTTTTATATTTTCGATGAAATAAACACTATTTTTTGGTATACATTATATATTAATGTGGGATTTTATGTATTTTTTATGTCCTAATTTTCTAATTATATAAACCTTAAATGATCCTCAATGTGTAAAAATACATTTTGTTGTCTAAAAATCAATAATATGTAATGTTTTGAGGTTGAGTCTTTATAGTTGGTATCAGGGGATAGTTTAGATAACTTAAGGGGTTAGGATGACGTTAATAGAATACCATAAATGTTTTTTTACATTATGGTTAATTTTAAATTATATAGAATTTAAAGATTACCATGTTCCTTAAACTAAGATATGTTTGGTCATAATGGTTTTCTGCATAAAAAAATAGGGAGGATGAAGTGGAGAGGAACAGAAAGAATGATATCCTTTTAAATTTATAGCCTAGAATAGTTAGGATTGGAACTGATCAGTTTATGAAAGTAATGGATCAGCTAACTTAGTCAATAAATGGTGTTGGAATCCATGGAAGGTAATAACTAGAGGTACTAAAAAGGAACAAGATGAGAGTGGAACATTTTATGAGACAACACCCTCCAGTTTTCAATGGATATTTTCAATCATTAGTAACTAAAGGATAGATTGAATCCATTGAAAATATATTTGATGTTATGGGATGTTCAAATAATCAAAATTTAATTCATTCCATTTATTGTTTTAAAGGTGATCTTGATTAATGGTTGTCAATGGTTAAAAATATCAGGGATAGAGAGGAGGTTTGTTCCTTAGAGTGGCATGAATATAAGAGTCTTTTACATGAAAATTATTTTCATAAGGTGGTGTGACATAGGATAGAGAACATGTTTCTTCAAATGATGCAAAAAAAGTAAGATTCAATGGCTATGTATGAATTGACCTTCACTCGAATGGAGAGGTATGCTCCAAATCTTATTCTGGATCTAGATAGAAAAATCAACCGCTTGTACTCAAGATTAAAGCCAATGTATTAAAGGGAATTGTCCTCCCATGAATTAAAAAGTTATGAGAAAATTGTATGATTTGTTGAGAGGTTAGAGATGGAGTCTGATGATGATCACTTATTATTTGAAAATAATGATAATAAGAGGTCCAGATGGCAAGATATGTTTAATAATCAATTAAAGAAATATAACGGTTAGAAAATACAGTTTCTAGTTTGTGGGATGTGTGGAAAAAACACCCTGGAAAATGCCTTACCAAAAACTGTGAAGTGTTTTCGAAGTGGTAAGATTGGACATATGGCCCGATATTTTAATGAAAATGATATTAAGAATAATACTTATAATAAATCTATAAAGTGTTTTAATAGTGATGAGATGTTTCATTATTAAAATGTCTATCCAAAGAGGGATATAAATTATGAAAAGAATCCAGAATACAAGAATAAAGGTGTCGTGAGATCCTTTGTGACAACATAAATAGATGTCTGGACATCCAATGAAGTTGTATCAAGTACCATATTTGTTTACTCAGATTTTTCAGATGTTTTGATCTATATAGGGTCTACACATTCCTTTATTTCTGGGAAATCTTCTTGTAAATTGGAAATATCACCTCAAAAAATGAGACTGTAATTTATTGTAAAAAACTAGGGGAAATATTATAGAAAAGAGGAATTATAAGAATATTTATATTGTGGTATTTTGAAATAATTTACCATCAATCCTTGTTTTTCCCTTAGAAGAGTTAGATGTCATTCTGATAATAGATTGAATTTCTATTTATCATGCTAATAATGACTATAGAGAGAAAAAAGTGGTTTTTCATAAAGGGGTTTAGTTTGTATACATGTAAGATCCCATAAAATTGATAACATGTGAGGAATATGATAAAATATTGAAAGATGGAAATGAAAGTTATGTTTCTCATATTGTTGAAAACAAGGTAACTGTTCTGACTAATAATGTTCCAGTGGTAAATGAATACCATAATGATTTTCCTGATGAGTTACATGGTGTCATACCTGACCAGGATGTTGAATTCACAATTGACTTAGTTCCGGATGTTAAGAAATTTTCAAATCCCCCATATCGAATGGATCAAATGGAACTTAATGAATTGAAAAATCAGTTGCAGGTGTTATTTGATAAACGCTTAATTCATCCTAGCACTTCACTATGGGGTGCTCCTATTTTGTTCGTTAAAAAAAGATGGATCCATGAGAATTTTATTTAATTAGAGAGACTTAAATAAAATTGCTGTTAAAAACAAATATCTTTTGCCTTATATCGATGACTTGATTGATTAGCTCTGGGAGATCAGTACTTTTCAAATATTGACATGAGATTCAGATACCATTAGTTGATGGTGAAGGAGGATGACATCCCATAAAAAACCTTTTCTACTAGATATGGGCATTTTTAATTTGTTGTTATGCCTTTTGGGTTAACTAATTCACCTACTATATTCATGGATCTTATGAATAAAATATTTGATGAGTTTTTGGATAAGTTTTTGGTTGTGTTTATTGATGATATTACATTATTTTCTAAGAGTAATAGGAACATGAAAAACATAAAAGGGTTTTTTTTAAAACCATACAAGAGAAAAACTATATAGAAAATTCAAAAAGTGTGTTTTTTGGTTGCAATATATTTATTTTCTAGGTTACATTGTAAATAAAGATGGAATAACAGTTTATCCTGTAAAAAAATGTTGTTGATGAATCTAAAAGGCCTACAAATGATATAGAGATTCATAGTTTTCTTAGATTAGTAGGTTATTACCAATGGTTTGTGAAAAACCATGCATGATTATCTATCCCACTAACTATGTTTATGAGAAAATGGGTTAAATTTGTTTGGATAGAATAATGTGATGTTTGTTTTCAAGAACTGAAGAAGAGATTTGTGAATGCTGCAGTTTTGGCCTTGGATTCTCGAAATGGTGATCTTTTCTTCTAAAATGATGCTTCATTAAAGGGACTTGGTTGTGTTATGATGCTGAATGACCAGGTAATTGCTTATTCATCAAGACAATTGAATCCTATGGAGTTAAATTATCCCACACATGATTTAGAATTGGGAGATATGGGGTTTTCTTTGAAAATTTAGAGGAATCATTTATACGGATCCAAATGTAAAATATATACTGACCATAAAAGTATTAATTATATATTCACTCAAAAATAATTAATCATGAGGCCAAGAATAAGTCTTAAACTGATAATGGATTATGATTTCACGATCAATTACCATATAGTAAAAGCAAACAAAGTGGTTGATGCCTTGAGTCAAAATCATCACGCATCATTAACCATGTTACATTGGGAACATAATCCCTTGATTAATGATTTGATGAATTTTGGAATATAAATTATTCGTATAGGAAATACATATGTTTTTTTTCGGGTTTTAGTGTAGTCATCATTATGAGATAGAATTATGTAAGCGTAGAAGGAAGATTGTGAGTTACAAAAAAAGGTATAATTGGTTAAAATGGTTATGTTTCCAGAATTTAACCTTGATAAAGATTGTGTTTTAATATTTGGTATGATGTTGTGGTTCCTTGCGATTCTTATTTGAAGAAATAATTGTTGTGTGAAGATCATTATTCTCAATTTTCAATTTATCCAGGTAGTACTGAGATGTATAGGGACCTTTAAGAGTATTATTGGTGGGATGGAATGAAAATGGATATTTTAGAATTTACTTTGAAATGTTTGACATGTCAATAGGTTAAAGAAGAATGGATGTTACCGAAGGGGATACGTCATCCACATATAGTTCCAGAGTGGAAATGGGAGAAAATATCTATGGACTTCATAGAGGTACAAACTAAGACTTATTGAGGTAACAATGTGACTATGGTTGTTATTTATCAGCGGACAAAATCTTCAAATTTTCATTCTAATCGAGATAAAATGTATTTGGATCAACTTTCTAGATTGTACCTCAAATAGATTGTACGTTTACATGGAGTTCCTCATTCCACTATATCTAACCGAGATCCCATGTTGACTTCTATCTTTTTGAAGGTCCTTAAAAAGTCATTTCGAATCAAATTAAATTTTAGTATAGCTTTTCATCCACAATCAGATGGGTAGTCAAAATAAATGATTCACACATTGGAGGATATTCTTTGAGATTTTTCAATGGAATAACTAGGAATTTGGGATTAAAATATTTCTTTATTTTAGTTTTCTTATAATAACATTTTTTACTCTATTATACATATGGATCCTTTTGAAGGAATTGTTTTGGAAGCAGTGTAGAAATCAATATTTTTAGGATGAATTTAGGGAAAGGATATTGATGGGAGAATAATTTGTAGAGGAAGTGGTTGAGAAAGTGAAGATGATCTAGCAACCCATGAGGACTGCTCAGAGCAGGAATAAACATTTTCTAGACAACAGGTGGAAAAAATTTTCTTATGAGGTAGGTGATCTTACTTTTCTTAGAATCTCACCATGGAAAATTGTTATGCTTTTTGGTAAGAAAGGAAAGATAAGTCTACAGTTCCTAGTACCTTATGAAATTATGGATAATGTTGGACCCATTGCCTATAAAGGAGCATTGCATTCGTGTTTATCTCAGGTACACAATGTTTTTCATATTTTGATGTTGAGAAAATATGAGCCAGATTCATCTCATGTTTTGAGCTCAGAAGCAGTTCAGATGGAAGAGATCCTTTCTTATGAATATAAAACAGTTAAGATTATTTATCGAGGGGAATATGTATTGTAGAATATAGTAATGCACCAGTTTATGGTTTTGTGGGGAAACCACATGGTTTAAGTAGAAACATAGGAGTCTGAAAATGCTATAAGGGAATGGTACCCTCACTTTTTTAATAAGTAAATAAAATTGTGAGGACACAATTTCTAGAGGGGTGTGAAAATGTAACCCCCAAGGTATTAAAAATAAATTCAAATTCATTAAACTTTTTATTAAGTATATAGTTATAACTATCCTTTGAACATATTTTTTCTGCTTCTATGATTTGAATTTCAAAAAACGGTCATCTATGGTTGTGATCAGTAAGTTATTTAGAGTCTTATAGAACCAACATGTTTTTAGTGAATAATAACATAAACTTATGAATGGTATGATGAATAGTAATATAACCCTTTTGAATATAAAATCATAATACTATTTTATTTTCTTGTGGTTATAAGATAACAAGATGTTTATTAAATTTTCAAGGTGTTAAAAAATGAGTAATATATTTAAAAAATGTTATTTTTGAATAAATTATGATTTTGTTAAAAAAATAAATTAATAATATTTAGAAAATCATTTTAGAAAAATGGAGTTCATTTTTGATTATACATGTTGAAAAATTATTAGGCTTAATTTTTCCTATTTTTCTAATTTTTTTGAATATTTGATGAATATTGAAATACTGTTAAATATAGTATATTCAAATTATCTATTAAATGCACTATTTTAAACATTATCGCTAATGTAAGACCACATTTTTCGAACACACATGAACTTATTACTATTTTGGGTCACATAAATCAATAATATTCATAGTCTTGAGTAAAAATATTAAAATAATGATTAAAATAATGTAAAATCCCTTCTCACCTCCACTGTAAATACAACCCTCATTCCCCTCTTCTTATCACAACTCTGAGGACTTGAGAGTTATATAAGTTATAAAAAATCCCCTCCTTAATGATCTTACCCACATCCTAGACCTATTTTTCCCAGCAAAATTGTAATTCCAATGGCCTTAAGGAGGATCTTAAGGAGAAGAGATCAACAATTAGAATCCTCTTCAATTTTCATGTGTTTTCTTTTCAATTCATTTCTTTTCTTATACTCTTTTCCCCTCCACTTATATAAGAGGTATGAAATATAAATAATCATGTATATTATTTATTTTTTCAGGTTCATGTAAATGATTCATTATCTTTATTCCTCTCCTCTCCCTCTTATTCTAAAAATAAAAACACCGTCCGTGATGTGCTGATTTACCAAAATCATGGATGATGTGTTTTCAATTAATATTAATTCCTTCAAATATGATCATAAAACCCTTTTAGTGGTTTAATCAGAATTTTATATTTATTTTTTAATAAATTTTATGTTTTATAATTAACTTCTATTGTTGAAATTAAATTATATAATGAAACGAGTTCATGATTGTCGAGGAACTGCCAAAAATGATCTAAACAAACATCATTATTGTTTTATCTAATGATCCATCATCATATATGAAAAAAATGATTCATTGTAAAATTATATTTTATGAAAACATATTAATACCATTTAATTTCACTTCAAAAATTTTATTTCTATATGACAAGAAAATCAAATACAAACAGGTCGTAGAAATCATGTAAAGAACACACCCAAAACAATAGAAGGAACAAAATGCTAATAATTAAAGGGTAGAATTATGTTATTAAAGGATAATATAAGGTATTATAAACATGAATATGTTTATTTAATATATTAATAACACTAGTTGAACCATTATATAGAAGTTTTAAAGAAATTGTGTAAGAAAAACCTGAGGTAAGGGAATTCTTAACCCCATTTCCATTCTTTGGGTTAACCTTCTACTTCATTACTTATTTGGCATTTAAATTGGTTTTGTGATGGGTTTTGTTTATATTATGGTGAATTATTTATATTTAATGTGTATATACATATTCAATCAACACTATTAAGTATCACTTTAGTTATATGATATTAGTAAGGGGCCATTATTTTAAAATCCTCTTTTAAAATTTTATTTTACAAAATTCAAAAGAAATGTTTTTAGGAAACTATTCATGTTGTATGATTATGTTTTGGTTCTTGGTAATTTTTTATGATGAAGGGTGAGACCTATATCTCCATCCTGTGAATTGGGTATATGTAATTTAGAGGTCAGACATTTGGTTACTTCATGTGTATATGTGATGGTTACACAATAAGGTTGTCGTGATGGTTACACTATAAGGTAGTTGTGAGGGTTACAAATTATAAGGTAGCCAAGATGGTTACAAGATTATTTAATTAATTCCCCAATATAACTTTATGGTTCTATTTATGTTATATATGATTTGATTAAATCTCATCTAAATCTCAAGTTTAATAAAATAAGTTTATATGGGTAAAAAGTATGTTTTTTAAACTGATTTCACATGTTACAAGTATTCATGTACAAAAGTGTTTTTTCCTTATTTTTACAGTCTTTATTGATATTTTTATGCAAATCCCATGTTTTTAAATTATTTTTACTTGTTATAAGGATTTTTAAGAAAAATAAGGAATCCAAGTTAAATGTTATGAAGATTTTTCAAAGAAATCATATTTTATTTTAAAGTTTTTATTTTTTTTAAGAAAAGAATACCATTTTTATGGTATCTATTATGTATTATCGTGGGATGTTATGTAAGTTTTATATCGTAATTTTCAAAATATCTAAACTTGAAAATATCCTCAATGTATAAGAATGTATGTTCTTATCTAAAACTAAAGAATATGTAATGTTTTGAGGCTGGTTCCTTATATATCATACCCCTTAAGGCTACATAGAATGCTATTTAAGTAAGAATATAACTCGTTGGATGTGGAAAACAAATTTGGGGGGATATTTTGGTTGATATTTTGCCAGGTAACTAACTTAGAGTTTAAGGAGAAGAGGGGTTGTGAAGGGTGGTATTTATAAGGGTGGGAGAGGGGGTTTTGAATGTAATAATAATTAGTTTATTACCATATCTGAGACTACTAATTGTGATTATTCTTGTGATTATATATAGTAATTTTTACATGTGATTTTGAGGTAATGGTTTCTTACCTAATCCCATATGTAATAAATAATGTATTTACTTACAATTTAAAATATTGTATTTTATCGTATTTCACAATTAAAAAATTAGATATTTTAAAAAATACTAAAAAATCACCCTATGATATTTATGATATGATGATTCCAAAAATTACATCCATTTTTACAAAATAATTTTCTAAATTTTAGAAATTTAACATTAAAATAAAATATTTATTTATTAGAAAATAATAGTTTTTATAAAAAAATCAATCTTTTAACCCATTGAAAAATAAAACACCACATCATAAATTACTATTATAATTTAAATACAAATTGATATTATTTTATTAGACTATTTTATGAAAATAAATTTTATTCCATGATTCTAAATTTGATATAAAAATTCATTTTAACAAAAATAAAATTATATATTATACTAAATATTACAAGTGTTCTCTCTTCAAGTAAAAAAATTATTTTAACATGTTAAAATTTTTATTTTAATGTATTATGATATAAATTTATTATATATTTATTTCAAAGAATACCCAAGTTTTATTTTACGATTCTAATAGCCAATTTAGTATTCTAACAACAATATTAGTATTCCCAACAACAAGTTTTACTATTCTAAAGGCCATATTCCAAGGATCATATCAATTTTTTACTCCATATAAATACCTCAAATATAATTCATTCGTCATTCACTCCAAAATAAATTTTGGTTATATCTTACCCTTTCTCAAAAATTTAGATTGGATTATTAATGTTTTTATCTTTTTTATAGTGTTCTTTACATGTAATATCATTTTCAAAGACCAATATGATCCAAATTTTTATATTATATTAATTTATTTTTTTTTTCTTTTTTTCCTTTTATAACACATGAAATTATTATGGATATACTTATTCACTAAATATATTGAAAAAATTAATATAATGAAGTGTTTTTTATTTTCATTTTTTGGTGAATGTGAATTGTACAATACTACTCAGTATGTCACACACACAAAATTCAAAAAGGGGAAAATTATTCAATAATGTTTAGTCCATTATAGTATGAAAAATTAGAACACCAAGAGGCTCATTCATTTAATAATGTATCCATATAAAATAAAATTTCTTGAGCATTTTTCAAAACATAAGAGATTATTATTTTTTGGTCAAATAAATTTTAATTTCTCTTCTCTTCATTTTATTACAAAGAGGAAGTGAGGGAAACCCATTGTAGAGAGGTGGGCCCAGAAAAAAATTTAATGATTATATTGATTGGTGGATACCATAAAAGAAATGAATATGTGGGTTATTTTTAAGGGAACTCGATCAAACTCATTACTAGTTAAGATATGAATAGTGAATTATTTCTTTCCTCGATTTGTTTTTTTATCTTATCAATTATTCTCCTGATTCAACATGACGTTGGTTTTGTGTTTTATTTGACCATATATGTGAATATTAATGTCCTATAAAACCCATTGGAGGTTTCAAGGTCATTTCCAATAAATAATTAATATGATGAATATCAAAATTAAAAACTTGTTTTGGGTGTTTTTTTAAAATCATGGTTGTGGCTGTAAATGTATTCCATGGAACACTATGTTTTACCAAAAAAATGGAGATTCTATACAATCAACATGATATAGTTTATTAAAATATACAGTGAAGCTGGCATTTTTAAATTAAAATTCCCATTTTTCATCTAACCACAAATACTTTTATCATTTTTTACATTACCATGATGTGGTTAAATAACCACTATGTTTTGTTAGATCCATTATAATGACCATCCACATCACAGTGAATATCAACATGTTGTTGTTAATTTTGAAAATAAATAATCAAAACATATTACTAAGAAAACAAGTGAATTTAATTTATTCCCCTGTCTGAAATGGTTTATGGTGTTCTATTGTTTTTAGTGTGACCAAAGAAATGAAATGTTATGTGGAATTACATTATTCCATGTTCCAAAATGGTTTGGAATATATCACCACATTTAAGAGAAAATCCATGATCTATAAAAACAAGTCAAAATATTTTTCTTCAAAATACCTTTTCTGGTGTGTCCATGAAGACTTTAAACTAAATTAAAAATGGTTTTGATTATTCTTATATGTCATCTGAAATAATTGAATTATAAATTTATCTATTAAATCCATATTTAAATAATTTTTTATTTTTATTATGATGTGATTATTGTTTGATATAATTTATTTTTTAAAACATTTTCTTATAAAATATCATGCCTTGAATATAAGAGTTACATGTGAGGTAAGAAAACATAATATTTAGTTTTCATTAACCTCGAATTTGGTTTTTTTGGATTTATTATCTTGAAATTAGAGGTCAATAATATTATATATATATATATATATATATATATCTTATGTTTAATAGTTATAATGGAATTGAGATCTCTCTTGAGTAAAAAACCTTGGGAAGAGGGACTTTGGTCCAGACTTCTCATTAGATTGGAGACTTATTCCATGTTAGGAAACATGGTGTTGGGTAATTGATGCTACATCCTTACTCTTGTGGAGATTATTGATTTTATATAAGTATGTTAAATTAAAATAAATAATTTTATATACCTTATGTAGTAGACGTATTTCGATATGTGTAGACGTATTTTCTACTATTTTTTAATTATGAATGAAAAATCTGAATTTTATAAAGGTTTACTAATTAATATTGTTTAAATATATTAATTTTATGGAAGGAAAATGGATTCCAATACTAAATTAGCAGATTCATGCCGATATATAGGGACAATATGAGATATAAATATTGTAGGAGATGTAATAGTTACAAATGGTATTCATATTATGCATATGGGAATGGTAAGAATATAAAAACCCTTGAAATAATAAGTGTAATATTTCTTCTAAATTAAACACAAGTTAAGACCTAGATAATTTAATATAGTCTACCCTAAAGTTTAGGAACCTATAGATTATCTTGTGTGATGATGGAAGGATGTGACCAACCCTAAAAGTTAGATAATCATATCCCATTTTAAAAATTAGGTGACTCTTTTCTGGGAAAACCTAATGGTTAGGATACTTTAGGGATAGGATTATGTTTATCCATATGATAGAAATAGTTAAAGTTTTGTTCAGTCAACTATCCAAGGGTCATATGGAATATGACTGGCATGATAGCCTATTTAAATAGCTACACGATGGAAGAAATTAATAATATAAACCAATACATCATGAATTATGGATCATGCATAACTAAATTGATATAATGAATGGTATGATAATATTTAGTGAAATTAATTTTAATATAATTACTTACTGGAATAATGTACCACCTAATACTCACAAATAAATATGTCCATATTATAGATTATATCATGCATTATAATTATTATTTTATAATTCCATATTGGTATGAACTATAATATAGTTCTATATTGGTATCTAAGGCTGGGAAGTTTTCCCAAGGAGAAGAAGTCTGAGTATTATGATTTGAATATTAAATAAATCAATCTTTATAAGTATGAGCCATGGGTATTAGATACCCAGTGTACTTCACACATCTGTACAAAAAAATGTAGACTAAAATTGGTATATAATTGATGAAAGGTGAATAAGATATATGTGTTGGAACAAGGGAAAGATTTTTTTTCATTAGAATTTGATAGTTATGTTCTATATCTTCCATGTTTATTAGTCTTGGAATTAGAAAATTATTAATATGTTCTAGCCATAAATAAAATTTTTATTTCTATATATTGTTTTTATAATAAAGGGGGTTTTCAGTTGTTTGGAAAAGGGACATTATATATATTAATGAACTATTTTATGGAATAGGGAATATGGTTAATGTTTTATACATTTTGTATTTATATAATCCTATATATAATATTCAAAATAATAATGTCAAGGTTGACTATAACACAACTCAAATTTGGTGGTATCACCTTAGGTATTTAAATGAGAAACCCATACAAAGACACCATAGAGGTATATTAATGGACACATTCAATTATGAGTTTTTGGATAATACAAAATATATTTTATTCATTAAAATAACATAAGAAAATTCTAGAGGAAAAGGTGAAATGGATAGTGGACCATTGGATCTTATACATAATGATGTGTGTTGACTAATGAGTACTCATGAAAGTGGTGAATATAGGTACTTCATAACCTTTACTCATGAATCTAGTAAGTATGGTTGTGAAATTTTTAACAGATATAAATTTGAAACATTTTCAAATTTTATAATGTTAAAAAATAAAGTATAAAATAAGTTAGGAGAAATTATTAAGATTATTTAATTAGACTAAGGAGGTGAATACTTAATCTAGGAATTTACTGATCATATAAATGATTACTGAATTTTTTTCAAAAGTCACACCTAGAACTTTATTGCATAATGGTATGTCTGAGAGGAGGAATCTTACCCTATTTGATATTGTTCAGTCAATGATGAGTCTGTGTGACCTTCCTATACCATTATGAGGATATAACATGGAAAACATATTTTTTATATAAATCTAAATTCCATTTAAGGTAGTCATAATGTTAATATATGGGTTATACACTATGATACATCCCAATATGTATTTTATGTGGTTTTATAGTAGTGAATCATATATATGATAATAATTTGATAAAAATAGATATAAATTAGAAAAGTTACTTTTATTAGTTATCCTAATGAATTAATATTATTTATTTATAGAATACTATTGAGAATAAAGAGTAATGGATCATGGTTTTATATTCCTTGATAAGGAACATTTAAATCAAGAGGTTAGTGGGAAGAACTTGGAGAAGTTTGAGACCAAAAATAAGAATTTTTCCTAAGAAAAAAGTGATCTAGTTCGAAATGATGGTGTGGAGGAATAATCCACTCAGGTTACAAAATAAACTTAAATTTCTTATAGGATTCATTAGTATCCATATAGATATATATTTATTATAGAAAGTGATAATGGTGTAATGTTTATAGATGATGAGCATAATACCTATTGAGAAGACATTGATTTTTTAGATTCAGAGAAATAATTAGAGGTTGTGATATCTTAGATGGATTGAATATAAACTAAACATGTTTAGAACATAGTGGATTGATTTGAAGCATTGATTCCATAGAGTACAAGTGAGGTTTTTATCAAGAAAACTGATATGGATGTTAGTGTTTACCAAACAATCACATCTAGTAGCTAAATATTATACAAAAAATTAATGGTATCAAATATGAATGGACATTTTCAGTAATTGGGGTTATAAAATAGATTCATATAATATGTTCTATAGAAACCAGTTATGATTAAAAGACATATAAAATGTTTTGAAAATTATTTTAATTAAAAGGAATTTAGTCGTACACATGTATATGATAAAAACTGATGCTTTGAGGGAGAAAATGAGTCTTCTATGGTCTATAAGTTGTAATGATCTATTAACGGTTCAAAACATGCTTCTTGAAGATAAACAATTCAATTTCATGATGAATTAAAATCATTGGGTTTCATCAATAACATGAATGATTCCTATATATATAAGTAGGATAGTGGGAGTATTGTGACATTTTTGTTATTGTATATAGAAAACATACTAATCATTGGAATTGATGTAGTGACTTTACATTTTTTTAATGGCGTGGTTAAGAAAGTTCCCCTCAATGAAATACATGGGTGAAGTAGCCAAAAATAATATAAATGATGTTTTATCAAGATATATAAATATTATTCTTTGAATAATTCAAAACATATACATTGGGAAATTGTTAATGAGTTTTAACATAGACAACAATAATAAGTGGGGTTTACTAATGATTTATAGAATGGATCTTAATATGATTTAGGATTATTTTGAAGAATTAGAGAGGATTGAAAGGATTTATTATGCATCACTATAAGATATATCATATATACTGTGTTATGTACCCTACTAAATTTATTTTTTTCTATGTTCATCATAAGTAGATTATAATATAGTCTGGTGAGATTCAATGGACTACTTTCAAGAAAATCCTTTAATACATAAGAATAATTAAGCATATGTTCTTGTTCATTAAGGGAGAGGATATGTTCATTATAATAGGTTGCAAAATTGTAGTTTCTAAACCAAAAATGATAATATTAGGTATTAATCTACTTTTATATTGTTCACAATAGTGGAACTATTAGTTGGAAGAGTTCCAAACAAGCTACCATATAGGAATCAATAATAGAGGCTCGAAACATTACTATATTTGATGCTATAAAGGAAAATGTTTGGATCAAGAATGTTAATACAAAAAATGGGTTGGTTCGGGAATTGAGGGATAAATTATTCTTCATTGTTATAAAAATGGATTTATTTTTAGTCCATGTTGCCTCAGTGTTACTATAGAAACAAACACATCCTTTTAAAATATTATTTCATTTGAGGGATCAATGAGAGATGTTATGGAACGTTTTTTTGTGGATAAAGGTAAAAATGTATTAGACCCTTTGAAAAAATAATTAATTCAAGAAAATAACAAGGGTTCTGTAAAACATTGAGTATTAGATACATGTGAAATTGGATGTAATGGTGGAAAAACCATCCATGGTCAAATAAAAAGGAAATATATCTTTATAATTACGTTATTTATATTGCATATATTACATTAATAGTTTAATGATAATATTACCTAAAATTATGACTTTGAGTTATCCTTAATCAATGATCATCATAGATTATTGGGGATATGAAGAAATATTAATGATAGTATGAGTATAATATTGTATACAATATAGAGTAGATTCATGAGATAAAAATTCAAAAATTATTATCTTGATTGAATTGTAAAAGTATATTGCATGGAATTTCATATGGTACTGATATAATTAGGGGTGTATTATTAATATGTATTACTATTATGTATGTTTTAGAAAATGCATACCATGCGAATATTCATACATTGATACACTTCTTATGAAAACATTAAGGTCGAGCTAATTGTGAGTGGTGGGGTATATTGTTGATCATGTAGCTGGTGGAGTTTATCTAAGATGTAATTTTTTACTCTTGTATAAAGATTTTATCATCATAGACCATGATTGAAATAGACTTAGGAAATGAATGACCATACTTTTTTGAGTGATGTATGATGTGTTTAACTACTTGGTTAAATAACATGTGATATATCCATTTAAATAGGCCGGTTCATTTCAAAGATTCTTGAATATATGAGATGGCCTATATTAGATTGACTTGTTAAATGTTTAATGATCACTCGATGTATTAGAAAATATGTATTATATAATCATACACATTTTTTATAGAGACACATCACATGAAATACATGTTTAAATGGATATATGAGTGTCTTTGATCAATATCACGCTAGACCCATCTGTAGTAGGAGTAACAATGGAAATTTTCTAGAGGTTTCTCTCTTAATAAAAAAATGAAATAGAGGATTTATAATTTTTTTCAATGATGCAAATTTCTTGATGGTCACACATGAATCATCAGAATGAATATTTATTTCATTATAAATTGTTTTTTTAAATTTAATAGATATTATGATAATCATGTATAAAAGTGTTTGAATGGATTAAAAATTGTTTTGAAGTTTTTTAAAAGTTTTAAAGACCCGAAAATCCCATGGAATTTTGTTTGTTAAATACATGGTAATTTTACGAGTCTGCAATTTCTGACGGCGCTTGATTATGAGGTCCGGTGTGCCTGGTATCAATTTCTGATGTTATTTTTTGGTACGTTTAGTAAATGTATGTATGGGTTTTTCTAGCTTGTGAACTGGTGCTCATAATTGAAATCTGAGGACACCGATGAACTTGTAGAGCCGGTATTTTCTTAAGGAGACCTTTGCTGTAGTTGCGTTTTATCGGGAGTGGTAGTTAATTTTTGGAGTTTTTAAGTAAAATTTTGATAAAATTATGTGTTGCATAATTTTATATGGATGGTAGTAAAATTCTCAAAAGGGAGGTTTGTGGTGGGGCCCACCCCCACAGGACCTACCATTGGAGGATATCATGTGGTGGGGACCACATGAGTTCAAACTCTTCAACTTTACTTTAACTCGTTGAAACCCCAATTAAGGAGGATGAAACTCCATTTAATTAATTTGAAGTCTCTTCATCTCCTCCCTTCCATTTAATGAGCCAAACCACTTTTTTTAATTTGGGTGAACTCTACACCTCCCTCCCCCTTAATTGAGCCAACACAATTAATTAATGTCTTCATTAATTAATTTGAGTTTTTGATTTCTTTTTAAAGGCATGGAAACATTAAAATATTAGGGAACCTATGATTTTATTTTCCTGGGAAATTATTTTGTTGGGAGGATTTGGGAGAATTAGAAAGAAACTTTTCTTCCCACGAAGAACATCTCAAACAAAGAATGAAGAACATCTCCAATGAAGAACGATGTCCTCTTCGATGAATAATGAAGAAGACGTTCGAGCCCGAGATCGGCGGCATGTGATGGGCGCAACATACGATGACGTCTTCAAATTCTCTTCCCGTGACACCATTAAAAGAACATTGAAATCGAGGTAGGGTTTTGAATTTGAGTTTGAGTTCCTTTATTTTAAGTTCTTCTTTTCCCTTGGACAAAAACAACAACCGCGTATCGACCCCTGAACATGTCGATCCACAAAATGAATGTTGATTGCTGGATGGGTTAGAGATTAAGCTGGGGTATGTTTCTGGTTCTATTATATGCTGGATTACAGTTTGAGCCTCTAATGCGGAGGGCATGGGCTAACGAAAAATTCCAGACCCTCCACTAATTCGTTCGTGATGTGCGGTGTGATGGGTGATGGGTGAACGGAAGGGAAACCGTGATTTGAAGCCGTCTCAGTGAAGAGCAGGACCCGAGGAGGCCATAGGCGCATACGAGAGGAAAAACAAACCACTGGAATGAATTAGGTGGCGTGCGGAGGAGCGTGGAGACAATGGCCGACCGCCTGGGGGTGGCGGCGCCCCTCGCGCGCCGCCGATGGAAGGCCTCCACAGCACCAGCCGCAGTAGTGGAGCAGAACCCGCATCCGCGGGTTCCAGGAAGGGCGAGTGGCTCTAGCTGGCACCGCCATTACGAGACACTAGGGGGGGTCGCACCCTCCCCCCGCTCCACGCACGCCAGATAGAACCGGGAATCTATGGTCGTCCAGGTAGGGAGGAAGTGGTGTCGTTCGGTGCCCCCAGGCGAACCGGACCGGCCCGCTCCGCGAGCCGGGTCCGCAGGTGGGCCACACACCACCAGGCTGGGCCACCCCCCTAGCCGGGTCAGACCCGCCGAGCTGGTTCGGGCCGACCCCCCATCCATGTCATACCCTCCAAACTGTGCCTGGACGATTCCCCAGCTAGGTCGGACCCGCCGACCCAGGTCGGGCCGACCCACCAACCCACTGGGTTTGACGGTCCGGGCCCGACATCGCTTAAATATGAATATCTCTTAGACCGCGCATCCGATTGATGAGCTTCCTACGACACTAGAACCCTCATAACGAGGCGTTCCTTTGTGATAATTTATGTGACTTTTTGATAACATTGGAAAATGGTCGGTTTTGGAATGAGCGTAAATCCAACCGGGACGTAAATGACAATAACTCTCAGACCAGGCGTCCGATTGACACGCCCTCTGTCGTGTTGGGTTCCATATGACGATACATAACTTCATGATAGATCAAATCCGGAATTCATCATAGTTGATGTATTGACACTTGACTCGTGGAGAGGACCCTCCCGGAATCGAGCGTGATGTGTGCGGAAACCCTAAAGCTGGCTACGATGACTACTGTACATGAATCTTATGTGGGTTCGGCAATGATGAATACTGGACCGGAATCCTCCGTGGGTTCAATGATGGTGCTATTTTACTGGGATCCTCCATGGGTTCGATAGTTCTGACATCTGTTCCAATATCTTGTGTGGGTCCGACAGCTTAGCTGGTCCTATATCATTTGTGGGTCTGACATCTTAGATGAATCACTGACCACATCTGATCAACTCTATCACTTTACGAAAGATGCATACCTGTGTGAGCTGAGTCTTGTATCTCTATAATTAACATGGATTTAATTGAATTTACTTCCTATGTGGACTGGGTTGTGCTTGGGCCCGAGTGTTGGAGTCGGACAGTGACTGGTAACTTAGGTATATTTATGGGAATATACCTAAGTAGGGTTGGTAGATACTTCTTGTTTGTATCTTTCCTCTATGGTTTATCCTTTGTGGATTCTGGGAGACCTTCTGGTGTCTCAGGGTCCAATACTGAGTATTTTTATACTCACCCCTACACGGGCTTCGCCAGCACCTTGTTGGGTTTTGTGCAGATGACGGACAACAGTGATCGAGGCTGAGGGTGATGGACAGAGGCTGCTCGAAGCTGGACAAGACTGGATGTACCGCAGGGACGAGTTGTTCGAGTTCTGTACCTACCCTTCAGGTAGGATTTCCCCGGTGGACGGTCAAGGATATGTTTTTCCTTTTACTTGTACTTGTACTTGTTTTTTTAGTGGGGTTTGTATACTGTCCCACTTACTTTCTGCACATCATTACTTTTCTATTTTAGTACTTGTTTCCTTTACTGCATGTGTTCAGACTGTGTGTGTGTCTTACAGGTTAAAAGGCAATGCCTTCCCTTTTTATTAGGGATTCGCCTTTGGTGTGAGTCGCCAGCCCTTGGCCTATGGAAGGCGGTCTTGGGGTAGTCACGGTACGGGCCCCAAGGACGGGTCATGACATAAGTATTGTTAGAATTTATTGAAATTGGGGTATTTTTGGATAGTTTACACAAAATAATAGAACTATAAATGGTGAATTTCACCACACCATGTTCAGTGTCATCTTATTGTCTCTTATACCACATCAAGGCATTCATGTAGAATAATATATGATATAATTAAAATGAATAATCCATAATGATTAACATATTTATTTTGTATTACTGAAAAATCATAAAATGATTTTGAGTAAAATTCTAATTTTTAAAGGATTTTAAAAATTAGATTAATAAATGGGGCATGATCCAAATGGATTAGTCAATTCATAATGTAAGAAACATTATGACTCCAAGAGGTTAAATCATTTAATGAAGGAGGACTATAAAATAGTGTCTATTAGACTTCAGTTTTAAGAAAATAGATTATTATATATTAGATGAATATATCTTGATTTCAATTTTATCCATTTTTCTTTGAGGTGGCATTTCTATCACACTATTATTGATAAGAGGTCCTATTGAAGCATTTCATGATTCCAGTGGTTTGTGGATACTATCTGAGGAAAGAACCATTGGTTCATTACAATGGGGAATTGATTAAACTCATTTCTAGAATGGATAAAGAGTATGGAAAATTAGTTATTATGTTTTTATGGTTTTCTTAAATCATGTTGATTTTAATACTTGTATATCTTATTAGGATGTTTTTTAATTCATTGAAAATGTGAATTTTAATGTCACTTGAAACCCATTATGTATGTATGTTTTGAATTTTTATTAAATTATTATATAGGTTCATATCCATTGAAACATAAAATTAATAAATATCTTCACCCTATTTATTTATTAGCGATTATTAGTTTAATAAGAATTATCGAATTATTTAAATGATTGAGATACATATTTATTTAGTATTGATAGACAGAATCTTGAAGACCATATTTAAATTAATATTTAAAAAAAGATTAAATATGTGATTAATAAGGGAAGGATAAGTGTTTTTTCCTAATATTCATTTTGATTACTTTAATTATTTAATATTTTTATGCCTAGAATGGTAATTTAATGCAATTATCGACATGAATATAGATTATAAAATCATGAAAAATACCTAAAACTATATATAAAGGAGCGGATGATAATTATATATCCACTATTCTCTATTTTGATCTATAGGTCCTAGAGGTTCTAGCACATCTTCTTCAAGCTATAGAATAAGGAGTACCTTGTAGGGATCCTTCAATTATGGAGGTTTTGTAGGGAGTTTAGTTTCATCCCCCTTTGATCTTCTAAGATAACATTTATCTACATGTATCCTAGCAATGGGTTGATCATATCCATTAAATATTAAAAAATTTTGATACCCATAATCATAATTAAGAACTATTAGATTAATTTATATTGGAATGGGTAACATATCCATGTAGTTATTTTATTGTAGAGACATTGGAGGACCCATGGTGGATCTGTAACGGATTTTTGGATATCTTCAATGGGTTATTTTATCCTATTTTTTTGTGTGTAAATATTGATAATTTATTATACATATGTAGGGAAAGAATATAATTAGAGAATATGACACCAAATTCACTGAGCGCCAAAACATTTCTCCCAATTTAAGGGTGGAAAAGAATCAAAAGCTTGAAATTTTGGAATAGTATTGATATTATTTCTATTGTCTCATGAAATTATGATTAAAATTTTTATATTATCTAATGTTATAATGAATGTAGATTTAGTTGAGGTTAGTTGTAAAGGAATTATAGGATCCATTGGTTCACTTCCTAGATAAATCACTAGTAATATATATTCTAGTAATGAAAAGAAGAGGTGTTTAGAAAAGATGAAGAGGGTGATATATTTGAGGGATACTAAGGGTGGGAGTGATAATCCTACACCAAGACAAGAAATACATCTGATTCTATATTACCAGTGTAGATGGATAGGATACATGAATCTAAATTATACATTTTTACTAAATAAAATTAATTGATATGGTTATTCTGAGAACATACAAAAGTTATGTTGGAGAATTACATCAGAGAGAATTAGGAAATGTCCCTAACAAACATTGAAATTTCATTTTTAGTTGGTTGGGTAGTTGATAGGAAATAGTTTACCAATGACTAATATGTGTAGTTGGGGAGGCTGATGAGCTAAATAGAGTTAACAGTCTTCCACAAATTTATTTGGATAAGGATTTCATTATTAGGGCTAGCCTAAGGGAACATGATAGTTATAAAAACTATAAAAGTATAACAATGATAATTATAAGATCCCTTCCATTGAAATAGGTACTATTTTGGTATCATATACACTTGGTTGTGATTTATTTAATATAAGTTACTTTAATTATTTTATATCTAACATATAATGTATCTCTTATAACTGAATGTGGAAGTATATTTGAATCTTAAATGTATTAATAATGTTTTTACAAAGTGAGTAGAAATATATAAGAGATGTTCGCATTGTGATATTATATTGGGAATATATAAGAATTTATTAGATTTTACTATCATGTATATATAGTCTATTAATATTTTTATGGGCATGGAATTGTTTCTCTAGCTCTGTGATCATGTCAAATTCTATAAATGGATAGTTTCCTTATCCTTTTGGACTAGTGTACAACATTAAAGAGTGGAAATTTAAAGAATGTTGAGCCAGACTAGACCAAGAGATTCTTGGGTATATCATTAATGAAATTTCCATTATGATTCTTAGGGATGTTAAATATGAGGAAATAAAATCATTTAATTCTATGGTTAATCAATTTCATGATGTTTTTAGGGAATATTTATCAAGAATAAATCCAAAAACATTTAAAAAAATTTCTTTTAAGATATTTATTAGGAAGAAACTCATTCACATTGAACCTTATAATAAATCTCTAATTAATCTTAGAGAACTAAAATTTTGGATTAAATTAATTAACACAAATTAGTTTATTCAATAAATCATTAAACATTTGGGTGCATCAGTAATTTTTTCACTGAATACTGATGGATGATTATGATATATAATATAGAAGGATGAATCAAATGAATATCAAGAATCATTTTCTATTATTTCAGATAAATTATTTATTTGAAAAATTGAAAGGGTCCATGTGTTATTTATAGATTGACCTATGCTATTGATATCATCATCTCCAAATCAAGGCCAAAGACATTATGAAGATGGTTTTTAAAGATGATATAATCTTTTGAAGTATGTTGTCATGCATTTTGGGTTGAATAATGCGCTTATAGTGTTTTTAGTCATAATGAAAAAGGTATTTCATCAAATTTTGATGCCTTTTTGTAACATCCTATAATTTCAATTCATCTTTCTATAAATATTTACTTTAAAATCTAAACATAAATTTTAAATTATTTTATTTTTAAAGATGTGAAAATATAACTAAAATATGTATTTATCACTTTATTAGTTTCATTTATACATTTAAGAATGCAGAAAATTATTTCATGTATATTGTAATATCATTGATAAATTGAAAGTAACTTTCAAAATATAGTCTTTCCCCTGATGTTTTATAACTTATATAAATATATATAAATTAAAGGATATAATATATATCAAAAAATATGTTTAATTTATATAAATTATTAATAATGATTCATATAAAAATTATTGAATGATGAAAAATATAAATATAATCACTTATAGAAAAAATATATTTTTTATTTGAAATATATTGTTTTCTTTATATTGTATTTTTTAGAAATTAAATTTCGTATATGTTGATTTTGAATTTGAAAAATTGATTCAAAATTTGGAATAATCATTTCAAAGTTATGTTATGATGACTTTCTAGTATTTTTCAGAAAATATGAATTTTAATTGAATAGTAAAAATTCAATATTTATGTGTATGATAAGTTTTAATATATCATTATGATGTAAAAATGACTCAATTTTTTATAAATTATTGGTTATCATTAAATGTATTTAAGAATAAAAAATGTGTTTATAAATAATTAAATTAATTTTAAAACCTAAAACATGATTTCCCAAGTATAAACCTTACTTTATTCCAATAAAAAGTATTCTTTATTCTTTACTTTGAAAAATTATTTCAATGATTCCATTAAATTTTTGGTGTGATTTATTGTTAATAAAATAATTTTTTTAATCAATAAAAGTAAAATTACGAGGAAAGAACATAGTTCATAGTATTGACCATAAATAAAAAATTAATCTATATTTTATTCAAATACACCCTTCTCATTTGCCTATATAACTACCCCTTTTCATCCCATTCCTCCTCCCACAACCCTATTTTGTTGAATTTCCGAAAAAACATTTTTGTGTTATGTGGGATCCTTCACAATGATCAATACAAGGCCAACCATAAGAGAAAAATGAAAAACACCAGACCCACATTAGCCAGGCTAATTTATGAATCATATGAGATATTTTGGAATTTCTATGTTTGATCATTTAAATAAATCATTAGAATTTTTCTGGTTTCCATCAATCATAAATCTACAAATTCAAAAATATTAAGTTAATCATCAGGGAATATACTTTTATTTTCCAATATCGATGCTAAAATATATAGTATAAATTCAAACCACCTATTTTGTTTGACACTAAAACCATAATAGCATATCTCTCCTATTAATTTTAGATCTGTCACCAGTGATAGCATGATTACAGTGATTTTCACTCTATTATGATATTCAAAAGTATAAATACCAAAATTATCATATATTTCTTTCATTTTTTTATATAAATGTGTAGGGAAGATGAAATTCCCAAGGGCCTCTTCTTTAAATTCATTACCCTTGGAGTCATTTTGATGAAGATGAGTTTCATGAACTTATGATAGACCATCATTTGGAGTCATGGGACCCCAATTGGAATATATCTTGGGTTTTGGAATATTAGTTATATTATCCTATAACAAAACACCCTTGGATGCAAACCTTATATGCATTTGTTTTGGAAGATAAGATTAGTCCTTTTGATGTTTATTCCTGTTTCTTTTGGTTAATGAGAATTCTATCATTGAAATCATTATCATTTTTCTTTTATCTAATATCAATCTAAAGTACTCATCATCAGTTTATTCTATAATATATAATCGTAAGGCCTATAGTTATCCCCCTACTTCATATCCATATTAGATCGGCCTTACATGTTCTCTGAAAAAGGGGAAATAGAAAATTCCACATCTATAGTTGCTTTTATCACAATCAAAGCCTCAATTATCTTCTTTTTATTCTGAAAATAGATAGTTTACAAACCTTATTCCTCCATTTTGGAATAAATTTTATCTTAAATACAACCAAATTGATTCTATAAAACAATATCTAATTTTTCATCCAAATTGACACATCTCTACCATGTTTCATCCCCTATATTCTGGGGGCCAAACTCTACTAGCTCTTAGATAGATAAATCCACTCCTCACATTCCAATTTCAATTTCTCATGGGCCTCCTCCACTGAGAATATATTTTTTCAAATATAAGGATTTAATTTATCTTGTATCTAGGTGTCTATATTTACATCAAGTATAATAACCATTTATATCTATGTAAGCTTAGGTCTGTTAGGAACATTCACCTTGCACATTTCAACTGTATAGAGGGAGGCTGAGTCGATCACTACTTCATTATGCACCCATGATGAATAAATTATACTAACCTATCTACCCACCCTTGTACCAAAAATAATTCACTTTGGAAATATTTATACTTATCTAGGTTTATTAGCTTCCAATAGTACCTAGGATTATTCACCTTTCAATCTACTTAAACTAGATCCATTCACATTGTCTGCTTCTATAAAACCCTTTTTCAATACTAAAACCATCATTTAATCTAGTATTTATTTTGAATAATCACTAGATTTTGGATTTCTTTGGATGGGTTTCATATAATTCCCTTTAAAAAGGATCCAAATATAGTAGGAAAACACGATTCATGCACTATTTGTTTTATGTAACAATTTTTTCATGTAATATGAATCTAGATATACTCTGGCAGGAGATAATAGATATTCATCTCAGTATATATCTAAGATACAATTAGATGTTTTAGTTTGTGGGTTATAAAAAATAAACTCCATAGAGTATTTCCCAAAGTCTTAAATTCCAGTTGATTTTAGATTGGTAATAGAAAAATGTGAAACCAAAACCATACAACCATTGTTTATGGATCTTCATTCATAGATAAATTAAATAACACTTTATTTGAATGAAACAAAACAAGTAGAAGATTCAAGTGGCACGAGACTAATCCCTAAAAAATAGGCCTCATCAAGAGCTAGATGGGAATGTTTCTTTCATCTTGAACATTAATAACTATGCACTTCCATATAACCATATTTTAGTTTTTGTGATAAAAAAATCTCTCATTGATGGAGGAATGTGCTCAAACCATGCCACCAGGGAGATATATGAAAGTTTCAAAACATCATTGAAATCAAAATGGGGGAGATCTTCCAATAGTTCTCCTTATATTATTGAATTGATTCATAGATCTAACTCAAAACATGAGAAACTATAGAGGTTATATTTTATTTAACCCTCCCCCTATACCAGGGGAGGGGCCACATATTCCATTATTGATCGACTAGGGAATTGCCTTTGGTTCTTCTGGGTTCACCTCCATCAAGAGTTATGAACACATTTCTTATCACATAATAACTTCTTACATTTTTTTAATATTTTCTAGAATGCATGTCTAAACAATCCTATACAAGTTCATAATAACCTGGCCTATCCAAAAGATCCTCCTTGAAGGGATTATACTCAATCCAAAGGAAGCGAGTCAGAGAGGAAGGTGAGGAACATTAAAAAATCCTTAAAAGATCTTTTTAAAATTAGTATAATTTATATATAAATTGTTTTTTTGAAATTTAAATATTTATTAGTTTTATATTTATTTTAAACTCTTTTAATAAACATCATAACATATGGTAGGTTTATACTATACAATTTAATAATGATGTTTCATTTACACTTATAACTTTTATAGATGTTAAAAAAATGGATTTTATTTATAATTATATCACGAATAATAAATTAATTTCTTGTTTATGATTTTGGTATGATAATATAAGCATGCTAATATTGAGAATAAAATTATCCCAACAGAGTTATTTTACCCATCTAATTTTTTTGCAAAAAAAAATCTTGTTTATTTGGAAATATTTCGTAGAATATATCAAAATATTGAACTATTATACTTCTATAATGAATTTAATCATATACCATTATACTTTTAGAGATTATGGAACCATTGGATTATGAACTTTGATCATTACCATTATATTGAAGTGTGATTGGAACTATAGAATGAATGTCTTTATACAGTTATTATAAACCTCAAGAAACTAATAAGTGAATAATAAATGAATAAAACAAATAATAATAATGAAATATGAATACAATTTTTTAAAGATTAAGTAATAAATAAATATAATATTTTTATTCCGGAAGATAGAGGATATACATAGTTAGCTAGGACTCGATTTAAGTGATTCTCCTTATAGATATCCATTCATTTCAAATATTGATTATATATTACATATCTTGTCTTCTATGTCTCATATCCAAGTTATTTAATCAAGGAATTAATATTTACCTTTATTTTTGATTTATTAATACTCTCATTCACTGGTTTAATTATTTATTCTTTATACCATACATTTTTGGCATGGTGACTTTCATACCCTTCTTAATTACTTTAGTTATATTCTCCATCACTCCCTCTTTGTCTCTATTTATATTTTCTAACCCTCATCTTCTTAATTTATATAATTTAAACTTCCTTTAAATTTATTATTCGAGGGATTTAAGTATCATTATTGTTATATTGCTATTATTACTTCATGTCAAAACTTATGAAGTTTATAATAATTGTTTCCCATTTATTATCTTCTTATCCATGTTTCTTATACTTTAACTATATTTATTTTAAATGTATCCTTATTGGATAATTTTTATATTAACATAAAATTTTAAAATAATTTGTATAACCATTTGAAAATTAATTTTTAATGTTTAATATTCATATATATTTTTGGTGACGTCACAAAAATTTATAAAAACTTTTTTATTTAATTCCCATCTATTTTATTTATATTATTATAAATATTAATTTTCAAATATGTTAACCAGAAAACCATTTAAAAAAATTTATTATAGTCACAAGATACTGGTATACAAGTTTAAAAAGAATAAAAAAACATCCAATGATGGAAAACCCAAGACCCACTACACAAAACATAAGAAACAAATTACTTTCATTTACTCTCTTTCAAATTTTTTAAGGATTAGATTTCTATAACCTTTCAACCAATACCTAGATAAAACATATAATTAAAATATATTCATTAATAATAATAAATATATCATGAATACAGAAAATAATATTGGAGTCCTATTATTCCATGTGATTAAATTATTCTTCTATGAAATACCCCTTTAAAAGAGGCCCCCATTAATTTTGTTCTCGTCTTCCCACTAGAGATGGAATTTATGTTATTTAAATTTAAAATAATCATAATTATAAAAATTATAAAACGTTTCATATGTCTTAAAGATAACTATAGTGACATTCGCCGACATGGATAATTGGTAAAAAAATCTGGTTACCATTTTTCTTTGGGTGGTGGAGTGGTTTTGGCACATTTTGATATTTTTCCTTTAATATAGTGTTAACATATCTTCATTAAAAAAAATTATTTAACTTTTTTTATCATGAAAACATAACTAGATAATTAAACATATTACCCCTTTTTTATCATATAGAATCTCCCTAACAGTTATAATCCTGATTTTCTCTAATGCTCCCTTAGAAACTGAAGAGGTAGGAATCTCATAATCCATCCCATGCAGATTAAAAGGGGATGAAAAATTAAAATAAAAACCTTACTACCAGTAAATAATATAGTATTTAGATAATTAGAGTTAGAAAAATAGACTAGTAGGAAACATGGGACCCAAATTACCACTTATAGTACCATTTATTAAAACATTTGTAACATAACCATCACTAGAACCTAGTGAATGATCATAAGACTGTGGAATTGATGAATAGAACATATAAACTGCAATAAGGCCTCTGATATAATCATCATGAGAAAAATTGATAATTTTGAGATGATATTAAATTGAAAATTTTATAGATCCCTTGGTCTTCTTTGGAATTGTAACACAAGTATTGGCCACCCTGACCCCAACATCATCAACACCAATATAAAAAATTAAAGAACAAAGAGATTGTTTGAATTCTAACGGGAATTATTCAACCACCACTAGAGAGAGCTATTTTTTAGTAAAAATCACAAAATATTTTATTATAATATATTTCACCTTTAATACCTCACAAAAAATATCTTTCCTATTTTATAAGTGCATCCTAGTCCGAACATGTGCTAATAAATTCCAAGCATCACCAGCTACTCCCACAACCTTGGGAACACATAGATTGCTAAGGAACTATTGTATAATAATTTATATTATATCCAATATATTATATCATTTTTTTGAAGATTTTTTTCTATAAAAACAAATTTCACGACCCTGTAAATAGAACCTCAAGGTACAAGGGAGTATGGATTGATAAAAAAATATTTTTCTTAAACTATACATCATCATGTACATTAACATATATGAGATAAAAAAATTATTTGGGAAGTCTGTCTTGATTAAAAACCTGTTATGAAATAACAATTAACCTAACAAGGTACATTTATTCAGGTAAAGGAACAAACTAATTGTGTTTCAAAAAAGTTGATGAATCATGGAGTTTTGAAATGGGAGAGGAATACCTAAAATTCTATCGGACAAAACTGATGGAGGAGGATAATTAAGGATTCAGATTTCTAAATACCACTTATACAAGTTGAATCAATAAGACTCATTGAACTTACACTTCAATAACAAAGAACACACATGGCCTTCTTATTAATAAAATATAATGACATTCTAATTCTAACTTAGTGGGTCCAAACTTCCCTATCTCACTGAATCTATTCCAGGTTAAAATAATTACTGAACTCATCAACAAAGAGTATTCAATTTGAAAACATAGAAATCGATGTTAGATCAAGATTTATGGATACATATTCTAATTCTAAAAAATCCAATTCAAGAAAATGAAAAACATCCCTCATATGGGGAAGTGATAATTGATACATGTTACCCCATATAATTGTAAGATTAAAACTATTATAAGTGTAGGATAAATGAGGAAATAAGAAATATCACACCACTATCAAAGAAAAATAATTTTTATCAGGGGTTAGTAAAACCTAATGGAATAAAAAGGGTTTTCCCATGGCCTATCCATTTTAAATACATTATTGATATTAAAATTTTAAATCATTATTCTTTTTGGAAATATAATTTTTTAAAATGATATTATATTTATGAACTTCCTTGAAAATGAAAATTTTTGTACTTATTTCAACATTTCATAACCAAAAAAAAATTCTTTCCTAAAAAATATAAATTTTTAACCTACTTGGTATTTTTTTCATCATTGTGAATAATATTTTAAATTCCACCCTTAGGACATTTACTATGTCACATTCCTCTAGCTGTATTTTTTCATTAGTGATTTCCATGTAATAGAAATCCTCTATTTCATTATCCTAGTCCCTATATATATATGTAAGATGTTATGTGAATGATATATTAATGGGAGGAACAATATATAACTTCCTTCAATGTTTCTTATCATTAATAAAGATTACTATTTTATTAATATCTTTAATCTATTAATATCAAATGCTTTCATCTTCTAAGTGTAAGGTGTTCACCTATATAGATATAACATTCAAATAAATTGAGATATTTTTTGACATAACCATATATTCATTCATACAATTTTTTTTAATACCATATACTCCATTAATCATATTAACTTTTTTTTACCTATATATAATCTTGTTGAGTTTGGATTCAATTTTGAATTCTACAGGTTAATCATGCTATGATTTTGATCGATTTATAAATTTTTTCAATATTCATGTGGCATATATATATATGTATATTGAATTATATGATGGGTTGGATTTGGATTTTACAAACCTTCAATTAATTGAGTAAATATTAACTACTCATAAGATCACTATGTTATGTGTGGAATAATACAATTAGATTTGTTCAAAATATTAGGAATAGACATGATGCTGCTAGAATTTCCCATTAATTTATATATATACATGATACTGTTAAATTTTTCAACCATTCGATTATGGTCTTGGAATAGAACCATAAATATTTTATTTTTTCTATGGTTATTCATGTTTCACATTCATATTATATATTACATTTGTTTATGATTTTAATCTAATGATTTTACAACATTATTAAATGGTATATGTTATAATTTCAAGATTATCCTTCTATAGATGTTATATAATGATATATTCTTAAGATATCATGTCTCATGATAACTTATTTTCATTTTATGATTGTGTTACCTTAAACATTCAATTAATCTCCGGATCATAACTCTCACTCTTTTATGATCTATTAATAACTTTCCTTTGTAATATTGATAATGTTTTACCTATTAATGATCATTTGAGATCACCATTTTGTTATGTTTCCCCATGTCCCTAGCTCATCATCAGTTATATAGAGATTTTAATTGGTTTATAAGTGATCATAGATTTATAATTGTCTTTAATTATATGGTGTATGTATAGGTTTATGATGTATTATTTATTTATTTCTAAAATTCACTAAACTTTTTTCTGGAAGATGGTTATAATATTATATTTTGTGTAAAATTAGATATTTTTATCACTTGACAAATAAGTGTGGGTCAATGTAAATTTATTTTTCGTTGTCTTTTTGGGTGATATTCATGTGAAATAAAAATCCTTGGATGACCATGGAATACATATTATTTCTTTTTTTTTCTGTTTAAATAATCTTTCTAGATCTATGAGGTCATGTTACTTGGGAATGATATTTCAATAGATGTATTCTTAATAGAAACATAAAATTAAAATGTTTTTTTCATTGAAGTATTCTATAAATGTTTTTGATTTTAGATGTTTTTTTGTGGAATTTATTAATGTTACAATTATTATAAGCAGTATTTTTAAAGAATTGATAGTCCAAATGAACCTTGAAAAATATAAGAGCCTAGTTTTTATTTCCCAATCGATGTAAAGAAACATTTTAGGAGATATAAAATAGGTTGGGTATCACTTTTATGTTTATATTTACTCATCTGGGATGAAGGGTTGAGTTTTATTGCGAGACATATTTGGTAGACCTTAGTTGTGTTCTGATAAAGGATAATAGGTGGTGGTTTATGGTTCATAAGATCTTTAACCACATGAAAATAACCCACTAACCCTTGATCATGAATTGTATAATATATTTTATACTTTAAAATACATATGTATCTATCCTTTTACTAAGTTATTCATGTTATAAACTTTCCAAAAAATTGTTATATATATATTTTCATAGTGGGATCTAAATCTGAGGTTGTGTATCTATATTGAATACATATAATATTATAATTTTTTGAATATATTTATCTACTCTTGAGAATGTACATATTTATAATGATTCCATTAGTAGGAAATCCTAACCTCAAATGTAATAAGAGGAAAATCTAAGAGTTGGTATTGATGACTTTGATGGATAAACTACATTTGTACATCATTAAGGATTGAGATAGAATATATATATTTTATATTAATAGGAAATAAACTATTTTGGGATGGATTTAAGGATTACTATATTTATTTATCATGTATATATCATTATTTGAAAAACACTTGATGTTGTAGACATTTGACCCACACATATAATGGGGTATCAAAATAAATTTATTACATTTCCTAGAGAAGTACTATGGCCGACAAGGGTCATCTCACATGAAGAGTTATTTCAATTAGGCACTCATTATCCCCACTAACTAATTTTATTTTAAGTGTTTTATTAATAAAATAAATATAATATAGGTGTTGTTAATATGGAATTAAAACATAAGTTGAACATTATATACAAATAGAATGATGTTAGAAAGATAGGAGATTCACCCATGAGAATCACCAAGAGTGAAAAATCATTATCTCATTATTAATTTCACATATATTTAATTAACACACTCTATAAAATGAAAATACCCCCTATTTTATGATTGTTAATATATAGTGAACTCCCTCGATTTCACTACACATCCACTATTGAACCTAAGGTTATAGATATAGTTAAGAGAATATTGGATCTACTTGGTATGCTATATCTTATTGGAAACACATAAACCATCTTTATTATTATTATTAACCATTTGTTATTTAATAAAAATTAGGAAAAAATTTGATAGATGTAGATACACATTATATAAATTTTTTTAATAGGTTTCATCTTATTTAAGGAAGGATGAAGTAACTTTATGGGTATTCTAGTTTGAAAAAAACAAGTATGAAATTAATACACCATTTTATCCCCGGTTGATATAAAACATATTTATACAATCGATTACATTTAAAAAAATGGGTTATCCAACAAATTTGTATTATTATGGTTGATTTAAATTTTAATATGTGGTTAATCCAAAACTAATGAAAAAATATAGTATTCAACTTTATGATTGATCTAGGTTGGTTCTTGTGGTCAATCCATATAAGTAATATGAGATAAAAAAATAAATTGATGTAAATAATAGTGTCAAACCACATGGTCAATCTGTACGTGTGTTTTATTTATCCTAAATCATACTTTCGATCCTTCTTAGTCATCTCTTCATATGGATAGTTTTCGCTTCTTGAGGATAATCCCCAGTTGATGCTTTAGATTTTTTGTTCATTACTTTTAGATTTTTTAGTGAAACAATAGGTGAAAAATAAGGTATCTATATTTTAGTATCTGAATATCTTATTTGTTTGGATGATAATTGAAAAATATTACAAATATTAAATCATCATAATTTGACAATAATCAAGGAAGAGATTGTAAAGAAAAAAGAAAGAAATCTTTTAGGGCATTTTTTTCCTAAAATTGAGGAATCCATGAGTATGGGTAATGTAATAAAACATATATATTTATGTATAGTTTATTATTAATATGCATTATAATATAATAAAGATTAATAATTCCAATATTGAAGAAAGGAGAAAGAAACCGTGATGTTTTTCCATAAATTAAGATAACATGTATTTTTATGTGATAGTAAATATCGTGACAACATGAATTAAATCAAAATGCATGAATTTTAGAGGTCCCATATAATCGATGATTTTTATGAGGAATAATTACAATATTATCTTATATTTATTACATATTGTTATTCACTGGTGATGAAGAGAGAATCAGTGGGTGTTTTCAACATTAAAAGATCCACGTCTTTAAGAGTATTTAAATTCATGTTATAATATCTATATTTTTATAGATAGAATATCAATCTGAAGGGAATTGAAGTTAAAATATTATTCATGTCAATTACTGAGTGGATATATATATATTCAAGGGAGAATAAATTTTTATCAATTTTGAGTGTGTAAAGAATCCAATTGGGTGAGTTGGTTAGGAAGTGATAATATTGGAGCGATAATAGAAGAAACTACCAATATTTAATTAAGGTTCTTATTCTTGATGGTGGTGAAATAATTCTATAATTTTTTTTTCATGAAGTTCTATTCATGTGATTTTAAGATAAGTAGATCTCAATACATCCAAAAACAAGATATATTTCAATAGAAGGAATGACTATCTATTGTTACCAAAAAAATTATCATTTTACTAGTTTGGGATGATCAAATTGTAAAAGATATAAAAAAATAGTTGGGAGACTTATAAATCATGTTATAAGGATTTTACGTAGTCATAGTGGTTAATAAGATATTACTAGTGGATAAAGTTATCATATGTTTTATCAAATAATGATAACTAAATTCTAATCAAATTTAGTATTAAACCTTATAAATCACTAATTTCATGTATATGTGTGATTGTGTGTGATAAGAAAAAAAATTAATTCAATCTAACAATAGATGAGGTTTATTTTATGGAAGAAAATAAAATTTATTAATTATTAATTCACCCCCATCTTAGTGATTATAGTGATCTGATATTCTTACAATTTGTATCTGAGAGAGGTTCCCTTCTATTGAAGTTTTACCATTATTGATTAACGAGTTAAAGTCTCTATTCAACTAAGGGTTAACCAGTGATTTTTATTATCTTAAATAGATAATTTAAATTCCAGGAATTACAATGGGAATCCTATGTCTGATGTGAAGGTTTTTATTATTTCGAAGGACATGATATTTGATTATCTCTTTCCTACCAGTTATGTTTTTTCCAAAGTTAAAACTAATGGTTTTTCTCCCCATTCTGAAATTTATTCCATTACAGTAGTATATGAGAGAAATATAGAAAATTATGGACAGGATAAGAGTTATATATTATGTTATCATTTAATTAATGAATTTATAAAAGTTAAAGGAATCAATAAAAAATATATATACATGGGAAAAACATCAATAAATCTATAAAAGGAATACAAAATTAAAATGGGTTATGTTTCAATTTTGGAAAATTATTTATTAATACATTCAAATGAATAACAATGAGACTATTGATAGTTTCTCTGAAGAGTGGATGATGATTCTTGTAGTATCTAAGGCTATAGTGAATAGTTACAAGATTATGATATTGTTGGAAAGAATTTACATATACAACTAGACATGATTGATAATAAAGTATTTTATTTTGATGAAAATGATCCCGGTGATGTTCCTCTTGATGATTTCATAGTATTCTAATTTCTTATGAAATGCGGAAAAAGATTCTATTATAAAAATGGTAAAGGCTGAAAAGGAATTTATTTTAAAGAATTAATGTTTGGGAAATGAAACAAGGTAATTTTTTAGGATGATGAAACTATATCCCAAAATTATGATTTAGACTTGGAAGTAAAATTTAATAAAAAAATCTATCTTTAGAAATTTGATAAGGTAAAAGGGAATGTCTAAATGGAATCTACCACTTAAGAGATTTAATTATGGTGTTTTAAGAATTTTTAGAAAAAAAATATACAAAACTAAAATAAAATAATTATAGTAATAAAGAACTTGAAAGATCTATATATTCCTAAAAGAACGAATCTAGGTCAAAGATATTATTGATAATAAAATTTAATTATTTTTTAGTGAAAAAAATGATGAATTTTTTATCTAAATGTGAGGAATTTGAAATTAGTGAAGAGGAAGAAGAGGTTGAAACTAATATTGATATTAGATAAAATATTCTTATTTCTATGTAAATGATAAATATTTAGCTAGTATATAAAGTAAAAAAATTTAAATTGAAGATATGGAAACTCAAATTGTGTTCATTTTGAAGAATGAATTTGGAAAATGTATTTAAAAAATTTCAATGCTTAAAAAAGAGAAAAAAAGATGAAGAAAGATGATCAATCTATCAACTATATAAAATTAGTCCATGTTGAAGAAAAATAAAATCTATTGAAAGATAAAATATATCTAACAATGTTTTTTTGATGATAATAAGACCTGGAGTACCAAAATTCATGAAAAGAATTAAATAATTGGTGAAATAACATGATGTTATTTAACTAAAAATGGTCAAAGTAGAAGAATAACCGAACCTATCTAAGGTCATTTTTGAAATCTATATTCATGAAGCTAGATAATATTTAAATAATAATGAAGTGAAATAAGGTTAATAAAAATAATCATCCAAGTATTATTATTATATCAAAAAGGTTGATAAATAGTATGAGAATAATAAGAAAGTCTAACAAATCATGCTTTTGAAAAATCAATTGAGCCACAAAAATAAGTAAATTATGAGCATACAAACTTTAATTCAAAATTTTCTATATCTGGTGACTCTAAAAATAATTGAAAAAGTCTATTAAAATTTTGAATATGTTATAATGCTTTAAAAAATTTGGTTAAAAAAGGGATCTATGATTGATGATAAAAAAAGATTAAAGTTCGAGACACAATTTTAAACAACATGCATTTTTCAAGGGTAAATATTAATTGTATGGATATTTATTGTACTATCAAGGATTTATGAATATAAAGAAAATGTTTTGGTTTAACTACCATTAACATGATGAGTCTAAAATATTTTAGAACTGAAAATTGAGGGGGTTTTATCCCACATAAAGGAAAAATATTTAGAACAAGTTTTAAAAATCTTAGTTAGAGATTGAAAACATATTTCAATTATTAAAATAATTGTGTTCAAGATATGATCAAACGGGTCACCTTTATAAATGATATCTCACCATATATCCTGACCAACATGTATATATGTCTCATGTGAAAGAGAATAAATTAAAATAAAATTCTCTTACTGTTTAATTTACACTTAATTCATCAAAGTAAAAATGCCCGTAAATATTGGAATATTGGTGCTCCTCACATATGATAGGATACCTGAAGTTATTGAATGATGATGATAACTAATTAAGACTCTTTGATATTTTTAAATTATAAGTCATTGTAGATCAAAGGGGTTGGTTCTGTAGTTAATATGGAAGAGAAATTAAAATACATGAACACCCTGCATGTTTATGGGAAGAAACACAACTTTTTGAGTGTTTATTAGCTATGTGATGAACTAAATGAGGTGGTTTTTAGGAAATATGTATTTTTTGTGAAAAATCTTGAATATTTAAAGGTTTTGATTAGAGTAAAATGAATAAAAGGTTGCTTATTTTATGTTTTAGATTCTTATAATTCATGATACTTGAGATTGAGAGGAAGAAATAAACATTATCACTAAAGGTTTGGCTATCTTGGTCAATGGAATATGAGAAAGATTTTTCTAATGGAAAGTGTCTCTAATATTTGTATATTAAAAAAAGGAACTTATTAGATTTTATTTACTTGTTAGAAGTGTAAGATTACATGTTTATACCACAAAAAGTTTTAGATTTATACGACACATCAATTTGAGTTGATCAATTATGGTATTTTCTGGCCCATGAGATAGAAATAAAAAAATGGAGACAAGTATTTCATTTCCATTATTTATGAATTTGTGGGTATTGTATTAATTATTTTTATAAATCATAAATCATAGGCTTTAAATATATTCAATAATTTTGAGGGAAGTGAATAAAAGGAATGTTGTTACTATTTGAGGAAAACATGGATAAATAATTGTGTTGAGTTCACTAAAAAGATATTTTGAATCTTATATTGAGAATTATAGAATTATTAATGAAAAAATTCACCATAAACATAAATATGGTTTGGCTGAAATGAATAATAGAAACTTAGTAGAGGTGGTTCGAATGATATTTATAGAGAATAATACATGTTGATATTTTCATAGGCAAGCTATCAAAGAATAATTTCATGTTTAAAATAGTCGTTTTTATATACCAAATTCTTATATGACTCCATATGATATGTATTTGAAGATGATCCCATGATTTATGTATCATATATTGTTATTAAGTACTTTAATAATACAAATATAAGGTAAATATATTGGTAAATTTGATGAAAGATGTGTTACTTAAATTTCTTTTAGTTATCCCCCAAATGAAAGGGGATACCATTATTATAACAAAGGGACTAAAATAATTTTTGATATAGTCAATATAAAGATCCTTAAATATATAATTATTTTTGTTATTGATAATGAATAATGTTCTATAAGTAATTTTGATTCTTATTATTTTAAATGAAATAAAGAAATACCAGAAAAATATGAATGTGTTGAAGATATATAGTCTAGAGAAAAATATTAGACCATTTCAAGAGAGAATGAATAACTATATTTTACTCATTAAATGATTATAAAATATTTTTATGTCTAAAAACTCCTGAGAAATCAAATACAATATGTAAAAACAAGGATAATTATGAGGACATCATCTCAAACCACATTGTTCTCTCAAGTTGAACATAGATATATTGAAGAATAATTAGATAATAAAGATTGTGTTGAAGATAAAAATTTTGACATGATCAATTTGGGAATAATGAGACGTGTTATTTACTTTCCATACATGAAGACAAGAGAGTGATTAGAAAATATTGGGGTTCTTAAAAAAAAATTAAATGAATATAGAGATATAGTGAGAGATAATGAATTAGTGGTTTATAAATTCTATTCATAGATTGAAGGAGTTATATTTGAATAAAATTATTTATCTCTCTAACAGATTGAAACCATTAAAAGTTTAGTTTTTATTGTATCAAAATGGAAGTACATAATATTGAAAATGGATTCCATGTTTTATTTCATCAATGGTGAGATGTAAGGGGAGGTTTATAATGATAAACCAAGTTGATTATTTCTTGAAGATGATTAAAATTATATTTTTATGTTGAAAAATTATTTATATGGGATTTAACAAGCACTAATATCTCAGTATTCTATGTTAGACATTTTATTAAAGTAGTTGAATTTAAAAAAGGGATAGGTGGGAAACATTATCTACTTTAAAGAAGACAATGAGGTACAAATTATGGTTATTTTTATATATATAATGTCATATTTTTAAAAATGACGAAGAAATGTGAGAGAATTTTTCAAAGGAGATGATGAAATTATTTTGGATGTCTATACTTTATTAAATAATTTACTTTCTTAGCTTATGACTATTTAAATTTAAAGATCAAAATTTCTTTATCAATAAAGGTATGATAAATAACTCTTGAAAGGTTTTTTCATGGATGTAACACTGTTTCGGTGCGGATGTGCGTCGGGTTACGCTGTTCCGCCAGGACGCGTTCGCGCGTGCACCCGTCAACCCGAGGGGATGGGCGCGCGGCTTGTGGTCCCGCAGTCCCGCTTTCCAAGGGCGGGCGGCATCCGTCCCTTATTCAGGGGCGTCTGCTCCTTGATCGAAACCGGGATGATGGGATGTCGGCTCCTCCTTCCTTGGACGTCTCCTCGGAACTTGTCGCCTAATCCGGGTCTCCTTCATAGACTTAAGAATGTTCGTGAATCTCGTTCCCGGCGCCATATCTTCATGGACACCGGTTAATTACGCTGCTTCCGCCCGGACGTTCCAAGGAGTCTGGTCGGGGCAGCAACCTGCGGTGAGAAGGCCGGGTGGCTCTGGGTGCTGGGGGCGTGTCGTAACGCTGCGGCTCTGCACATCTGTCTTCCGTCCCTAATAGGGCTTCTCGAAGGCATGATGGCCTGAGGCATCCCGTACTAGGTGCGGGGAACTGTGTCACCTGAGGTTTTCCTCAGCTTCCCGTGTTTAACACAGGGTATGCCGCGAGTTTAACGTCCAGCGGGGACGGCATCGGACCGATCAACACGAAAAGTGGATCAGATGACGGAACCCCTTGCGGGGAACCTCCGACGCTGGGGCCAGCACATAGGCGGCTTCCCAAGTAACGTGGAGTGGAGTGAAGTGGCATGACCCCACCGGGATGTGGCGGCCCGGGTAAGGATCAGGATGGATGATGAAGTGAAGAGCTTGGACCCCAGAGGGGCTTCCTACGTACCGCGCGTTAACACGGATCAAAGTCAACGTAGTTCGGGCATACAGTTTAACGTCATGCTGGACGTCGGCAAGCCGACTCACGAGGAGGTCGAGGCCGCCGGGCGGAGGATTGAACCGAACCACCTCGCACGGAGGGGGATGGAACGGCCGGGTGGATCACAGTTTCACGTCATGCTGGACGATAAAAGGGGAAATGGAAAAGGGGGGCTGTGGGGAGGCACCGTGGAGATACACACGGGCAGTCTCCCACAGGGGCGGATTCATAGGTGAATCAACGCAAGCGTGAACCCTGGAGGGGTCAACTGATGGACGAACCGACGTAAATACGACCGGGACGACCAGGTGGTGGGCTTGAACCTCGGGGAGGCTTCCTACGTACCCTGTATAGAAGACAGGGATCAAAGTCCACGTAGTTCATTCTGTCAGGACTTACGCACTTGGGGCAGCCCGGTTGCGGCAAAACTCAGTTGGAAGGGACTTGGACCGAAAGCAGAAGACACCTCGATCCCAGTCATACCCTCTACTGGCTTCGGCCGTGGGGAGGCGCAATGGAGATACACATGTGCAGCCTCCCACGAGAAACTAGGGGTTTGTAATACCCTGCCCCCGTAGGGAAAAGCCACTCCCATTAAATCGCCCCGAAAGCGGGACAATCCCGACATCCCTGCAGAGACGAGCGGGTGGGGGCCACATCCAAACCGGGGGGACCCTGCGTGCGGAGCACGGGATCAGGTTGCGGACGGTTTAGCGTCTTGCCAGACGAAGTACAGTTTAACGTCATGTGTTGAGGACGAAGCGGACGGTTTAACGTCTTGCCGGACGAAGTACAGTTTAACGTCATGTGTTGAGGACGAAGCACTTGGCAGTTTAACGTCTTGCAGCGCGGACGATGGGGGCTAGGCGGTTTAGCGTCGTGCAGCTTGGACGGATGTGCAGTTTAACGTCATGCTGGACGAATGTGCAGTTTAACGTCATGCTGGACGTATGCGCAGTTTAACGTCATGCGGGACGAATGCGCAGTTTAACGTCATGCGGGACGAATGTGCAGTTTAACGTCATGCTGGACGAATGCGCAGTTTAACGTCATGCTGGACGAATGTGCAGTTTAACGTCATGCGGGACGAATGTGCAGTTTAACGTCATGCTGGGCATAGGTTGCCGGACGATGGGTGCATGTCACTTCGCACGAACCTGGAGGGCCGCACGGGAAGACAACGCACGGTGCGGGCACCCAGGATGAGGAGCATCGGGCGCCACGCAGGCAGGTGCCCTCAGGGGGTCGAGGGGACGACCCTGGCAGATTGCGCGCAAAAAGGAAGCTTTGCGCGCAATACTGCGGGCCGGCGCGCAATCGGGGCGACTGGCGCGCAATTGGGCCAGTGCCTTGCGCGCGGATGCTTGAGATTGCTCACACCGGGCTTCGGATAGCGCGCGGGGGCAATGGCTCATTCTCTAATGAATGGCCACTTGAAAGAAGGGGGTGCGCGCAATCGGGCCGGATTGCGCGCACCCCGGGGGCAATTGCGCGCAAGCGGGTTCTTTTGCGCGCAAAGGCCTTAGGGTGAGTTTTTATTCAAATGAAAGGAGCCAGCGGGGATTGCGCGCGAAGGCGGACCCCGAGGCTTTCTTGCGCGAAAGAAAGGAGGTTACCTGAAGTTCGTCATTGCGCGCGGAAGGGGTTGAATTGCGCGCACGAGAGACGTTTCGACTTCCAGCAACCTTTGAAACGTTGGGGGTCGCCTTGTATTTATAGGCAACCCCGGGCGCGGAATCCAAGGCGCGAGCGCGAAATTCTTCTCGCGGGCGCGGAATCGGACACGGCGCGCAAAGGGAACCGCGCGGGCCTGCGGCGCGCAAAATCTGCGCGCCGGCCTGGCGCATTGCGCGCATCCCGGGGGGTTTGCGCGCGGAACATCACCTTTGCGCGCGGGCCTCTGAAATTCCGCGCAAGGCCTCCGGGCCCTCCGAAACGTTCTTCCGACTCCAAATATCACTTCGCTTTCCGCATCCGGAGCTTCGTTTGGGAACAACGGACTTTTCCGGCGTCTACAAAAGCCCCCCCCTCGGAATCTGATCGGCGAGAGGTCGCAACGATCTGGTTCCGAGGGAGACGCCGGAATGCCGAAGTCCTGGGCGACGCGGGGCTGTGGCGCGCAAAAATGGGTGTCGGGCGCGAAAGCGGCCGATGCGGTCGCGCAAAGCCTTTTCCGCGCAGCGCGGACCACGGCCTCGCCTATAAATAGGGGCGCTGGGTCCCTCCGTGCCGTACACTGGCCTTCCGCGCGATAAGCCTCTTTGCTCTCGTGCGCGAAATTGCCTTTTCCGGCGCGGAATTCGCTCGCTCGTCGCGCAAAACCGTCCGGACTTCGCTCTGTTTTTGCGCGAATACCCGGGGTTTTTCGCGAAGGACTTCCCGATTGCGCGCCGTCCACTAGGATTGCGCGCCGCCTCTCAAACTTTTCCACCAGCCTCGTCCGATCCCGCACGCTTCATCCCTTAACCCGCACGACTCCCGAATCTTCCGAGATGGCCGCTCACAGAGGAAATGAAGGGGATGCCGCCACTCGCAGAGCCGAGATGGCGACGAACGAGGAGGTTTACGGAGCCAAGGAGATTGTTTCTAACAATCAATCCTTGTTCGACTTGCTGACGCCGGCCCAGAAGACATATCCACTGTCAGACAACCTGCCGCTCTGGAACTTTGGCCTCCTGGATGAGGTTCCAGTGCCAGGGTTCGAGATTGATGCGCCGCGGACCTGGGTGACCCGGGAGGACGAGCTTCTCCGCTATAACATCACCAACAATGGGCATCCTGCCAGGGAGACCAGACACTTGGATGTCTATGTCCTGAACCCGAGGACGCGAACCATTGATGGGGGTGAGCCTACAACGGAGAATTCTCCAGCCCTCTACTCGAGCATATATCGCCAGAGCGTCACGGACGACACCAAGGGCTGGCTGAAGGACTGGGACTTGCGGTCTGGGGGAAACTTCACCAGTGAGTGGGCCTGGGCGTTCTGGGTACGCCACACTTGCGATCACTTCGCAGAGGAGCTGCGGTACATCGGCTTGTTCGAGGCGGTGTGGACGTCGCAGTTCCACTTCTACCAGCAGTCTGAGCTCGGGCCGGAGCTGTTCACTCGCTGGTCCCCGGATACCAACACCTTCCATCTTCACCATGGGGAGGTCGGCATCGGTCTCTGGGACATCCACTGCATCGGAGGTATCCCGTTGGAGGGCTACCAGTACGATGAGTTCCTGCCACCGAAGAACATCTGGGAGGACAGGTCACGGACTCCCATTCTGACCTGGCATCTGCTTGACCTGGCTACGCAGCGGCTCGGGATCCAGGACTTCCAGAAGGACATAGCCTACAAGGATTGGTTCGGCCAGTTCCTGGAGCATGACCCGGCGGTCAAGATGCCAGGCAGGGGGAAGCGGTGCCCGACCGCAGCTCAGAGGAGCCGGAACGGGTCGTACTGGCGGGTTCTGGAGACGGGCGACTACCGCTCATGGGGGTACCGCGTCATCGAGGCCCGGGACCCAAATGTCCGGTACGCGGCGTTCCTGGCCGCCTTTCTGAGCGGGTGGCTCCTGCCAGTGCGGGATGCGAGGATGGGCGTCCGCCCGGCGACGCTGGCGATGGCGGGCGCCATGGCTGCCAATAAGAGGTACAACCTCGGGGTCCCAGTGCTGGCGAGGCTGTATGCCATTCTGGGACGCATCTCACGAGGGGGGTCGCCACGAAGGATCTGTGGGCCCTTTCAGTTCTTCCACGGCTGGGTGGCTGCTCACCTTGGTGGGTATACGTTCCCAAATGCCATCAGTCCTCCGGGCAACGGCCTGCGACCCTCCCTGCTGAACATTGCGGGGGTCGCTCCGATGACCCTCAGTGAGGAGGGCGTGAGGGTTCGGATTGGCAATCATGCCAATTTCAACTTCAGCCCGTTCCCCACTCCCGTCGGCCAGATGATCGACAACGGACTGGGCCCGCTGGAGCAGCATGAGTACTTCCTGAACATGCGGGGCGGGGTGCTCGTGACTCGGATCGACGGGAAGGTGATCTGCGAGCCTTACGTGCCGACCCGGTTCGCCAGGCAGTTCGGGTGCCTTCAGCGGATGCCGAAGAGGGTATTCACTGCTGTCCGGGAGGAGACGAACCCTTGCGTCCTTCGCCAGATGTGGCTGATGTTCGTCGCCTTCGGCTCTGGCGACGTCATCACTCTCCCTCCTACCGGGATCGACGCAGGCTTGGCAACCGAGTATGCCGAACACTGGGCCATTGCGTACCCTGAGGGGCTTTTGCGGAAGCTAGTTCGGCGGCTCGAGGTTACCCGTGCGGAGACCGGGCGTCAAGGAAGGAGGCGAGGCGCCGCCACACGGGGGAGAACGGAGGCGCGCCAAGCAGCGGGGCCGGCGCGAGCAGGGACTTCGGCGGCGGGCACATCGCAGGCTGCCGCTACGACCTCGGCGCCCAGAGAGGGGGCACATGCGGCGGTCGAGGAGCGGCCCGGGAAGCAGGTGAGGCGTCTGCTCGAACCCTCCCACGATGCAGTCTTCCCGGCGCTGTGGTCGGCCTGGATGACCCTGCGGCAGTCACTGGGGACCGACGTCATCTGGCGAAAGATACTCAGAGAAGGAATCTATCTGCCAGAGGTCGGGCGCCTCCAGATCACCGACAGGGTGGACTTAAACCGGCAATATGCATATCTGACGGCCATGGACGAGTACGCGCGCCAACGTGGTCAGCGTGCGGAGCCATCCCTTCTGGTGAAGGTGATGCTCGGTCTCGAGCCCGCTCCAGAACAGATGCCGCCGGGAGAAGATAACAGTAACGACTCCGAGGAGGAGGAGGAGACGGGGGAGGATGAAGGCTCCGAGGGAAGGTCCCATCGGGGGAGCCCACGGGAGAGCGGCGAGGTGGCCGGCTCTGACAACGTCGATGTCACTGAGCTCCTCGAGGTCCGCTTCTATCCCTACTCAACCTGCTTCATCCATTCTCTTATGCAGCTTCTAACCCGTTTCTCCATCCTTCTCAGGAGCACACGGATGTCGGTCAGGCGTCCTCAACAGGAGTAGGAGAGGCGCCAGCAGGACAAGGCGGGGGCCAGGTACCCATTATCGAACTGTCAAGCGCTAAGGGGTCCCCTGCTGCAACTGTTCCTGCGGCGACCGGGGTAGCGGAAGATGACGCTCCGAACTCCCGTAAGTCTCCCTACTTTACTGCTGGTGCTTGCCATTGACGATCCGTGACTAACCATGGCATGCCCCGCGCAGTGATCTCAACATTGGAGGCTCGTCGGGTTGCCGAACCCGGGCCATCTACGAGTGGACCAGTGGTGGACATGCCGCCTGCTCCGGAACAGACCTTCCAAACCGAGCCGGCCCCACCAACTGCTGATCAAGGGGCTCCGGACATCGGCGGTGCTGACATCGGAGAAAGGTTGGGGGCTGACGAGGGTGTCGGCGCCACTGGGGAGAGAGAAGAAGGTCGCCCGGATGTTGGGGAACCTATCCCTCGTGAGGACCTCCCAGGGGCGGACCCTGCAGCAGACCTGCTGGCTGCCTTCCCTGCTTACCGGCCTGCCGACCCCGAGGAGATGGATGACTCGGACGCGGAGGCGGTCGAGGATAGCCGGGTAACGCGACGCAGGGGGTGGAAGTGCATCCAGCGCTTCCTCAAGCGAGACCCATCGGAATGGCTGGGGCGCATGGGATCACTTCAGACCTGGTTGCGCTTCCTGTGTGCCGGGGGAGCTGATGCTCAACGCCTTCATCTGACGGTCCGTGATTTCATGGCCGAGAAGATGCGCGAGAGCCGCCGGCGTGCCGACGTCGCACAAAGTCGGGACATGTCGGAGAGCACGCAGGCGCTCATCGCGGCAGAGCAGGAAGTCCGGCGCCTCGAAGGGCAGGCGGCAGAGAAGGAGGCCTTCGTCGCAGCATGTACCGAGCTTGTGGAGCAACTATCGGCACAACTGATCGACGCTCAGGTACAGCTGACGGAGGCGGGCCAACAGATGGTCACACTCCAAGTCGAGCGGGAGCGTGCACAGGCCAGGATTGACGAACTGCGTGCTGCGACCGCCGACGAGGAGAGGGCACGCAGAGAACGAGAAGCAGCCCTGGAGGCCGCCAACCAAAGGGTAGCGGCATTAGAAAGACTTATCCAGCACGCTAATCCTTAGGGGCTTTGTTTTTTGCCATTCCTAGAACATTTTGCTTCCGTTACTTAATATTTTGATCCACTTGTATGAATCACCATATTTATCTGCGTCTTTTGGTTTAACATGCTCAACCACAATTCGTTGTCTTGCGGGAGTGTTAACCAAGCATCAGGCATCCATAATTGGGCCTGGGTTTCTGGAGAAAAGAGGGAGGTCATTCCTAGGAAAGGAGACCTCAGACCTAACCAATGTATCATCCCCCAACTTGTTCCAACACACGAGCGGGACAACGCTAGGGGCGTTGAGATTTTATCCGAACATAGGGAAATGAGAAAGGGTGAATCGCGTGTCCCGAATCCAGACATCCACAACGGTCGGCCTTCCAGGAAATGCCCAAGACGGTAGGCGGACAGTGGATCGACCATAACAACTGCAATAGACGGACCGAAAAAGGCCATCATTCATATTGCAGGAGGCGGACCACATGTCATCATGAATACCGCTTCGGGGTTCCTTCAGACACAAGGGTGGAAAATCCAGATCAACAGGGCATGCGAAGCGTGGGGCGAAGTGACGATTTGTTCGGACAGAATCCAACGCTCTCAAAATTGCGCCACCGTGGGGAAAAGCGTATTAGGCGGATGCACTAATCTGGCCGTGTGTCACCTCAATTCTCAGACAGCACCTCTCTGACGAGGAAACCGTCGCTTCCCATCCTTGCGATGGGGCATCCCGAGCTGAATCGGGGAGAATATTACGACTGCACCACTCTACCCGAAGTCAGGCCAGACGGCCGGCGACGAGGAGGGGCGGGACTTAACGATCCCTGAGGCTGGACCCGAGTCGGAATGCCCGGGCGTTCCTACGTACTCCATCAGGCTGGAGATCAAGCCACACGTAGTTCTGTGAGTGCAGTTTAACGTCATGCAGGACGTAGGACCCCATTTGGGGTAGATCTTAGTTTAGGGTCTTAGAGCTCGGACCATAAGGGCTGGATCTTAGTTTAAGGTCTTAGAGCTCGGACCATAAAGGTGGAGGATCTTAGTTTAAGGTCTTAGAGCTCGGAACATAGGGCTAGAGGATCTTAGTTTAAGGTCTTAGAGCTCGGACCATAAGGGCTAGATCTTAGTTTAAGGTCTTAGAGCTCGGACCATAAGGAGAGATCTTAGTTTAAGGTCTTAGAGCTCGGACCATAAGGAGAGATCTTAGTTTAAGGTCTTAGAGCTCGGACCATAAGGAGAGATCTTAGTTTAAGGTCTTAGAGCTCGGACCATAAGGGGAGATCTTAGTTTAAGGTCTTAGAGCTCGGACCATAAGGGGAGATCTTAGTTTAAGGTCTTAGAGCTCGGACCATAAGGGGAGAGGATCTTAGTTTAAGGTCTTAGAGCTCGGACCATAGGGCTCAAAGCACGCCACATCGTGGTCATATCCCCTGGATATGCGAAGATGCACTGAGGGATAGTGTCAAGAGTGTCGAGGTTTCGCCTGGTCAGAATGGGAGGTGGAAAATGTGAATCATGCGGCCATTCACTCAAGGACTGGGGGCACCGGCGCAACGATATGGGAGTACTGCCGACCGTGGCGGAAAAGCAGCATCAATATCGCACTAACCGTTGGTGGAATGAGGTAGCAAACGAGCATCGACCGCTCAATCGCAGGATTCATATCGATTTGCTGCCCGAGGCCATTGGGGGTACCGGCCCGAGTCGGTGGGAGAGCACTGAGGCATTGTGTCTGAACCGTTCACGGGGGCTCCACCCAGGGCGTAGACGATGGGTCCGAATGAAAGGGAGCATGAAGCCTGAAAAGTGGAGGAAACCTGACCAAGCGGATCCTGACCCTCCTGGCAATAAACCAGAGTACTCTTGACACCGGTGGACCACGGCAAGGGGTCGGGGAACACGCCTTGAGGGTGACCTGAAGGCGGCGGATTCCCCAGAGAAGGGGGAATCTCTAAGAGGTGGGGGGCTGGACCCGAAGTTTCAAACATCCGGGCGTTCCTACGTATCCCATAAGGATGGGAATCAAGCCGCACGTAGTTCTTGAAGTGCGGTGCAACACAATCGGGCACCAGCGCGGGGAAGAGTGCGGGTCTGACCCTCGCACACAAAAGGAGCGGCATTTGATATTTCTTGTTTGTCCTTAAAGATGAATGGTTTTTCTTTGTGCGGCGACATGCCTGTGATTGAGAAATCTCTGGCGTCGCCGCAATAATCAAGCCACGGAAGGCATTGACGAATGGCGTGGTTATTAACCAGCACCCAACATGAGTGTCCCCTGAGGGGAACATCACGATGCAGTGCCGTTTTCTCGTCGGGCGGCCAAGACGATCACAGTTTACGGTCGTGTGGTAGGACCAGACAACACAGTTTAAGGTCGTGTGGTTCGGACCATGGAGGAATCCGCTTACCGCGGTACGGCGGACACGGCGGAGGTGGGAGCATACCCAGCCCTGCGGTCACGCACGATTCCAGGAGAAGAGTCTTGGGATGGGGGTCTGCGTATGTCCATCACCCGAGGGGCAGAGATGCTAGCCTCCAGATATACTGGGCCCAGAACGCAATTGTTCGGGCGACTCCCTCCTCCTTATGGGGACGAGGGTCCAGCTACGCATGGCCCTTAGGGAGGATATCTGCATATATCCTTGGTGCTCAGATCATGGGAGCCTCGAACGACATCATTACCCTGGTTGGTCTGCCTAACGTGTAGAGGCGTACCGGAGGTCAGTATGAAGAGAGTGTCCAGATTCCACTACAACGCATAAAGGCGGAGTGTGATGAGGACTGCGCAACCAATGTTCAGAGCCTGAAGGAGCTGACATGGCGATCAAGGATGTTGCTGACGCATTCGCAACACAACATCCGATCGCGTCAGCCTAAGACGGGGCAAGCAAACGAGCATCAACCGCTCAATCGCAGGATTCATATCGATTTGCGGCCCAAGACCCCCCGGTAAATCGACCCGGAGCGGTGGGAGAGCACTGAGGCATCGTACCCAAACCGCTAACGAGGATCCCTTTGAGTGAAGGCTCGAACAAGAGGAAGCGCGGGGCCTGACAAGCAACACAGGACTTGTCGGGATTGAATCTGACACTACGAGTCATAGACCGAAGCACCCAAAACATGTTAACAGATCTCCGGAAAGGGTCGGAGGACTCACCCTGAGAGCAACCGAAGGGGGGCAGGTCCCCGTGATCAACCAAGAGACGGGGCTGGACCTGAAACACAAGCGTCCAGGCGGTCCTACGTATCCCATAAGGATGGGAATCAAGCCATACGTAGTTCTGGAAAGGCAGTTTAACGTCATGCAGGACGATGAGGGGTGTGAGGTAGTCCCACACACGGGGGAGGCGTACGGCGCGGCCAGTAGACCGACGTGAATGAGGACATAATCCCCCGCTCACGCGATACGCCTCGCACAAAAAGGAGGGGAACTGGGGCCAGAGGCCCAACGCGGGATAGAGATTCCCGGGAAATGGGGCTGGGCCTGAAACATGAATGTCCAGGCGGTCCTACGTATCCCATAAGGATGGGAATCAAGCCATACGTAGTTCTTGAAGTGCAGTTTAACGTCATGCAGGACGATGCGGAAAAAAGAAGGGGGGAGCAGAAGGCATCCCCAAACGTGGGGGGGGCGTACAGCGTGACGAGCAAGCCGACATGAATGAGGGCATAGCCCCGCACTCACACCATACGCCACACACCCGGGGGCAACTGGGCCAAGGGCCCGAGATGGGATGGAAATTCCCGAAGGATGGGGCTGGGCCTGAAACGTGAATGTTCAGGCGGTCCTACGTATCCCATAAGGATGGGAATCAAGCCGCACGTAGTTCTTGAGGGGCAGTTTTACGTCATGCAGGACGAATGCTGAACAGTTTAACGTCTTGTAGCTCGGACGTAGTGCAGTTTAGCGTCATGCGGGACGAAGCACTTGGAAGTTTAACGTCTTGCAGCGCGGACGAATGCTGAACAGTTTAACGTCTTGTAGCCTGGACGAATGCAGTTTAACGTCGTGCAGGACGTGGTGCAGTTTAACGTCATGCAGGACGAAGTGCAGTTTAGCGTCATGCAGGACGAACGGACACTCAGGCAAAGTATTGCTTGAGGAACCTAGCGTTGGTGGGAGGAGTGACACGCTCACCATCCATAGTCTCTAGGGAGTACGCGCCATTGGGATAGACCTTGTGGACAACAAAAGGTCCCTCCCACTTGGGCTCCAACTTGGGCGGCTTCCTGCCGGGGATCATCGGTGCTCTTAGGGCTAGCACTAGATCACCCTGCAGGAAGGAGCGGAGGCGAACCTTCTTATTGAAAGCTCGAGCCATTCTGCTTTGATGCCTCTCCAAGTTGTGCAAAGCGCGAAGTCTATTCTCATCCAGTGCTTCCAACTCGACTAGACGGGCTTCAGCAACTCTGTCCGGCGCCTGCTGGTCGTAGACCGCAGTGCGCAAGGACGGTAACTGGATCTCGATGGGCAGGACGGCCTCAGCTCCATACACCAGGGAATAAGGGGTCATCTGGGTGGAATTGCGAGTCGTCGTCCGATAAGCCCAGAGGGCGTTGGGGAGCTTGTCCGGCCAACTCTTCTTGTTCTGACCAACCATCTTTTGCAGAATGTTAGAGAGGGTTTTGTTAAACGCCTCGATCTGTCCATTCGCCTGTGCATGATAGCGAGATGTATGGTTCGAGCGGATGTTATACTTGGCGTACAACTTCTTCAACTCGGCTGCTCGGAAATTGGTTCCGTTATCCGTGAGGATAGCGTGAGGCACTCCAAATCGATAGATGATGTTGGAGGTCACGAAGTCAGCGATCGAACAGGATTTGACCTCTCTGAGCGGAATCGCTTCTGCCCATTTGGAGAAGAAGTCCGTAGCGGTCAGAATGAACCGGCACTGGCGAGCTGTCGCCGGCGGGTAAGGTCCCACGACGTCCAGTCCCCAGACTGCAAAGGGCCATGAATACCTTGTGGTATGGAGAGGCTCCGGCGGCCGATGCACAAAGTTCGCATGAACCTGGCACGCATGGCACCTCCTGGCATACTCGATGCAGTCATGGATCATAGAGGGCCAGAAGTATCCCAATCTCCGAATCTGGTGGGACAGCTTCGGCCCAGTCTGGTGGGCGCCGCATGAACCAGCATGAACCTCTTGCATGACTCGTGGGATCTCAACTCCCTGAAGGCAACGGAGGAGAACACCATCAAACCCGCGCTTGTAGAGGATCTGCTCCAGACCGGGACTGCTCTGGAGGACAAACTGCGATGCGCGGCGTCGAACTCGCTCGCGCTCGGCCCGATCTGACGGAAGAATGCCATGTTGGAGGTACTCAACCAAAGGCGCCCTCCAATCACGGGCTGATTCGACTGCTATATCTGGGGTACTCGGGGCTCCGGGCATAGGGGCAACCGTGGTGAGGTTACTTACCAACGGGCCGCGATCTTCTTCCGGGATAACGGGAGCGATGAGCCTGCGGCGCGTCACGCGGACGATCAGGTTGTCCTGTTCAGGTTCCGCAAGTGACGCAGCCAGGCTGGCCAAAGCATCTGCTCGACCGTTCTGCGACCGGGGAACATGGACAATTTCCGGTCGAGAAGGGAACCGGGCCATCAGAAGAAGGGTGCACTCCAACAATGGCACAAGTTCCGGCTTCCTGACAACGTAGTCGCCATTGATCTGCTTAACGACCAGCTCGGAGTCCCCTTTCACGCACAGACGGGGCACGTCGATCTCGAGAGCCAACTCGAGGCCGGTGATGAGGGCATGGTATTCCGCCTCATTGTTGGTACAGCCCTCTGACAACAGGAAAGAGTATGGCAGCACGGCTCGCTCCGGGGTAATGAAGACGATGCCCAAGCCCACTCTATTGAGCTTAGGATTATCGAGTCTTCTACCGGTGGGGCTCCGGGAGGCACCGTCAAAGTGCATCTGCCAGCATGGATCGGCTCGATCAACCGAGAGAATGGTCTCATCAGGAAAGCCTAGATCCAGCGGCTGATCCGCGGAGGTCGGGTGAGCGGCCAGAAAGTCTGCCAATGCCTGCCCTTTGATGGCCTTCTGAGACACGTACCTGATGTCGAACTGCTGGAGAATCACAGCCCACCGCGCTAGACGGCCAGTCAACATAGGTCGGCTCAGGATATATTTCAACGGGTCTACCCGAGAAACCAACTGTACCTCATGGTGCTGCAAGTAGTGCCGTAATTTCTGTACGGCAAATACGAGCGCCAGACAGCTCTTCTCGATGGGGGAATACCTAACTTCCGCATCGAGGAGCATGCGACTGAGGTAATAGAGGCTATTCTCTGTTCCCTCGTTGTTCTTCTGGGCGAGAAGGGCACCCAGGGACCGTTCCAGGGCGGTCACATAGAGGACCAGCGGCTTTCCGGATACGGGCGGCATCAGGACCGGAGGTTGAAGCAGGTACTGCTTGATTTCCTCAAAAGCGGTCTGACACTCTTTATCCCATACATAGGTGGCACCTTTCTTCATAAGCCGAGAAAAGGGCTTACACTTGCCGGCCAGATTCGCGATGAATCGGCGTATATAGGCTAAGTGGCCTTGGAACCCTTGCAGTTCCCGGACGGTACCCGGGGGAGGCATCTGGCTAATCGCCCTGATTTTCTCTGGGTCGATCTCAATACCCCGGTATCTTACCACAAATCCAAGGAACTTTCCGGAGGTGACCCCAAAGGCACACTTCAACGGGTTCATCTTCAGGCAGCGAGACCGGAGGAAGCTGAACACTTTCTCAAGATCTTTGAGATGGTCCTGACGCTGGTGCGATTTGACAACCAAGTCGTCGACGTAGCATTCCACCAGTGTGCCGAGGATTGGCTTGAATATGCGGTGCATCGCCCGTTGATAGGTGGCACCTGCATTCTTCAGGCCGAAGGGCATGACCCGGTAGCAAAAGGTACCTTGGGGGGCCCTGAAGGCAGTGAACTCCTCATCCTCAGGGGCCATCCGAATTTGGTTGTATCCGGAGTATCCATCCATGAAGGAGAGGGCTTGGAACCCTTCCGTGGCATCAATCAACAGCTCTGTCACTGGAAGGGGAAAATCATCCTTCGGACAGTGGCGGTTGAGATCGCGGAAGTCGATACAGACTCTAATCTGCCCGTTCTTCTTCCTGACCGGCACAATGTTGGCCAGCCATTTGGGGTACTGAACTTCCCTCACGAAGTTGGCTTTGATAAGCTTGTCAACTTCGGCCTCAACCATGGCACCGTGGGATGGGTGCATCTTCCTGGGAGGCTGCTTGAACCCGCGATGGTTCGCCGGGAGACCAAGGCGGTGGACGGCTACCTGAGGATCTAGCCCCGGCATCTCGTCATAGCCCCAAGCGAACACATCACGGTGCTGCCTGAGAAAGTCCACGTACTGCTGCCGCTCCTCAGAGGGCATGGCGGCACTAACCAACGTGGGTCTTGGATCGGCCTCGGTTCCAAGGTTCACCTGTATTAACTCATCGACCGTGGCGGGGACGCCCTCCTCAAAGGCTGGGGGTGCGTCTTCCATACCCTCTCCACTCGGGGAGGGATCATCCACGGGAGAGACTGCGTTGGAAACTGCATTGGGGCTACCAGGTCCTGCTGGGCCACTGGTGCTGGCGCGGGCGGTCGCGGCCGTCTCATCAGGAGACTCGCGGACCGTCAAGACCATGGCGACGTCCAACCGGTGAATCGGGAGGACGTAAGCGTCATCCAGACCTGCCCAGGGATCGCTTGCAACAGCGACAGGCTCAACCTCACCTGCCAGGATCTGCTTATCCTTGCTCTTGTAATAGTCCGCGTCCAGATAACGGGCTTCACATGAGGCAAAAGGAGAGGCATCTCCTTGAAGCACGCCTACTCGACCATTAAGGGAGTATTTGAGGCACTGGTGGTACGACGAGGGAACCGCCGCGTGAAGGTGAAGCCATGGCCTGCCCATCAATGCGTTATACGCAGTGTCCTGAGAGACTACCATGAATTCGGTGTTGGCAACCAAATCACCGAACCGGGTCTTCAAACGTATCTTGCCGACCGGGGTTTGCTCGGTGCGGTCGTACCCCTGGATCCTGAGGTCGGAGGGAATCAAGTCATCCTTAGACAACCCCAATCTCCGGAGCGTCCGAGTTGGAATCAGGTTAATCCCGGACCCCGTGTCGACAAGACAGCGCCGAACTTCAAGGCCATTGAACTGGCCAGTGACATACAGCGGACGAATGTGTCCCTGTATAGGAGGGTCTTCATCCTTACCAGAGAACGAGATAACTGCCTGACATTCGGCGTCCTCGATCGTTTCGGCGTGAAAGGCCTCTGCAGCCGCAACCTCTGTCTCAAACTGGAGGGGGCTCTTCGGGGCTTCAGCTAGTGCCTCGCGCATCTCAGATGACATGCGCAGAGCCTCAAGGATGGAGAGCCTTGCTGGGATGTCGGCCAAGTGCTTCAGGACATCATACTTTTTGGCCAAGCGCGAGCCCCTGGTTGCAGGAGGTTGCTCTGCGGTTGGTGGCATGACGGGCCTCGCCGGTTGGATCGGCGGCCGACTGGTACTTGGCGCATCTCGCTGTTCACTGGTCGCAGTCCGGGAAATGGTCACCGTACTGGAGTCAGGAGGCCGGGATGGACTTGTGGCAGGGCGGAGCTGGTCGCGACGCGGCTGAGGCGGTTCTGCCTGGTCCCACACCACAAACAGTGGCGGAGGCGAATCCGTCATCCCCGGATGGGGAGCCTGCGCACGTTGAGCTCGATCTTGAGCCTGCTGCCTAGTCTCAGTGGCGTGCACGGCCTGGTCGGAGGTACCGACGGCTGTGCCCCGGCGACTCCTGCTGCTGCGGTTCTTCCGACGGTGGCGACGACCGGGGACACTAGGGAGGTCCACCTGGTGTTCTTCAATGTCGGGAACCGAAAAGGGATTTACCAGCTCGACGGTGTTAACCGAAGCGTACCCAATACCGTCATCGGACGAATCATCCATCACCGGGCGGATCCGAGGAGGGACCCCCATCTCCGGGGGCATGAAATCGCCGAGAGTACGGGATAGTGGCGGAACTGGCGGGGCGCGCTCTTCCTTCTTGCGCTGCCGCCGTTTGCTCCTCTTGGAAGAGGCAGGCTGGGACGACGATGCCGAAGCAGCACCCGCGGGTTCTGGGGGCTCAGGCTGATTCAAGCGCGCACGGATGATTCCCTGGGCGCGAATGGTCGTCTTGCGGGCCATCCAGTTATTGTACTTCTGGGATCCGCGGTCGGAGACCAGCTGCCATTCTTCCTCATTGCCACTATCGTCATCTGATCCCACGAACACGCCCGCCACTTGTGCTGGAGCTGGGCCCAACCTGATTACATTGTTGTTAATCTGGTCTTGGAGCCAGTCCTTGAACACATAGCACCGCTGGATGGTGTGTCCCAGGGCTCGATGGTAAGGGCAGTAGCGGGGGTTATCCGTGAGATGTGCCTCCTCTGGCCTCCAGCACTCAGGTAGTCGCACAATCCTCTGCTCCAGGGCACTCCGGAAATAGCCGGGGACCTGATCCTCGTGAAATGAGTAAGTCAGGTATCGCGGGCCTCTGGGAGCGTGGTCTTGACGAGGGGCCGGAGGGGCCTGCCGAGGAGGTGGACCCTGATTATCTCGCCTGGGTTGTGGCGGTACATTACGCGGAGGGGCCGGCCGGTTCTGAGGCTGCCGCTGCTGGGCCGGGAACTGAGCCCGTGGAGGCGGATTCCTGTGAGGCTGTGGAGCTGGCCTCACCGGCAGCAGCTCCAACGGCCTGGGAGCCTCTATCTGGGCCACAGCAGCGGGCTCAGCCCTGCTGGCTCTCCTTGCAGGAATCATAGGAGGCAGCGGGTGTGCCTGGCTGGCCTGTTGCAGGGCTTCCTCAAGACGTTGAGCTTTGTCTGAGAAGTCCCTAAACCCTCCGGGGTAATTCTGAGTGATCAGGGAAGGGACCAGCTCGGTCTTGACGTTCCCGACGCACATTGTCAGCAACTGCTCCTGAGTCAATGGCATGTCAAGGGAATACGTGAGACCCTTCCATCGGGCGACGAAGTCCGCGACTCGCTCATCAGGCCTCTGCTTGCACTTGAAGAGGTCTGCGATACTCGTCTTCCGGGTCGTGGAACTGAACTGGTAGAGGAATTGTCTACGGAGGTCCTCCCAGCTGGTTACCGACCCGACGGGGAGCTGGCTGTACCAGACAAATGCTGGCCCTTCCAGTGTCTGAACAAAGCAGCGAAGCTTAGCGGCCTCCTGCTGCGCCGGAGTCCCCAACATAGGCCCGCACCTCGAGTTGAAGTGGGCTAAATGCTGTGGCGGATCTCCAGTCCCGTTGAAGGGGGCGAAAGTGGGATTCCCGAATCCCGGAGGCGCCGGCATGTCATCCACCCATGCTGGGTAGGGCTTGCCGTCCGGTGGGATCGCCACCTGCCGAGTCTCCAAGGCTTCCAAGCGGGCAATGAGTGCCGCCATCGGATCGTCCGGACATGGGTTCCAGTCCTGGCGAGGATCTCTAACCACGAGCGCATTGCATGGCCCTTCAATCGGGTCGTCGACCGGGTCGTCGAACTCGGCAGCTCGTGGGATGGCGGGCGGAGCGGCCCTTGGGGCAGCGGGAGGAATCCGAGCGGGATCTCTCAGGTAGTCACGCCGCTCGGGAGGGTGTGGCGAAACATACCGCGCCCTCTTGCCGTAGGCAATGGCCTCTCTCCTGTCGGCGAACACGGCGTAATCACGGTTGCCCGGGAGAGTCTCGTCGAGGTGCGGTTGTTCCGGTCCCTGTTGTCCTGGCCTGGGATCACCGTAGTCAGGCCGCCGTTCTGCAGCGCGCTCGGCGAGGAGCTGGTCAACCAGCCTCTTCTGTTCGGCGAGCTGCTGACGTAGCGTAGCCTTCTCGGGATCCTCCTCTGCCCTCTGCATGGAGGCAGATGGGTCGGCGGGCTTTACAGCCTCGCTGTGCTCTTTTCCTTTGCTGACGTTTCGGCTTAACGTCAGTGCTTCAGTGGGTGCGGGGAGCCCCAGGAGGTTTCTCTGATGACGAGTAACTCTCACTGATGGATCTGACGACGGCTTGTCTTCGGGGGGGAAGCCCCCGTCGAGAAGTTCCAAGTCGTTCCCCTCTCCCGACAGGTCAGCCATATTGACCGTTCCTGTCCCTGGGGATATACCCTCAGGGCCACCCAGCGAATCGGGCTGTCGGCGGATCACACTGAAGCGTAGGGCAGCGTACTGCCCCCATCCACGGGTATACACGTGGGGAGTGGCTTCCTCGATAACTTTGCGGAGTACTTGGAAACACTCAACGCATCGTTGTTGAAGGGCCTCGTGGTGCCCAAATGACCCGGGGTGCCGAACCGCGGGGAGCATGGCCAGGTCAATTTGACGGCACTGCTCACCAATATCCTCCAGGTGCGCTTGACTCCCGGGGTATGGCATTTGTAGGCAGTGAAGACGGGAGTGAGTCTCCCGGAGAGTTCGGAGGAAGCACTCGAACTCATCCGGGGTGAGCGATTCGGGTGCATCAAAGCCCGGTCCTGCGACTGGCCAAAACTTCTCAGGGAAGTGGCCCTCTGCAAGGACGGTCCAGAAGCTCCACGACTCAAACTCGGGACCCAGATCTCCTTGGTCCTCTTCCATGGCTGGGAACGGACGGGGAACTGGTAGTGGTGCCGAGGCGGGCCGTCGGGCCGACGGGCTGGCCGGCGGCGAATACGGCGAGCAGGCCGATTGGCCTCCATATCCCGGGCCTCCCCCTGAGGGTGGCGGTGCCCCAGCTACCATATCACGATAGGACGGGCCGGCGAGCGAACATCCTGCCGTAGCATCGGTGCTCGCCGAGGGTGCACCAGATCGTGGTTCGACCGTCGGTCCCCAGAAAAAGTCTCCGGCTTCTCTGATCGAGACGGAAGGCACTTCCGGAGGGGCCGGTACCAACCGCAAGTTTGATCCTTGGGGGTCTATCAGGCCCTCGTTACTCCGGATATACCTTCGGAGAGACGCGGGGATCACATCGATCTCGCTCTCGGGGAGCACGAGGCTGACGTGCCGCATTCCTACCCCTGCCCTTGACTGGCGGGATTGGGGAAGGGGCTCTGTCGCCGAATCGTACTCCGCCTCTGAGTCAGAGAAGCAAACCGGTCGGATCTCTGTCCGGAATTCCGCAACATTCTTCCCTCGGCGTCGACGCCTTGCCTTCCTGCCCCTGGGTGGTTCTTCGGGGCAGGGCTGATCTCTGTCCTGGCGTCCTCCGGCCGCACTGGTGCTGGGGCCGAGAGGACTGGGAACCGAGGTGCGAAGGGCACCGGGACAGATATCAAAGGGGACGCGGGGAGAGATGATTCCGGGCAGGCCTCCGGGCCGGGATCGGAAGGTGGGATGACCCATGCCTCCTGGATCGGCCACACAGAGTAAATCCTGCCGGTGAATAGCGCTACCGCGAGGTGGTCCGCGGTGGCTACTGCCAGTGCCAGCAACCGGGAGAGTCGACCCAACCTGCCTTTGGGGCGGTCGGGGCCTCGATCCAGGTCGGGCATAGGAGTTCCCCCGCTCAGGATGCGCAGAGGCCTGGCGACTGGAGCCAGCAGTGGCTTGGGCCAATGCGGCCGCTGTTGCTAGAGCCCCAAGGTGGGCATCCTCTTCCGCTCGTGCCCGACGTTGGCGTCGAGACAGACGAGTCGGGATGAGCGGCGCGGGCAGGTGGAGAGCCCGCTCTTCGACTGGAGAGGCCTGGCGGCGGTGTCGCCGTGGCCTGGCGGGAGTCCTTACCGAAGATCCCTGGAGCGAATCCCGGATAGGGTGATCCCGGGCCTCTTCCACCTCATCCGCGTAGGGAAGGGAACTGTCAGAGCGCTCCGGGGATAAGCTCCCGAAGCGGTTGGACGTTGAGGTAGGCAGCGGTGCCTCCCTGCGCGGCCCTCGGGGGCGGCGGTGGTGGCGAGGCGCAGCCTCCTCAAGGTCTAGGCGAGCCATTTCCCTAGTGGGGATGACTCCCTCTTCCTCGTATCTCCGCACCAGGGTGTTGATCACCCTTCTCTGGATGACCTCCGAGGGGGAGAGAGGGCGTGGTCGTCCCGCAATTGCGGCTGCTGGGACGGCTGTGGAACGGGCGGGACCGCGCGGAGTAGCCGCGTCGGTGTTTCCCCTGTCCCTGCGCCAGTGGGCGGGTGGCGATCGGGCACTGGATCGGGCGACCTGATTTCTGAAAGCAGGGAGAAAGACCCATTAACACTGACAGGAAAAAGGAATCGACAACCAACCATTAGCGCCACGACGCCTTCCGTGGGGGGAACCCAGGCCCTCGACGTTGCGAGACGGAGTGCCTGATTTCACTTCCCCAGCCCCTGGCGGGTAAGACTGAATGCTTGGCCGGGCAACATGCCGGTCTTCCAACACCTCTGAAAGCCATCGGTCTTCGTATCGAGGAGAAGAGATTCACGTCGGGTTCACCATTTTTCTGTTTCGGTGCGGATGTGCGTCGGGTTACGCTGTTCCGCCAGGACGCGTTCGCGCGTGCACCCGTCAACCCGAGGGGATGGGCGCGCGGCTTGTGGTCCCGCAGTCCCGCTTTCCAAGGGCGGGCGGCATCCGTCCCTTATTCAGGGGCGTCTGCTCCTTGATCGAAACCGGGATGATGGGATGTCGGCTCCTCCTTCCTTGGACGTCTCCTCGGAACTTGTCGCCTAATCCGGGTCTCCCTCATAGACTTAAGAATGTTCGTGAATCTCGTTCCCGGCGCCATATCTTCATGGACACCGGTTAATTACGCTGCTTCCGCCCGGACGTTCCAAGGAGTCTGGTCGGGGCAGCAACCTGCGGTGAGAAGGCCGGGTGGCTCTGGGTGCTGGGGGCGTGTCGTAACGCTGCGGCTCTGCACATCTGTCTTCCGTCCCTAATAGGGCTTCTCGAAGGCATGATGGCCTGAGGCATCCCGTACTAGGTGCGGGGAACTGTGTCACCTGAGGTTTTCCTCAGCTTCCCGTGTTTAACACAGGGTATGCCGCGAGTTTAACGTCCAGCGGGGACGGCATCGGACCGATCAACACGAAAAGTGGATCAGATGACGGAACCCCTTGCGGGGAACCTCCGACGTTGGGGCCAGCACATAGGCGGCTTCCCAAGTAACGTGGAGTGGAGTGAAGTGGCATGACCCCACCGGGATGTGGCGGCCCGGGTAAGGATCAGGATGGATGATGAAGTGAAGATCTTGGACCCCAGAGGGGCTTCCTACGTACCGCGCGTTAACACGGATCAAAGTCAACGTAGTTCGGGCATACAGTTTAACGTCATGCTGGACGTCGGCAAGCCGACTCACGAGGAGGTCGAGGCCGCCGGGCGGAGGATTGAACCGAACCACCTCGCACGGAGGGGGATGGAACGGCCGGGTGGATCACAGTTTCACGTCATGCTGGACGATAAAAGGGGAAATGGAAAAGGGGGGCTGTGGGGAGGCACCGTGGAGATACACACGGGCAGTCTCCCACAGGGGCGGATTCATAGGTGAATCAACGCAAGCGTGAACCCTGGAGGGGTCCACTGATGGACGAACCGACGTAAATACGACCGGGACGACCAGGTGGTGGGCTTGAACCTCGGGGAGGCTTCCTACGTACCCTGTATAGAAGACAGGGATCAAAGTCCACGTAGTTCATTCTGTCAGGACTTACGCACTTGGGGCAGCCCGGTTGCGGCAAAACTCAGTTGGAAGGGACTTGGACCGAAAGCAGAAGACACCTCGATCCCAGTCATACCCTCTACTGGCTTCGGCCGTGGGGAGGCGCAATGGAGATACACATGTGCAGCCTCCCACGAGAAACTAGGGGTTTGTAATACCCTGCCCCCGTAGGGAAAAGCCACTCCCATTAAATCGCCCCGAAAGCGGGACAATCCCGACATCCCTGCAGAGACGAGCGGGTGGGGGCCACATCCAAACCGGGGGGACCCTGCGTGCGGAGCACGGGATCAGGTTGCGGACGGTTTAGCGTCTTGCCAGACGAAGTACAGTTTAACGTCATGTGTTGAGGACGAAGAGGACGGTTTAACGTCTTGCCGGACGAAGTACAGTTTAACGTCATGTGTTGAGGACGAAGCACTTGGCAGTTTAACGTCTTGCAGCGCGGACGATGGGGGCTAGGCGGTTTAACGTCGTGCAGCTTGGACGGATGTGCAGTTTAACGTCATGCTGGACGAATGTGCAGTTTAACGTCATGCTGGACGTATGCGCAGTTTAACGTCATGCGGGACGAATGCGCAGTTTAACGTCATGCGGGATGAATGTGCAGTTTAACGTCATGCTGGACGAATGCGCAGTTTAACGTCATGCTGGACGAATGTGCAGTTTAACGTCATGCGGGACGAATGTGCAGTTTAACGTCATGCTGGGCATAGGTTGCCGGACGATGGGTGCATGTCACTTCGCACGAACCTGGAGGGCCGCACGGGAAGACAACGCATGGTGCGGGCACCCAGGATGAGGAGCATCGGGCGCCACGCAGGCAGGTGCCCTCAGGGGGTCGAGGGGACGACCCTGGCAGATTGCGCGCAAAAAGGAAGCTTTGCGCGCAATACTGCGGGCCGGCGCGCAATCGGGGCGACTGGCGCGCAATTGGGCCAGTGCCTTGCGCGCGGATGCTTGAGATTTCTCACACCGGGCTTCGGATAGCGCGCGGGGGCAACGGCTCATTCTCTAATGAATGGCCACTTGAAAGAAGGGGGTGCGCGCAATCGGGCCGGATTGCGCGCACCCCGGGGGCAATTGCGCGCAAGCGGGTTCTTTTGCGCGCAAAGGCCTTAGGGTGAGTTTTTATTCAAATGAAAGGAGCCAGCGGGGATTGCGCGCGAAGGCGGACCCCGAGGCTTTCTTGCGCGAAAGAAAGGAGGTTACCTGAAGTTCGTCATTGCGCGCGGAAGGGGTTGAATTGCGCGCACGAGAGACGTTTCGACTTCCAGCAACCTTTGAAACGTTGGGGGTCGCCTTGTATTTATAGGCAACCCCGGGCGCGGAATCCAAGGCGCGAGCGCGAAATTCTTCTCGCGGGCGCGGAATCGGACACGGCGCGCAAAGGGAACCGCGCGGGCCTGCGGCGCGCAAAATCTGCGCGCCGGCCTGGCGCATTGCGCGCATCCCGGGGGGTTTGCGCGCGGAACATCACCTTTGCGCGCGGGCCTCTGAAATTCCGCGCAAGGCCTCCGGGCCCTCCGAAACGTTCTTCCGACTCCAAATATCACTTCGCTTTCCGCATCCGGAGCTTCGTTTGGGAACAACGGACTTTTCCGGCGTCTACAAACACCCCAAGATTTTATGAAAAATATTTTTATTTAATTTCATTAATGTCTTGTGTTGTATACTACACCAAGATTACCTTGCGCTATACGCAACACCGTATTAGCTTGCAGTATATGCAACACTATTCTTGGATCGTGTTACACACAATTTTGATAATAGTTATTCTATGCAACATTGAGTGTATATATATATATATATATATATTAAATGTATAAATTAAATATGGTTGGATTCTGTTATACGAAACAACGAAGGATTCTTTCACAACACGCAACCCCGACTTGGCTTGCATTACACGCAATCACGACCTTCCTCGATAGCGTGTGTTGTACGCAATACCGGGTTTTAATAAACAACGATATATTATTATAATATTGTCATGAACTAGCCTTTATGAATAGTGTTAACTAAATTTTGAATTTTATAACATTATTATTCATCTTACACATTTTCTAGAACATGGTATAAGAACAAAATAAATTTTTCGGGTAAAATAAGTATTTTTCAAAAAATGCAGTTTTTCCACCTTTTGATGGCGCACCCACTTTGAATCTAGTTTTTGACATGTTTATATGTTCAATTTTAAAAAATAAAATTCTTCTTTTGAATCAAGATATAAAAATTTACATTAGATAAAGTTTTGATATTTTTCCGATAACTTTTATATTTTAATTAATAGTAAAAACACGCTATATTTTAATTAAAAACAAATTTTTTCATCATAATATATTATGTGGTTAAATTATAATATTGAACTGTTTTAAAGTAAAAATAGAATATATTTTTACCATTTAATATAATGTATGTCATTATCATTGATTTTACCTTGAATTCATAGGTTAAAACAATTCAATCTTTTGCAACGTTTTAAAGAAAAACCGGTTTTCTTTCGACAACGGGATTAATTTTAATTTAATTTCTGCCTATTTTGTGTATAGAATTTGGAAAAATGGATTCCATATTTTGAATCAGTGGGTCCAAATTATGTTAATAAGCTACTTTTTATTTTTGGGCATTGTGAATAGTAACTACGGTAAATTTTATTTACTATAGTTAAAGGTAAATCGGGTAATTAAGGGTAAATATAAGATTATAAAATTACCCTAACACTTGGAAAAAATCGTATTGTATGGATAAAATTAGACCCATATAACCTAAGGGTCGGATTAGATTAATTTTATGGACATTTGTCCATGAAAATAATTTAATTATTATTAAAATCAAAGAATGTGACAACATGTCACTTTCTTAAATCTTATAAGTATAATAATTTTAATTTAGTGATAAACTTCATGAAACTTAGAACATGAATAGTCTACAGAAATCTAATACAATTATCTACATCATATGAATTTCTTTAGAATTTTTAGGGATAAAATAATTATCATTTATTATGACATAAAGATGATGCAGTAATTATCTTATTAATGAAATATTGACATAATTGATGTTATAAATGCCCAAATAAATGTAATTTGAGACTTTTTATGACTTAAATTAACTTTCTAGGTTAATATGACATGTTATTGGTTATATAAGTAACTTGGTTCGAACTTATCATTCTGTTATGAATTTCATAAAAATCATTTACCAAATAGTGTCAAAATTGACATAAATTAGTTTTTTAAAACAAATATTATATTATTAATTGTTATCTAATTCCTAAAATCTATGGTTTGGCCAAATTACTTAGAAAAGGATAGATATATTAATGATAAACAACGTGCGAGTTCGTTTGGTTCGATATAGAATGTTTATTAACCTTATAGTGTAAGAAAACAAGAAGACACGGTAAAAGTTAAATTATCTAACTTAAAGTTAAATCTAAATGATAAGGTTAAAATTGAAACCTAAACTTTTCTAAATTCTATTTTATGAGATTATTTCGACCCATCCCCACCTTAGCTTCTAAATATATCAATTTGGAGCTATTTAAAACATAACTTGACTTTATAATAAAATAATATTTTTAGTTTTCCCAAAGGTGCCCCTCTCCTACCTTATAAAAGGGCACCTCCTCCCTCTCCTCCTCACACCAATTTGAGCATTCATGCTCGGACAAACCCTTCCAAAATCTCTTCTCCACTTCCCTAGTATCATCCTAGAGGTCCTGGTCTTCTTCAAAGACCATCCTTAGTTCTTTAAGTGGAGGTTAAGAAAAGGCTCGTCAAAAAGAGGTAATATCTATTAACGATCTTTTTCAATTTCTTTCTTCTTCAACTTCTTCTTATTTAGTTTTTTCATGATAATGTAATAACATCAGTATTTATTATATACTTATATGTTATTATAAATATGAAACAACTCTAATTAACCTTCTATCCATCATACGGAAAAAGGAAATCACCGCGCGTGCGTACGTACGGAATACCGTCTCCACGCCGTGGTGTAATCTATTTTCCGCCACTACCTTAATTGGATGGGTATAATGGTGTAATGAGTAACTATATATGATTATTATAAAGTGATATTGATACTGAAATAGTATACATACACTTCAACACAAGTTCACGATCATGAGAACGATATCATCGCTCATGCGTACGTACGAACTACCGTCTCCACGACGCGATGAGATTCATTCCCCACGTTAACCATTCATGAGTGATTATAAAGTATATATATAATAAGTAATCATCAAATATATGACATAATAATGATACTGGATTTATGTGTATATATATGTATTTCATCTACTTAATTCTATTCTACTCAATAAGGAAACGAAAACAGCGTTCATGCGTACGTACGGTCTACCGTCTCCTTGAATAGTGTATTTCATTCCATTTACTGATATATTATATATATGTATATTCTGAATATATATTATATATAAATCTTGTTTTATATTCTGGAATTAAGTAATAATTATCTAAGTAATAATATGAATAATTACAATTCAAATCACGGATGACAAATGAAACGATTTTACCCAAAATGCTCTTTAACATGGAATTTACAAAAGAACGGGTACAATAAAGTCATAAGTGAACCATATATGATATCATAACAATGAGTATGATTCTGGAATAAGTAAATGACATTATTTAAATCATTATACAGGAGGTTCGGACACTTACGAAGCAAATCAGACCTAAGGTAAGGGAAATATCACAATCTCATTTTTATCCAAGATTGTTTATACTTTGGTATTTACTGGGGTGTATTTTATCATCCACATCCATGTTTCTTAAATATGTAATATTATTTACATCCAACTACAATTTGTTAAATCCAATTTTACCCTTCATTGAGAATTTAGTAAAAGATATGAAAGGAATCTTTTGTCATTTTTTGTACGAGGTACTTTTTGACTTTCCGACAAAAGTACGAGAAGAATGTTTCTTTTAACTTATACGGCATGAATGGATTTTTAAAACATTATTTCCAAGAAGCTTCCCTTACAAGTTTTCAGGTTTATTTTTAATCAACTTATTTTAAAATTGTATGACATGTTAAGAAAGGAAAAGTGTTTTTGAAGTAGAAAGGATATTTTCCTCAAGAATGGAGTTCAAGTGTTTTATCAAAATTATTTTCCATCTAAGATAATAAAGGGTTCTTCTTTTATCCCTATTATTACATTTATTTTATTATGTTGTGATGGAATTATTTTTATGAATTCCTTTATATTATATGAATTGTTTTATGATGTCACGATGTTTAAGATTCCCATTTTTATTAGATGGGTTATGTTATGATGTATGGTTTATGATTTTGTGTCACACATAATAATGGTATCATTATGAGATGGGTGGGACCTATATCTCCCTCCAATGCATTGGGTAAAGATTTTATATCTCATGAGATAGACAAGGCTGGAATAGTAGGTTATACTGGTTCAGTGAAACAGGACTGAAATGAGGAATGAACTCGGTTCAGAAAGGGACTTTGTCCACTAAGATAGTCTTGGCAATGAGTCTTGACTAACAAGAAATGATTCTCTATGATTATGTGTGTATGCCACAAAGTTTCATGTTTTAAGTTATGATTATTGGGATTACATTTCACTACTATGATTTATCCCATGTTATGAAATTATGATCTCTTTTGCAGGTTAAGATTTCCAAAAGATATGTTCTTATGAATATGACGTGATTGATATTTCTTTTGTTTACCCTTACTGAGCATTTGAGCTCACCCTTTTATGTTTTATTTTCCCCAGGACATAAAGAAAGGATTTTGGATTAAAAAAAAAGAAGATCTTTATGGGAGGTGTTGAAGATCTTTCACCACGATTAGAATATTATATTCTGAGTTTCCAAAGACACTAAACTATTACGGTCCTTGTGTGTGTGTTTTTTGTTATGTACTAAGTATTACGCAAAAGTAATGTAATTTCCATGTACGTCAGGCTTCGGGTCTCTACAGTTGGTATTAGAGGAAAGGATTAGTCAACCTTTGGAAACTAGGATGCGGAAACGTTAGTGAGATCCCTAGAGATATTTCTAAGGTATGTCTAGGGATGTCTCTAAGGATAAGTATAAGTATAGGATATAGTCCTCGAACTACGGTAACGATCTTAGAATTTAACCTAAGATGTTAGATATTGACGGTACTCCCCCTTTACTATGTTGTTTTCTCTAGCATGATTTTTGCCTCTCACAGAATTATTTTTGTGTTTTAGTTAATGGAGGGAACCAGAAGGAATTCGGTTAACATTGAATCCAATGGACAAATTGGTGACTATGAGCAACAAAATTGTGTAATGCCTAGAGAGAAAGATATTGTGATTATTCTGAATCAGTCATCGCGATTTATGATTAACAAGGTGAAATTTAGTTGTATGCCTAATTCATCAAATAAGAGGAAGATAGACTTTTATACATGTTCGCATGTGGAGGAGCATAAAGAAAGGAAGATTGAGATTGCTAAAGAAGGGAAGAAGAACCTCGGGGAATACCTGAAATGGAGGGACAGATGTTATCTGTGTGGAGAAAAGGGTCATAGAGTGACAGACTGTTATAGAGTTCAATGTCTTATTTGTGGAGAACATGGGCATTACCCAACTCAATGCCCTGACCTAAGAAGTTACTTATAAATCAAGGAAGGAATTATTCCAAGACAATCATTAAAGAGGATGGATTGAAGTGTTTATGTATTATTATTCACGAATAATGTTGTTGAGGTACTTTTATGGATTATTAGAATATTTTTTTATTAGTCTATTTTGGTTTTCAATAATTTTATGGTACCGGTAACCATGGAAAGTGATTGAGATATTTTTAGAAAAAAGATGATATGCGCATAATGAAGGGATAAGGAAAAAAATGAAATGTTTGATAGTATTAATGAGCTCATGATTGATATAAGGACTAAGTATATAGAATTTTGAGGATTTTGGTATGTGGAAAGAGTTATCTTTTGACAGAACTCATTTTTTCCCTAAGATTCAATGGGTATTCATTTTTCAAGAGATTACATGATTATGGTATTCACATGACTGGAATGCGACGAACAAGATATATGGGGGATAAATGATGGCATTCACGTGATCATTTTCTCTATACTATGAGCTTGGACCGAAGTATTTTAGATAATACTAAAGATTGGAATGGATTATGTTGGACATAAGTTAGTATTTTTTAAGGATAGAACTTTTGATATTATATAGTTTTAGAAAAAGGACAACTTACAGGACGGGCGACAACCCATCGCGTCGGACAAGGCCGTGGGAATCGAACCCACAACCGAAGTGCGACTGGCCTTTATCACTTACCCCTGGCCTACAGGAAGTCTATGTTTAGTATAAACTAGTTTTATAATATTAATTAGTATGATATATGGAGTATAAGTCCATTTTAGGAACCATATATCATTAATCTCACTATAGATGGACTTATGTATTTTTTGATAACTTTTTTAACCTTTTGTTTGAGATAGATGGAATGACCCATCATTCTATCACATGATCTGCTAACACATCACTAATGACAAATTCAACTTCATTTCTTTAAGAGATGAAGTGGAAATTGTCAAAAGAACGACCAATAGTTAGACTATACCAAAATCACGAAAGTATTTCTTCTAATTCCAATTTCATCAACTTTAGGGAAATGATATTGAAAACCAAAAATGTTGTCCTAGTGATCTTATATCTTATTATTCAGATGGTACATTATATCATCACAAATTTATGGCTTTGTGATTGCTAGCTTTTCCATAGCCATGTTCTCTACCACTCTCCATGAGAACATGATGGTTAGATTTCTCTTCCATATCCATATTTTCACCTATGTGGAAACCCAGTGATTAGTTTATTTGGGTAACCGTTACATTTCATAATTTTGTTTTTAAAGATTGGTTTTGTTATTCCTTTTTACGATGTGGGTTTCTATTAAAGAAACTTTCGAGTAGTAAACCATTTATAACCCCGACGAATTTCGAGGGAGAAATTCATTTTAAGGGGGGTAGAATGTAACACCCCGAGATTTTATGAAAAATATTTTTTTTTAATTTCATTAATGTCTTGTGTTGTATGCTACAACAAGATTACCTTGTGCTATACGAAACACCGTATTAGCTTGCAGTATACGCAACACTATTCTTGGATCGTGTTACACACAATTTTGATAATAGTTATTCTACACATCATTGAGTATATATATATATATTCAATGTATAAATGAAATATGGTTGGATTCTGTTATACGAAACAACGAAGGATTCTTTCACAACACGCAACCCTGACTTGGCTTGCATTACACGTAATTGCGACCTTCCTCGATAGTGTGTGTTGTACGCAATACCGGGTTTTAATAAACAACGATATATTATTATAATATTGTCATGAACTAGCCGTTATGAATAGTATTAACTAAATTTTGAATTTTATAACATTATTATTCATATTACACATTTTCTAGAACATGGTATAAGAACAAAATAAATTTTTCGGGTAAAATAAGTATTTTTCAAAAAATGCAGTTTTGCCGCCTTTTGATGGCTCACCCACTTTAAATCTAGTTTTTTACATTTTTATATGTTCAATTTGACAAAATAAAATTCTTATTTTGAATCAGGATATAAAAATTTACATTAGATAATGTTTTGATATTTTTCCGATAACTTTCATATTTTAATGAATAGTAAAAACACGCTATATTTTAATTAAAAACAACTTTTTTCATCGTAATATCTTATGTGGTTAAATTATAATATTGAATGGTTTTAAAGTATAAATAGAATTTATTTTTACCATTTAATATAATGTATGTCATTAGCATTGATTTTTCCTTGAATTCGTAGGTTAAAACAATTCAATCTTTTCCAATGTTTTAAAGAAAAATCCATTTTCTTTCGACAACGGGATTAATTTTAATTTAATTTCTGCATATTTTTTGTATTGAATTTGGAAAACTTTATTCCATATTTGGAATCAGTGGGTCCAAATTATGTTAATAAGCGACTTTTTATTTTTGGGCATTGTGAATAGTAACTACGGTAAATTTTATTTACTATAGTTAAAGGAAAATCGGGTAATTAAGGGTAAATATAAGATTATAAAATTACCCTAAAACTTGGAAAAAATCATATTGGATGGCTAAAGGTAGACCCATATAACCTAAGGGTCTGATTAAATTCATTTTATGGATTTTGTTCCCTGAAAATAATTTAATTATTGTTAAAACCAAAGAATGTGACAACATGTCACTTTCTTAAATTCTATAAGTATAATAATTTTAATTTAGTTATAAACTTCATGAAACTTCGAACATGAATAGTCTCCAGAAAGCTAATACAATTATCCACATCATAGGAATTTATTTAGAATTTTTAGGGATTACATAATTATCATTTATTATGACACAAAGATGATGCAGTAATTGTCTTATTAATGAAATATTGACATAATTGATGTTATAAATGCCAAAATAAATGTAATTTGAGACATTTTATGACTTAGATTACTTTTCTAGGTTAATATGACATGTTATTGTTGATATAAGTAACTTGGTTCGAACTTATCATTCTGTTATGAATTTTATAAAAATCATGTACCAAATAGTGTCAAAATTGACATAAATTAGTTTTCTAAAACAAATATTATATTATTAATTGTTATTTAATTCCTAAAAATATAAGGTTCAGCCAAATGACATAGATAAGGATATATATATTAATAATAATCAACTTGGGATTCGTTTGGCTTGATATAGTAAGTTTATTAACCTTATAGTGTAAGAAAACAAGAAGACACTGTAAAAGTTAAATTATCTAACTTAAAGTTAAATATAAATGATAAGGTTAAAATTGATACCTAAACTTGTCTAAATTCTATTGGATGAGAGGATTTAGACCCATCCCCACCTTAGCTTCGAAATATATCAATTTGGAGCTATTTAAAACCGAACTTGACTTTATAATAAAATAATATTTTTAGTTTTCCCAAAGGTGCCCCTCTCCTCCCTTATAAAAGGGAACCTCCTCCCTCTCCTCCTCACACCAATTTGAGCATTCATGCTCGGCCAGACCCTGCCAAAATCTCCTCTCCAATTCCATAGTATCATCCTAGATGTCCCTGTTTTCTTCAAAGACCATCCTTAGTTCTTTAAGTGGAGGTTAAGAAAAGGTGCGTCAAAAAGAGGTAATATCCATTACCGATCTTTTTCAATTTCTTTCTTCTTCAACTTCTTCTTCTTTAGTTGTTTCATGATAAAGTAATAACATCAGTATTTCTTATATACTGATATATTATTATAAATATTAAACAACTCTAATTAACCTTATATCCATCCTACAGAAAAAGGAAATCACCGCGCGTGCGTACGTACAGAATACTGTCTCCATGCCGTGGTGTAATCTATTTTCGGTCACTACCTTAATTGGATGGGTAAATGGTGTCATGAGTAACTATATATGGTTATTATAAAGTGATATTGATACTGAAATAGTATACATACACTTCAACACAAGTTCACGATCATGAGAACGATATCATCGCTCGTGCGTACATACGGACTACCGTCTCCACGACGCGATGAGAATCATTCTCCACGTTAACCATTCATGAGTGATTATAAAGTATATATATATAATAAGTAATAATGAAATATATGACATAATAATGATACTGGATTTATGTGTATATATATGTATTTCATCTACTTAATTCTATTCAACTCAATAAGGAAACGAAAACAGCGTTCATGCGTACGTACGGTCTACCGTCTCCATGAGCGGTGTATTTCATTCCATTTACTGATCTATTATATATATGTATATTCTGAATATATATTATATATAAATCATGTTTTATATTATGGAATTAAGTAATCATGATCTAATTAATCATATGAATAATTACAAATCAAAACATGGACGACAAATGAAACGATTTTACCCAAAACGCTCTTTAACATGGAATTTACAAAAGAACGGGTAAAATAAAGTCATTAGTGAACCATATATGATATAATAACAATGTGTATGATTCCGGAATAAGTCAATGACATTATTTAAATCATTATACAAGAGTTTCTGACACTTACGAAGCAAATCGGACCTAAGGTAAGGGAAATATCACAATCTCATTTTTATCCGAGATTGTTTATACTTTGGTATTTACTGGCGTGTATTTTATCATCCAAATACATGTTTCTTCAATATGTAATATTATTTCCATCCACATAAAATTGCTTAAATCCAATTTTACCCTTCGGTGAGATTTTAGTAAAAGATATGAAAAGAATCTTTTTTCATTTTTTCGTACGAGGTACTTTTTGACTTTCCGAAAAAAGTACGAGAAGAATGTTTCTTTTAACATATACGGCATGATTGGATTTTTAAAACATTATTTTCCAGAAGCTTCCCTTATAATTTTTCAAGTTTATTTTTAATCAACTTCTTTTAAAATTGTATGACATGTTAATAAAGGAAAAGTGTTTTTGAAGTAGAAAGGATATTTTCCTCAAGAATGGAGTTCAAGTGTTTTATCAAAATTATTTTCTATCTAAGATAATAAAGGGTTCTATTTTTATCCCTATTATTACATTGATTTTATTATGTTGTGATGGAATTATTTTTATGAATTCCTTTATATTATATGAATTTTTTTATGATGTCACGATGTTTAAGATTCCCATTTTTACTACATGGGTTATGCTATGATGTATGGTTTATGATTTTGCGGCACACATAAGAATGGTATAATTATGAGATGGGTGGGACCTATATATCCCTCCAATGAATTGGGTAAAGATTTTATATCTCATGAGATAGACATGGCTGGAACGGTAGGTTATACCGGTTCAGTGAAACAGGACTGAAATGAGGAATGAACTCGGTTCAGAAAGGGACTTTGTCCACTAAGATAGTCTTGGCAATGAGTCTTGACTAACAAGAAATGATTCTCTATGATTATGTGTTTATGCCAAAACGTTTCATGATTTATGTTATGATTATTGGGATTACATTTCACTACTATGATTTATCCCATGTTATGAAATTATGATCTCTTTTGCAGGTTAAGATTTCCAAAAGATATGTTCTTATGAATATGACGTGATTGATATTCCTTTTGTTTACCCTTACTGAGCATTTGAGCTCACCCTTTTATGTTTTCTTTTCCCCGGGACATAAATAAATGATTTAGGTTTAAAAAAGAAGAAGATCTTTGTGGGATATGTTGAAGATCTTTCACCACTATTAGATGATTATATTCCGAGTTTCCAAAGACACTAAACTATTACGGTCCTTGTGTGTGTGTTTTTTGTTATGTACTAAGTATTCCGAAAAAATAATGTAATTTCCATGTATGTCAGGCTTCGGGTTACTACAATGGATGATTCAAAGCGTTTTTAAACAACTATTTTAGTGGGAATTATTTGATCCATAGATAAATAAGGAAAATAAGTTGATCGTAGAGAGTTTATAAAGTTATTTTTAAGCCTATTATACCTTATAGTTTACAGGTTATATTGAGTATATAATACCACTATTTGTGATGGGTATCAAAGTCCACCTAAATAATCTAATTTTGTAGTTGGAAAAACGAATTTTAGTTTTATAATGGTTAAAAAATAGGAATAAATAAGAAAAAAGTGGAAGTTGGATCTATTTGGTTTGGTAAATGAAGAATGTGTAGGCTGTGTTGATGACATTACATAATCATATAGTATATTTTTATCTCTTTGTGATAGGTTTGTTAATTGGAAAATTTAATAGAAGAAATTTGCGACTTTAAGAACTATCATAGAAGAGTATGTGGATGAAAATTGGACCACCACTTAATTGATATAGATTAGGACATAGTTAGAATATTTGAAGGTTGATGTGAAGCTGAAAAATATTCTTGGATTTTATAATAACGGTTATATAAATGTTTCAAATAACTGCTTTTATTATTCCAGGAGAAAGAACATTGATATTAAGTGTCAATTTATTAAGGATATTAAGGATAAAAATGAACTGAATTTGGAGTATATTCCTTCAAATGGGAAAATTTTGGATGTTTTCACCTATCCATTATATAGGAAATATTTCTATAAATAGAGGTTGAAGTTTGGTGTTCAACCTCTCTCATTTCAAGGAAAAGGTATGATGTACTATCTTTTATACCATCTTGTATTTGGTAATGTTGTCAAAGGGTGAGGAAATGAACTAAAAACATAAATGTTTCTTTATATTTATCTTTTTAATGTTTTTCAAGGGGGGTATTTATATTCGGAGTACCCTATAGGGGGTGTTTCTCTTAAAGGGGAGAATATATTTAGAGAGATTTTTCAGAATAGAAAAACTATGATTTCACAATTTTTCTAATTTTTATAATAGTTTGTTAATGTTATTGAAAGAACATGTTTGTAATTTGTTTTAAGAAGAGGTTTTAGATGTTAATTACATGATGATGAACTATTTGTTGAATAATGTTGTGAAAAATATTATGGAAGTTGAAAATAGATCAATTTTATTTTATGAACAATGTCTGTTTAATTATTCAATATTATTTTTCCCTATACAGATTTCATTCAAGTATGATTAGAAATATTTAATAGTGGTCCATTTATATAAACTTTGAGGATGATAGTGATTTAGTTCTTATTCTTTTTTAAAAAATATGAAGGGGATATTTTTTAGCCCAAGATTGCAGATGCAGTTAACTGAAGATAGGTTCTTATTGTTATGTTGTCTCTTGTTGAAAACACCCAATTAATTTTAAATATGAAGATTTATCAAATTTTATTTAAGAAGATCAATGAAAAATGTCAGTGGATTTAGATACACTCCCAACAACATGTTTGAATAGATTTTGTGTTTTTTGAGGAAGGTTGTAGGCAGTTTGAGTAGATTCTAGTTGGAAAAGAAAAAAGTTTAGAATTACCATACCGTGAAAAGAATGATTGATATAAAACATGTTTGTGTGGTCGATTGGATTTACACATGTAGTCGATCCATTGATAGTGGCTTGTCATTTTCAATTCATATTTTTTACATGTGGTTGATTTGTCACTAAGAAAAAAAAAAGAGCATGCTGCCTTCCGATCGATCTAGGTTGGTTCTTGTAGTCAATCCATATGGTCTGTCTAACAGGCATGGTCAATTTATATACATTATGTGTTCAATCCACATGATCATTCTAGATGTGTGATATATTAATTATTAATCATGTAGTCGATCCATAATAGTAGTCACTTCCCACAAATAGTCATCTCTACATGTGGTCAATCCCCTAACGGTATCTTTATATGGGAAGTTCATTACATGGAGATTTTTTTGTGTAATTATCGATAAAAAATAGAAGGTTTATTTATTTTATTTTCAGAAGAGTTTTTCATTAGGATGATTATTTAAATATATTTTAATAACTAAATAATCACAATTTTATGATGATCTAGGCATAGTTTGTAAAGGAATACGAAGGAAATATTTTAAGGGGCTTTTTACATAAATGAAGGAATCCAGGACTATGGGAAATTTCTAAATGCTTATATATTTATATGAAGTTTAAAATTAAGTAATATTAACTTGTTGAGAAGTGGAATAATTTAATTATTGAATAGGAAAGAAATAAATCCCAAGAATTGTTCCATGAATAAAGATACCATGTATTTTTAGGTGACTATAAATAGCTATCATGCATGAATTAATTCAAATTAAAGCATCATAGAAGAAATAAAGGTTCAAATATATTTATGAGAACGAATTACAAGATTTTTTGGCTATTATTACCTAACGTTATTAATATGTTATAAATAGGTAAGTAGTGACAATTTTTTAAATTAAAATTTCCATGTTTTAAGAGTATTTAAATTCAAATTATGATAAATTCTTTCAGAACATTGGAATAATGACATGATGGGAATGAAAGTGAGAAAATTATTCACATGAATTATGGTGTGAATATATATTTATTCTAGAAATAATGAATGCTAATTTTTATGTAATGAAACCAACTAGAAATGTTGTATATGAAGTTATCATCTAAGAGGGGGAGAGAGAGAAGAGAAGCTACTATCATTATTATTTGGAGGTATTTATTCTTGATGGTAATGCAATAAGTCTATGATATTTTTACATGTAGTTATATGCATGTAATTTGAAGAAAACAAGATCTTAGAATACCCATAAACTAGATAATTTTATATAGGTGGATGAGGTATTTGTTTTACTCGAAATTAAAAAATTGTATTAGTAAAGGATGCACTAATTGTGTGGGATTAAAAAAAATATGTGAGACTTGTAATTAGAGTACTAAGGATTTTACCTACATACAGTGGTTCAAAAGTTTTTACTATTGGATCATATAATCATTATTTTAATCAAATCATTCCAAGTAGTAGCTACTATAATTGTTTATTTAACATTATAAATCAATTATAGTATGTCTCTGAGTTTTTTTATTGGTAATAAAACAAATCAATTCACCCTAACAGGTGAAAAGGTTATTTAAAAGGGAAAATTGAAATTGATTAATCACCGATTGACCCCCTATTATTGATTCCAGTGATCCTGTGGTCATACAACCACCTCTTTAATCAAGGGAGAATAATGTAGATGAAAAATCTAACCTTATATTGAAATTTGAGACAAAAATATGTCTTTCCCACTAAATACCCCCATCCAAACATTGAGTAATTATGAAACATTAATATTGGACATGTCAATAATTGCATTTTGAATAATGGATTACAATTTTAAGATAATTATTGAGTTATTTACTCATGATCATGATCATAAAAGATAAAATTTAAAAAAAAATATGAGAGAAAAGGAGATAACATTGATTAAAATATGAAAATGATAGTTACAGAATGAAAATTAAAAAACATTCAACAAAATTGTAGTAGAACTTAAGACTAATTTCTATGGGTAGTTGGCGATACCCTTCAAAAATAACAAAATACTATTATTAATAGGAATCTATAAAATTATCCTCCATGTTTTGATATTTATTTATTCATTACATGGTCAAAACCTATACGATTGGAAGTCTCTTATAATCTTTTGTACTTCTTTTTTTCCCAAGGACTCCCTTATTCTTTGTGGTTTCAAATCCAAATATATTTCTGGATTTTATTTTGATATTTCATGTTTCATTAGCTATGATTTCATTGAACACATTCCACTTGGAATACAACTATTGATTATTTTCATACTGTAAGGGAAGTCTAAAGCCTTAATTTGAAGTTCCTATAAATTTTTTAAAGACAAGTTCTTGTCGAGTTTTTTTCTTATATAGAGGTATCTGAAGCATGTCATATGCTTGCACATATGTACTCGAGACGCAATGATGTTTATATAGTATAATTGATGTTAATAAAATCCCTTAATACTGTATACATAGGCTGAATCCATGTTTACAAAATATAATAATTGATGTGCAGACAATGTGGAAATCAAATTTAGATATACTGTGAATAAAGGTTATTCTATCTTATTTAGGACTTTTCTAACTCTTAGTTAGATAGCTTTATGTGTATTTAGGATAATATTTACCCATAAAATACTTCTCCAAATTATAAAAACCACATAAATCTTCCTAAAATAACATCAAAACTGAGGGAAATTAAATCTAGTCTTTATTCTAATAATTCCAAAGATAACATAATTCAATTAAAAAAATATTCTAATCTATTTTTCTAATTGAATCTAAAATATTCCCAAATAATTAATATATGAAAATTATCCATTATATTATAAATTTTTAGGAAAAATCATGAAAAAATAAGGTGGAATACATAAAAATATTGGCTATATCAATTCTCCGACATTAGTGGTTGTGTGGAATAGAGAGTCGAATGAATGAAATACCTTGTGAGAGAAAAGACCCTACCTCTTCTGTTGAGAATTCTCTGAAATAATTTAGGTATTCTCTCTATGGTGTTAATCCTTATTTTCTTCCAAATTTTTCTGAAATCTTTGTGGTTTTTCCAAATTTTTTTGTTGTAAGATCATATATTTTTATGGATATCCCTATTTAAGAATTTGAGGAGGCTTCAAATTACTTTCGATAGACGTTGGATGCCCATTTTGGGGGTGAAAGTCCATATTATTTAGTTTTACAATGGATTGGGGATTCTTGGGGTCTTCAACTTCCAGTGAAAATCTCTCAAATACGTATGCAATATTTTTTTATTATCCTTCATTCCTGGAAATACTTTGTTCAGGTGTGGTGTTTTTCTCCTTGTTTTGTTCTTCGGTGTGGTTTTATCTTATCAATATGGCCTTTGGGTTCTCATCAAGGTTAGTAAAATTTAGTGGTGGAGTTTTGGGTCAATCTTCCAAATATTCCTCTCCATTTCCAGAATTAAGTATTCTTGAAGATGATTGGAGATTCTCTTGGTGGAGCCTTATGCTTTGATTTTAGGACCAAATCATGCACGTATATCTCAATGGCTTGAATATGTGTGGATATGGGTATTTCTAGACTAGTTTTAGAAAATATTTTTCTTCGGGTGTAATATACTTTATTTTGGAATCAAGAAATGGTTTGTCCCATTTTTTTAGATTTTTTACAATTTCCTCCTTCAAGGTCACTCATTGACGATGTGTCATAGAATTTTATAGAGTAGATAGAAAGGGCATGATTTGGGTGTGATTACTGGTAAAGATCAATTTCCATCATCCATTTATAATTCTTATGAGGGAATATTGATGGAAAATCATGTCCTTGATATGATAATTCTTATGGATGAACATTCACTAGATGCTGAAGTGTCTTGTCGGGAAAATTTTCCATATATCCTGAAACCAATGACCCTAGTGAAGGTTGGTGACCATTTTTATACTATTTTCAGATGCATTATATCTAAAGAGTTTAATTTTTGGAATACTTTTTATGTTTTTCATTCTCGATATCACGAACCTTTTTTATTTCCCTGTTATGTACCCCATGTCGATTCTGAGAGTAAGGAGTAACACCTAGATATGTCTTTTTTTTATTGACTATATTTATATATGATAATATTTCTTCTATTCCCACTAATCTGGGATTGAGTTATGTCTTCATTTCCTTAGTAGGAGCAGATGAGGAAGTCAATTACTTACTGGATAAAAGGGGAAAAATTGATAACATAGATTCATCACTTCTCTAGTTGGTTATCTTCCAAAGAATAATAGATTTTGTACTATATCATAGTCTAATTCTAGAAATGTGAGGTCTATCTCCCATTATGAAAAGAAGACAAGTTCTAGAGCCAACCCCAGAACCCTCTTTTATTAAATATTCAAGTACTTATTTGGAATGCTCATGGTATTGGAACCTGGGTCAAAATAGATTTTATTGCTTCTATTATATCTAAACATAAAATTGGTATATTTAGTATTCTTGAGCATAGGAAACAACCGGGTAGGATTATTAATTTATACTGGAATCTCAATATGTATGGATTCATGGATGTGGACCCGATTAATCAATGCATATGGATCTTTTGTCATATAAGCTTCATTGTGGATCAGATTCAAGAATAAAATCAATTTATTATAATCAAAGAGAACCGTAAATATTAGTATTTATTTTTCTATTTTCTGTTTACGGGAGTTGTGACCCCCAATAATGATTTCTATTATAGAATATCCTAAATTCTTTAGATCTTGATGGCCTTCCATGGTTTATTGGTGGTGATTTTCATTTTAATGATGACCCCGAAGAGAAGAAGGGGAGAAATCATTTTCCCAGGATGGATAGCATTGATTTTACACAATTTATGGAAGGAAAGGGTCTCATGGATATCAGATGTGATGGAGAAAATTTTACATGGTGTAATTATGAGAAGGGAGATCATAGATCATGGTGCCTTCTGGTTAGATGTTTGGGAAACATACATGATATATCAAAAAATGACAATTCTAAAGTGGACCATTTGGTACAATGTATTTCTAATCATTCTCCATTGTTGATCACTTTATATTCTAGAAATGATAATTAGGAGGTATTCATATATTAAAAGTACTGTAATGATGTTTCGGTATTCCATGATTTGGTAAGGAAATCCTGGGAAGATCAATTCAGGTTCATACATCATATGTTGTTCATATTAAACATAGACATCTAAATAAGAGTCTATAGGTGTGGTTAAGGGATCTTACTACACCGGATAAAGACTTACATGATATCAATAAATTTTATGATCGTCTTGAACATAGGCTAGAGGAATATTGGGATGTTCGAGTGTTTTAGGATCTTTCTCATAATAAAATTTATTTGGTGGATATTATGCTTAAACATGAATATTTATCCTGAGATAAAGAATGGATCAAGTGATTTAAGGAAGGGGATAAAAACACAGCGTACTTTCATGCATGTATTAAGGAGAGGAAAAGGTTTATTAATCCTAATATCTTACTTGAGGATAGTTATTTTATAGATGATAGGTACATTGTTGGATCCTTGTACAATACTAATTTCAGAGATATACTGGATAGTGCTAATGACAAGATTCCTAGTGGTTATCGAAGGGAACCCACATATATTTTTGATGTTGTTACGAACTGTGTTTCAGGATGTGGGAATGATGAAATGGGATCCCTTAATTTGGAAAAATAGATATTTGATGCCATGATAAATCTCAATCCAGATAGTGTTACGAGTCTTGATAGTTTCCCTTCATCTTTCTATAGATCCTCATGGAGGATTATTAAGGTCATATCATTGAAGTGATCCAAGATTTTTAAGGGTGGGAAGTTTTCTCTTGGTGCATATTCCACCATTGTGATTATTATTCCTATGTCCTAGAATCCCACATCTATTCTTCATTACCACACTATTAGTATGTGTAATATTACTTATAAGATCTTGGCATGTATTATTAATACTCACCTTCCCATTCATTTACCTCCATGGATTTGTCTTGAAAATCATGGATTTGTAAAGGTTCATTCTATTTAGAGAATATAGATTTGACCTAAGAAATGGTTTGGGATATTATTATCAAAACTTGAGGTTGAAACATGGTCACTAAAATTGATATAAATAAAGCTTATGATCATGTTGAATAGAGTTTCGTCAATAAAGTGTAGAAAGGTATGGGATTTTCTCCTTAGAACACCGATTTATTTTTTTGCTACTTTTTTTCTTCCAAGATGGAAGTATCTCTTTTGGGAAACACCTACGGTTTCATAAAATCTACCCATGCTCTGTAGTAGGAGGACCCGTTATCTCCAAGTTTATTCATCATTGTTCAAGATGTTCTCAATCATATTATTCAAAGAAGCATGAGTAGTGATGTTATTCTTCTATATCGACGTAGGATGGGATCTCCTTCAATATCTCATATTATATTTTCTTATGATATTAATTTTTTTTCATGAATACATCAAGTAGATCACTTTGAGGTTTGAATAAGGTTTTAGATGAGTATAGTATTTTTAGTGGGAATATGATTAACACAAATAAAAGCTGCTTCTATGTTCCTAGTTGTTATAATTTTGGTTGGCTATCCATCATTGGTCACATTCTGGATATGCAGAAGGGTACATTTCTTATGGATTATTTGGGGACTCATATATCTTCTAGAAGTATTTGGATTCAAAATTTTGATAATTTTATTGGCAGGATAATGTATTGGGTTATTTAATGGATGAATAACTATCTTTCATTTGGAGAGAGAATAATGTTGGTTAATAGTGTACTTTTGGCCACTCATGTACATGATATTTCTTCTGTCAAGGTTCTAAAGGTGGTGATAAAAATCATTGATAGAATTATTTTTAATTTCTTATGGTATCCTAATGCTAATGGTAAGATAAAATGGGTCTCATGGGATAATATTGATCATCTTGTATAGGAAGGTGGACTCAATGTCCACATCCTTGAAGTTACTCTTATGTGTATGAATTCAAAATCGGCATGGGAGATTCTGGAATGTATTAATTTATGGGGGAGAATAATTCATGGTAATTGAGTGGCAGATATGAATTTATTAGATAGACATTGATCTCATTTCTAGATTAATATTAGTTTCATTGTTTATTTCCTCATGCCTTATTCACACTGGCTTGTTGTAAAGGGTGATATTATGTTCTGGAATCATAACCAGAGTGGAAAGATTATTGGATAATTGGGTTTTCATAATACATTTATGTCTTTTAATGATGCCTGCGAGTACCATACTATTACTAATGAAGTTTTGGATAGGTACCAACATGATCTTTTTGTTGGAACCAGGGTCTTCAAATCATGATTTGGCGTATGGTTTGTGTTTGTTGTAAATACTCAGTGGAAGTTCAGGATGTGTACCAACAAATAGATCATACCATTCAAGCAGAAAACAGTAGTGAAGGTGGCGTCGTTTCCTAGTGTTTTCCAAATTTTTGAGGTCCAAAATATGGACATTGCTGAGCATCGCGAGGAGTGGATTTCCAGGAAGAGCATATTCTTATATGGAAAAGGCATGAGTTTCGCGAAGATGGGATGTATGGATTAAATTTTGCGAAGACCAGAATAATAGAGACGGTGACTCTTCGCGATTACGTCAGGCTTCACGAACGGTAGAGGCTGAAGTGCATCGCGGCAGAGAAGGGCTTTGCGAGGGAGTTTCACAGCGGAGAAGGGCTTTGCGAGGGAGCTTCGCAGCAAAGGCGAAGGAATGTTGACGGTGTTTCTCCGCGATTACGACGAGATCCGCGAACGAAGGCACGCCGCGAAGGTAAGTTGACGGTGATTCTTCGCGACTATTTCAAGCTCCGCGAACGGAAAATTGCCGTGGTGCTTCGCGATTTGGACAGAATTCCGGTGGAAACTTTGGAGCTTCGCGATTTGTGATGATGTGGCGTTGACTTTGCGCGGAAGGGACAAGGGTCGGTGGAATTGCCTATAAATAGAGGCCGACCCCCTCGAGAGAAGTAGAAATAATTTCAGAGAAATTCCTTTGCTCTCGGTTCGCAAAGGTCTCTTGCGAAGGCAGTGTGCTTCGCGAAAGAGGAGCTTCACGGTGGTTATTCTAGCTCTACGAAAGACGTGCGCCCCGCGTTGGCTCAGTGAGCTTCGCGAAGAGGCAGGATCTTCATGATTTCCAAGCATTACGAAAGCTGGAGCATCGCGAGAGTGCTTCGCGATTGAGCTTCGCGAAATGGCAAGGGCTCCGCGAAGGCTTGTTTGAGCTTTGCAAAATTGGGAACCTTGCGAAGTACGGTACTTTGCGAAGGCCTTTTTCCAAAGGTTGTTTCCCCTAGGGAAAGGGGGTATTCATCAGTGGTTGGAATTTGGATCTGACAGAGCATTAACTTAGGACTCTGATGCAAGAAAAGTCTCATTCTGAACAGGAGACAATGAACTTCATGTCTATTAATTGAAGAGACCTTCACGTCTATAAACTGAGTGAGACTTCACCAACGGCAGTGAGCTAGGGGGAGTCAACGGGAGTGACACGAGGGAAGCAGTGATCTATCCCTGAACCTTTGTAAAGGTAGTGAGCCTGGGACAGAGTGACTGTGCCCGAACTTTTGTAATCTCCAGCTAGTGAAGCATAGTGGATTTTGGTACGACCAACAACCTGTCGGCGTATGCTCCTTGGACGTAGCCCTTAGTGGAGAACCAAGTAAAAAGGGCATTGTCTTCTCTATGCATGTGTATGTTTTCTTTCTAATCATAATCATTATACAGTTTCAACAAGTTCCTACCAACATGGTAACAAGATCCATCACATTAAAAGAAAAAGTGGTCACCCTGATTCACCCCTCCCCTATTAGGGTGTCCCGGGGTCCTTCACTTTTCAACCTCATTGTATTATACTCAAGTCCAGATCAATGTACATTTACTCCTTCTTCTTCGAGCTCCTTAACTGTAAGAGATTATCAAATGATTGTTACCATCCAGTATTTAATGGTTACATGGAACAATACTATTTGGGTCATGATTATTCATACAAAATATAATTTCTTAACTTGGAGGATTCAGAACAGATCGGTATCTACAGATGATAAAGTGAAACATTGTGGTATTTATCTTGTTTCCAGATGTGTTTGTCGTAAAAATCACAACGAAGAGAGTTCATAACATCTTTTCTTTGATAGAAAATGGGACAAAGAAGTTTGGGATTATTTTGGTGAATTCACTATTTTCCTTTCTCTGGATTTTATAAATCAGTCTTTCATTGATTGATGTTATCATGGATCGGGTGTGAGAGGTATTGAAATAACAACACGTACATTGATATTACATGTAGGATACTGGTTGTTGTGGCAGAAGAGAAACAAGAGAATATATGAGGGTCATAATTTTAATATTTGGGTGATTATTTGAAGGATCAAAAACTTTCTTAGAGATATTTTAAGTGCCTTGGGTAATTGGTGGGAGGATCCTTCATAGAAGATAATTATTCCAAATACTCATCTATTTTCTTAGGGGTATATTTTTCATCTGGGAAATTAGGTATGTTGGCTGCCTCCATCAAGGGGCTTTAAACTAAATAGTTATGGTTCATCTATTTCTAGTTTGATATGTGGATGAGGTATTTTTCGTGATATTTATGGGTTAACCATTCTGGCCTTCTCTATTAGGCTTGGTGAAGTTAATTCTCCTTATGTGGAGGCGATGTCTATGCTCACTGGTCTGAATATATGCATGCAATGGAAGTTTGAGATTAGTAAATTTGAAACAGATTCTTTGATGTTACATAATACCATGCTTGGTCAAGGTATATTTACTTGGTCTATATCCTATATAAATAGAAAATTTCAAAGATTCCATGGTTGTGATATCAAAGTTTTCTATACCTGGAGAGTGGGAAATATGGAAGTAGACTAATTAACTTCAATAGAAATTCTTAGACCATAGGATTGGTGTTTTCATGATTTGAATAGCTTGAAGTTGAAATGTATTAATATCATTAATGGAATTCCTTTGGTATCCAATATTTTATACCCCCTAATTTTCTTATACTTTTGGACTGTCCATGCGGACCTGTTTTTGTTTTTGTTTTTTTACTCTATTTTTCCTTGAATAGAAATTACATGATTGATTGATTCAATTATCCCACATTAAAACATTACACTTTAGTCAATCATCTTATAAATTGGTTAATTGAGTTTTCTATTGATATAGATGAAATCAAATTTCAATTCTATCCATCAATGATTTATCATGACTCATAAATGGATTCCAATACTCTCTTTCCTCAATGAGTAAAAAAATTCATTCAATCTCTTTTAAATTGTCATGCACATGTTTTTTAACTCTATAAAAATGTATATCTCCATACTCAAGGATTTTGAAATAGAACATCTCTCGTTTTTATGAATATTCATGATTTCCTCTGGTAATATCAAATTCATAGGATCATAAAATTATGTTAATCATGACAAATTTACCAAGGTTTTTACGATTCTTAAGGGTTAGTAAGATTAAAATGTAAAATTATTTATGAAGACTGAGGAGGATTAGATCTAAAGTAAAGTAATCTTCATGAAATAGTTTAATATCACAAATTTGTCATCACTCACTCCGATCTTTTTAAAATAGATGATCGGTAGACTGTTTCTTTCATTGGGTAGTCCACACCATGTAATTTTAGTATTAATTCATGGATTTCTTCCCTCTTATTCACTTTTTTGGTATTTTTTAGCCTAAATTTAGATATGATTTTCTATTCAAAATGATATTCTTGAGGGAAATAGAGGTATGTTTAGATAATCAAGCAGTGGTGAACTCCCATACCAACATTGAATGACATGTTTTTATAATCCTCATATATTTACAGAATTATTTTACATCCCATATTGTAGTAACAAATGGGCAGAAAAAAAAACAAATAAATCTAGTGGATTTTTCAAAGATTCAAAATTATCCTTCCCAACACATAAGTCCAACCATTTTAAATGTATTATCATAAAGAGTTGGTAAATAGGTATTTTTTATCTTGTAATGTGGCAACATATCAGGGTTGTTTACAGATAATTTTGGCTTATTAAGAATGGAAGATGTAAGGAAAGACTTGAAAATATAGTTCAATGTAAAAATGGATTCTTTAAAATGGGGACTCATTAATTTTTAACCCAATTAATTAAATATAAATGAATTTACAAAGATAAACGAAACAAGTTCTAAATTCTATTTCATTCATTAAGACAGTAAAGAAAAACAGAAATAAAAATAAGATTTCAAAATGACTTTGAAGGTTCTTGGGTTTGGGGATTTTTTTAATTATGGACTATATTTTTTCACAACGAGTTTCAAATTTTATCAAACATAATTAAAACAGTATATTTAAAATCAATAAAAAATCTACTTCAATAATCATTTAAAACTTTTATAAATTCATATCAAGTAGTTTTGTTAAAAACACAAATATAGTCTCAATTTCCCAATGTTTTTAATAAATACTTAGGTTTATATGCTAAAAATACTATAAAAATTAAAAATAGAAAAAATGAATGAAAATCATAAAACTATTTGTACCACTCCCCAACAATTAAATTTTTTAAAACACACTTTTCTTTTTCAAAAAAACTATTTCATATTTCTGTGGAAAAAATATTTTTGGAAGAAAAAAATTAGGTATTAAAGAATAATAAAACCTAAATTATTGGTATGGAAACCTTGAGCTAATATCCTAATTGTCGACCAAAAATAATTAAGTAAAATAAAAAAATAAAAAAAAATTAAATTATTATAATATGGAAAATAATATAAACAAAATGTGAAATGGAATGAAAAAAGAAAGATATTTTTTTGTTTAACCCTTAAGTTGGCCTTGGGTTTTGGATTCCTCTTAGAAGGAACTACCGATGGTTATCCATAGTCAATTATAGGGTAGATATTCTTTGATTAAACCCATAAAAGGTGGTATCTTCTAATTCACATAACTTCATATAGGTTGGAGATAATACCATAGATAGAGTGTGTCAATTCTATCCACATAGTAGTAAGGTATAACTTTTAATGTGGGAGACAGATAAAGAATGTGCCATCCTCATTTTCAACTCCTATATATATAATCACTTCTTAATCTTATATGGATTTCTAGAAATACACTAAATCAATATATATTTCTTAGGTAATGTTAGAGAATAATCTTATTCGAATTAAATTGAAACAATTTAAATTTAAATCTATATTTTCCTTATCAATGGAAGCTTCATAAGTTGTTTATTCATGAATAGCCCCAATAATCTCATCATATACAATATCAAAACATTACTCAATCGGTTTGGGGAGCTCCTTGTTTTCCACTTTATATGAATCTTATTTGTATTATTAATTATATAATGAAATAAATGTCTTAACCTAGTCTAAAAATATAAATATTGGGAGTGAATGATAAATTTAGTTTCAATGAAATGGTATTAAATTGAATTTAGGAAAATATGGACTCCATGATTTTGTTTTGATTCATTTTTTCTTCAATAGAAAATAATTTAGGGAGTTGAGTTTTCATTGATGGAGTTAGTAATTTTAGATATATCAATATTTCTTAAAATTCCCTCACTATGGTGGTTTCTTCTTCCAAGGCTAGAGAAAGATACATTGGTGTTGATTCTTCTTTTTCAGGGATGAAAAGAGGTTGTTATAGGTTATGTTCCAAAAAAGTTATTCAAGATTTATTCCAACTTTTATTGTTCCCCCATTTGTATGTCAATAAGCATTTGTTCTTTATACATCTCTTATATCCATGTCTTAGGCTCTTTTTTTTCCTCCAACACTTTACAATGGAATTCTTAGAAGTACTCTCAAAGATTAGTTAATTCTTACACAAAATCATCAAATAATGGGAAATCAAAGGACTATTTAATTACCATGTTGACCTACTTGAATTTCACCTTTAAGATAATTCATTTTAGATAAATCCCCACCCATCTATAAAATAAATCAATAGTTTCTTTCATTGCTGATGGTGAGTGAGAAAATATATTTTTTAGATTTTATTTAAGATAATGAAAATTATTTAAAATTTATATAGAAATACTGAATGAATATCCACCTGAATCTTTAGAAATGATACCATGTTTTGAAACACACCTATTTTAGTGTTTGGAAAAAGATACTTATTTAATTTACTAGTTCATCATAGTGGATGACCATGTATAACTCGTTTGAAGAGTTGTTTAGACTACGAAGTCACTATTCCTAATCACTTATTTTATTTTTGGTGTTTTAAATTTAATGAATGCAATGAAATATTGGGCGATTAATATGGAATACAATCATAAAAATTAATATAAAATTTATCCATAATGGGTTTAGAAGGAAATGAGATTCTCCCAAGAGAATCATGCAAAGTATAACTTTATCATCTTAATATTAATTGCATATTTACTTATTGAGAAGACTTTATCAAATATGAACACCCCCTTTTACCTGGGTTGTGAATATATAGTTTACTCAATTCATTTAACTACATTTCCATATCATCAATTTAAGGATAGTAACACAAAAGAAAAATATAAACAACATACATATATTATAGACACAAAGGTTACTTTCCCACTAAATATCCCCTCAGTCAAACTCCATGTAATTATAAAACACTAATTGTGAATTCACAAATAATTTGGTTCAAACACTGGATTATACTCCTAGGATATTCCCAAGGACAGTTACTCATGATCATGAAAATAAGAGTTCATAATAAATATAGGTGACATAAAATGTCATAACATTGATTAAAATATGAATGCTTAGATTACAAAATTAAAATTAACCAAAATGAAAACCAAAACTACAAATATCACCATCAAGATTTCTCTATTTATTTGTTTAACTGATTCAATAGTAGTAAACTATTATTATTAATACGTTTTGTTAAAATTATCCAATAAGTTTTGATATTTCTTTATTCTTACTATGATAAAACCCTTTAATATTCTAGTTCTACTATTATATTTAATATTTTATTTTTCTAACATGATTTCATTTAGTTTATGTGCTTTAAAATCCCATGATATCGGTTGAATTAGAATTAAGTTTTCATGTTTCATAAAAATTTATTTAATTAAAAAAACTTCACATGGAATATTCCTATTGTTTGAGTGCATGGAGACATTGTAGTCTGGAGCCTTAACTTGAATTGTCGATGAGTCCCTTTAATACATGTCCCCAACTTGTCTGATGCATGTGAAGAGGTTCTTATTTCTCTTCTGATTGTTATGTAGATTTTTATGGAAATTCTTAATGTGTATACAACAATAATGTTTTTATAAATTCTTTCCATTATACTTAAATAGTTCGAATCCATGGTTATAAAATGTGTATAATAATACATACATAGCCCTTGATCCATGATTATACAAGCTATGAATGATGGTTAAATCTACATTCGTAGGACTTGTCTGATGCATCTACAACCAGGTTCATGTGTACACAAGAAGATATTAATGCAGTATAAAATTTTAAAAATATAATAATCCTCTTAATTCTTTATATAAAGTCATCAAAACCAAGGAATATTATTAGTAGGATTTATTCTAATAATTAAAAAGATATATAAAACTATTCAAACCAATGTTTAAATCCAATTTCATAATTGAATCCAATATAACCCTATATAAAATATTTGATAATTACTTATTAAATGATAAATTAGTGGGATTAAAATCATTAATTTTTATTGTGAAATGTATAGAAACATTGGCTCTATCAAGATCCTTGATGGTCGGTTTTGATATTTTCATTCTTCTCTATATGTTCATAGAAAACATATAGTTCCTACTAGGATAGGGGAGGAAGTGATGAATGAATTTAATCCAAAAAAGTTTTATATTTATCCTAGTATTTGGAATATGAATCATGACATCCATAACAAGACCTGATTACTTAACATGAAATGAGATATTTTTTAGTTTTGTCTCTTGGTGTTACACATGTTAGTAGGTGAAAAAAAATATGAATGTCTTGATAATTTTTTACAACCTATATATATACCTATATGTAAATGAGATTAAATATAGTTTAATTTCCTAACTATTTTTTAGAAATCATAAAAGGGAATAAATATTGTCTAGTTGACATGGTCTCCCTAACCAAGACAACACATTTTCTTACTGTTAAAGAATTATCTTCTATGGATGAAATGGGGAAGATATATATATTCATGATATTATGAATCATCAATGGGTAATAGAATGATTCAAATATAATCATTTCCTAATATTTAGTTTCACAGTTTTGAAAGGTTTTTAGTGGCCTCCTGGTTGTCAAGTAAAAATGTGTACAACAGACCACCCCTAGACCAGTGGTTAGTCTAAGTAGATTATTCACAATATTAACAAAATGTTACATGATTGTATTATTGATTTTGGTATATAATGGGGAGCTCACCAATTACATATAAATTCTCTATAACAATATATTCAATTAATCAATTTATTTAGATCCTATTGAGGCTATCTATAGTATGACTTATCATAATCCACTATATTGGAATGATTTGGAAAATCAACCATGATTTGTCCACGCCTATTTTGTTGGATAATAGTATAGGTAATATTTATTTAAAAACTATTGATCACCACTCAGAGACACTGATCATAGTATATGAAAATCTTAATTGAAGGCTGGGTGGATATGTTTTCTATATGATTCTTCCCAATTGGGTCACTGATTGATGGGATAGAAATTGAATATAACGCAATGATTCATGTGGAATATATATATATATATATATATATATATATATATATTAGAGAAACTTTTTACCGACTTACCTAACCTCTTAAATTTATAGTTATGCATAATATTTTTCATGCATGATAACTGATGATATATGTACATAAACAAAATACAGTGACCCGATTTGATGATATGATGTTAAAAGATGTGGAAAAATATTTAACAAAAACATATAATTATCATCAATCATAGATAAAAGATATTATGAGAGAATTTAATAAAAAAAATTTGTGTGTGATGGAAAAATGGGAGACTACATGATGATACCTGGTGCTACATGATCATACCAAGAAATAAGAGAAAAAAATGGGTAAAATTGTATCCTTAGGAGGATTGATAATGATTACCTAGGATTAGAATCCTATTGGTGGGTTATTGTCGTAAAATTAATCATTATAGGTTAGTTCTAACTTTAATTTTTAATTTTTTTTAATTGAGGAAAAAATTTGTTTATGAAGGTCTAAAGAATGATGGAGGGAATTTAGAATGAAGGGTAGAGGGCATAAGTGCAGGAACTTCATCGGGTACTTTGTGAAGGGGTACCAGGTACCTAGTCGTATCTGGTTTGATATTTATTGGATAATATTGGATCCACTTGGTACTTCATAGCCCAGAACTAGGTACCTTATAACAACAAAATCTTGATACCATAATAATACACGAATTGGACTGCTACTGACCAAAAGAGAATGTCTGAAACCTGTTAGGATTAGAGACTAGTTCCAAGGGACTTATTTTATTATTGGGGAATTATTTTACATTTTTAATCATTAAAATCAACCATGGTTTGACTCTTTTAAAAATTCATCATTATCTATTCATAATTTTTATGATTCTAAATAATAAATATATAATCAATTTACTGTATAGAGTGACTTGTACAGCAACAATACTTGATATAACCACATAATAACATGAAAAATTATATCTATATAAATATTTAAAAACATAAAAAATCATTATATATTCCTAAAATATTTAATGTTACCATAAATAAAAACTATTGAAACTTTAAAATGAGTAAAAAAATGGGAAGATAAGCCAAAATAATCCTTTATCCAAAGGTGGAATTCCACTTAAATGCATCATGGAGACCTAATCCATTAAACTAGAATCAATACTAAAAATATTTAACTACATAAAAATAAATACTTTTGAACCATATTGTACCTGAAATGGAGCATGTTAAATTATATGATCATCAGAGTGCACATGAAGGGCATGAGTACAAAGACTTAGCAGGACAACAACAATGGTGTTTCAAATAAAAAATAAATAAATTTGTTTACGAATAAAACATGTGTAAACATTTATATATACTTATAAATAATAAATTTCTTTGAAAATAGATGGATTATAGTTGAATCTATCATAAAATGACTTATAGTTTAATATTTTGTGTAATGAGAAACTCTATATATCATGAGGGTCTAGACCTGTTCACCCCTACTAAGAGTTGAGATCAGAATATAAGGATAATAAATAAAACAAATATAGATTATAATACTCATATCATGGGAAAAGGAATAATATATACTATGTTAGGGGAATATTATAGCCTATCCCTCTAGGAATTTGGAAAGTGTATAAAAAGTTACGGAAATCCTATCACCCATCATGTTTCTAATAGTCTCTCCATCAATTTATAGAATACCTCATCTTGAAATTTATAATAACAATGTAACTATTTAAATATCCTCATTATATCAAAACAATATCCATTCTAATATATACATTACTAATTATACCATCTACATTCTCAATTTAACAATGTAATAGACATACTCATATGTGCATATTTAGTAACTATAATATCAAGATGTAAATAAATGATTTATACAAACAAAACATAATTATTAAGTTAATACGAGGTTAAAATATAATATTTAAATACATTAAGAATACTAACATAAAAACAAGAAAGAAATAATTCATGTAATAATCATTTCTTCAATACACTCTATCAGAAATCCACCCAAAACATAAGCCTTATCATAAGTAACAACATGAGGCATACTGGTTACAATATAAATAAGGAAATAAATATGGTATGGATGAAAAATAGTGTATACTAGTATAAAAATAGGTATATTATAAAATATGGAATCCTATATAATCAATACATTTATATAGAAACCAAAATAAGGTATAAGAGGTGGCTTAAAAACCATTAAGATATACTAATAGAAACATCAATGTTCCTTAACTAAATATGTTCACTACTTTTAAAACTCAATCTAAAAAGGAAAATAATTTTATAAAATTAGATATTTACCTATCTCATCCATATTTAAATACAATAATGTTTTACTCATTTTAATCTTAATATATGAAAAGAAAATATAATTGGTTATGATGAAAAATTGTGTTTTATTCAAACATAGTAAAGAATTAAATCACCCAAGGATGAAGTTTCATAAAAACACTAATCAACTAAAAGTTTTAGAAAGAAAAAAATGACATACACAATTATTTTAGAAAACCTACAAAATTATTATAAATATAATTTTAAAATTATTTATATTTTTTTATGAAATAAAATATTCTAAGGAACCAAATCATTCTTTACAATCACTCATCCTGACCATTACCATATAATCAATGAAATCACATTACTAAGGTTATGTATTAATCATTGAATTATAAATCATTCAATATGTTGTTTAAATATAACATTTTCATTGAAAAAATAAAAAATATCTGAAGAAAACAAGTTTGATTAAGGTATATTCTCATAGAACCCAAGAAAATGAGATTCCTTGGGTGGTGAAAAGTCAATTGACCACCCCAAACCCACCTCCAATATACCATATGCTGGTGACTATGACTGAGTAGGAAAATTAATCACTAAGGTAGAACTTATCCTAATGCACTAGTACAATACCTACACCCCCATACATGATATAGTATAAATTCCAAATAATTTAAAATTTTGATAGATATATATATAATGCATTCAATAACCTCTAAAATCCAAAAAAAACATATCTAGTGAAAATTCAAAAAGTACTAGAATAAAATATAAAACTAATAATATAAAAAGGTAAGAAAAATAAACTAATAAATAGTAGTGAATAAGTTCCTATCATGATTAGATGTAAACATAGAAACATCCTTCTTAAATCACCACTATAAACGTCTAATATCTACCTACACCATGCACCCAAATACCTCCACCAAGTTATACTACATATATATAATACATAAAACGAATAGGTGAAGAATCCCATAAAGGGGTGAGTATATAAAAACACAGTTGGGTTTGTAATAAACTGTAAATAAATAATAAAATACCACCTAGATATACCATTTTTAAATAAAGGAAGATTAATTCAAAGGATGAAACTAGATAGCCTTTAAAAAGGATAACCCATGATATATGAGAAGGTCCCATTATTTATGGAAAACAACTAGAGAAAACAGCATGACGCTCAATAAATTTAAACTGCCAAAAATTTTCAACCCATGTAGTCTCTCTAAAACCACAATGGAGGATCCCACACCATAGGTTGGTAAGAGAATATCAACATTGATGTATAGTTGCATGCCTTGTATGAGATCTTCGATGGGGGGATACCAATTCCACAGAGGTAGGATCCCACACCCTATATATATAGATGGAATACTGACCCTATATGATCCTAAGAGAAATTATACCAATCCTTGAGTTAGTGGGGTTGGTGGTGGATAATCAACCCTACTCAAGGATGATAGAGGTGTGACTGTCACCCTAACACCACAATGCGATCAAGGGGACTCTTTGATCATCATGCACATACACAATCATACAAAATATATTGATAAATTACATATCTACCAGTATAACCTCATACACATCTTCATATGGCCAAATTTACAATTCTATTTTAATCTACATGGATAAAAATTTGTATAGGTTTTTTACTTTCTATAATCTAACACTTGGTGATAATGGTAGAGAAAAAACCTCCAAAAAGGAGAAATAGGGCCATGTTGTGGGTCTCTATATTCCATATGTCCTAGGGGTGGGTGCCCATGCCCAATTTTTTTCAAATAATCCATACACACAAAACTCCTTCCTTATATCCACTATACAGCCCCCAGTTCGGTATGGCAGACTTGAACTAGTCTTGTCAGATTAACCTGACTGGCCATCTAGATGGCCACCTAAGTCTCCTACATGAAATACGAAAGTTAATTCATCATATTATCATATGGTGATTAGTTTAATGGTATAAAATTAAAGCATTCAATCTCCCCCCACATCCTACAACATACAATGACTATAGCTGTAGTGAGGTCCACCAATTTCATCATCCACTATCACAATTGGTTTTCATTCTATATAGAACTAGCAATGCATTATTACTGGACACCATATCATAGAAAAATGATAAATAATTTTATTCATCCTCCATTCATCACCACCACACTTTCACCAGGGCTCACCGTTACTGCACCACCATTGTTCAGGCTCTCTGTTGACACACTATCCTCAGCGATCCCCACCACCACCACCTCCCTCATGCTGAACACCACACCAAACCTCAATATGATCAACCACTCGTAATCATGGTGAAATTTTATCACAAGTTAAAGGGAATCAAATAGGGATTATATATAGAGGTAGGATAGAAAAATATAGTAATAGAAGAAGAAAATTTTCCATAATTTACTGACCAACAATACCATGCCTCAATCATTTTTCCATAATGATTTACTCCACGATAAAGATATAGACAAGGATTTTATAATTAAACCAAAAATAAGGAAAAAATTTGATAAAAAATTTGATAAAAAAATTTGAATAATAATCAAAATGTAATTTCACTATGAAAATGATGTATAATGGAGAATCCAATTGTAGATTCAAATATAAAATCCACGAAAAAGGAAAATTAAATGTTATATAATTATTTTCAATGATAATTCCATGTATAATAGAGTATCCCAAATCATAAATACCTACTTCAAAAATTGATCACTAATTGATGAAGTATTTGTTGTAATCCATTTTTGTTGTTAATAATGAGGGGAAATTATTCAATTCCTTTCAAATCTCTTCTCCATTAGAACTTTAAATTTATAGGTTTCATGAATATCAATATAGTAATTAATGATAAATACTATTTATATACATACTTTAGTATTTTTAAGTGTTAATTACTATTAATGTATTAATTAATTAATACATGATCTCCCTCCATGAACTCTAAAGGAATTATTTACTCATTTGTGTAGGAATTATGATGACTTTACATAGTTTTCATCCACTCCGGGATCACATATGAATTTTCCATTATAGACCACAGGAATTCTAACCTCATTAAAAATTTCACTCTAATATATGTAAAAGGTAGGGGTGATCTATTGGGTCACCATATTGGGTGTTGATAGATTCCATGAAAATAGTGGGATGGTATCTATTATTTAATCAAACTTTATCATGTGTAAGTTATCATCTCTATAATGACTGATGTTTAACATTCATTCCCATAAAATATCTTTCAAAACCAAAATGGATTGAATTGTCTTGATGTGTCCTGTTGTAGTTATATCACTGATATATAGATATGGTAAATCTATAATAACATTATTTTAAGATTTATTTTCATTAAATCAACCTTGATGATGAGTTAAGATCTCAATTCTCTTATTATTTCTAACTCTCCCTTTCACATATGCAAGTATATAAAAATATAAAAAAGAATAACATGATTTATATATTTCATCCTCAATATGATATCATAATCCTTTATATGTTAAGGTTGTGAACATAGATTTAGATTTCCACTACCTATGTGAACGCCCGACCCTATAATACCTAGAGTCTTTACCTTGAAACATGATGTGTAATTTTTAACAAAACATGCATTGATAATTTTTACATCATGTCCCAAATAGAGGATCAATTCGGTTCAGGTTCAAGGAAACCAGGTACTTATGACATGATTCTTCATTTGAAAAATGTTACCTGAAAAATTTATTTCAAAAACATAGGGTGACCATACGAAATCCTAGTAAGGGGTTTCAAAATAACATAATATACCAAATATAATTTTTGAAAACATTATTTAAGATTTCCCATAAAACATTTTCTTAAGAAATATTATAACAAATTTAACATATCATAACAATTGTCTATGAAATAAAAGAGCACAATTAAAAGAATCTTAACAGGTTTACAAGGGAACATGATTCAATTATAGACATTCTCATTCAGAGTAATAAGTAAAATAAATTCTAAATAAGGATGAATTATGAATATGCAAGTTCGTGTTTAATAACTATGATAAATACATAATCAGAGTTGTGCATAAAGTTAATAACTTCAATTTCATACACTGGATACAAAATTCCTAAGTGATAAATAAACATCATGCCATAAGCATTTAATTTTGCTGATACTCATAAGTACTGGCTTTAATCCTTGGATATTCTACAAGTTAAATATCCACTTGGTTAATTAATTATCATAAATATAATGAGAGAATGTATAATACCAGACCCTTTCAAAACCTCATGTCAAGACCTAAAAGGTCAATGGCCTCATGCCATGACATAATTGTCTCCTGAGAACTATCGATGCAATAAATATCTTTCATTAACCGGCCCCCAACCCGTTATACCGAGTCTATTAAATTCCTCATATTCCACAAAGGGTCGTAAATTCAAAATGCCCCATACCACTTTGAGTTCTTAATTTTCTCATTTCATATTATTCAAGGTGTCCTATACCACTTTGAATAATTTAATTCATAATTCCATTAAAGGGCATAAGAGTTCTAATTACATTCATTAGAATTTACGTATATATAGTGAATTAGGAATATAAGTATTAATTACAGAACTAACACCTTCATGGATACGTCATTTACTGGTGAGTATGATAAGCAGATTATACCATATGTGATGGAACCTAATTCACTAAAAGAAATACAAATTTTTTATATAAAATGATAAACCTAAAATTATAAGACTTTTTTAATCAATACATGTTGTAATTTCACCTGGATGCATAATCAATTAAAAAGATAAATCAAATATTTCATGTGGGGTATTAAACAGATAGATACTCATTCATTTATTACTGATATACTTTGTTTTAACAAATTACAATGGTATACATAATGCTAAAAATTTGATGTATGAGATTAAACCAAAACTAAGACCATTTAATATAAAAATAAGTAATTCATAAAAATTAATATAAATATTGAACAACCCCAAATATTATACTCATGAACTCTCCACAATTACTAAACACATCATAAGTATAATATTTGTAATATCCATAATTAGGGTTTCGTGTTAATTGTTCATACAACAGATTGTATATAATGAGTACTATTTTAAACAAAAACATATTTTAAAAACAAATTTTTTATTCTTTCTTATTAATCCTTGGAAAATTCTATGTAAAATTGAGGATCAAAGTTTATTTTTATACACATATGTTCACATATCAGAATACAGATTATGTATCAAAGGGTCTAAACCAAAAATCCAATGACACCCATATGACTTTAATATTTTAGTCACATTAATTAATAAAAAGTCCCTAAAATTTAAGTCATAATATATAAATTTAAAAGGATTATTTTTAAAAAAATTATATAAATGTAAAACATGATCACTAATATAAATTATAGGAATAATCGGGTATACCTAATGGTCATACACCAAAATCAATCGACACATACATGTTTATCAAAATGTCAATAAATCATTGAAGTCAAATGTCGAGAGACCTAAAACTAGTCCAGAAGGTGGGTTACAGAAAGTATATAATTATACATGCCTATGTATACTCTCTCACTATATATATAAATATAATTATTTATGTTTAAAACAAAAAAAATCAACCTCTTCCTTAAAAATTCAATTTTTAGATGCCTTGTAGCCGAACATAATAGAGGTTCTTTTAAAACTGTGTGGTTATATATATATAAATGTGTGTGTACATATATCATCAGATATATAATGTATATATATGTATTTCATGAATAAATGAAAATAATCCTTCATGTTTAAAATGATTACATAACCCAAAATCCATAAGACCCAGGGTCTGGTATTTGTGGGTTTTCACCCAAACCGCAAGGATGTATATATATATATATATATATATATACACACATATACATATATATATATAAGAGTATACATATTTATATAAGTATATAAACATCCAACACAACATGAAAATCTATATAAGTTTCCCCAACATTCATAATACTATTTGAACTCAAAAATCCAAGGATCGATATAAGAGAAAATCATAACTAAACCGTAAGGTTGTATACATAATCTTATGAGAATATATATATACGTTTTCAATTCCAATGAAAAAAAGCAAGACAAATCAGTTCCCTTACCATTGTTTGAGGAGAACGAGGGGCTCAGGAAAAGCTTGGAGAATCATGAAGGAGATTTACAAAGACGGTGGAGCAAGAGGTTAGAGTGAAAACTGATTGTTTATATAAACTAAATTACACATAGATTATATAGAATATTTTATTTTCACTTTCAAGGAATCTGAGACCAATTCAGCTTAAAATAAGACAGGGGTGTTGGGATTATGGAAAATGCATGAAAGGAGGGGCCTCAGATGGTGATGGGAGAAACCACGGGTGGGAAAATGGTGAAAGTAGGAATAGGATTACAGGTCTAATGCAGGTGGGAGAATAAGTAGACCTCATGGGTTAGGAAACCTGTAAAACAAACGGATGATGGAGATTAAATGGAGATTGATTCAGTAGTGGAAGATAAACCACATATTTTTAAATGGGATGGACAGATTCTATTAGATTGAGATTTGATCAGACGGCTTAGATCAACGGGATGTTTTAAAATTACTCAGACAATCACGATTAGATCATTGTTGGATCAGACGACTCTCAAAAAACACGGCTGATTTTTTGGCTGCTGAGGATCGAATACTAGATCGAAACAAAGGGCCCAGATCGCGTGCGACACGATCCAAAATCCTGGATCTCATTTAGCTTTAAAATTCTAATCCCACATTGAAATAGAGAGATGATTCAAGGCTCTTTATAAGACCAGAGCTCTTGGGCTTATGCCATATTACTCATATCACAACCCATCATTGGGGCCCATGTCGTGACTACCCCAATCCAGCCTTCCATAGGCCTGGGTCTGGCAACTAGCACTAAAGGCGTAAATCCCAATAAAAAGGAAAGGCATTGCCTTTATGATAGTAATCAAACACAACAGAGTACTCAAGCTGAAGTAAGCACAAAGTAATACTGAACACAAAGTAAGTGATGAAAGGTAAATGGGCCAGAATACAAACCCAACTGAAAAGTACAGTACAACTGAAAGTCTAGTACAACAGCAGTAACGTAAATCAGAAACCACCGAGTCTTCCTCCGGAAATCCCACCTGAAGGGTGGGTACATATAGTCTCGTTGGTACCTCTGGTTCGTCCGTTCGCTCCGTGTACATCCCGCCAAGTGGTCCACATCCAAGTACCATCTAGATCCACAAGCCTTAACCATGATCAGGGTTGTCCGTCATCTGCAACCAACATAATGTAGTGCAGGCATTGCCTATACAGGGGTGAGTATAATGATACTAATTAGGGACCTCGAGACCCTCGAATGTCTCCCAGAATCATTGAAGGATAAACCCCAATGGAAATATACAACCACAAAGTATCAACCAACTCTACTTAGGTATATGCTCATACATATGCCTATGTCATTAATCTCAGTTCGGGTCTAACTCTCAAGCCCAAGCACAACCCGGTCCACACAGGAAAGTAGTCAATCACACTTATGATAATGATTGAAATTCAAGACTCAGCTCACACAGGTATACATCATTTGTAAAGTGATAATGATTATTAGATGAAGTCACTAATTTATCTAAGCTGGCGGACCCACGTAGGATACTAATCCAGCTAAGTTGTTGGACCCACTTAGTATACTAGACCAGCCATTCTGTCAGAACCACGTAGGATACTAGAATAGAAGTCAAACTGTCGGACCCACGTAGGATACAAGGACAATAGTTATAGTCGTCAAAACCATGGAGGATTTCCAGTACGTTAGTCGTCGTCGCTGAACCCAAAGAGGATTCCAGTATGGTAGTTTTTGCAGTCGCAGCCAGCTCTAGGGTTCCCGCACTTAGCATGCTCGATTCCAGGAGGGTCCGCTCCTCGAGCCAAGGGTCGATACATGAACTATCATAACGTACAGATTTGATGTATCCCGAAGTTCAATCTCGTCAAAAGGAACCCAACGCGACAGACGACACATCAATCGGACAACCGGTCTGTGTGTTATTAGCATTTTTGCTCCAAGGGCCCGGTTTGAAATGCGCTCGTTACAAACCTGGCCATTTTCCATAGTTATTCGGAACTAACCTAGAGTATCTCAAAAGTACTGCCATGTCATGAGGGTCCCAGTGCTGCAGATGGTGCATCGTTCAAATGCACGGTCTTCAATTTATTCACCATTAAGTGAAAATGGGCCCGACCCGTTAAGTCCAGTGGGCTGGCGGGTCGGGTCAACCTAGTTTTGGTGGGTCCGACCCGATAGGGGGTCGGACCGGCCTGATGAAACGTGCAGCCCGGCCTAAGGGGCCCGGCCTGGCCCAAAAGGCATGGCCCCTCTGGCCGCGGTGTATCCGGCTAGCCGAGCGGTCCGAGGTGGGGGGCGCGGCCCCTCTAGCTGCCCGAACTGGCAGCGCCAAGTGGCGCCGCCCTCCTTAACTGGCCGACCTTCTCAGTGCAAGCAGCCCGCTTGGGTGGGCCATGGGTTCTCCAGCACGATGCCCTCCTAGCGTTGTGGCCTTTCTTTGCCCGGCTGGCTGACGAGCCAAGCGGTTCTCCTACCGAATCGGCCCACCCTATGCGGGATACGGTTCTCCACAGCGTGGTGCCGTGGGGCACCACGGTGCCTTCCTTTGGCCTGGCTGGCTTTAGCCGGCTGCTTCATCAACGGTCGAGCGGCCCGTGGTCATGGGCCACGGTTCTTCCGCACTTGGCCGGCGCATGGTCGCCGCTTCCATTCGTCACCACCTTCTTATCACGGTTTCCATCGCAATGAAAAAAATAGACTACAGATGGTCGTCGGGCCTTGTGCGTTTGGCCCGCGCCCTCCGCATTAGGTGATAGCAGTTGTCCAAAAATAAACTACAATTTCTAATGAAGAACGGGGTACAAAAATAATAACTTCAAAATGAACAAACCCCTACCTTGAAAAAAGGTTCACGGTATTCGAGCGTCGCGGAAGAATGGTGTCGATTCCATCGACGTCAGAGTGCACCCGAAGAAGAAGTGTCGTTGGCGACTTCAGGTTCTTTTAATCGTAGTGCGTTCTTCATCGAGGGAGAAGGTTTTTCTTCATCAGAGGGTCGGTTTTCTTCAAAAAACTCAAGAGATCTTCCAAATCCTCTCCACACAACGATTTCCCCAAAGTATAAATAATAGCTAAGGCTATTATTTTTATTCACCCATGTAATTCAAAATTCATACCCTTTAATTAATTAATTGAAGAGTTTGAATTCATTAATTAACATGTGTTGGAAAATATTAAAGAGGGAGAGAGGGAGATTAAGATTTATCATTCAATAAGGTGGAGTTTCTATAATAAAAGAAGGGGAGTTAATTGGGGTTTTAAGAGAGTTGTGGGGAGATGAAAGGTTGGGGCTCGTGTGGGCCCCACCTCACAAATATCCACACATGGGAAGTTATGTGGGTGTGGGACCCACCAATAACTTCCCCATGTAGGATTAAACTACCAAGGTGAGTAAAATTGTTCCAAGAAATTTTATTTAAACTTTTAATTAAACCCCAAATTTTAACTTTCAACCTGCATAAAACACAACTGCGGTAAAAGTCCCCTTAAGAGAATACCGGCGATGCTAGTTCATCGGTGTCCTCAGATTTCAATTCTAATCACCGGTTCAAAAGATAGAAAAACACACACATATGTTTACTGAACGTACCCAAACAAAAATTCGGGAATTGTTTCCGAGCACACCAGGCCTCAGAATCAAGTGCCGTTATAAGCCATAGACTCGTAAAATTTCAAAGAATTAAGAAAAAAATTCCCTAAAAATTCAGGGTCCTTACATTACTCCCACCTTAGGGATTTAAGTCCCTATAAAGGTACAACACACACTAGGAAAACAAATGGGGATACTGAGCTCACATCTATGCATCCTGCTCCCAAGTGCTCTCCTGGAGGTTCCCATGATGCCATCGAATGTGCACCATAGGAAGCGACCATCCACATAGGACTTGGAATGGTCCGATGGAACGCAGAGATAACTTGTTGTCTCGGCCAAATCTCTTTTGACCCCGTCGAGGTGAGACCCGTAAGAAGACGTGGTCACCATCCTCGAACTCCAGTGGTCTCTGCCTCCTATCAGCATAGGAATTCTGTCTTCTCTGTGTAGTCTTCATCCACTCTTGGATGATATGTACCTTCTCTGTCATAGCAGGAACCATCTTTTGTCCTACAAGTGCTGACTCCCTAGGTTTAGTCTAGCACAGAGGTGATTTGCAAGGTCGGCCATACAGCACCTCATATGGTGCCATCCTGATGGTGGAGTGGTAGTTTGTTTTGTAAGAAATCTCCACCAAAGGTATGTGATCCTCCCAGTTGCGACCAAAGTCAAGGACACATGCACGTAGCATGTCCTTGAGTGTCTATATGGTCCTCTCAGTTTGTTCGTCTGTCTAAGGATGGAAGGTGGTGCTCAGATGTAGCTGCGTCCCAAAAGCCTCCTGAAACCCCTTCTATAGACAGGAAGTGAAATGAGCATCTCGATCGAAAAACAATAGTATATGGCACACCGTGAAGCCGTATGATCTCCGGAATGTAGAGGCATCCCAAGCTCTCAATCGAGCCCCACTCTCTAATCGGTAGTAAGTGGGCCGACTTGGTGATTTGGTCTATGATCACCCAGTTAGAGTCGTGTCCTCTAGATGTACATGGAATCTCCATCACGAAATCCATGGATATCACATCCCACTTCCACTCCGGGACCTCTAAGTGTTGTACCAAGCCTGCTGGTACCTGGTACTCCACCTTCACTTGCAGACAAGTGAGTCATCGTGAAACGAACTCTATTATAGGCTTCTTCATACCTGGCCACCAGAGCTGTCATCTAAGGTCCTGATAAATCTTTACCACTCTTGGATGTACCTCTAGAGGGGAAGCATGGAACTCCCTCAGTACCTCCTCCTATAGTGAAACTGGTACCATAGTACATCCCCTGAAAAGGATGACGTGCTGCCCTCCTTCAGAAAATCCATCAGCTGCATGCCCTGAGGATATCTGAGCACGTCGTGTCTTACAGTCAGTGTCCCCACACTGTGCCTCTCGGACTCACTGAAGGAGTGGAGGAGTGACTGTGACAAAATATAGAAATTTTTCTCCATCTCTATCCACAAAGGATATCTGCAACGCGGCTAGCTTCTCTGTCACCTCTCATAGTAGCTGAATTCCCGATCTATTGCTGAGAGAATCAGCTACAATGTTCCCCTTCCCAGGAGTATAGACTATCTCAAAGTCATATTCCCAGAGGAACTTGATCTGTCGCCACTGTATTAGGTTCAAGTACCTCTGTGAGAAGATGTACCTGAGACTCTGGGGGTCATAGTAGACTGTAAAGTGCTCGCCCATCAGATAGTGTCACCACATCTTCAAGATGAAGACCACTGATGCTAACATCAGGTCATGGGTAGCGTAGTTCTGCTTGTGTTATCTCAATTGTCTTGAACCATAGGAAATCACTGATCGCTCCTACATTAGGACACAATCGATTCCAGTCCCTGATGCATCGCAGTAAACTACGTAACCAACACCCTCCTCTGAAAACCTCAAGATGGGAAAACTGGTCAACCTCTGCATCAGCTACTGAAATCTCTACTGACATCTATCTGACAACATGAAGGGTTTCCCCTTCTTTGTCAAGGATAAAAGTGGTTCTAAAACTTGGGAGAAGTCCAGAACAAATCTACGATAGTATCCAGCCAAACCCAGGAAACTCTGCACCTCTATCACGCTCCTAGGTGGCTCCCAAGCAAGCACTGCCTCGATATTTGTAGGATCCACTGCAACTCCCGCCTCCGAGATGATGTGTCCCAAGAAGTTTACCTCTTGTATCTAGAACTAGAACTTTAAGAGCATACCATAAATCTTGTTCTCTCAGAGTGTATCCAGTACAACCCGCAAGTGGTAGTCATGCTCCTCCTCAGTAGTCGAGTATATCAGTATGTCGTCGATGAAGACTATGAGAAAACGATCAAGATAAGGTTATACTATCTTGTTCATGAGACTAATGAAAACTACTGGAGATTTGGACATGATGAAGGGATAACCAAGAACTCGTAGTGTCCATGCCAACAACTGAAGGCCTTCTTTTTTACATCCTCATCTCGAACTCTAAGTTGGTGATAGCCTGACTTGAGGACTATCTTTGAGAACCATCTTGCTACCTTGAGCTAATCAAAGAGGTCTTAAATCCTCAGGAGTGGGTACCTGTTCTTCATGGTCACCTGATTCATGTGACGGTAGTTGACACACAGTCGTAAGCTCCTATCCGCCTTCTTGACGAACAGAATCGGAGAAGCCCAGGGTGAAACACTAGGTCGGATGAATCCATTTCCCTGCAAATCCTCCAGCTATACCTACATCTCATGAAGCTCGGCGAGAGCCATCTGATATGTTTGAGTATATATCGGTGTTTTCCCAAGTTATCGGTCTATGTATAATTCTACCTCTCTGTGAGAAGGTAGTCCTGGAATGTAATCAGGAAAAAGGTATGCATACTGATCCACCACAACAGGAAAACTTAGACTCCGCACATCAACTGCTCCATGGATGAGACTAGCAAACTAATGTGTGATCGGTTTCCCTCTCCCCTGCGTAAGTCCATCTTGCGCTGCTAAGGATCCCTTCTTGTCGGTGAAGGTGAACCTGCTCCCATCTATGTGGATACACCGCACTTTGCGCCTAATACAGTCGATCTGAGCATGGACTGTAGACAACCAGTCCATACCTAAGATGACGTCGTAAGGCCTCGACGCCGCTATAAAAAGATCCCAGCCGAAGCTCTCACCTCCGGGAGTAAGCTCACACTGCCAGTACTAGTGTGTAATCATTGACTATGCTCCTGTAGGAATCTCTAGTCATAAGGATCGAGCCAATGGCTCCATCAGAATCTCGGAGCTCCGAACAAGGGCAGCGGCAATAAAATAATGACTCGCTCCTATGTCTATAAGTACTACAGCAAGGGTGGAGTAGACACAAATAGTACCTAGAATCATCTCAGGGGCGCCATGGTCGTAAGCCTCCACTGCCTGGGGCTAAGCCTACCTTTTCCCGTCAGCTCCCTGTGGTCAGGGTGGACCTCCTGGTGGTGGTGGAGCCTCAAAGCTTCGTCCACAACCCGTTGCTTGGCTAGCTCCTCAACCTCGTTCGCCTCCTCCCTGCGGACCACCATGGTTGAACCTATGACTTTTCCTAGGAGGTCCCTCTACAGTCTGATGCTCATTTGTATAGCGGGTCGGGTAGTCTCGAGCCATGTGACCCTGCCCACCGCATGCATAGCATTACATGCTCCTCATATAGCTTTCTCTATTCCATGTTCCCCTCACAACAGAACCTAAATCCTGATGTCACTCTCCTGATGTCCTGGTCTTCTTGGACCTTTATGACATATGTCTACTTCCGGCTGCAGAAGACTCTACTACGTGTTTCCCAGTGGAAGGTCTCACTGCTAGTGTCGGCTCAGTGAGAAGGCTCTCCAAAAGAGGGGCTCGCTCTAGTACTCCCACCTGCGTCGGGATGCTGAGGGAGATCATCAAAGTCCTGATCTTGTGTCTCAGTCCTTGATCAAAGGTCTAGGCCATGAAGAATGGGTCTCGTACCATGTCCGTGGAATAGCATGAATGGTTAGTAAACCTCACTGAGTACTGGGATTCTGTCATGCTACCCTTCCGCAGATGTAGTAACTCCTGGATCTACACCGCACGAAGGGGGGCTGGAACAAACTCCAAGCAGAAGAGACTCTTGAAGTCTATCCAAAGTAGAGATGCCTCATCGTGCACCTGGAGCATCAAGCTCCACCATCTACCTGGTGCTTCGTGCAGGAGACTCACGGCAAGGATCACCATAAGGTCGGCTGGTTTCCCTACCAATCTGAAGACTCTGAAGATAGACTCCATCTAATGCTCATTGCCTAAGGGTCCATCTCTCAGTGGAACCTGGGCGACCTCTGTCCCTAAAACTCATGCAACACACTTAGGCAGCATGCACTCTCTACTACTAGGGCTGGTAGTATTGGTGGCTCAGCAGGTAGTGGTACTGCAGGTGCCTCCGCTGTGATGGGGCCCTGCACTGAGGCCTCCTCACTAGGTGGGCTTCTATTTTATACGTGACTCGAAACCCTAGATGGATGCCTTTGTGGGGATATCTTTAAAATAAACAGGAGTTCCATGGTCAAAAAATATACCTGGTGAGTTGACACAAAGTAATCACAAAGAAAAATTTTTAAACACACTTTCAATCTGTGTTTTTGTGCACCGAGTTGAAAATCATATGTCAGGGTCCTGGTGTATGGATACGTCGACCTCCACACCAACACTGGACTCCCTGGACTGGAAACCACACTCAATACAGTTAATACTATTGCTTCACAGAAATGAAATATCATATTCCTAAGGTCTACGGTAGAACCCACTCCTCTGATACCAATTTTTCATGACCCATCCCTAGGGTCCATGCCGTGAGTACCCCAAGCCCGCCTTCCATAGGCCAGGGGCTAGTGACTAGCACAAAAGGCGTAAATACTCATAAAAAGGGAAGGCATTGCATTTATGATAGTAAACAAACATAATAGAGTATGTAATCTGAAGTAAGCACAATGTAATACTGAACACAAAGTAAGTGTTGAAAGGTAAATGGGCCTGAATACAAAACCAACGGAAAAGTACAGTATAACTGAATGTCTAGTACAACATCAGTAATGTAAAGTAGCAACCACTGAGTCTTCCTCTGGAAATCCCACCTGAAGGGTGGGTACAGATAATCTTGTCGGTACCTCAGGTCCGTCCATCTGCTCTGTGTACATCCTGCCAATTGGTCCACCTCCGGGTACCATCTAGCTCCACAAGCCTCAACCACAATCAGTGTTGTCCGTTGTCTGTAACCAACAAAACGTAGTGCATACATTGCCCGTGCAGGGGTGAGTATAACGATACTCAGTAGGGACCCCAAGACCCCCGAAGGTCTCCCAGAATCCATGAAGGATAAACCAGAATTGAAAGATACAATCACAAAGTATCAACCAATACTACTTAGGTATATTCCCATATATATACCTAAGTCATCAATCTCAGTTTAGCTCCAACTCTGGAGCTGAAGCAGAACACAATCCACATAGGAAAGTAGTCAATCACACCGATGTAAATGATTGAAAGTCATGACTCAGTTCACACAGGTATACATCTTTCTTAAATTGATAATGATGATCAGATGTAGTAACTTATTCATCTAAGCTGGCGGACCCATGTAGGATACTAGTCCAGCTATGCTGTCGGACCCACGTAGGATACTAGACCAGCCACTTCGTCGGTCCCACGTAGGATACTAGAACAGAAGTCAAAATGTCAGACCGATATAGGATACAAGAATAGTAGTCATTGCCGTCGAACCCATGGAGTATTTCCAGTATGGTAGTCGTCGTCTCTGAAGCCATGGAGGATTCCAATACGGTAGTCGTTGCAGTCGCAGCCAGCTCTAGGGTTCCCGCACATAGCACGCTCGATTCCAGGAGGGTCCTCTCCTCCAGCCAAGGTTCGATGAATCAATTGTCATGAATTATAGAGTTGATGTATGCCTAAGTTCCGTCTCGTCAAAAGGAACCCATCGCGACAGACGGTGCTTCAATCAGACGCCTGGTCTGTGTGTTATTAGCAGTTTTTCTCCGGGGGCTCGGTTGGAAATACGCTCGTTCCAAACCCATCCATTTTCCAAAGTTATTCAAAACTCACTTAGAGTATCGTAAAAGGACCGCTATGTCACGAGGTTCCCAGTACCATAGACGACGCCTTGTTTGGACGTGCTGTCTTCAAGTTATTCACCTTTAAGTGAAAACAAGCCCTGCCCGTTAAGCCCAGTGGGATAGCGGGTTGGGTCAACCCAGTTTTGGTGGGTCCGACCTGGCAGGGGGGGTCGGACCGTCCCGATGAAACACGCGGCCCAGCCCGAAAGGCGCAGCCTGGACAGAGGGGGCGCGGCCCGGCCGAGTCCTGCAGAGCACGGCTCGGCCCGTAGGGGGCCGAGCGGTCCGAGGCAGGGGCGCGGCCCCCCTGGATACCAGAACCGTCGATGCCAAACGGTGCCACCCTCCGTAACTGGCCTGCCAAATCCGGCCGGCGTTATCGGTGCGAGCGGCCCACTTGGGCGGGCCGCGGGTTCTCCAGCGCGGCACCCTCCTGGAATCGCGGCCTTCCTATGCCCGGTCAGCCAACGGGCTGACCGATTCTCCTACCAATGCAGCCCGCCCCATGCGGGTCATGGTTCTCTATAGCGCGGCGCCATAGGGTGTCACGGTGCCTTCCTTCGGCTCAGTTGGCTTTAGCTAGCTCGTTCTTCCCCAGTCGAGCGGCTTGCGGTTGCGGGCCACAGTTCTTCCGCATACGGCCAGCACATGGTCGTCGCTTCTGTTCGTGTCCACCTTCCTATCACGATTTCCATCGCAATCAAAAAAATAGACTATGGATGGTTGTCGGGTCGTATGCATTGGGCTCGCGCCCTCCGCATTAGGTGATAGCTGTTGGCTGAAAATAAACTATGATTTCCAATGAAGAACGGGGTACGAAAATAATCACTTCAAAATGAATAAACCCCTACCTTGAAATAAGGTTTTCGGTAGTCGATCAACACAGAAGAACAGTGTCGATTCTGTCGATGTTGGAGTTCACCCTATGAAGAAGCATCAATGGCGACTTCGCATTCTTCAAATCGTAGAGCGTTCTTCGTTGAGGGATAAGGTTGTTCTTCATCGGAGGGTCGGTGTTCATCAAAAACTCAAGAGATCTCCCAAATATTCTCCACACAATGAATGCCCCAATGTAAAATGAATAGATAAGGCTATTATTTTTATTCACCCATGTAATTAAAAATTCAAACCATTTAATTAATTAATTGATGAGTTTGAATTCATTAATTAACATGTGTTGGAAAATATTAAAGAGGGAGAGAGGGAGTGGAAGAGTTCTCATTCAATAAGGGGGAGTTTCCATAATAAAAGAAGGGGAGTTAATTGAGGGTTTAAGAGAGTTGTGGGGAGATGAAAGGTTGGGGATCGTGTGGGCCCCACCTCACAAATATCCACACATGGGATGTTATGTGGGTGTGGACACCACCAATAACTTTCCCATGTAGGATTAAACTATCAAGGTGAATAAAATTGTTCCAAACAAATTTATTTAAATTTTTAATTAAACCCCAAGTTTTTAACTTTCAACCCACATAAAACGCAACTGTAGTAAAGGTCCCCTTAACTAAATACCGGTTCTGCAAGTTCATCAATGTCCCCGGATTTTAATTCCGAGCACCGGTTAAAAATATAGAAAAACTCGCACATACGTTTACTGAAAGTACATGAAAAAAACATCGGGAATTGATTTCGGGCACACCGGGCCCCAGAATCAAGTGCCTTCAGAAGCCACAGACTTGTAAAATTCCAAATAATTAAGAAAAAAATTCCTTGAAAATTCCAGGTCTATACAACTCCTTTTCCCCCTATCAGTACTGCGCTGTATCGGGTTCTGCAGGCCCGCTCCTTCACCCACCCACGCTGTCATGATGCCCCGCACTGTGGCGCCTCTTGTTCCCTCATGTGATACAATGTGCCCTTATGGGTAGCTATGACCCCCACTCAATAGACCTAGCATGCGCCCATAGGCAGGCCTATGTTGTGGCTAAGGGCTAGGCTCAGCCGCCTAGCGCGTGTTGCCTCCCTCGGCCCAGCTAGAGGGCTAGCCCCTAGAGGGTATATATTTTTTATAAATAGCCAACTCACAATACTAACCATAAAATCATAGAAAATAAAAATATTCATTTTAACTATAAAGAGAATATCTTACCTTTTATTAAACCTGATTTTTAGTTATAACATTAAAAGTTTAAGGTACAACAATTAAATTAAAGTTTTCCTTGACTAAAATTATTACTAAAATTATTTATAAACACACTTACACATTCAGAGATAAAAAGAATACCTCCATTTAAACACAAAGTTATAACTTAACATTTTATATATGTATACAAAAACTATTCAAGTATTATCAATGACCTTGTTTAAGCATTAAAAACGAAAATATTTACAAGATATTTGAAATATTTGAAAGGTGTTTAAAATCATCACCTCATTTTAAAATCACACTAAGTGTAGTTCAAAATATTAAACCATTTTCCTTTTAAATCTCATAATTAGAGGTTTTATTATAATTTCAATTCATAACATAAATATTTTGGAAAACCAAATTATACTTAAATATTTTTAATCAATCCTATAAATGACCAAGAACTATAATTATAGCTGTTAGAACTCAATGGTCATTCAAGGATATGGTCGAATTGGGGACTTACAAAACCATGCATTAGGGTTTTCCAAATTCAGCACAACTTGGTGAAGATGTTACACATCATTTCATTGATGCTTAGTGCGGCTGCAGTGGATTTGGTGATATAATGTTCGTTGTGACAGATTCGAAGGACCCATAATATCTTCTTGGGGTTTTTGTTGTCTTGGGTGGTCTCCTTGTAATTATAATAGGTCTTTTAATAAGTTTTTTTGTTTGTATGGCTTTCTTCTGACCTTGTTGTAATGTAAACACTTCAGTGTTTTATTTAAAAGAAATATCTGGTATTAATAGTTTTCAAATTTTTTCAGATAACATGTAAATAAAACGATAATGTTACTATTACCTAAGAGATAAGTTTTGGGGTGTCACGTTATTCCCCTTTACAATGAATTGTGTCCTCAAAATTCATTTAATACAACCCAGCTAAAAAGGAACTCTCTGACATTCTTCACAACATCCTCCATCGTGGAGGATCCTCAGGTGTGGCTAGCTGAATACCCAAGTTAGGGTTCAATTCATGTGCTTCCCTGGAAAAAACAAACCAATAATATAATGGGTTAAACTAATCCAGTGTACACTCGGGCTTCTAGAGGGAGGCACAAATGGTATATAATTCAGAAATGTCTGAATGGAAAATATCTCTAAGGAATCATCAGTCCGTCTCTTTTTTGAGGATTTCAAGGTTGTAGATGTTGTCATATAAACTAAAGCTCATGATTTTTTTCATGTAGGCTATGAGAAGGATCCCCTAAAAAGTATCCTCTTGAAACATTACCCTGGCTGTGAAGTTTCAGGAATGTGTGAAGCATAGGAAGATGCCTTCAAGGTACTTTCCCCTTCACCTATACTCAGTGAGTTGGGAACTTTCTATATGGTGGTAGATGCAGGAATTCCCTTGGCAGGAGCGGATAATGTCCTGACTGTTCGATATCCCATAAATATTTTTGCACATTCTTCATAAGTTTTTTAAGGGAAGGTAATCTTCTGCATAGGTTCTGACCATCATGGCCTCTACTACCTCAATGGGAAGAGATAAGATATGGTTCTGACCTTCCATATAAAAATAGAAATTTTTCCTGAAAGTCCATTCAGTGAAACACAAGCACTGAAAAGGTAGAAGAAAGAAGAAACAAAAAATTTTATTTTCATAAAAAAACAGGTATAATACACCCAAAACTAATGGTTTCCCCAGTTCCCAGTTACATGAATCCCCAAAACAATTAGAAAATTCTCAATCTTCCTGAACCAAATGCAACCCGAGCAGTCCGGTTCAATCTCGTGGGTGCACATATAGTGTCTCCAGAGTGTGACATGAGGGGTGTATAGAAGAGATACATTAGTATGTACTTGATGTCTGTACATAGAATGAGAGGCTTCAAATTTAAGGATTTCAAAGTCCATTACTTAACCATAATGTCCATAGAACAAGACTTGGCACATATATGTTGCGCTGAGTTCTCCCGATGATGTTGATTCTTGGAAATCCATAATGGACTGGATGTCTTCCGCTGTGGTGAAGCATCTAAAAAGTCCCACGTAGTACTTTCCCTGACGTTTATATGATGAATGTTGGGTTTTCATCATAAATATGTAGTCCAAACCCGCTCCTTTGTGGAGTTGAAGTACACGGGGGGAGTTGGACATGTCATAGAGGTGTTTGAATGTCATATGAATATGGGAATTGTTTACAAAGTTATCATGGATGGCTTTGGAAATTAAGGATTATAGGGACTCAATAGGAAGAGACAAAAGACTGGTATTTCCATTTTTCATCAGAAAATTATGAAAACATCATACTTAGTAATTCTTAAGTAAATTTTTTGTTTGTCCAGTTCTAGTTTTCCGGTGTTTTCTAAACTGAATCCTCTGATACCAACTGTGACAGCCCGACCCTAGAATAGCCGGAGCTTCTTCCTTGAAACATGATGTGTAATTTTTAAAAAAACATTCACTAATATTTTTCACATCATGTTCCAAATAGAGGATTGATTCTATTCAGGTTCTGGGAAACCAGCTACTTCTAACATGCTTCTTCAGTTGAAAACTGTTACATGAAAAATTTATTACAAAAATGTAGGGTGAGCATAAAAATGCCCAGTAAGGGGATTTAAAATAAAATAATATACCAAATATAATTTTTGAAATCATTCTTTAAGATTTTCCATAAAACGTTTTCTTAATAAATTTTGAAACACATGTAACAAGTCATAACAATTGTCTAAAAATAAAAGAGCACAATTAAAAGAATCTTAACAAGTTTACGAGGGATCATGATTCAATTGTAGGCATTGTCATTTGTAGTAATAAGTAAAATACATTCTAAATAAGAATAACTTATGAATATAACAATTTATGTTTAATAACTAATAGCAAGACATAATCTGTGTTGTGCATAAAGGTAATAAATTCAATTTCATACACTGGTTACTAAATCACTGAGTGCTAAATAAACGTTATGCCATAAACATTTACTTTTTTTGATACTCATAAGTACTGGATCTTAACCATGGATATTCTATTAGTAGAATATCCACATGGTTAATTAATTATCATAAAAATAATTAGGGAACGTATAATACCACACCTTGTCAAGACCTCGTGTCAATACCTAAAATTTCAATGGCCTCAGGCCACGACCTGATTGTCTCATGAGAACTATTGATGCATCGAGGGGCTTTCATTAACCGGTCCCCAACCTGTTATACCGAGTGTATTACATTCCTTATATGCCACAAAGGGTCATATATTCAAAATGTCCCACACCACTTTGAATTTTTAATTTTCTCATTTCATATTATTGATGGTGCCCTATTCCACTTTGAATAATTTGATTCATAATTCCATAAAAGGTTATAAGAGTTAAAATTACATTAATTATCATTTATATATATATATATTGATTTAGGCATATAAGTATTAATTACAAAACTAACAACTTCATGGCTATGTCATTGACTAGTGGGTGTGATAAGCATATTATGGAATATTTGATGACAACTAATGCACTAAAACAAATACAAATTTTGTTACATAAAATGATAACCCAAAAACTCTAAGACTTTATTAATAAATACATGTTAGAATTTCACATGGATACATAATAAATTAAAAAGATAAAGCAAATATCTCTGGTGAGGTATTAAACTGATAGATGCTAATACATTTATTATTTGATATACTTTAGTATAACACATCACAATGGTATCGATAATTCTAAAAATGGAAGGTATGAGATTCAACCAAAACTAACACCATTTAATATAAAGATAATTAATTCATAAATATGAATATAAATGTTACAAAAACCAAAATATTAAACTCATGATCTCTCCACAATTACTAAACAGGTCATAAGTATAATATTTGGAATATCCACAATTAGTGTTTCATGTTAATTGTTCATACAAAATGGTGTTTATAAATAGTAGTGTTTTAAACAAAAAAAATATTTTGAAAACTCATGTTTTATTCTTTCTTAGTAATCCTTGGAAAATTATATGTAAAATTGAGGATCAATGTTTATTTTTATTCACATATATTCACATATCTGAATACTGATTATGTATTAAAGGGTTTAAACCAAAAATCCATTGACACCCATATGACTTTAATATTTTAGTCACATTAATTAACAAGAAGTACATAAACATTAAATCATAATATAAAAATTTAAAATGTTTATTTATTAAAAAAATTATATAAATGTAAACCACGATCACACATATAACTTTTATGAACAATCATTAATATCTATGGGTCTTACACCAAAATCAATCAATGCATACATGTTTATAAAAATGTCAATAAATCATTTAAGTACAATATTGAGAGACTTAAATCAGGTTCAGAAGGTTAGTTACACAAACTATATAATTATACATACCCATGTACACACTCTATATATATATATATATATACACAAATATAATTCATTTTTTTTAAAACAAAAAAAAATTCTACCACTTCCTTGAAACTCAAAGTTTAGAGGCCTTGTAACTGAACATAATAGAGGTTCTTTTAAAACTGTATGGTTATATATATATATATATGTTCATAAATAATCAGATATATAAGGTATATATATATATATATGTATGTATTTCAGGAAGAAAAGAAAATAATCCTTCATGTTCAAAAAGATTACACAACCCAAAGTCCGTAAGACTTACGGTCAGGTATTTGCGGGTTTTCACCCAAACCACAAGGATGTATATATATATACATATAGGAGTATACATATTTATATAATTATATAAACATACAACATAACATGAAATTCAATATAAGTTTCCCCTACAATCATAATACTATTTGAACTCAAAAATATGAGGATCGGTATAAGAGAAAATGTTAACTAAACCATAAGTTTGTATACATAATCTGATGAGAATATATATATATATATATAGGTTTATACATCCAATGAAACAAAGAAAGACAACTCTTTTCCCTTACCTTGGTTTGAGGAGGAGGAGGGGCTTGGGAAAAGCTTGGAGGACCTTTAAGGATACTTGCAAAGAGGGAGGGACGAGAGGTTAGTATGAAAACAGATTGTTTAAATAAACTAAATTATACATAGATTATACAGAATATTTTAATGCCACTTTCAAGGAATAAGAAACCTATTCAGTTTAAAATAAGAGAGGGGTGTCAGCCTTATGGAAAATGCATGAATGGAGGGGATTTAGAGAGTGATGTGAGAAACCACAGGTGTGGAAAAATGGTGAAAGTAGGAATAGGGTTACTGGTCTGGCATAGGCGGGAGAAGAAGAAGACCGCGCAGGAGAGGAAATCCTAAAAACAAATAAATGATGGAGATTAAATGGAGACTGATCCAATGATGGAGGAGAAACCACAGATTTTAAAAAGGTATAGAAGTTTTTGATTAGATCGAGATTTAATCGGATGAATTAGATCAATACGGAGTTTTAAAATTACTCGGACGGTCATGATTAGATATGTGTTGGATCATATGACGTACAAAAATTTGGGGGATTCCATGTCTACTAAGGATCGAGCGCTGGATCGAAAAAGATGGCCCATATTGTGTGCGATGTGATCCAATGGAATGGATCTTGCTAATCATTAAAATTATCATCCCACATCGAAAAAAGGGACGTTTCAAAGATTTTTATAAGCCCGGAGCTCTCGAACTTATGACATATTACTCCTTCCCCCCCTCCCAGTATCACCCCATACTGGGTTCTGCGGGCGTGCTCCTGTGCCCACCCATGCCACTGTGCCACCCCGCGTGGTGGCACCTCTGGTTCCCTCATGCGCTTATGTGTTCCCTTAGGGGTAGATCTGCCCCTCGCTTGCTAGACCTAGCAGGTTCCCACAGGCCGGCCTACGCCAAGGCTAGCGGCTAGGATCAGCTTCCTAGAACTTGCTGCCTCTCTCAACCCAGCTAAAGGACTGGCACCTAGTGTGTATATTGTCATGACCCGTCCTCGGGGCCCGTTCCGTGACTACCCCAAGCCCACCTCCCATAGGCCAGGGGCTAGTTACTAGCACCAAGGCATAAATCCAGACAAAAAGGGGAAGGCATTGCCTTTATAAAGTAAACAAACATCACATAGTAAATGAGCAGATGTAAACACTAAGTAAAACCGAGTACAAAAGTAAGTGCAGAAAGAAAATGGGCCAGAATACAAACCAAAACTAAAAGTAAAGTACAACTGGAAAGAAAGTATAGAAACTGAATGTAAACTAGCAACGTCGAGCCATCCACTGGAAGTCCCACCTGAAGGGTGGGTACAGATAGCCACCTCAGCTCCTCGGGTCCAGCCATCTACTCCGTGTACATCCCGCCCAGTGGTCCACCTCCAGGTACCGACTACTTCACTAGCCTCTACCACGATCAGCACTATCCGTCGTCTACATCCAACACAACGTAGTGCGGACATAGCCCGTGCAGGGGTGAGTATACACTACTCAGTAGGGACCCTGAGACCCCCGAAGGTCTCCCAGAATCCACAAAGGATAATCCACAAAAGAAAGATACAATCACGAAGTAACAACCAAAACTACTTAGGTATATTCCCATACATATACCTAAGTCATCAATTCCAGTTCGACTCCAACACCCGATCCCAAGTTCGATCACGTCCACACAGGATAGTACATCCCAATCCACATTGGAAAGCAAGTTAAACATATCTAAGATAATGATTGAAAGTCAAGACTCAGCTCACACAGGTATACTTCTTCATAAGGTGATAGAGATGATCAGATATAGACATTGATTCATCTATGTCGGGACCCATGTAGGATACTAAACCAGCCAAGCTGCCAAACCCACAAAGGATTTCAGTGCAGTCTTCTTTGCCATCGAACCCACATAGGATTTCAGTACGGTCTTCATCGCTGTCGAACCCACATAGGATTTCAGTGCAGTCTTCATCACTGTCGAACCCACATAGGATTTCAGTACGGTCTTCATCGCTTCCGAACCCACATAGGATTTCAGTGCAGTCTTTATCCCCATCGAACCCACATAGGATTTCAGTACGGTCTTCATCACTGCAGTTACAGCCAGCTCAAGGGTTCCCGCACACAGCATGCTCATTCCGGGAGGGTCAGCTCCATGAGCCAAGGGGTCGATACATCAACTGACAAGTAGTCTGGAGTTGATGTATCTCAAAGTTCTGTCTCGACAATAGGAACTCAACGTGACAGACGGCGCGTCAATCGGACGCCCGGTCTGAGAGTTATTGGCTTTTTCGTTCGAGGGGACCAGTTGGTTTTTAAGTCAAAACCAACCCAACCACACTCCAACTACATCCAAACCTTCAGTAGAGTAATCCAAAAGGTCCATCTCACTAAGAGGAATCCAACAAAGTCGACGGCACGTCAATCGGACTTCCGGAGCTCAAGTTATAAGTGTTTCCGCTCCGAGGGCCCTGTTGCTTTCGCGTTCGAACCAACTTAGCCATACACAAAGTTCTCTGAAACCTTGAGAGTAATATACAGAAACAGCCGTCTCAATCCAAGGATTGCATCTCAACTGACGGTGCATCGATTGGAGGTCCATAGCCCAGTATACGGGCGTTTGAACAGAACTGTCCGGAAATAGGGGGTTTTGGGCCCGGACCGACCCGGCCCAAGACCCCCTGGGTCATCCTGGCCCGGTGCAGCTCGGCGCTGGCTGAGTGGGGTCGGCTCGGCGCTAGCTGAGCAGACGCACAAGGGGGCGGCTTCCCCCTTGATTGATGTCACGTCCCCCACGTGGGGGCCGCTCCTTGCCAGTGGACGCGGCCCAGCGTCGCGTCTCCCTCGGTCCCGCGCGGTCGCGGGACCAGTCGGCTGCCGCCGCGGCTTCAACCGTGGCGGTCCCTCCTGGCGGCACGTCGGGACGCCGCCACCTCCGGGTAGCCGGCCGGTGCGGGGCGCCAACGACCCATGCCACCGGTGTAGTCCGCGGCCCACCGGAGTTGCTCCGGTGGTCCGTTTTCAATTCCTTCTGGGCCGACGTTCATGCGGGTCTCGCACTTTACTACGGAATCATCAAACCGCCTCTCTGTCATCTCTCTTCGATCCACCATCAATAAAACAATCCGAAGAGCCTTCGAATCACCGCAACGGCGCGGCGCGACGGCGCCCCACTTCTTTGCCCGTTCATCATTGTTTCCGCGCAGTGTCGTTGCAGTGCGCCATCTTTGCTCGTGCCATAATAAGTACAACCATGAAAGGGGGAGGAGGGTCAGCCGTGTTCGTTCGGTCCAACCTCCTCCCGTTATTACGATAATAGGTGGCCCAATAAGAAGTCGATGAATGGAAAAAGAAATTTCACTGGAAAAAAACAAATAACCCCTACCTCAAGGTGTCGTCGAACGGAGGTTCGTCACGGGAAAGAAAATCACGGAAGAAGGCTTCGCGGAGAAGAGAATCATCAGCGTCACGGTACACGGCATTGCGTCTTTGATCTCCGAGGTTTTGGCGTTCTTCATCGCCCTTCGTCAGAGTTCGGAGTCCTTCATCGGCGACGGTGTGTTCTTCGCATTCTTCAAGGAGGAAGATGAGGATTCCAAGACTTGTCTCTCCTCTTCAAATCCTTCTCCCACAACACAACCACCTAATAAAATAAGTCTTTGCCTTATTTTATTTCTCATGCCAACTGTTTTTTTTTTGAAATTCAAAATCAGATCACGATTTAATTATCGAGCATTGACCAATTAATGAGGCGTTTAATAATTAATTAAATGCGAGAGTTGACATGGCATTTAAGAGGGGGTGCGGGTGAGTTACATAATTAAATGCACGTGGAAGGTAAAGGAAATAAAGGGGGTGGGGTTCGTGTGGTCCCCACCTCACTAATATCCTACCTAGGATTTAGGGTATTAGTGGTACCCACTCCAACCGCCATGCCTGGGTTATCATTACTTAGAATAAAAATAAAATTGTACCACAATATTTTATTTTTATTCTTTAGTTAACCCAACAAATTAAAAACCTCACCCGAGAAAACACAACTCTGGAAAAGGTATTCATAAGCAATTACCAGCGCTGTGATTCCATCGGTGCACTCAGAATTCGATTCTGAGCACCGGTTCAAAAGTTAGGAAAACCCGCTAGTTCGTTCACTGAATGTACTCGAGCTAAACTTTGGAAATTGATTCTGGGCACACCGGGCCTCGAAATCAGGTGCCGTCAGAAACTGTGTTCTAGTAAATTCCTAAAGGAAATTAAGAAAAAAAAATTCTCTTGAATTTTACGGGTCTTTACATTACTCCCATCTCAGGGCTTTAGGTCCCCGTAAAGATACATCATAAACTAGGGGAAAAAATGTGGGTACTGAGCATGCATCTGAGCCTCCCGCTCCCAAGTGCTCTCCTGGAGGTTCCCGTGCTGCCATCTGATGTGCACTAGAGGTATCGATCGTCCATGTAGGACCCGCTCCTATCGATCCTTGATCTCCATCGGGACCTCCGCAAAAGTTTCCCCATCGTCAATGTCCAGCTCCCCATGGTCGATGATATGCATCGAGTCATGCACGTATCTCCTCAGCTGAGATACGTGGAAGACGTCGTGCACCCTGTGCAACTAAGGTGGTAGAGACAAGCGATAATCCACCTCGCCTATCCTGCTGAGGACTTGGAATGGTCTGATGAAGCACGGAGATAACTTGCCGCCCCGGCCAAATCTCCGTAATCCACCTCGAGGTGAGACCCACAAGAAGACGTGGTCACCATCCTCGAACTCCAGTGGCCTCTGCCTCTTATCAGTATAAAACTTATTCCAGCTCTGAGATGTCCTCATCCGCTCCTGGATGACCTGGACCTTCTCTGTCGTGGCCTGGACCATCTCTGGTCCCACAAGTGCTAACTCCCCCAGGTCTGTCCAACACAGAGGTGATCTGCAAGGTTGGCCATACAATGCCTCGTATGGTGCCATCCCAATGGTAGAGTGGTATCTGTTGTTGTACGTGAACTCCACCAAGGGTAGATGGTCCTCCGAGCGGCGACCAAAGTCTAGGACACATGCACGGAGCATGTCCTCGAGAGTCTGAATGGCCCTCTCCGTCTGACCATCCGTCTGAGGGTGAAAGGTGGTGCTCAGACATAGTTGTGTCCCGAATACCTCCTGAAACCCCTTCCAAAGCTTGGAAGTAAAGCGAACATCTCGATTGGAGACGATAGATGTGTGTACACCATGAAGCCGTACAATCTCTTGAATGTAGAGACGTCCCAAGCTCTCTACTGAGCCCTGCTCTCTGATGGGAAAGAAGTGGTCCGACTTGGTGAGTCGGTTGACAATCACCCTAATGGAGTCATGACCTCTGGAAGTGCATGGAAGTCCAATCACGAAATCCATATATATCCCATCCCACTTCCACTCCAGGACCTCCAAGGGTTGTACCAAGCCTACTGGTACCCGGTGCTCTACCTTCACCTGCTGGCAGGTGAGGCATAAAGAAACGAACTCTGCCATAGCCTTCTTCATACCCGGGCACCAGTGCTGTCGTCTGAGATCCTGGTACGTCTTCGCCACTCCTGGATGTACCGCTAAATGGGAAGTGTGAAAATATCTCAGCACCTCCTCCTGCAAAGCATCTGGTACCATGGTACATCCTCTGAAAAGGACATCGTGCTCTCCTCCTACGGATAATCCATCAGGTGCATGTCCTGATGATATCTGCGCACGCCACCTCTTACAGTCAGCGTCCCCACACTGTGCCTCTCTAACCCGCTGCATTAGTGGAGGAGTGACTGTGAGTGACTGAAGAAAGGATGCTCCATCTCTATCCATCAAGGATATCTGCAAAGCGGCTACCTGCTTCGTCGCCTCCCCGAGTAGCTGGATGCCTGTCCTCCTGCTGAGAGCATCAGCTACTACATTCCCTTTCCCTAGAGTATAGACTATCTCAAAGTCATAGTCCTGAAGGAACTCAAGCCATCGCCGATGTCTCAGATTTAGGTTTTTCTGTGAGAAGATGTACCTGAGACTCTGGTGGTCAGAGTAGACTATAAAGTGATCGCCCATTAGATAGTGTCGCCACATCTTCAGAGCGAAGACCACTGCTGCTAACTCTAGGTCATGGGTAGTGTAGTTCTACTCAGGCTTCCTCAACTGATGTGATCTATAGGCGATCACGGCCCACTCCTGCATCAGCACACATCTGAGTCTGGTCCCCGATGCATCGCATGAGACTACGTACCCTACTCCCTCCTCCGGTAGTCTCAAGATAGGCGCGCTGGTCAATCTCTGTCTCAGATCCTGGAAGCTCTACTGACATCTGTCTCACCACACGAAGGGTTTCCCCTTCTTCTTCAAAGCTGGGAGTGGTGCCACAACTCTGGAGAAGTCCGGCACAAATCTCCGGTAGTACCCAGCTAGACCCAAGAAACTCAGTGTAACACCCCGATATTTTATGAAAAATATTCTTTTTAATTTCATTGATGTCTTCTGTTGTACGCTACACCAAGATTATCTTTCTCTATACAAAAACTGTATTAGCTTGTAGTATACGCAACCTTGACTTGGCTTGCATTACACGCAATCACGACCTTCCTCGATAGAGTGTGTTGTACGCAATACTGGGTTTTACTAAACAACGATATATTATTATAATATTAATATGAACTAGACGTTATGAATATTATTCACTAAATTTTAATTTTATAACATTATTATTAATCTTACACATTATCTAGAACATGGTATAAGAACAAAATAATTTTTTTGGGTAAAATAATTATTTTTCAAAAAATGCAGTTTTGTCGCATTTTGATGGCACACCCATTTTAAATTTAATTTTTGACATGTTTATAAGTTCAATTTTACAAAATAAAATTACTTTTTTGAATCAGGATATAAAATTTTACCTTGGATAAATTTTTCATATTATTCTGATAACTTTCATATTTTAATGAATAGTAAAAACACGCTATATTTTAATTAAAAACAACTTTTCTCATTGTAATAATTTATGCGGTTAAATTATAATATTGAATGCTTTTAAAGTATAAATAGAATATATTTTTACCATTTAATGTAATTTATGTCATTAGCATTTATTTTACCTTGAATTCGTAGGTTAAATCAATTCAATATTTTGCAATGTTTTAAACAAAAACCCGTTTTCTTTCGACAACGGGATTAATTTTAATATAATTTCTGAAACTTCTGTGTATTGAATTTGGAAAAATGGATTCCATATTTGGTATCAGTGGGTCCAAATTATATTAATAGACTACTTTTTATTTTTGGGTATTATGAATAGTAACTACGGTAAATTTTATTTATCATAGTAAAAGGTAAATCGGGTAATTAAGGGTACATATAATATTATAAAATTACCCTAACACTTGTCATAATACAATTGGATGATTATATTTCATCCTAAGTCATATTTGGGCCGAAATGGAATCCATTAGAACCCACTTGGAGGTGATTAAGACCTTTATATTATTTTATTTAAAGGAAAGTGAAATATGTCTCACTCAACTTTAATAATTAATGTATTTTTAATACAAGTTTATACAGAATATAAATTCGGTTATAAATACTCATTTAAAATATAAATTTTTTTTATTTATCATGGTAATTTATTTTTAATTTTGAAGAGTTATTTAATTACCTTATTATCTTATACATCAATGATGCGGAAATTATTTATTTAGTGAAAAAGCAATAATATAGTTTTTATTGAAATAGTAATACATATCAAAAGGCCCAAAAATCTGCAAAAAACTTATTATTACTATATATATAAACCATAATCATCCACTGGCCAAATTGTTTACCATTTGGATCCTTATTAAGGCGATTATGATACTTATATTATTTTATTTTAAATGATGCCAAAGATGTCACCTTCATAATTTAATAAATATAACAATTTAAATATTGTGATTTTAAGATGATAAATTCGAGTAAAAGTATTATTGTGAAATTTAATAGATTAATATTTATCGTAGGATTTTATTTTTAATTTTTATAAAACAAATAAGTATATTTAAAAATTATACAAAAATGTTGTAGTAATTATTTTATTAAGAGATAAACCAAATAAATGGTTTTAAAAATAATAAAATAAATATTATATGTACTATTTAATGTTCTATACTAATTTTTTTGAAACATATGACCTTTTATAAATCTATTAAATATTTTATTTAGAACATATCTTCTGTATATAGTTTATTTAAATTCAAATAAATGAATAGTGTCAAAATTGACACTATTGTTATGTTATAAAAATAACATATTATAAAATTGTTTAAAAATCACCAAAATATTTAAAATTATAAACTTAAATTTATATGGTCTAAAATATTATAAATTATCCAATTATGGACAATTCACAACAAATATATAATTATTTGTCATAATTTAAAATTTAGAATGTTATTACCACAAATAAAATTACATTGATTAAATAAGGATAAATCAAGTTGATATTGTTAAAAATAAATTCATAACATGTCTAAATTTTATTTTTTGATTAGATTACAACTCTATATCATCTAATATTTGAATATTATTCATCTTTTGTGGGTTTTATGTGGGGTTAGATTTATTATAAATTAATATTTTTAAGATTTCCAAAGGTGCCCCTCTCCTCCCTTATAAAAGGGCACCTCCCCCCTCTCCTCCTCACACCAATTGGAGCCTTCCAGCTCGGCCAAACCCTAGCCATTTAACTTACCCACTTCCCTAGAAACATCCTAGATGTCCTAGTCTTCTTCAAAGACCAATTTTTGTGCCCTAAGAGGAGGTCTCAAAGAGGCGCTTCAAAGAAGAGGTAATGTCCGTTACCGATTCTTTCAACATTATTTCTTTATCTACTTCTTCTTATTTAGTTGTTTCATTATGAAGTAATAACATCAGTATCACTCATATACTTATATGTTATTATACGTATGAAACAACCCTATTTCACCATCTATCCGTCCTACGGAAAATGAAATCACCGCGCGTGCGTACGTATGGAATACCGTCTCCACGCCATGGTGTAATCTATTTTCCACCACCACCTTACTTGGATGGGTATAATGGTGTAAATAATGACTATATATGATTATTGTAAATTGATATTGATTATGAAATAGTATACATGCATTCCAATACAGTTCCATGGGAATGATATCATCGCTCGTGCGTACGTACGGATTACCGTCTCCACGACGCGATGAGATTCATTTTCCATGTTAACAATTCAAAAATGATTATAAAGTATATCTAATAAGTAATAATGAAATATATGACATAATAATGCTACTGTATTTATGTATATATATATGTATGTCATATACTTAATTCCATTCAATTCAATAAGGAAACGAAAACAGCGTTCATGCGTACGTACGGCCTACCGTCTCCATGAACGGTGTATTTATTTCCATTTATCGATCTACTATATATATTTATATTCTGAATATATATTATATATAAATCTTGTTTTACATTCTGGATGTAAGTAATCATGATATATGTAATCATATGAATAATTACAAGTTAAAACACAAATGACAAATGAAAAGATTTTACCCAAAGCGCTACTTTAACATGAATTTACAAAAGAACGGGTAATATAAAGTCATAAGTGAACCATGTATGATGTAATAAAAATGAATATGATTTTGTAATAATTCAATGACATTATTTAAATCATTATACAGGAGGTTCAGATCCATATGAAGCATATCAGACCTAAGGTAAGGGAAAATCTCACAATATCAATTTTTATCCGAGATTGTTTATTCTTCGGTATTTACTGGGGCATATTTATCATCCACATCCATGTTTCTTCAATATTTAATATTATTTCTATCCTCCTACAATTTTTTAAATCCAATTTTACCCTTCAGTGAGTTTTAAGTAAAATATATGAAAGGAATCTTTTGTCGTTTTTCGTATGAGGTACTTTTTGACTTTTCTGACATAAGTATGAGAAGAATGTTTTTTTAAATTATACGACATGAATGGATTTTTAAAACATTATTTCCAAGAAGATTCCTTTACATGTTTTCAAGCTTATTTTTAATCAAATTATTTTAGTTTAAAATTTTATGACATGTTAAGAAAGGAAAAAATGTTTTTGAAGTAGAAAGGATATTTTCCTCAAGAATGGAGTTCAAGTGTTTTATCAAAATTATTTTCCATCTAATATAATATAGGGTTCTATTTCTATCCCTATTATTAAATTGAATTGATTTTTTTGTGATGGAAATATTTTTATGAATTCCTTTATCTTATATGAATTTTTTTATGATGACACGATGTTTAAGAATCCCATTTTTATTACATGGGTTATGAAATTATGTATGATTTATGATTTTGTGGCACACATAAGAATGGTTTCATTATGAGATGGGTGGGGCCTATATCTCCCTCCAATGAATTGGGTAAAGATTTATATCTCATGAGATAGACATGGCTGGAATGGTAAGTTAATCCGGTTTAGTGTTACAGGACTGAAACGAGAAGTGAACTCGATTCAGAAAGGGACTTTGTCCACTAAGATGTTCTTGGCAGCAATGCCTTGGCTACTATGGAAATCATAACAAGTGCTGAATGGTTGCCACCATTACATGTTTTATTCCCATTCTATTTTATCGTGATTGATGTTCCTTTATGATATATTCCTTACGTACTTCCAAGATTTTTGTCTTTGCTCAAAGTTTTAATGTTTAGATTTCATGTTCATGTTTTTGCTTTCAAAAGTTTATGGATTGTTTTATGTTCTCTATGTTTTCCCTTACTGAGCATTTGAGCTCACCCTTTTTATGTTTTATTTTCCCCAGGAAATAAATAAAGGTTTTAGGTAAGGAAACAAAAATGGGAAGATCGTTATGGGAGATGTTGAAGATCTTTCAACATGATTAGATGTTTATATTCTGAGTTTCTGAAGACACTAAACTATTACTGTCCTTTTGTGTCTATTTTTTTGTTATGTTTTAAGTATTCCGCAAAAGTAATGTAATTTCCATGTACATCAATCTTTGGGTCTCTACAATTGGTATGAGAGGAAAGTTTTAGTCAAACTTTGGAAACTAGTATGCAAACAAGTTAGTGAGATCCCTAAAGATATTTCTAAGGTATGTCTAGGTTTTTCCCTAAGGATAAGTATAAGTATTGGTTATAGTACTAGAATTGCGCTAAAGATCTTATAATTTAATGCAAGATGTTAGATATTGAAGGTACTCCCCCTTTACTATGTTGTTTTCCCTAGCATGATTTTTTCCTCTCACACTATTCTTTTTGGGTTTTAGAAAATGGCTGGAAATAGGAAGATTCACGATAATGGAGGATATGATGGACAATGGAATGATATTCTTCATGAGCTACCAAATGAAACGGGATTTGGAAGTCCAAACATTGTTATTATGCCTAATCAGAAATCTCAAAATATGATCAATAATCTCAACTTTGGTAAGTTTACCAACTCATATAATAAGAGAAAGATGGAGTTTCATGATGATCATAGAGGAAAGAAAGTTCAATTTCCCTCATGTTAATCATGTGGGAAGAGGCATCGAGGAGATTGTTTCAAAGGAACTAGAAGATGCTCTGGGTGTGGAAAAGAATGACACAAATCCAGTAAGTGCAAAGAAAAAGGTTCAGTTAACACCATGGACAAGGATAATGGTATTGCTACAACATCAACAATGATTAGATGTTTTAAATGTGGAATGTATGGGCATTATTCAAACCAATGCCCTAAGTGAAAATCTCATGATGAGAATCAGCATGGTCATATGGGTAGTATTTATGTGGACGATGATGAAGAGACTGCAAATGAAATATGAGACAAAAGAAATGATGAAACTTAGTCAGTGGTTTAAGAAGTTAGTGGAATGATTATATGTTTATAAAGAATAATGTATGGTACTATGAAATAAAGAATCATCTAAGGATTGTTACACTATTTTTTTCCTAAAGTATTTGAAAGTATATATTGAATGGTACTGGTAACCATGGAAGGTTATTCATATATTTTCGGAAAGTAGATGATATGTGCATAATTAAGGGATAAGAAGATAATGAGATGTTTGATTTTATTCATGAGCTCATGATTGATATAAGGACTAAGTGATATTATGGTTTGATTATAAGATTTTTTGGTATTTTGGTATGTGGAAACAGTTACCTTTTGACATCATTCATGTTTTCACTAAGATTAAATGGATTTTTATTTTTTTTCAAGAGAATACATGATTAAGGTATTCACATGTTTGTAATTTGACCAACAAGATATATCTTATGATATATGGGGGATAAATGATGGAATTCACGTGATTGTTATGTGACATTTCAAGTAATCATTTTCTTTATACTATGAGCTTGGACATAAAAATTTTGGATAAGCCTAAAGATTGGAATGGATTATGTTGGACATAAGTAATTATTGTTTAAGGATAGAACTTTTTTTCGATATTATTGATGGGATGTTATAGTAATGTAGTTTTAGAAAAAGGACAACCTACAGGACGGGTGACAACCCATCGCGTCGGACAAGACTGTGGGAATCGAACTCACAATTGAAGTGTGACATGCCTTTATCACCTACCATTGGCCTACGATAAGTCCCTGGTTAGTGGAAACTAGTTTTATTTTATTAAGCAGTATGATAAATAAAGTATAAGTCCATTTTTGGAACCATATACGATTAATCTCACCATAAGATGGACTTATAACTTTTGCTAACCTTTTGTTTGAAATAGAAGGAATGACCCATCATTATATCACATGATCTTCTAACGCTTCACGAATAACAAATTCAACTTCATTTATTTAAGTGATGTAGTGTAAATTGTTCAATTCATGAACAACAGTGAGATTGTACCAAAATCATGTAATTATTTCTTTTAATTCATCAACTTTAGGGAAATGATCTTGAAAACCAAAAATGTTTTCCTAGTGCCCTTATATCCGATGAATCAGATGGTACCTTAGATCATCACAAATTTATGTCTTTGTGATTGTTGACTTTTTCATAGCCATGTTCTTTACCACTCTCCATCAGAACTTGATGGTTAGATTTTTCTTCAATATCCATATTTTCACCTATGTTCTCCTATGTGGAAACCCAGTGATGAGTTAATTTGGGTAACCAATATGTTTCATACTTCACTTTTTAAAATGAATTTTTTTATTCCTTTTTACAATTTGGGTTTCTATTAAAACTTTAGTGTAGTAAACCATTTATAACTCCGACGAATTTTGAGGGTGAAATTCATTTTAAGGGGGGTAGAATGTAACACCCCGAGATTTTATGAAAAATATTCTTTTTAATTTCATTGATGTCTTATGTTGTACGCTACACCAAGATTATCTTTCACTATACGCAAAACGTATTAGCTTTTAGTATACGCAACCCTGACTTGTCTTGCATTACACGAAATCGTGACCTTCCTCGATAGCGTGTGTTGTACGCAATACCGGGTTTTACTAAACAACGATATATTATTATAATATTAATATAAACTAGCTCTTATGAATAGTGTTAACTAAATTTTGAATTTTATAACATTATTATTCATCTTACACATTATCTAGAAGATGGTATAAAAACAAAATAAATATTTCGGGTAAAATAAGTATTTTTCAAAAAATGCAGTTTTGCCGCCTTTTGATGGCGCACCCATTTTAAATTTAATTTTTGACATGTTTATAGGTTAAATTTTATAAAATAAAATTATTATTTGGAATCAGGATATAAAATTTTACCTTGGATAAATTTTTCATATTATTGTGATAACTTTCATATTTTAATGAATAGTAAAACACGCAATATTTTAATTAAAAACCACTTTTTTAATTGTAATAATTTATGTGGTTAAATTATAATATTTAATGGTCTTAAAGTATAAATAGAATATATTTTTACAATTTAATGTATTTTATGTCATTATCATTGATTTTACCTTGAATTCGTAGGTTAAATCAATTCAATATTTTGCAATGTTTTAAACAAAAACCCGTTTTCTTTCGACAATGCGATTAATTTTAATTTAATTTCTGAAACTTCTGTGTATTGAATTTGTAAAAATGGATTCCATATTTGGAATCACTGGGTCCAAATTATATTAATATACTACTTTTTATTTTTGGGCATTATGAATAGTAACAACGGTAAATTTTATTTACCATAGTAAAAGGTAATCGGGTAATTAAGGGTAAATATAATATTATAAAATTACCCTAAAACTTTTTTTAATACAATTGTATTATTATATTTCGTCCTAAGTCATATTTGGGTCGAAATGGAATCCATTAGAACCCACTTGGAGGTGATTAAGACCTTTATTTTATTTTATTTAAAGGAAAGTGAAATATGTCTCACTCAACTTTAATAATTAATGTATTTTTAATACAAGTTTATGCAGAATATAAATTCGGATATAAATACTCATTTGAAAGATAACATTTTTTTCTTTATCATGGTAATTTATTTGTAATTTTTAAGATTTATTTAATTACCTTATTATCTTATACATTAATGATGCAGAAATTATTTATTTAGTGAAAAATCAATAATATAGTTTTTATTGAAATAGTAATGCATATCAAAAGGCCCACAAATATGCAAAAAACTTATTATTAGTGTATATATAAACCATAATCATCCACTGGCCGAATTTTTGACCATTTGGATCCTTATTAAGGCGATTATCACACATATTATTTTATTTTAAATGATTCCAAAGGTGTCACCTTCATACTTTAATAAATATAACAATTTAATTATTGTTATTTTATGATGATAAATTCTAGTAAAAGTATTATTGTGAAAGGTAATAGATTTATATTCATCATAGGATTTTATTTTTAATTTTTATTCAACAAATAAGTATATTAAATAATTATACAATAATGTTGTAGTAATTATTTTATTAAGAGATAAACCAAATAAATGGTTTTACAAATAATAAAATAAATATTATATGTACTATTTAATATGTTACACTAATTTTATAGAAACATATTACCTTTTATGAATCTATTAAAGCTTTTATTTCGAACATATCTTCTGTATATATTTTCTTTCAAATCAAATAAATGAATAGTGTCAAAATTGACACAATTGTTATGTTATAAAAATAACTTATTATAAAATTGTTTAAAAATCACAAATATATTTAAAAATTATAAATTTAAATTTATATGGTCTAAAATGTTGTAAAGTATCCAATTATGGACAATTCACAACAAATACGTAATTATTTGTTATAATTTAAAATTTAGAATGTTATTACCACAAATAAAATTAAATTCATTAAATAAGGATAAATGAAGTTGATAATGTTTATAATAAATTCCTAACATGTCTAAATTTTATTGGTTGATGAGATTACAACCCTATATCATATAATATTCTAATATTAGTCATTTTTGAGGTTTTTTAGTGGGGGTAGATTTATTATAAATTAATATTTTTAAGATTTCCAAAGGTGGAATTCTCCTCCCTTATAAAAGGGAACCTCCTCCCTCTCCTCCTCACACCAATCTGAGCCTTCACGCTCAGACAAAACCTACCCATTTAACTTCCCCACTTCCCTAGAAATATCCTAGAGGTCCTGGTCTTCATCAAAGACCAATTTTAGTGCCCTAATAGGAGGTCTCAAAGAGGAGCTTCAAAGAAGAGGTAATGTTCGTTACCGATTCTTTCAACTTTATTTGTTCTTCTACTTATTCTTATTTAGTTGTTTCATTATTAAGTAATAACATTAGTATCACTCATATACTGATATTTTATTATATTTATGAAACAACCCTATTTTACCATCTATCCATCCTACGGAAAATGAAATCACCGCGCGTGCGTACGTACGGAATACCGTCTCCACGTCGTGGTGTAATCTATTTTCCACCCCCACCTTACTTGGATGGGTATAATGGTGTAAATAATGACTATATTTGATTATTTTAAAGTGATATTGTTTCTTAAATAGTATACATACACTCCAATACAATTCCATGGGAACGATATCATCTCTCGTGCGTATGTACGGATTACCGTCTCCACGACGCGATGAGATTCATTTTCCATGTTAACAATTCAAGAATGATTATAAAGTATATATAATAAGTAATAATGAAATATATTACATAATAATGCTACTGGATTTATTTATATATATATATATGTCATATACTTAATTCCATTCTATTCAATAAGGAAACGAAAACAGCGTTCGTGCGTATGTACGGCCTACCGTCTCCATGAACGGTGTATTTCTTTCCATTTATCGATCTATTATATATATTTATATTATGAATATATATTATATATAACTCATGTTTTAAATTATGTATGTAATTAATCATGATCTAATTAATCATATGAATAATTACAATTTAAAACACGGACGACAAATGAAACGATTTTACCCAAAACGCTACTTTAACATGAATTTACAAAAGAACGGGTAATATAAAGTCATAAGTGAACCATATATGTTATAATATCAATGAATATGATTCTTTAATAAGTCAATGACATTATTTAAATCATTATACAAGAGGTTCAGATCCATATGAATCATATCGGACCTATGGTAAGGGAAAATCTCACAATCTCAATTTTTATCCGAGATTGTTTATTCTTCGGTATTTACTGGGGAATATTTGTCATCCACATCCATGTTTATTCAATATGTAATATTATTTCTATCCTAATACAATCATTTAAATACAATTTTACCCTTTTGTGAGTTTTTAGTAAAATATATGAAAGAAATCTTTTGTCATTTTTCGTACGAGGTACTTTTTGATTTTTCAGATATAAGTACAAGAAGAATGTTTTTTTTAACTTATATGACATGAATGGATTTTTAAAACATTATTTTAAAAAAGCTTCCTTTATAAGTTTTCAAGCTTATTTTTAATCAACTTCTTTTAGTTTAAAATTGTATGACATGTTAAGAAAGGAAAAATGTTTTTGATGTAGAAAGGATATTTTCCTCAAGAATGGAGTTCAAGTGTTTTATCAAAATTATTTTCCATATAAGATAATATAGGGTTATGTTTATATCCCTATTATTACATTGATTTGATTATGTTGTGATGGAAATATTTTTATGAATTCCATTATCTTATATGAATTTTTTATGATGACACGATGTTTAAGAATCCCATTTTTATTACATGGGTTATGCAATGATGTATGATTTATGATTTTGTGGCACACATAAGAATGATTTCATTATGAGATTGGTGGGACCTAAATCTCCCTCCAATTCATTGGGTAAAGATTTATATCTCATGAGATAGACATGGCTGGAATGGTAAGTTAATCTGGTTCAGTGTTACAGGGCTGAAACGAGAAGTGAACTCAATTCAGAAAGGTACATTGTCCACTAAGATGGTCTTGGAAGCAATTCCTTGGATACTATGGAAATCATAACAAGTGATGAATGGTTGCCACAATTACATGTTTTATTCCCATGCTATTTTATCGTGATTGATATTCCTTTATGATATATGCCTTACGTACTTCCAAGATTTATGTCTTTGCTCAAAGTTTTAATGTTTAGATTTCATGTTCAAGTTTTTTCTTTCAAATTTTTATGGATTGTTTTAGGTTCTCTTTGATTTCCCTTACTGAGAAATTGAGCTCAACCTTTTTATGTTTTAATTTCCCCAGGAAATAATGAATGGTTTTAGGTAAGGAAACAAAAAGGGGAATATCGTTATGGGAGATGTTGAAGATCTTTCAACATGATTAGATGTTTATATTCTGAGTTTCCAAAGACACTAAACTATTATGGTCCTTATGTGTCTGTTTTTTTGTTATGTATTATGTATTCTGAAAAAGTAATGTAATGTCCATGTATGTCAAGCTTTGGGTCTCTACACTCCGTACCTCCATCACGCTCCTGGGTGGCTCCCAAGCTGGCACTGCCTCGATCTTCATAGGATCCACCACAACTCCCGCCTCAAAGATGAAATGTCCCAAGAAGTGGACCTCATGTAACCAGAACTAACACTTCGAGAGCTTTCCATAAAACTGGTTCTCCCAGAGTGTGTCTAGTACAACCCGCAAGTGGTAGGCATGCTCCTCCTCAGTGGCCGAGTATATAAATATGTCGTCGATGAAGACCACGACAAATTGATCGAGGTATGGCTAAAAGATCATGTTCATGAGACTCATGAACACTGTTGGAGCATTGGTTATTCCAAAAGGCATAACCAAGAACTCATAGTGGCCATACCGACATCTGAAGGCCATCTTCTGCACGTCCTCATCTCGAACTCTGAGCTGATGATATCCTGATCTAAGGTCTATCATTGAGAACTACCGTTCTCCCTTGAGCTGATCAAAGAGGTCATCAATCCTCGGTAGAGGATACTTGTTCCTCACAGTCACCCGGTTCAGGCGAGGATAGTCGACACAAAGTCACAAGATCCCGTCCGCCTTCTTGGTGAACAATATCGGGGAAGCCTAGGGTGAAACACTGTGTCAGATGAATCTCTTTCCCTGAAAGTCTTCCAACTGTACTTGTAGATCTCGAAGCTCAGTAGGGGCCATCCGATATGCTGGAGTGGATATCGGGGCTATCCCGGGGTACATGTCAATATAAAAGTCTACCTCTCTGCGAGGAGATAGTCCTGGAACGTCGTCAGGAAAAACATCTGCATACTGATCCACCACTATAGGACAACTCGGACACCGAGCATCAACTGCTCCTAGGATGAGGCTAACCAACTGATGAGTGATGGGTTGTCCTCTCCTCTGCGTGAGTCCATCCTGTGCTACAAAGGCTCCCTTCTCGTTGGTGAAGGTGAACCTGCTCCCGTCGGTGCGTACACACCCCACCTTGTGCCAAATACAGTCGATCTGAGCATGGACTGTAGATAACCAATCCATGCCCAAGATGTCATCGTAAGGGCTCGACGCAGCTACAAAAAGATCCCAACCGAAGCTCTCGCCTCTAAGAGTAAGCTCACACTGCCCGCACCAGTGCGTAATCGTCGAGTCTGCTCCCGTAGGAGTCTTTAGCCGTAAGAATCGAGCCAACGGCTCTGTCGGAATCTCCGAGCTCCGAACAAGGGAAGCGGCAATAAAATAATGACTCGCTCATGGGTCTATCAGAACTGCAGCAAGGGTGGAGTAGACACAGATATTACCTCGAATCATCTTTGGCGTACCGTGGTCATAGGCCTCCACTGCCTGAAGCTGAGCCTATCTCTGCCCGTCAGCTCCCTGTGGTCGGGGTGGGACTCCTAGTGGTGGTGGTGGTAAAGCCTCAAAGCGTCTCCCACCACCTGATGATCGGCCAGATCCCATGCCTCGTCTGCCTGCTCTCGGCAGACCGCCATGGTTGACCCTCTGCCTCTTCCTGGGTGGCCCCTCAAATTTCTATTGCTCCTCTGCACCGCGGGTCGGGCAGTCACGAGCCATGTGGCCCTACCCATCGCATACATAGCACTGCCTTCTCCTCAGAAGGATGGCTCTGCGCCCCGTTCCCTGCACCTCTGAGCTAGTGTCCTGAGGTCATCTGCCTGATGGTCCGGTCTACCTGGACACCTGCGACATCTGTCGACTACCAGCTGCAGACGACTCTGCTACGTGCCGCCCTGTGGTAGGTCTCTCTGCTGGAATAGGCTCAGCAAGAAATATCTCTATGAGAAGAGCTCGCTCTAGTACTCCTGCCTGTGTCAGAATGCTGAGGGAGATCATCGATGTCCAGATCTCATGCCTTAGTCCCCGATCGAATGTCTGGGCCCAGAAGAATGGGTCCCGTACCATGTCTGTCGAATAGCGTGAGAGATCGGTAAATCTCACCAAGTACTGGGCGACCATAATGCTGCCCTGCCGCAGTTGGAGAAGCTCCCGGATGCGCTCCACATGGAGGGTGGCTGGGAAGAACTTCGAGTGAAAGAGGCTCTCAAAGTCCGTACAGAGGAGTGATGTCTCGTCGTGCACCAGGATCATCAAGCTCCACCATCTGCCTATTTCCGCATGTAGGAGGCTCGCTGTGAGGATCACCATGAGGTCAGCTGGTTTACCCGCTAACCTGAAAACTCGTACAACCGCCTCCTGCCAATCCTCAGCTGCCTGAGGGTCCGTCTCCCAGCGAAACATGGGCGGTCTCTGATGCTGAAACTCGTGCAGTGCACTAAGGCGACATGCACTATTAGTGGCTTGGGATGGTAGCATAGGTGGCTCGGCGGGTAGAGGTATCGCCGGTGCCTCTGTTGTCAAAGGGCCCTGCACCGAGGCCTCGTCACTCGGTGGGCTGTCGTCTTGCACAACGCTCGGAACCCTAGCTGGCTGCAGTCATGGGGCCATCCTGAAAAGAAACAGGTGTGCCACGGTCAAACAGTATACCTTGTGAGATAACAAAAAGTAATCACAATGAAAACTTTTGAAACACACATGCAATCAATGTTTTTGTGCATTGAGTCAGAAATCAGAAGTCAAGGTCCTGGTGTACAGATATTTCGGCCACCGCACCAACACTGGACTCCCTGGACTGATAACCATACTCATTACCCTTAACATTATTCCTTCACATAGAAGAAAGATCAGAGTCATGTGTTCTGCGGTAGAACCGAACTCCTCTGATACCAATTTGTCACGACCCATCCTCGAGGCTCGTTCCGTGACTACCCCAAGCCCGCCTCCCATAGGCCAGGGGCTGGAGACAAGCACCAAGGTGTAAATCCCGACAAAAAGGGGAAGGCATTGACTTTATAATGTAAACAAACACCACAGAGTAAACCAGCTGATGTAAACACTAAGTAAAACCGAGTACAAAAGTAAGTGCAGAAAGTAAATGGGCCAGAATACAAACCCAAACTGAATGTAAAGTACAACTGGAAAGAAAGTACGGCAACTGAAAGTAAAGCAACAACGTCGAGCCGTCCACTGGAAGTCCCACCTAAAGGGTGGGTACAGATAGCCACCTCATCTCCTCGGGTTCATCTGTCCTCTCCGTGTACGTCCCGCCCAGCGGTCCACCGCCAGGTACCGACTACTTCACTAGCCTCTACCATGATCAGCGCTATCCGTCGTCTGCATCCAACACAACGTAGTGCGGGCATAGCCCGTGCATGGGTGAGTATACGCTACTGAGTAGGGACCCTGAGACCCCCGAAGGTCTCCCAGAATCCACAAAGGATAATCCCCAAAAGAAATATACAATTATGAAGTAACAACCAACACTACTTAGGTATATTCCCATACATATACCTAAGTCATCAATTCCAGTTCGGCTCCCACACCCGATCCCAAGTTCGATCACGTCCACATAGGATAGTACAAGCCCATCCACAAAGGAAAGAAAGTCAATCATATCAAAGATAATGATTGAAAGCCAAGACTCAGCTCACACAGGTATACTTCTTCGTAAAGTGATAGAGATGATCAGATATAGTCATTGATTCATCTATGTTGGGACCCATGTAGGATACTAAACTAGCCAAGCTGTCGAACCCACAAAGGATTTCAGTGCAGTCTTCATTGTCGTCGAACCCACATAAGATTTCAGTACGGTCTTCATCGATGCCAAACCCACATAGGATTTCAGTACAGTCTTCCTCACCGTCGAAACCACATAGGATTTCAGTATGGTCTTCATCGCTGCCGAACCCACATAGGATTTCAGTGCAGTCTTCATCACCGTCGAACCCACATAGGATTTCAGTACGGTCTTCATCGCTGCAGTTGCAGCCAGCTCTAGGGTTCCTGCACACAGCATGCTCGTTTCGGGAGGGTCCACTCCACGATCCAAGGGGTTGATACATCAACTGACACATAGTCTGGAGTTGATGTATCTCACAGTTCTGTCCCGACAATAAGAACTCAATGTGACAGAGGGCGCGTCAATCGGACTCCCGGTCTGAGAGTTATTGGCTTTTTCGTTCTAGGGGCCCAGTTGGTTTTTAAGTCAAAACCAACCCGACCGCACTCCAACAACGTCCAAATCTCGAGTGGAGTAAGAAAAAAGGTCCACCTCATTAAGAGGAATCCATCAAAGTCGACGGCACGTCAATAGGACGTCCGGAGCTCAAGTTATAAGCGTTTCCACTCCAAGGGCCCGGTTGGTTTCGTGTTCGAACCAACCCGACTGTACACAATGTTCTCCGAAACCTTGAGTCTAATATATAGAAATTACCATCTCGATCCAAGGATCTCATCACAACTGAAGGTGCGTCGATCAGAGGTCCGTAGCACTAGATACAGGCGTTTGAACGGAACTATCTGGAAATAGGGGGTTTTGGGCCCGGACTGACCCGGCCCAAGACCCCCTAGGTCGGCCCGAACTGGGTCCGGGTCCGGCCCATTAGGGCACGGCCCGGCCCCGCCGGCGCAGCCCGGCCCGACCCGGTGCGGCTTGGCGCTGGTCGAGGGGACGCGCAAGGGGGCGGCTGCCCCCTTGATTGAAGTCGCGGCCCCTGCGTGGGGGCCGCTCCTTACCAGCGGACGCAGCCCAGCGCCGCGTCTCCCTCGGTCCCGCGCGGCCACGGGACCAGTGTCCTACCGCCGCGGCTTCAGCCGCGACGGTCCCTCTTAGTGGCACACCGGGACGCCGCTGACTCCGGGTGGTCAGCCGCCGGTGTAGTCCAAGGGCCACCGGAGATTCTCCGGTGGTCCGTTTTCAATTCCGTCTATGCCGGTGATCATCTCGGGTCTCGCACTTTACTGCGGAATCATCAAACCACCTTTGCAGCCCGTTCCGTCATCGCCCATCGATCCACCGTCAATTAAACAATCCGTAGAGCCTTCGAATCGCCGCAATTACGTGGCACAACGACACCACACTTCTTTGCCCGTTCTTCATTGTTTCCGCGCGGTGTCATTACACCGCACCGTCTTTGCACGTGCCGCAACAAGTACAACCAAGAAAGGGGGAGGAGGGTCGGCCGTGTTCGTGCAGTCCAACCTCCTCCTGTTATTATGATAATAGACGGCCCAATAAAAAGTCGATGAACAAAAAAAGAATGTTCTTGGGAAAAAAACAAATAACCCCTAGCTCAAGGTGTCGTCAAACAGAGGTTTTTCATGGGAAAGAATGTCACAGAAGAAGGCGTCACAGAGAAGAGAATCGTCAACGTCTTCGTACACGGCATCGCGTCATCGATCTTCGAGGGTTCAGCGTTTTTCATTGCCCTTCGTCAGAGGCCGGCATTCTTCATCGGTGACGGTGCGTTCTTTGCGTTCTTCAAGGAGGAAGATGAGGATTCCAAGACTTGGATCTCCTCTTCAAATCATTCTCACACAACGCAACCACCTAATAAAATAAGGCTTTGAATTACTTTATTTCTCATGCCAACTATTTTTTTTTAATTCAAAATCAGATCACGATTTAATTATCGAGCATTGACCAATTAATGAGGCGTTTAATAATTAATAAAATGTGAGAGTTGACTTGGCATTTAAGAGGGGGTGCGGGTGAGTTACATAATTAAATTCACGTGGGAGGTAATGTAAATAAAGGGGGTGGGATTCGTGTGGGTCCCACCTCACTAATATCCTACCTAAGAGTTAGGGTATTAGTGGGTCCCACTCCAACTGCCATGCCTGGGTTATCATTACTTAGAATAAAAATAAAATTGTATCACAAGATTTTATTTTTATTCTTTAGTTAACCCAACTAATTAAAAACATCACCCGAGAAAACAAAACTCCGGAAAAGGTGTTCTTAAGAAATTACTAGTGCTTCGATTCCATCGGTGCCCTCGGAATTCGATTCCGAGCACCAGTTCAAAAGTTAGGAAAACTCGCTCGTTCGTTCACTGAACGTACCTGAGCCTATCTTCGAAAATTGATTCTGGGCACACCGGGCATCAGAATCAGGTGCCGTCAGAAACTGCGTTCTTGTAAAATCCCAAAGAAAATTAAGAGAAAAAAAAGTTCTCTTGAATTTTACAGGTCTTTACATATATTTTTTTATAAACATCCAACTCAAAAACAAACCATAAAATCATATAAAATAAAAATATTCATTTTTACTATAAGCATAATATCTTACCTTTTATAATAACTGATTTTCATTTTAATCTTTAAAAGATTAAGTTACACCAATTAAATTTTATTTTTCTTTAACTAAGATTATTACTAAAATTATTTATAAACATGTTTCCAAATTCATAGATAAAAAACAAACCACCCTTTAAACACAAAGTTATAACTTAAAATTTAATATTTCTATACAAAAACAATTCTATTATTATCAAAGACCTTGTTTAAGAATTTCGAATGAAATCATTTACAATATATTTGGAATATTTGAAAGGTGTTTGAAATCCTCACCTCAATTTAAAATCTCACTATGTGTAGTTCAAAATATTAATATATTTACCTTTTAAAGTTTATAATAAGAGGTTTTATTATAATTTCAATTCATAACATAAATATTTTGGAAAAAAAATTAGACCTATATATTTTAATTAATCCACCATATGACCAACAGTTATAATTATAGCTATTAGAACTCAACAATCACCCAAGGCAATGATCGAATTGGGGACTTATAAAACCATGCATTAGGGTTTTCGAAATTCAACACAACTTGGTGAAGATGGTACACATCATTCCATTGATGCTTTGTGTTGCTGCAGTGGATTTGGTTATAATAATGTTTGTTGGGATGGATCTAAAGGACCCATATTATCTTCTTGGGGTTTTTTGTCTATGGTGTTCTCCCTATAATTATAATAGGTCTTGTAATTGGTATTTTTTTAGTATGGTTTTCCTTTGACCTTGTTGTAATGTAAACACATCAGTGTTTTATTTAAATGAAATTTCTGGTATTTATAGTTTGAAAATTTTTTCATATAACATGTAAATAAAACTATAATTTTACTATTTCATGAGAGATAAGTTTTGGGCCTCACAAGAAATATCTAGTTAGTAAAATTATAGGTTATCTCCTAAAAATCATAATAGATAATATCTGAAAATTCCTTATCATAAGTGATTATAGTGGTGGTATATCTTTGAAAAAACCATTCCACTACCTGATGGGTTCTTTATTCAGGTTTATTAAAGTTGAATATGTATCCCCAGAAGGTACTTCTTATGTCTCATGATCATCTCTTTATACTGGATCCCTCCAGTTGTTCAACGACTCCTTCCAATGAATTTTTGAATATTAGTTTTATTGACTCTATATACCTGGTGTAGTAGAACATAAAACTTTCTATCAATCTCAATATATAGGGGAAAATATAGATATATTCTTTTTCTATGACCAGGTCTATATCCTAATTTGATGTGGATATAGGTTATATACATAGTCTAGCTGCCGGTTGGTTTAATCATCATTGTTATAGCCCCTGAGTTGTATCCATGGGTGAATCAGATATAGCTATGGGAAATTCCCATGTTTATAACCACTTTCACTATGGGAATCTATATCCACAGGTTCTATTGTCATGAATATGGGATTAAAAAACACTATTGATGAGATTAAAAGCTTCATATTGCTTATACAAATCAAATCACCTTACTACTCCAATAACACACTCATTATAAATATATAACTATCTCTCCTATATATATACACATATATGGTATAGTTTATTAATATTTTTTATTATAAATATGTTCAATCCCGAATGTGGGAATTGTCTATCCTATATCAATAGTCAGGCTTGACGTTGGATATAATGGATTTATCATACCTTTACCATTAGAATTTTTTTCCACACTAGGGTGGAAAAACCTATATCCATGGTTGGGACTTCCCATGGTTATAATCTTACCTATATCCTTGTGAAACAAATTCCTATGGCTATAAGCCACCTATATCCATGCCCTGTTCCAAACATGGAAATATCACCATGGTTATAACCCACATTTCCAATAGTGAATCTTTTCCAACATATACCTAAATTATATCCTATATAAATGGTATATAATAGGAAATGGGTTACTCCTTCTTCTCACTTCTACATGGTATTTTACATAGTAAGAGTTTCATCAACCTCCTTCCCTTCTTGATTTTCTTCTCTGAAACAAATGTATCTTATTCCTCTTTAACCTCATATTTGAAACATAAAAACATCATAGATTTCATTCTTTTGTCATCATTGTTTGACTGTTAGAGTTTCATCAAAATAGATGTAGTGTCAAGGGATCTCTCTCTCACTCTTTAATCGTATTCTTCTACTACTATTTAATATTAATAGTATTGTTGTGAATATTATTAACAGTATATTAATATAGAAATTACATTAATTCTTGGTGATAGGTGATATTTTCCGTCAAACTGGTGGATATTTTCTTAATTGAATTGTCATTGAAAATATCACAAAATCAAGGTAAAATAGATCCATTTAAATATCTATAATAGTTAGGATAATTTCTTCCTTCTGATTTTAAAATATCATAATACTCTTCCACACAAAATATACTACACTTACTTCATTTAAACTTCTTCCATGGGTGTATTCCCTCTTTTAGTGTCATGATGTGTAACTTTACTTTATGGAATAGAACTATAATTTATCATTACAAGGATTTGTGAAATGATCTATTATGTAAATATTTCTTCCTTTTATATTAGACTGAATCAAAATAAAACTAAGTAATTATGATGTTTAAGTCAATGTATAATAATTCTCATATCATTATATGATTTAATTTTCTTTATAATATTTCATTCTATAATTCTTCAACAATTTATCATTTAAAAATATCACATTTTACTGATATTTCACAAAGGTTGGCAATAAACCAATGATGGGAACCTTATGAAGCCCCAATGTAAAACCTTATTATTTTCATTCATCTTGAAATGTGTCAGAATGTATTTATCTCTACTGAAGGATTTTCTAACAGCTTTAATTAAAATATAAATCAATATAAATTATTTATTAATTTAATGAATATTTAAAATCCTCTTTAGATTAATTTAAAAATAATTGTTTAATTGAAAAACTTTAATTTGATTATTTCCATGCAGTTTCATTTTATCATTTATTCCTTCCATATTTATAATTTTAATTTTATATATTTAATATCCCATTTATTTATCTACTAAAAACAAACTTACAATCTTTTAAATTAATTGAATTCCAAATTCATCAGTACATACATTGAATTATGACAAACCATTTCAAAAATAATCACATGCATGTGATGCTATATAGAATTTGAATATACAAGATCTTTATAAATAGTTCTATTTTTTAGAAATACCATTATTTCCTTTTCTCATTTATATATAACCAATATCTCCACTTAACATGAACGTTTTCCCAGAAACATAGATATCCTCACATCACAATGAAAGCCTTTATTGTTGAAAATAAAAACAATAATCAATTGGAAACTTCAATCCCCACCTTTATATTTGTTTTGAATACAATTAATCATTAATTTAAATATTTTTTATTCAAAACTTTTATTCTACCCTTTATGAAAATAAATTCAATGGTGAATGTAGGGTATGGATCTCCCTAATATTTTTATTATTTGTCTTGAAAAAAGGGTAGAATCATGTATTAATAAGTAATGATCCTTAATTTGATCAAATCTACAAAGTGTAGAAAAAAATTATGATTATCCAAGACCATAAAGCTATCAATAAAATGTCCAGAAAAAGATACCCCTACATATTTCTCATATCATGGTTTGTATTAACAAATTTATCAAGAGATCTTCTTTTTTACGCTCATATTTAACAACCAAATTTAAAAAATTCTATTTAAACCTATATAACTCACCCTTTATATGATATTTATCATAACCATCACTACACCTATATAATAGGTTTCATGTAATCACAAGAAGGATATAAATTTTGATAGTGATACCTTAATTACAATCTATAAGAGCTAATACTTTTTCATTTTATCATAAAATAATTCAAATTTGGTAGAAACTTCTCTATGTTATATCCCTATCAATGGATGAAATCCTTTTCTATTGATTATAGTAGCTATCAAATTCATGATGTAAATCTATTCTTGTCATATAGATACAAAAACACTCATCAAGAATCCTCATTAGTTTATCTTTTTTTAATTACGTACGTGCTAGAAAAAATAAATGAAGAAATGGAATATTAAATGGATTCATTTTCTACTCAATGAGAGCATTAAGGTTTATAGTTTCCTCTTAACCATGATCCCACATTATCTGTAGATTCAAACCTTAAAGAGCTCTCCATACCTCCTTTATTGAATATTTTTTTCATGAATCTTCATATTAAGAATGGTGATATATTTCTTCTCAACTAATTCTTTGTGTAGTAATTCTGTCTTAGCATTATACATAAAAACATACATATTATAATGCAAGTATGTTTTTATTCAACTTTTATTCATATTTTGGTAGTATAGTTATTAAAACTTTAACATCGTGTTCATATTTCCAATATCACCCACATAGTATCTTTTGATATCTCTAATAATAAAATTTTGATAGTCCCATATGCACATCATATTATTCTTTTAAATTATCTTGTTCATATTTAGAATAAGGATGTTATTTTTATTTCATAATCTTATAATTTTGATTGAATGCTTTTGACCAAGGTAGTCAGGTTTCCTTTTTTTCAGTTTTCTCAACTTCATTATCTTAAAATGTTTTTCATGACAGAATTTTCACGAACCCTTCAGTATGGTGATATTGATGGTAAATATTCCATCCAATTTTCTCAAGAAAATCATGATTCTTTTGGGTAGAAATCCTTGTTTATTTTTAGTCTCAAAACTCTATCTCATATTATTCGATATTTTCTTCATAAATTTAATTCTATTTTTTTCTGGACATCTCCCTTTGATTTAGGAAAATTCTATGGTAGTGATCTGTTATAATAGAAATCATTTTCTTTGTGTTTACAAGTTCCACATTACTGATAATAACATATAAAACAAGATTTATCATAATATTGGTCAACCTATTTCTAAATATATCCTTACTATCCAGATGTAGTCAACTTTTTATTGGGAGATGTTATCTTATCAACTCATTTTCATATATCCTTAATCTAGGATAGAAGTTTTCTTAAATATATTTTGTTCAAACTATTTCAGTCATGGTAGTAGAACCTATTCTACAAGATGAAACATAATTTTCATCATTATAATTTTATGAGATAAATATTAACTTCTTCTTGGGACTAGATTTTTAAGAATATTTTGATGATTCAAAATATAACTCCATAGCTTTCTAATTTTATTATATCATTTAATTAATGGTATTTTTAGATTTAAGTCACATATTTATTCCCCAAACAATTATTCATATTTTTCAACAAGATTTATATCAGATTACTTGATTATATAATCTTTTTATACAATATTCTTCTTGAGAATTATACTTTCCTTAATGAATTAATTTTACTTCTCATATTAATTTTTTCTATCCTATTCTAGTTTCTTAACTCTTTTCTTGAGTGTGGTTTTTTTCTTAACACATGATACCAGTGAATATATCATTATTTACCTAATGTATTACACTACTACCTCCTAATCACTACTTAATTGGGTATTCATAATTTTTATTCTCAGATATAAAGGTTTTCTAATTTTTAGAGTTACCACCTTCTTCTAACTTAGTCTGTGTTGATGTGTCTTTATCTTTATCACTACTCTTAATATTTATCTTAGATTTTCCTAAAAAAAATTCATCTTTATAATGTTTATCTTCTTGATACTTATATATCATTTTATAGAAGTCACCTTGTTAGTCATTACTCTAATATTCATCATATTTCTTCTTTGGTAAGTCAATGGAAGTTTTTTAATGCATCCAAAATTAAATCCTTTAAGTGGAAGTATACCTTTGTATTTTCCCCATCATATTTGATGTTCTTAGAGATAAAATACATGACATTATTATGCTTATGAATTAACTCTTAATTACCTTATTTACTCAATAGAGTACCCACCCTCTTTATTTTACACCCTTTAGGCCAAACGTATGTTCATTTTGACCCTCGTGTTTTTTAAATTTAGGTTCAAGATGAGTTAGAGTTTTTTAGGTACTTAAAAGGTTTTTATGATTTTTTTTGCAATATGGGCAGAACCATGACATGATGTAGTCCATTGAATGCCTGGAAATTTTTTTTATATGGTTAGGACTAACATGCACATAGTGGGGCATGATCTTGGGTGTGGGATGCTGGGGGTCTTTATATAGACCATGAATATAATGTTATCTAGAACGTCAAGGTGGAGGGTGTAGTGGGTCCAAAATAGCCTCAGTTCATGCACCACATCATGGATGGTCATTGTTTCAGGTTTCCTAGGACGGGTGGGAATGATTCCACTAGAACCGTATTTATAATCACCATGCTCTGGTGGTGGGTGTTTAAAAGTTGAAATAGTTGATTTAGATAATTATCAACAGGGAGAAGTTACTACTAATAATGTAGACTTTTGTGATCATTAATAAGGGTTGTTTAATGTGTTATTAACTTTATTTTACCCAACATTAATCCATTCTACCCCTAATCATTCTAGAGTTTCTGGTCTAAACGATTTTTTGGAGGTTTCTGGATGTTCTTACTTTATCAAACAACACCTTAAGATGATCCATTTCTTCCCAGGCTAGTTATTATTGATCATGGATCATGGGAACCCCAACCACCACATCTCTAGTAGCTATTTCTAATGGCTACTTAGATTTATCCAGTAGAGAGGTGGGTGTATTCACAAGATGGTTCTTTCTCATAGAAAACCATGTTGTTCTAGATTTTTCCATTGGTTTTTCTTATGAAAATGGGTACTAGATATCAAAGGGTGATGTTGTGTGTAACTACATCTTTAATTCCATGGAAAACTATTTTAAATGTAAAAAAATGGTTTTATGAATATCATGTGTTCGATGAAATGACTCAAAAATGGTTTTGATTCTAAAAATATGTTTTTAATGCACGATTATGGTAATTATTTTCTTATATAAATGTTTTACTAAATGTTGGGCATGATTTACTTGAATGGTTTCATGAAATATACCACATGAGAGCATTACGTACATTGAGATATAGGCATATTCAAACCATAGTGAGTGTGGGACCACTAGGTATTATGGTGGTGATACCGATATATTATAGTGGGACTCAGTATCATTAGGAATCACATTTTTTTATAGATAGTTTTACTTACATATCCTAGTTATTTATTCTCATAGGTCAGATGCCATTTTCTACTTTATGGATGGATTCATTTCTGATTATGGATTTCTCAAATGATTATCTTTTGAGTTTCTATGAATTCTTTTGATTATTTACCTCTAAAATCAATACATTTATATAGTAATATTCTTGATTTATTTTAAAATAAAATGTTTTAAAAGAAACCAACGGATTTTTTATGAAAAAAAATCAATTGAAATTAATTTATGATCTTTTTTCCTTTCAATGATAGAACTAATGGTTTCATGGAACCATTCATTTTATTGATTAACAATGGTATCTTATTGGGTGTTTTCCTCACAAAATACATATTCCTTTTAGTGCAAGAAGACATAGTGTTGTTGGATTAATATAAATGGAAGGGTTTCATGTAGCTTTAATACTTCTCTATATTAATTTCGTTTCATGGTCTCTAGGGATGTGGGTGATGAATGGTCACATAGAGTCTTGGATATTTTTTTAGTTTGTTTTTTTGGTTTATATTTCTTCATTTTTCTTATTTATTATTTTATAAACCTTATTTTATTATGTATTGTGATTTATTATCTATATCTTTTCATACATAAGACATTTTTTTCTCTTTCATGGTGAAATTGTTCCCATGGTTTTTGGTGATGACATCCTGGTGCTTGTCTCCAAACCACAGTGACCAGGAAGACGCTTCATACCATATAGAGAGCTTGTTTGGGTGAACTTTTATACTGGATCAGGTAAATTCATTAAAAAATGAAATAAGATCACAAATTATGTTTCTAGGGGTGTTTGGTTTAGAAGAGTTTGAAACATAAAAACTTATGCGGTGCTTGTGAAAGGGTGTCTGGCCTTATCACTTCTGTGTCGAGCCTCTTGTTACTATAGGAGATTAAGGATTTTTATTATGACATTATATTTATTTGTGGATTATTTTGATGAATCTTGTAATGTTTTTTTATTGTTTTATGATATTGTTAATAGGGATTCCTAAAGTTCTTAATTTTTTTGGAGATGTATTCCTAATCTAATCAGGTTTTATCCCTTCTATTCAATATATAATTCATCCTAAATGTATCTATTTGAATTATAAGGAAGGTACTGCAAGGAATATATCACAAAAAAAGGCTTCCATCAAACCTTCTTTTCTAGAAATAGTAATGAAAATATTTAATCATTAGGTCATGTAGGTTTCAGAAACTGGGAATCGATAGTGGATGATTCATTAGAGTTTACTAAAAAAATCAACCAATCTTTCCTGGGGAAAAGGAAAAAAAACCAAGGAATGGATAGAGATAAAATAAAGGGTTTCCACTTTTTTAATACTCCACGGGAATATATGATGGGACTTTCTACTTATATGTTTTAAGTACCTATAAGGAAGTGATGATATTCTGTTGTATAGGTAAAATTACATGATTGCCTCATTTGGACCACTTTCAAGAAGGCCTTTAGTTAATAGTTCTATCATTAGATTCCATGTGTGGTGAATTATTGGGAGTTTGTAATCTTGGATCAAGGAGACCATTTAGTGATGTAGAATGAAATTCATTTTACTGAGTTGGTATATTTCTCTCTTAAATTTTTTACTCATGATTAACTTAAGGATAAACCGTTTGAGATGGGTCTAATGCCTGAGATCCAATCGATGATCATTCTTATATTCCGAATGACTTTTTATGACGTAGTTGATAATGTATCTATGGATGAGGTTGACTTAGCCAAGAAGATGGGTCTTAGTGGATCATATGTTGTATATGTGGGTAGTCATGGTGTGTCCTCTAGACAAAAAAGAATGTATTGTAAGGGTTCCCGGTTTACATCTAGATCAGTTACTAGGGATTCTTCAGGATAACACTAGGTGGGTTTCTTCTGGTGTGTAATACTTATCCACACTAGCCTAACTATGTGGAATCACCCATTATTTCCCATGATTGTGGAAAATCTAGTCACCAAAATCATTTTTTTAAAAATTTATCCTAGGGTAGAAGAGTTGGATCCAACCTTACCAGAGGATCTTAGGATTAGTTAGATGCATTAAAAAATAATTGGATATCTTTATCATGAAAATGTATATAATAATGTAGTGAAGAAGGTTCAGTGTGGGGCTAAGGCTGAATATATTTTTTCAGTGGATAATATACCAAAGGAATCTAATGTGGGGATAACTACTATGAGAGTTAAGGTGTTTATTTAATATTTTATGTTCTTAGGTTTTTTATATTAGTGAATACCATTATTTTATATAATATATGGTGATTGATGTGTTTGTATTATTCTTGGAGTTTATTCCATTTTTGATGGATGTTTCTACTCCCATGAGAAGGAAAAAGGAGTAGGGTTTTAAATGTTTTAAGTACCAAGTTATAGTATTCAACTATGAAGTTTAATGGGATTTATTAGTCCTTAATATTGTTATCTTTGACCTCATAATTTTTATTGATTGTATGTCATTTTTATATTTTATATGGATTATTATTTTCATAGGGTTTAGTTACTATATCCTGATGGAATTACTCATGCCTTTTAGTGTGAGTGGTATCTTAGATTTGAGAGAGTAAATAATTTTTTTACTATGGTCAGAATGATATAATGATAATTTTTAATGATGTTTCTTGATGTTTTAAATCCAAAATTATGCGGTTCCCTTCCTATTATAGTGAATGGGTTCCCTAAGGTATTTTATGATGATTTTTTTGAGGTTACTTCCCTAAAGATAGGTCAAGTTTACTATTGACCACTTTCTAGCGATTATTCACATCTCGATGCCCTCTTATCACTTGCAACCCATTTAGTATAAGTAACATATGGTTCAACATGATGATCATTGGGCCAAGGGATATTTTTATCTGAGCACATCACCTTGGGGCTCATAGGTTAAATTCACAAAAAAGGCAGATGAAAGCCTCTGATGTTGTATTGTTTATTGAATGATTAATTAGGTGAATTTTAAGAACAAGTATCATTTTTCTAGTGAAATTTCAAAAAGTACATGAAGTAAAATATACAGCTAAGAATATCCAAAGGTAATAAAAATAAACTGATCAATATTAGTGAAAAAGTCCCTATCATGCATAGATGTAAACATAGAAACTTACTTCTTAAATTACTGCTAGGCACGTTTAAGATCTACTAACACCATGTCCACAAAGACCACCACCATGTTATACTACATATACATAAGACATAAAACTAATAGGCAAAGAATCCCATGATGGGGTGAGTATATAAAAACATATTTGTGTTTCTAATAAACTACAAATAAATAATAAAATACCACTCAGATATACCATTTGTAAATAAAGGAAAGAGTAAGGCAAAGGATAAAACTAGATACCCTTTAAAAAGGATAAACCATGATATATGAGAAGGTCCCATTCTTTATGGAAAACAACCAGAGAAAATAACATGATGCTCAAAACATTTAAACTAAATTTTTTTTCCACCCATGTAGCCACTATAAAACTACAATGGAGGATCCCACACCATAGGTAGGTGGGAGAATATCAACCTTGATGTATAGTCCCATGCCTTGTCTGAGATCATCGATGGGGGATACAAATTCCATATAGGGAGGATCCCACACCCTATGTATATAGATGGAATACTAACCCTATATGATCCAAAGATAATGCATACCAATCCATGAGTGTTTGGGGTTGGTGGGGAATAATCAACCTTAATCAAGGATGATGGAGGTGTGACCCTCACCCTAACACCACAATGCAGTCAGGGGGGACTCTTTGATCATATTTCTCATACCCAATCATCCAAAATATATGGATAAATTACATATAAACCTATATAACCTCGTAAACATCATCATATAAACAAATTTACTTTTCTATTTTAATCTACATAGATAAAATTATGTATAGGTTTTTTACGTTCCATAATCTAACACTTGGTGATAATGTTCTGGAAAAACCACCAAAGAAGAAGAAAAAGGGCCATGTTGTGGGTATCTATATTCTATATGTTCTGGGGATGGGTGATCATGCACATTTTTGTGAAAATAATTCATACACACACAACTTCTTCCCTGCATCCACTATACAACCCCTAGTTGGGTAGGGAAGACTTGAACTAGACTGGTGAGATTAACCCGGTTGGCCATCTAGATGGCCACATGAGTCTCCTACATGACATATGGAAGGTGATTCATCATCTTATCATATGGTGATTAGTTTAATGAGAGAAAATTAAATCATTCAATCTACCCCCATATCCTACGACATACAACGACTATAGCTGCAGTGAGGTCCACCAATGTCATTAGCCACTGTCACGATTGGTTTTCATTATATATATAACTGGTCATGCATCATTACTTTCCACCATATCATAGAAAACTGATAAATAATTTTATTCCTCCTCCATTCATCACCACCACTGTTTCACCATGGCTCACCATTACTGCACCACCATTGTTTAGTCTCTCTGTTGACACACTATCCTCATCGATCCCCACCACCACCACCTCCCTCATGCCGACCACCACACCAAACCACAATATGATCAACCCCTAGTAATCATGGTGATATATTATCACAGGTTAATGTGAATCAAATAGGGATGACATATAGAGGGAGGAGAGAGTAAGATAGTAATAGAAGAAAAAAATTTTCCATAATTGATTGACCAACAATATCATGCCTCTATCAATTTTCCTTAATGGTTTACGCCAGTGTAAGGAGAAAGATAATTGTTTTATAATTCAACCAAAAATAAGGCATGGATTTGGTAAAAAAATTAGAATAATAATGAAAATGTAATTTCACTATGAAAATAATGTATAATGGAGAATCCAATTATAGATTCAAATATAAAATCCACAAAGGAGGAAAATTTTAATTTTATAATTATTTTCAATGAGAATTTCATGTACAATAGAGTATCCAAAATCATAAATACCTTCCTCAAAAATTGATCACTAATTGATGAAGTTTTTGTTTTAATCTATTTCTGTTGTTAATATTGAGAAGAAATTATTCAATTTCTTTCAAATATCTTCTCTGTTAGCACTTTAAATTTGTAGGGTTCACCCATCTAAATCTAGGAGTTAAAGATAGATACTTTTTATAGACCTAATTTAGTAGTTTGTAGTGTTAATTACTGTTAATGTATTAATTAATTAATACATTATCTCCCTCCTTGAAATCTGAAGGAATTATTCACTCATTTTTTTAGGACTTCTGCTGATTTTACATAGTTGTCATCCACTCTGGGATCAGATATTCATTTTCCATCATAGACCAAAATAATTCGAACCTCATTAAAAATTTCACTCTAATGTATGTAAAAGGTAGTGGTGATCTATTGGGTCCCCATATTGGGTGTTGATAGTTTCCATGAAAATAGTGTGATGGTATTTATTGTTTAATCAAACTTCATCATGTGAAAGTTATCATATCTATAATGACTGATGTTTAGCATTCATTCCCTTAACATATCTTTGAAAACCAAAATGGATTGACTAGTCTTGATGTTTCTTGGTGCAGTTATATCACTAAGATATAGATATAGTGAATCTATAATAACATTATTTTAAGAATTATTTTCATTAAATCAACCTTGATGATAAGTTAAGATGTCAACGATCTTATTATTTCTAACTCCCCCTTTCACATATGCAAGTATATAAAAATATATAAAATAATAACATGATTTATATATTTCTTCCTTAATATTATTCATAATACTTTATATGCTAATGTCGTGATCATAGATATAGATTTCCACTACAAATGTGACCGCCCGACCCTAAAATACCCAGAGTCATTTCCTTGAAACATGATGTGTAATTTTTAACAAAACGTGCACTGATATTTTGAACATAATGTCCCAAATATAGGATCAATTCAGTTTAGGTTTAAGGAAACCAACTACTTATGACATGATTCTTCATTTGAAAAATGTTACCTAAAAAAATTATTACAAAAACGTAGGGTGAGCATAATAATGCCTAGTAAGGGGTTTCAAAATAACATAATATACCAAATATAATTTTTGAAAACATTATTTAATATTTCCCATAAAAAATTTCTTAAAAAATTCTATAACAATTGTTACATGTCATAACAATTGTCTAAGAAATAAAAGATCACAATTAAAAGAATCTTAACAGGTTTACAAGGGAACATGATTCAATTACATGAAAGATCATTCAAAGTAATAAGTAAAATGAATTCTAAATAAGGATGACTTAAGAATATGCAAGTTCATGTTTAATAACTAAGATAAATACATAATCAGAGTTGCACATAAAGGTAATAAATTCAATTTTATACACTGGTTATAAAATCACTGAGTGATAAATAAACGTCATGCCATAACAATTTAATTTTTCTGATACTTATAAGTACTGGCTCTTAACCATGGATATTTTACAAGTCGAATAACTAATTGGTTAATTAATTATCATAAATATAATGAGGGAATGTATAATACCTGAACCTTTCAAGACCATGTGTCTAGACCTAAATTTTCAATGGCCTCATGCCATGACCTAATTGTCTCATGTGAACTATCAATGCAATGGGGGGATTTCATTAACAGGTCCCCAACCCGTTATACTAAGTCTATTACATTCCTCATATGCCACAAAGGGTCGTTTATTCAAAATTTCTCGTACCACTTTTAATATTTATTTTTCTCATTTCATATTATTCAAGGTTTCATATACCACTTTGAATAATTTAATTCATAATTCCATAAAAGGGCATAAAAGTTCAAATTACATTCATTAGCATTTACATATATATAGTGAATTAGGCATATAAGTATTAATTACAGAACTAAAAATTGCATGGTTATGTCATTGACTGATGAGTATGATGAGTAGATTACGACATATGTAATGACAACTAATTTACTAAAAGAAATACAAATTTTTTTACATAAAATGATAACCATAAAATTTGAAGACTTTATTAATCAATACATGTTGTAATTTCACCTGGATGCATAATCAATTAAAAAGATATATAAAATATTTCAGGTGGGGTATTAAACTGATAGATTCTCATTCATTTATTACTGATATACTTTGTTAAAACACATCATAATGGTATAAATAATTCTAAAAGTGGGATGTATGAGATTAAACCAAAACTAACACCATTTATTATAAAAATAATTAATTCCTACATATGAATATAAAAGTTGAAAACCCAAAATATTATATTGATGAACTCTCCAAAATTACTAAACACATCATATGAATAATATTTGTAATATCCAAAATTAGAGTTTCATGTTAATTGTTCATACAACAGGGTATATATAAAGAGTACTATTTTAAACAAAAACATATTTTGAAAACACATTTTTTATTCTTTATTAGTAATCCTTGCAAAATTATAAGTAAAATTGAGGATAAAAGTTTATTTTTATACTCATATATTCACATATTTAAATACAGATTAGGTATCAAAGGGTTTAAACCAAAAATCATTTGACACCCATTTGACTTTAATATTTTAGTCACATTAATTAACAAAAAGTCCCTAAACTTTAAATCATAATATAAAAATATAAAAGGTTTATTTATTAAAAAAATTTATATAAATTTAAACCTTGATCACTTGAATAAATTATAGGAATAAATGGGTATACCTAATGGTCTAACACCAAAATCAATCGACACATACATGTTTATCAAAATGTCAATAAATCATTGAAGTCAAATGTTGAGAGATTTGAAACTGGTCCAGAAAGTGAGTTACACAAACTATATAATTATACATGCCCATGTATACTCTCTCTATATATATATATAAATATAATTCTTTATGTTTAATACAAAAAAATATACCTCTTCCTTGAAACTCAATGTTTAGAGGTCTTGTAACCAGAAAAAATAGAGGTTCTTTTAAAACTGTACGGTTATATATATATCTGTGTGTGTGTGTGTACATATATCATTGGATATATAATATGTATATATATATATATATGTATTTTTATTTCATGAAGAAATGAAAATAATCCTTCATGTTTAATATGATTACATAACCCAAAATCCATAAGACCTAGGGTTAGGTATTTGCATGTTTTCACCCAAACTGCATCGATGTGTGTATATATATATATATATATATATATATGAGTGTATACAAATTTATATAAGTATATAAACTTCCAACACAACATGCATGGAAATATAAGTTTCCCCTACATTCATAATACTATTTGAACTCAAAAATCCACGGATCGATATAAGAGAAAATATTAACTAAACCTTAAGTTTTTATACATAATATTATGAGAATATATATATATATATATATATTTACACTTATAATGAAAATAATCAAGAAAAGTTAATTCCCTTACCATGGTTTTAGGAGGAGGAGGGGCTCGAGAAAGGCCTGGAGGATATTGAAGGAGACTTGAGAAGAGGGAGGACTGAGAGGTTAGAGTGAAAACTAATTGTTTATATAAACTAAATTATACATAGATTATACAGAATATTTTAATGTCACTTGCAAGGAATATAAAACCTATTCATTTTAAAATAAGACCGGGGTGTCAGCCTTTTGGAAAATGCGTGAAAGGAGGGGCCTCAGATGGTTATTTTAGAATCCATGGGTGTGGAAAATGGTGAAAGTAGGAATAGGGTTACAGGTCTAGAACATGAGGGAGAAGAAGAAGACCGCATGGGAGAGGAGATCTGGAAAATTAATGGACGGTGGGTATTAAATGGATATTGATCCAGTAGTAGAGGATAAACCACATATTTTTAAAAGGGATGGATGAATTCGATTAGATCTAGATTTGATCAGATGACTTAGATAAATGAGATGTTTTAAAATTACTTGGATGGTCATGATTATTTCATTTTTGGATCAGAAAGCTCACAAAAAACATGGGGGGATTCCGTGGTTACTAAGGATCGAGTGCTAAATCGAAACTAACGGCCCAGATCACATGCAACATGATCCAATGGCATGGATCTCATTTAACCTTAAACATCTCATCCCACATCAAAACAGAGAGATGTTTCAAGGACCCTTATAAGCCCGAAGATCTCGGGCTTATGCCAAATTACTCCTTCCCCCTTATCCGTACTGCCATGTATCGGGTTCTTCAGGTGCACTCCTGCACCCACCCACGCCATCGTGCTACCTCGCATGGTGGTGCCTCTTGTTCCCACATGTGCTCCTATGTGCCTTTCTGGGTAGCTATGCCCCCCACTCACTATACCAAGAATGTGCCCACAGGCAGGCCTATGTTGTGGCTGAGGGATAGGCTCAGCTACCTAGCGTGTGTTGCCTCCCTTGTCCCAGCTAGATGGCTTGCCCCTGGTGGGTATATTTTTTTATAAATTTCCAACACACAATACTATCCATAAAATCATAGAATATAAAATTATTCATTTTAACTATAAATAGAATATCTTACCTTTTATTAAACCTGGTTTTAATTTAAAACTTTAAAATATTAAGTTACAATAATTAAATTATACTTTTCCGTGACTAAAAGAATTACTAAAATTATTTATAAACACATTTCCTCATTTAGAGATAAAAAAGCATACCTCCCTTTAAACACAAAGTTATAACTTAAAATTGTATATATCTATACGAAAAATATTATAGTATTATTAAAGACCTTGTTTAAGAATTAATAATGAAAAAAATTCCAAGATATTTGAAATATTTGAATGTGTTTGAAATCCTCACCTCATTTTAAAATCACACTATGTGTAGTTCAAAATATTGAACAGTTTTCCTTTAAAAGATCATAATTAGTGGTTTTATTATAATTTCAATTCATAACAAAAATATTTTGGAAATCGAAATTATACTTAGATATTTTTAATTAATCCAACAAATGACCAACGACTATAATTATAGCCACTAGAACTCAATAGTCATCCAATGCAATAGTCAAATTGGGGACTTACAAAACCCTGAATTTGGGTTTTCCAAATTCAACACAACTTGGTGAAGATGGTACACATCATTCCAATAATTCTTAGGGTGGCTGAAGTGGTTTTGGCGATACTAATGTTCATTGTGACATATCTGAAAGACACATATTATCTTATTGGGGTTTTTGTTGTCTTGGGGGGTCTCCCTGTAATTCTAATCGGTCTTTTAATATGTATTTTTTGTTAGTATGGTTTTCTTGTGACATTTTTGTAATGTAAAAACTTCAGTGTTTTATTTAAACGAAATGTCTTGTATTTATAGTTTTAAAATTTGTTTGGATAACATGTAAATAAAACCATAATGTTACTATTACATGAGAGATAAGTTTTGGGGTGTCACATTATTCCCCTTCACAAATAATTGTGTCCTCAAAATTCAGGTCATACAACCCTGCTAAAAAGGAACTCTCTAATGTTATCCACATCATCCTCCATTGTGGATGATCCATAGGTGTGTCCAGATGAATACCCAAGTTAGTGTTCAATTCATGTGCTTCCATAGACCAAACACACCTTGAATATAATGGGTTGAACTAATCCAGTGTACACTCAGGCTTTCATAGGGAGGCACAAATTGTATATAATTCAGAGATGTCCGAATAGACAAACTCTTTAAGGACTCATCGGGGCATCTCTTGTATGAGGATTTCAAGGTTGTAGACGTGGTCATATAAAATAAAGATCATGATTTTGTGCTTGTAGGCTATGCGAAGGCTCCCCTCCAAAGCATCCTCTTGAAACATTACCTTAGCTGTGAAGTTTCAGGAAAGTGTGATGCATAAGAAAAGACCTTCAAGGTACTTTCCCCTTTGCCTATACTCAGCGAGTTGGGAACTGGCAATATAGTGGTAGATGTAGGAATTCCCTTGGCAGGAGTGGAGAATGTCCAAAATGTTCGATATCCCTTAAATATCTTTGCACATTTTTCACAGGTTTGTGAAGGGAAGGTACTCTTCTGCACAGTTTTTGACCATAATGGCCTCTAGTACATCAATGGGATGAGATAAGATATCGGTCTTACCTTACATATAAAAATAGAATTTTTTTTCCTGAATGTCCATTCAGTGAAACACAAACACTGAAAAGGTATAATAAGGAATAAATAATTGTATTTTCATTAAACAACTCATAAAATAAACCCAAAACTAATGGTTTCCCCAGTTCCCAGTTACATTAATCCCCAAAACAATTTCAAAACTCTCAATCTTCCTAAACCAAATGCAACTAGAGCAGTATGGTTCAATATCGTGGGTGCACTTATGGTGTCTCCAGTGTGTGAAATGAGTGGTTTATAGCTCAAAGACATTATTATGTACGCGATTTCTGTACACAGAATGAGAGGCTTCAAATTTAAGGATTTCTAAGTCCATTACTTGACCCTAATGGCCATAGATCAAGACTTGGCACATATAGGTTGCATAGAGTTCTCCTGATGCTGTAGCTCCTTGGAAATCCTTAAGGTATTGGATGCCTTCCACTATGGTGAAGAATCTAAAATTTCCCTCATAGTACTTTCCCCAACATGTATAGCATGGATGTTGGGTTTTCAACATAAATAAGTAGTCCAAACCCGCTCCTTGGTGGAGTTGAAGTACGCAGGGAGAGTTGGACATGTCGTAGAGGTGTTTTCATGTCATATGAATATGGGAATAGTTTACAAAGTAATCATGGCTGTCTATGGAAATTAAGGATTCTAGGGTCTCAATAGGAAGAGAAAAAAGATTGGTAATTACATTTTCCATTGGAAAATTACGAAAACATCATACTTAGTAATGCTTAAGTAAATTTTTTCTTTGATCAGTTCTAGTTTTCCAGAGTTATCTAAACCGAATACTCTGATATCAACAGTGACAGCCCGACCCCATAACACCTAGAGCTAGTGTCCTAAAACATGATTTGTAATTTTTAACAAAACATGCACCGATATTTAGCACATCATTTCCCAATCAGAGGATCGATTCTGTTGAGGTTTTGGGAAACCAGCTACTTCTGACATGCTTCTTCAGTTGAAAACTGTTACCTAAAAATTTTATTACAAAAACATAGGGTGAGAATTTAAATTCCCAGTATGGTGTTTTAAAATAACATAATATACCAAATATAATTTTTGAAAACATTCTTTAATAGTTTCCATAAAACGTTTTCTTAAGAAATGTTGTAACACATATAACATATCATAACAATTGTATATGAAATAAAAGATCACAATTAAAAGAATCCTAAGAGGATAACAACAGAACATGATTCAATTATAGTAACTCTCATTTAGAGTAATATTTAAAAGACATTCAAAATAAGGATGAATTATTAATATGAAAGTTCATGTTTAATAACTAATAGCAATACATAATCAGAGTTGCGCATAAAGGTTGTCACGACCCGTCCTCGGGGCCCGTGCCGTGACTACCCCAAGCCCGCCTTCCATAGGCCAGGGGCTGGCGACTAGCACCAAGGCGTAAAATCCCAGTAAACAGGGAAGGCATTGCCTTTATAAGTAACAACCGCACAGAGTCAGCAAGCGGAAAGTAAAGTGCAGAAAAGTAAAGGGGGCCGGAAATACAAGCCCAACTGTAAAGTACAACTGAAAAGTAAAGTACAGCAACTGAAGAAAAGACGGTGGCCTCGTGTCGTCCACTGGCAATCCCACCTGAAGGGTGGGTACAGATAGCCTCCAGGCTCCTCGGGTCCCACGTCCGCTCCGAGCACGTCCCGCCCAGTGGTCCACCTCCAGGTACCATCCTGCTCCACGCCCCAACCGTGATCAGCGCTGTCCGTCGTCTGCAACCAACAGAACAAGGTGCGGGCATAGCCCGTGCAGGGGTGAGTACAAGCTACTCAGTAAGGACCCCGAGACCCCCGAAGGTCTCCCGAAATCCACAAAGGATATAGCATAAAAGAAAGATGCAATCACGAAGTAACATCTGACTCGACTTAGGTATATGCCCATACATATACCTAAGTCCCCAATTCTAGCTCTGCTCACGAGCTCAAGAACAACTCAATCCACAAAGGAAAGCAAGACTCAAATCCACAAGGAGAGTAAACAGTAAATCCACATAGGATAGTTCAACACAATCCACAAAGGAGAGTAACATAAGATTCAGCTCAACCAGGATTTTCATTATCGAAACCGTAAATGTTGAAGAGCCCCATCTCTGAAGTGTACAGTGGTCCTGTCACGACTCCGAGGTACTGCTCACTAACCTAAGACTGCTGAAATACTCCTCCTGTCGAGTACCGCGGGTCTGCTGCCAACTACCGGGCGCTCCGTCCGCTGAGGGTCTGCTGCCAAATACCGGGCGCTCACCCAGATAGCCTACTGAGGTACTCCTCCTATCGAGTACCGCGGGTTTGCCGCCAACTACCAGGCGCTCCGTCCGCCGTGGGTCTGCTGCCAACTACTGGGCGCTCCGTCCACTGGGCTAGTCGACTCACTCCAAGTCGAGTCGGTCAATCAGTCGTCAGGTCTCAGTCATCTACACGGTCTCCGTACTCCGCACGCACGTCTCCACCGTCGCGGGTCTGTCGCTACAACCAAGCGCACACACTCCGTAGAGTATCGCGGGTCCGCCGCTACAACCAAGCGCTCCACCGCCAAGGGTCTGCTGCTGAATCCAAGCGCACCACCACTGTCAAGTACCACGGGTCCGCCGCTACACCCAAGCGCTCCACCGCTCAAGGTAAAAAGAAGATTCAGCTCACACAGGTTCGGTAGCACTCTTCCACGTAGGATCGCTGAGTGCAGTAGTCGACGCAGTCCACTGAGGATCTCTGCACAGTCGTCGCCGCAGTCCACGAAGGATCTCTGCTCTGCCGTTGTCGCAGTCCACGGAGGATCTCTGCTCTGTCGTCGTCGCAGTCCACGGAGGATCTCTGCTCTGTCGTCGAAGCCACAGCCAGCACTAGGGTTCCCGCACTTAGCGAGCTCGTTTAGGAGGGTCCGCTCCACGAGCCGAGAGGCTGATACATCAACTGACACTTAGTCCGAAGTTGATGTATCCAAAGGTTCCGTATCGACAACAGGATCTCAACGCAACAGACGGCGCGTCAATCGGACGCCCGGTCTGAGAGTTATTGGCATTTCCGTCCTAGGGGCCCGGTTGGTATTTAGGGCAAAACCAACCCGACCGTACTCCGCCTGTATCCAATCCTCGGGCGGAGTATGCCAAAAGTTCCGTCTCACTTAGAGGAAACTACCACAGCTGACGGTACGTCGATCGGACGTCCGTAGCTCAAGTTATGAGCGTTTCCGCTCCGAGGGCCCGGTTGGTTTCGTGCACGAACCAACCCGGCCGAACCCAAAGTCTCCCGAAACCTTGAGTATAATATACCGAAACGACCGTCTCGATCCAAGGATCGCGTAGCCGCTGACGGTTCATCAATCGGAGGTCCTAGGCCCAAGATATGGGCGAAAGACCGAAGAGGGCCCGAAACGGGGGTTCTGGGCCCGGGGCGACCCGGCCCGAACCCCCCCTTGGGTCGGCCGCACCGGGTCGGCCCGAACCGGGCGGCCCGACCCGGACCGACCCGGCTATGCCGGGTCCGGTCCGGCCTGGGCGCGGCCCGGCCGACCGGACCGGCCGGCCCGGCTTCGGCCGAGCGGCCGAGGGAGCCGCCGCGGGTCAAACCCGCGGCTTTGGAGAAACGCGGCCCGCGCGGGCCGCGTGCTGTGTGGCCGGACCGCGAACGCGGTCCGGCGGTTCGCCGCCGCCGCGGCTCGGCCGCGGCGGACTCCTTCGGCGGCGCGCCGGGCGCCGCCACCTCCGGTCGCCGGTGCTGCCGCGCCGGCGACCCGCGCCGCCGCCCCCTTCCGCGGGCCGCCGGAGTTGCTCCGGTGGCCCGTTTTGCCTCCCGTCTGCGCCATTGTTCCTCCCGGGACGCGTCCTTCACTGCGGAATCAACAAATGGACCTTGCGTCGTGCTTTTTCCGTCGCCCGCCAAATCCGCACAAAAAGGAAGATCGGCGGAGGGTTGCCGGGTCTTGTTCGTTAGACCCGCACCCTCCGCGTTAGTCATAAACAACGGGAGAAACAAGAAACGACCAATCAACAATTTTAAATAAATTTAAAATTGTTCCGTGATCGGTTCCTTATTTTAAAAGAGATAAAATCACGGGAAAGGAAAAATATTTCAAATCAACCCTTACCTTGTCGTCGTCGTCGGACGAGAGGTCGTCGCGGAATCGCTCGTCGCGGAAGAAAGAGATCGTCGCGTCGTCGCGGAAGAAAGAGATCGTCGCGTCGTCGCGGTATCCGGCGTCGCGTCGCCAATCTCCGGATCAAGATCAAATGGATTTAATTAATTTAAATCCGTTGATATCGAATTATAAAAAGGAGAGAATTAGAAGATTCGATTCTCACCTTTGTTGTTGAACGAGGATCGGCCGCGGAAGAAAAGGCGTCGCCGAAGAACGTCGCGGGTAAAGCTCGTCGACGTCGCAGATCTCGGTGTGCGTCGTCGAATTTCGGTCGCCGGCGTTCTTCGCGTTCTTCGTGTTCTTCGCGTTCTTCGCGGGGAGATGAAGGAATGAAGATTCTCTCAAATCCTTTCCAAGGATTTTTAGGTTGGTCTTATTTTATAAACATGCCAACACACGAAACCGGTTAAGAAACGATCCATCAATTCGAAAGAAACGACCCATTTAATTCACGAAAGAAACAGCCCATTTAATTCACGAAATAAACCGCTCAATTAAATGGTCTGTTAAGAATTTAAGAAAACGCGTCGGTTGACTTTTCAGTTACTTTGACGGGTTTTCGCGGGTGCGTTACTTAGCGAAAGAAACGGCGGGGCTCGTGCGGGCCCCACCTCACAAATATCCTACCAAGGGGGTAGGATATTTCTGGATAGCATGCTATCCAGTTCAACTCAGTTCAAGCCGCCTTTAAGTGACTTCAAGTGGCTTCCAAGCAGCTTAAGTGAAATAAAATAAAGTTGTCGCACAAACTTTATTTTATTTTGACTTAAAGCCGCAAAATTTAAAAACCACGTCTGAGAAAACGCAACTCCGGAAGAGGCGTTTCTAAGCAAATACCGGCGCTGCGATTTCATCGGTGCCCTCAGAATTTGATTCCGGGCACCGGTTAAAGAGATAGAAAAACCCGCTCGTCCGTTCACTGAACGTACCCGATCCAAACTTCGGAAATTGATTCCAGGCACACCGGGCCTCGGAATCAGGTGCCGTCTGAAGCTGCGCTCTTGTAAAATTCCAAAGAAAATTAAGAAAAAAATTTCCTTGAAATTTGCGGGTCTTTAAATTACTCCCACCTCAGGGATTTACATCCCCGTAAAGATACATCAAAAACTAGGGGAACAAATGGGGGTACTGAGCACGCATCTGAGCCTCCCGCTCCCAAGTGCTCTCCTGGAGGTTCCCGTGCTGCCATCTGACGCGCACAAGAGGAATCGACCGCCCACGTAGGACCCGCTCCTGTTGATCCTCGATCTCCACTGGGACCTCCGCAAAAGTCGCCCCATCGTCCACGTCCATCTCCCCAAAGTCGATGATGTGCGTCGGGTCGTGCACGTATCTCCTCAGCTGAGACACGTGGAAGACGTCGTGCACCCGGTGCAACTGAGGTGGTAGAGCCAGGTGATAAGCCACCTCTCCTATCCTGCTGAGGACCTGGAAAGGCCCGATGAAGCGTGGAGACAACTTTCCGCCTCGGCCAAATCTCCGTAAACCACGTCGGGGTGAGACACGCAAAAAGACGTGGTCGCCATCCTCGAACTCTAGTGGCCTCCGCCTCCTGTCAGCATATGACTTCTGCCGGCTCTGAGCTGTCCTCATCCTCTCCTGGATGATCTGGACCTTCTTTGTCGTGGCCTGGACCATCACAGGTCCCACAAGAGCTGCAAGATTTCTTCTTTGCCGAAAAGAGAAATCTGGTCTCATCCCCTGGATGAACCACATTCTTTGCCTAAAACAGTCAATCCTAACATGGATGATACTAATCCATACCAAGGATGACGTCGTAAGGCCTCGACGCTACTACTAAGAGATTCAACTGTTACTCTCGCCTCCAAGGGTTGAGTCACACTGTCGGCATCAGTGTGTGGTAACTGGGTCTCCTCCAGTAGATGTCTCACAAGTGAGGGTCAAGTCAACAGCCAAAACTGGAATCTCCTAGTAACATCACGAAAGAGGACAGGAACGAAAATATCACAAAGGTATGCATCTTTTATTATTGCAGCTCATATTACAAGACGCTACACAAAAGCAACAAGGAACCAGAAGTACAAAGGATGTATCCACTAGTTCTGCTCCTGTCCATCAGCTCCCAGGGCTCCATGATCGAAGGCCTCGACTGCCTGAAGCTGAGATCTCCCCTGCGGTCGGGGTGGACCTCCTGGTGGGGGTGGAGGTAGAGCCTCAAAGCGTCGTCCACCACTTGCTGCTCGGCCGGCTCCTCTACCTCGTCCGTCTCCTCCCTGCAGACCGCCACGGTCGAACCTCTGCCTCTGCCTAGGTGGTTCCTCAACCGTCTGCTGCTCCCCCGCATGGCGGGTCGGGCAGTCACGAGCCATGTGACCAATTCCGCCACAGGAGTAGCACTGCCCACTCTCGGCACGCCTGGCTCTGACTCCACCCCGGCTTCCCCGCACAACTGAGCCTGAGTCGTGCAGTCGGCCACTGGAAGGTCTAGTCTGCCTGGAACCCTGAGTCATCTGTCGGCTACCTGCTACCGAAGACTCCGCTACGTGCCGCCCTGCGGTGGGTCTCTGTGCTGGTGTAGACTCAGCAAGGAAGCTCTCGATCAGAAGGGCCCGCTCTAGTACTCCTTCCTGGGTCGGAATGCTGAGGGAGATCAGCGACGCCCGAATCTCCTGTCGCAAGCCCTGCTCGAAGGTCCGGGCCCGGAAGAAGGGGTCCCGTACCATGTCTGTCGAGTACCGAGAAAGGTCGGTGAACCTCGCCGCGTACTGAGCGACCGTCATGCTGCCCTGCCGCAGCTGTAGAAGCTCCTGGATACGCACCGCACGAAGGGTGGCTGGGACGAACTCCGAGCGGAAGAGGCTCTCAAAGTCCGTCCAAAGAAGAGATGCCTCATCGTGCACCTGGAGCATCAAGCTCCACCATCGTCCTGCCGCCGCCTGCAGGAGGCTCGCCGCGAGAATCACCATGAGATCCGCTGGTGTCCTCACTAGCCTAAAGATCCGTACCACCGCCTCTAGCCAGTCCTCGGCGGCCTGGGGGTCCGCCTCACCGCGAAACCTGGGCGGTCGCTGGCTCTGAAACTCATGCAGTGCCCTGAGGCGACATGCATCGTCAGCGTCTGGTACTGGCAGCATCGGTGGCTCGGCGGGTAAAGCTACCGCCGGTGCCACTGCTGGCAAAGGGCCCTGCACCGAGGCCTCGTCGCTCGGTGGGCTGCCGTCGCGCCCTACGCTCGGAACCCTAGCTGGCTGTCGTCGCGGGGCCATCCTGAAAAGGAGAACAAGAGCACCACAGTTAGAACAGTATACCTGGTGAGCTGGCACAAGTAATCACAAGGAAAACTTGAGACTTTCATAAAGAAGATAAGTATACCCGGTGAGCTGACACAAGTAATCACAAAGAAAACTTGAAACACACACGCAATCAATGTTTTCATGCATTAAGTCGGAAATCAGGAGTCAGGGTCCTGGTGTACGGATACGTCGGCCGCCGCACCAACACTGGGCTCCCTGAACTGATAACCACACTCAATACACTAAACACTATTGCTTCATATAGAAAGAAAGGACGATCAGAGTCTGCGGTAGAACCGACCGCCTCTAATACCAATTTGTCACGACCCGTCCTCGGGGCCCGTGTCGTGACTACCCCAAGCCCGCCTTCCATAGGCCAGGGGCTGGCGACTAGCACCAAGGCGTAAAATCCCAGTAAACAGGGAAGGCATTGCCTTTATAAGTAACAACCGCACAGAGTCAGCAAGCGGAAAGTAAAGTGCAGAAAAGTAAAGGGGGCCGGAAATACAAGCCCAACTGTAAAGTACAACTGAAAAGTAATGTACAGCAACTGAAGAAAAGACGGCGGCCTCGTGTCGTCCACTGGCAATCCCACCTGAAGGGTGGGTACAGATAGCCTCCAGGCTCCTCGGGTCCCACGTCCGCTCCGAGCACGTCCCGCCCAGTGGTCCACCTCTAGGTACCGTCCTGCTCCACGCCTCAACCGTGATCAGCGCTGTCCGTCGTCTGCAACCAACACAACAAGGTGCGGGCATAGCCCGTGCAGGGGTGAGTACAAGCTACTCAGTAAGGACCCCGAGACCCCCGAAGGTCTCCCGAAATCCACAAAGGATATAGCATAAAAGAAAGATGCAATCACGAAGTAACATCTGACTCAACTTAGGTATATGCCCATACATATACCTAAGTCCCCAATTCTAGCTCTGCTCACGAGCTCAAGAACAACTCAATCTACAAAGGAAAGCAAGACTCAAATCCACAAGGAGAGTAAACAGTAAATCCACATAGGATAGTTCAACACAATCCACAAAGGAGAGTAACATAAGATTCAGCTCAACCAGGATTTTCATTATCGAAACCGTAAATGTTGAAGAGCCCCATCTCTGAAGTGTACAGTGGTCCTGTCACGACTCCGAGGTAGTGCTCACTAACCTAAGACTGCTGAAGTACTCCTCCTGTCGAGTACCGCGGGTCTGCTGCCAACTACCGGGCGCTCCGTCCGCTGAGGGTCTGCTGCCAAATACCGGGCGCTCACCCAGATAGCCTACTGAGGTACTCCTCCTGTCGAGTACCGCGGGTTTGCCGCCAACTACCAGGCGCTCCGTCCGCCGTGGGTCTGCTGCCAACTACTGGGCGCTCCGTCCACTGGGCTAGTCGACTCACTCCAAGTCGAGTCGGTCAAGCAGTCGTCAGGTCTCAGTCATCTACACGGTCTCCGTACTCCGCACGCACGTCTCCACCGTCGCGGGTCTGTCGCTACAACCAAGCACACACACTCCGTAGAGTATCGCGGGTCCTCCGCTACAACCAAGCGCTCCACCGCCAAGGGTCTGCTGCTGCATCCAAGCGCACCACCACTGTCATGTACCACGGGTCCGCCGCTACACCCAAGCGCTCCACCGCTCAAGGTAAAAAGAAGATTCAGCTCACACAGGTTCGGTAGCACTCTTCCACGTAGGATCGCTGAGTGCAGTAGTCGACGCAGTCCACTGAGGATCTCTGCACAGTCGTCGCCGCAGTCCACGAAGGATCTCTGCTCTGCCGTCGTCGCAGTCCACGGAGGATCTCTGCTCTGTCGTCGTCGCAGTCCACGGAGGATCTCTGCTCTGTCGTCGAAGCCACAGCCAGCACTAGGGTTCCCGCACTTAGCGAGCTCATTTAGGAGGGTCCGCTCCACGAGCCGAGAGGCTGATACATCAACTGACACTTAGTCCGAAGTTGATGTATCCAAAGGTTCCGTATCGACAACAGGATCTCAACGCAACAGACGGCGCGTCAATCGGACGCCCGGTCTGAGAGTTATTGGCATTTCCGTCCCAGGGGCTCGGTTGGTTTTTAGGGCAAAACCAACCCGACCGTACTCCGCCTGTATCCGATCCTCGGGCGGAGTATGCCAAAAGTTCCGTCTCACTTAGAGGAAACTACCACAGCTGACGGTATGTCGATCGGACGTCCGTAGCTCAAGTTATGAGCGTTTCCGCTCCGAGGGCCCGGTTGGTTTCGTGCACGAACCAACCCGGCCGAACCCAAAGTCTCCCGAAACCTTGAGTATAATATACCAAAACGACCGTCTCGATCCAAGGATCGCGTAGCCGCTGACGGTTCATCAATCGGAGGTCCCAGGCCCAAGATATGGGCGAAAGACCGAAGAGGGCCCGAAACGGGGGTTCTAGGCCCGGGGCGACCCGGCCCGAACCCCCCCTTGGGTCGGCCGGACCGGGTCGGCCCGAACCGGGCGGCCCGACCCGGCCCGACCCGGCTAGGCCGGGTCCGGTCCGGCCTGGGCGCGGCCCGGCCGACCGGACCGGCCGGCTCGGCTTCGGCCGAGCGGCCGAGGGAGCCGCCGCGGGTCAAACCCGCGGCTTTGGAGAAACGCGACCCGCGCGGGCCGCGTGCTGTGTGGCCGGACCGCGAACGCGGTCCGGCGGTTCGCCGCCGCCGCGGCTCGGCCGCGGCGGACTCCTCCGGCGGCGCGCCGGGCGCCGCCGCCTCCGGTCGCCGGCGCCGCCGCGCCGGCCACCCGCGCCGCCGCCCCCTTCCGCGGGCCGCCGGAGTTGCTCCGGTGGCCCGTTTTGCCTCCCGTCTGCGCCATTGTTCCTCCCGGGATGCGTCCTTCACTGCGGAATCAACAAATGGCCCTTGCGTCGTGCTTTTTCCGTCGCCCGCCAAATCCGCACAAAAAGGAAGATCGGCGGAGGGTTGCCGGGTCTTGTTCGTTAGACCCGCACCCTCCGCGTTAGTCATAAACAACGGGAGAAACAAGAAATGACCAATCAACAATTTTAAATAAATTTAAAATTGTTCCGTGATCGGTTCCTTATTTTAAAAGAGATAAAATCACGGGAAAGGAAAAATATTTCAAATCAACCCTTACCTTGTCGTCGTCGTCGGACGAGAGGTCGTCGCGGAATCGCTCGTCGCGGAAGAAAGAGATCGTCGCGTCGTCGCGGAAGAAAGAGATCGTCGCGTCGTCGCGGTATCCGGCGTCGCGTCGCCAATCTCCGGATCAAGATCAAACGGATTTAATTAATTTAAATCCGTTGATATCGAATTATAAAAAGGAGAGAATTAGAAGATTCGATTCTCACCTTTGTTGTCGAACGAGGATCGGCCGCGGAAGAAAAGGCGTCGCCGAAGAACGTCGTGGGTAAAGCTCGTCGACGTCGCAGATCTCGGTGTGCGTCGTCGAATTTCGGTCGCCGGCGTTCTTCGCGTTCTTCGCGTTATTCGCGGGGAGATGAAGGAACGAAGATTCTCTCAAATCCTTTCCAAGGATTTTTAGGTTGGTCTTATTTTATAAACATGCCAACACACGAAACCGGTTAAGAAACAATCCATCAATTCGAAAGAAACGACCCATTTAATTCACGAAAGAAAACAGCCCATTTAATTCACGAAATAAACCGCTCAATTAAATGGTCTGTTAAGAATTTAAGAAAACGCGTCGGTTGACTTTTCAGTTACTTTGACGGGTTTTCGCGGGTGCGTTACTTAGCGAAAGAAACGGCGGGGCTCGTGCGGGCCCCACCTCACAAATATCCTACCAAGGGGGTAGGATATTTCTGGATAGCATCCTATCCAGTTCAACTCAGTTCAAGCCGCCTTTAAGTGACTTCAAGTGGCTTCCAAGCAGCTTAAGTGAAATAAAATAAAGTTGTCGCACAAACTTTATTTTATTCTGACTTAAAGCCGCAAAATTTAAAAACCACGTCTGAGCAAACGCAACTCTGGAAGAGGCGTTTCTAAGCAAATACCGGCGCTGCGATTTCATCGGTGCCCTCAGAATTTGATTCCGGGCACCGGTTCAAGAGATAGAAAAACCCGCTCGTCCGTTCACTGAACGTACCCGAGCCAAACTTCGGAAATTGATTCCGGGCACACCGGGCCTCGGAATCAGGTGCCGTCTGAAGCTGCGCTCTTGTAAAATTCCAAAGAAAATTAAGAAAAAAAATTCCTTGAAATTTGCGGGTCTTTACAAAGGTATTAAGTTCAATTTCATACACTGGTTACTAAATCACTAAGTGCTAAAGAAATGTCATTCCGTAAGAATTTACATTTTCTGATACTCATAAATATTGTCTCTTAATCATGGATATTCTTCTTTTCAGATATACTCTTGGTTAATTAATTATCTTAAACATAATGAGGGAACATATAATAGCACACCCTATCAAGACCTCGTTTCAAGACCAAAAATTTCAATGCCCTTAGGCCACTACCTGTTAGTCTCATTAGAACTATTGATGCATCAAGGGGATTTCATTAACCAGTCCCCAACCCGTTATACCGAGTCTATTACATTCCTCACATGCCACAAAGGGTCGCATATTCAAAATGTCCCATAACACTTTGATTCTTTAATTTTCTCATTTTATATTATTCATGGTTCCCCATACCACTTTGAATTATTTAATTCATAATTTCATAAAAGTTCATAAGAGTTTTAGTTATATTAATTTCCATTTACATATATATAAATTGAATTAGACATATATGTATTAATTATAGAGCTAACAACTGCATGGCTATGTCATTTACTGGTGAGTATGATAATCATATTATGGAATATGTTATGACAACTAATGCACTAAAAGAAAGACAAATTTTGTTACATAAAATGATAACCCAAAAACTCTAAGAATTTATTAATCAATACATGTTGGAATTTCACCTGGATACATAATCAATTAAAAAGATAAAGCAAATATTTCAGGGTGGGTATTAAACTGATAGATTCCAATACATTTATTACTGATATAATTTAGCAGAACACATCACAATGGTATACATAATGCTAAAAACGGAATGTATGAGATTCAAACAAAAATAACACCATTTTATATAAAAATAATTAATTCATACATATGAATATAAAATTTGAAAAACCCCAAATATTATACTCATGATCTCTGCACAATTACTAAACACATAATATGTATAAAATTAGAATATTCAAAATTAGAGTTTCGTGTTAATTGTTCCTAAAAAAGGGAGTTTATAAAGAGTAGTGTTTTAAACAAAAACGTATTTTGAAAACTCGTGTTTTATTCATTCTTAGTAATCCTTGGAAAATTCTAAGTAAAATTGAGGATTAAAGTTTATTTTCATACACATATATTCATATATCCAAATACAGATTAGGTATTAAATGTTTTAAAAAAATCCATTGACACCCATATGGATTTAATATTTTAGTCACATTAATTAACAAAAAGTCCATAAACATTAAATCATAATATAAAAATTTAAAATTTTTATTTATTAAAAAAATTTATATAAATGTAAACCACGATCACACATATAAGTTATATGAATAATTGGGTATATCTAAGGGTCGTACACCAAAATCAATCAACGGATACATGTTTATAAAAATGTCAACAAATCATTGCAGTACAATGTTGAGAGACTTAAATCTAGTCCACAAGGTGAGTTACACATACTATATAATTACACATACTCATGTATACTCTCTCTATATATATATATATATATATATTAAAATATAATTCTTTATGTTTAAAACAAAAAAAGTCTACCTCTTCCTTGAAACTCAAAGTTTAGAGGCCTTGAAAACGAACATAATAGAGGTTATTTTAAAATCGTATGGTTATATATATATATATATGTGTGTTCATATATAATTATATATATAAGGTATATATATATGTATTTCATGAAGAAAAGAAAATAATTCTTCAAGTTTAAAAATATTACACAACCCAAAATGCATAAGACTTAGGGTCGGGTATTTGTAGGTTTTCACCTAAACTGCAAGGATGTATATATATTAATATAAGAGTATAGATATTTATATAACTATATAAACATGCAACACAACATGCAAGTCAATATAAGTTTCCCCTACATTCATAATACTATTTGAACTCAAAATCCAAGGATCGATATAAGAGAAAATCATAACTAAACCATAAGGTTGTATACATATTCTTATGAGAAAAAATATATATATATTTACTTCCAATGAAACAAAGCAAGACAACTCTTTTCACTTACCTTGGTTTGAGGAAGAGGAGGGGCTCGAGAAAATCATGGAGGATCTTGAATGAGACTTACGAAGAAGTAGGATTAAGAGGTTAGCATGAAAATATATTGTTTAAATAGACTAAATTATACATAGATTTTATAGAATATTTTAATGTCACTTGTAAGGAATTATAAATATATTCAGTTTAAAATAAGACAGGGGTGTCGGCATTGTGGAAAATACGTGAAAGGAGGGGCCTCAGATAGTGATGAGAGAAACCACAGATGGGGAAAATGGTGAAATTAGGAATAGGGTTACTGGTCTCGCCTAGATGGGAGAAGAAGAAGAATGAGCAAGAGAGAAAATTCAAAAAGTGAACGAATGATAGAGATTAAATAGAGATTGATCCAATGGTGGAAGAGAAACCACAGATTTTAAAAAGGGATGGATGACTTTGATTAAATCGAGATTTTATTGGACGACTTAGATCTATGTGGTGTTTTAAAATTACTCGGATGGAAATGATTAGATATGTGTTGGATCAGATGATGTCCAAAAAATGTGGGGGATTTCGCGGCTACTGAGGATCGAGCACTAGATTGAAACAGGAGGCCCACATCATGCGTGACGTGATCCAATGGCATGGATATTGTTTAGCCTTAAAATTTTCATCCCACATTGAAATAGAGGGATGTTACATAGCTCTTTATAAGCCCGGAGCTCTAGACCTTATTCTAGATTACTCCTTCCCCCCCTCCTAGTACCGCCCCATACTGGGTTTTGCGTGCGTGCATTTATGCCCACCCACGCCACCATGAAACCACAAATTGTGGCGCCTCTGGTTCCCTCATGCGCTTATGTGTGTCCTTCGGGGTAGTTATGACCCTCTCTCACTAGACCTAGCAGGCATCCACACTCCAGCCTGTGCTAAGGCTGGGGGCTATGCTCAGCCGCCTAGCACATGCTGCCTCTCTCAGCCCAGCAAGAGGACTGACCACTAGTGGGTATATTTTTTTATAAACATACAACTCAAAATACAAACCATAACATCCTATAAAATAAAAATATTTATTTTAATTATAAAGATAATATCTTAAATTTTATAAAACCTGATTTTCATTTTATACTTTAAAAGATTAAGGTACACCAATTAAATTATACTTTTCCATGACTAAGTGTATTACTAAAATTATTTATAAAAATGTTTCCAAATTTGGAGATAAAATTCATACCTCCCTTTAAACACAAATTTATAACTTAAAATTTAATATATCTATACGAAAAATATTCTTGTATTATCAAAGACCTTGTTTAAAAATTAAGAATGAAAACCTTTACCGGATATTTGGAATATTTTAAAGGTGTTTGAAATCCTCACCTATTTTTAAAATCACACTTAGTGTAGTTAAAAATATTTATCCATTTTCCTTTTAAATCTCATAATAAGAGGTTTTATTATAATTTCAATTCATAACTTAATATTTTTTTAAAAAAAATTATACTTATATATTTTCAATTAATCCACCATATGACCAACAGTTATAATTAAAACTATTAGAACAGAATGGTCACCCAAGGTAACAGTCGAATTGGGGACATATAAAACCATGCATTAGGGTTTTCCAAATTCAACACAACTTGGTGAAGATGGTACACATCGTTCCATTGATTCTTTGTGTGGATGCAGTGGTTTTGGCTATACTACTGTTCGTTGGGATAGATCTGAAGGACCCATATTATCTTCTTGGGGTTTTTGTTGTCTATAGTGGTCTCCCTATAATTCAAATAGGTATTTTAATAGGTATTTTTTGTTAGTATGGTTTTCCTTTGACCTTGTTATAATGTAAAAACTTCAGTGTTTTATTTAAATGAAATGTCTGGTATTTATAGTTTGTAAATTTTTTCAGATAACATGTAAATAAAACTATAAGGTTACTATTACATGAGAGATAAGTTTTGGGGCCTCACAACAAATATCTATTCAGTAAAATTATATGTTTTCTCATAAAAATCATAATAGATATTTTCTCAAAATTCCTTATCATAAGTTATTATTATGGTGGAATATTTTGAAAAATAATTCCACTACCTGATGTGTTTTTTAAATAGGTTTATTCAAGTTGAATATGTATCCCTAAAAGATACTTCTTATGTCTCTTGATCATATCTTTATATTGGATCCCTCCAGTTGTTCAATGACTCTTTCCAATGAAATTTTGAAAATGAATTTTATTGACTCTATATTCCTGGTGGAGGAGAACATCAAACTTTATATCATTCTCAATATTTAGTGGAAAATATAGATATACTCTTTTGATATGACCAGGTCTATAGTTATATAGAATTTGAATATCCAAGATCCTTATAAATATTTATATTTTTTAGAAATACAGTTATTTCCTTTTCTCATTTTTATATTACCAATATCTCCACTTAACATGAAAGTTTTCCCAGAAACATAGATAGCCTCACATCACAATGGAATCCATTCTTGTCGAAAATAAAAACAATACTCAATTGGAAACTTCAATCCCCACCTTTGGATTTGTTTTCAATACCATTAATCATTCATTTGAATATTTTTGATTCAAAAAATTTATTCTACCCCTTAATGAAAATAAATTCAATGGTTAATGTTGGGTATGGATCTCCCTAATATTTTTATTATTTTTCATGAAAAAATGGTAGAATCATGTCTTAATATGTAATGATCCATAAGTTGATCAAATCTAAAAAGTGTAGAAAACAATTGTGATTATCCAAGACCATAAATCTATCAATAAAATGTCATGAAAATGTTACCACTTAATATTTCTCATATAAAGGTTGGTATTAAAAAATTTATCAGGAGATTTTCTTTTTTACTCTCATATTTAACAACCAAATTTAAAATATTCAATTGAAACCTATATAACTCACCCTTTAGTTGATATTTATCATAACCATCACTCCTCCTATATAATATGTTTCATGTAATCACAATAAGGATATGAATTTTGATAGTGATACCTTAATTTCAATCCCAAAGGGCTAATAAGTTTTCATTTTATCATGAAATAATGCATATTTGGTAGAATATTCTCTATGGTATATCCCTCTCAAGGGATGAAATCCTTTTCTATTGATTATGGTAGCTATCAAATGCATGATGTAAATTTATTCTTGTCATATAGATACAAAAACACACATCATGATCCCTCTTTAGTTTATCTTTTTCAATTACATACATGATAGAAAAAATAAATGAAATAGTGGGATATGGAATGGATTATCTTTCTACTCAATGTTTTCATTAATGTTGATAGTTTCTTCTTAACCAAGATCACACATTCTCTGTAGCTTCAAACCATGAAGATCTCTTCATACCTGCATTATGTAATATTTTTTCATGAATATTCATAGGAAGAATGGTTGTATATTTCATCTCAACTAATTCCTTGTGTGGGAATTATATATTACCATGATACATAATAAAACATACATATTATAAAGGTAGTATGTTTTTATTCAACTTTTATTCATATTTTGGTAGGATAGTTATGAAAACTTTAACATCATGTCTATATTTCCAACATTACCCACATATTATCTTTTGAGTTCTCTAATAATAAGATTCTGATTGTCCCATATGTTCATCAAATTATTCTTTTAAATTATCTTGTTCTTATTTAGAAAAAGGATGTTATTTTTATTTCATAATCTTCTGATTTTGATTGAATGTTTTTGACCAAGGTTTTCATGTTTTATTTTTATAGTTTTCTCAACTTCATTATCTTAAAATCTTATTCGTGACAGAATTTTCATGAACCCTTCATTATGGTGATATTGCTGGTCGCGATTCCAACCAATTTTCTCAAGAAAATCATGATTATTTTGGGTATAAAACCTTGTTTATTTTTAGTCTCAAAACTCTATCTCATAATATTTTTGCTTTTATTTATAAATTTAATTCTATTTTTTTCTGGACTTCTCCCTTTGATTCAGGAAAATTCCATGGAAGTGATATGTTATAATAGAAATCATTGGATTTTTGTTCACAATTTCCACATTACGGATAAAAACATATGAAACTTGATCTATCATAATATTGGTCAGCCTATTTCTAATGATATTCTTACTCTCCAGATGAATTCTGCTTTTTCTTGGGAGATGTTATCTTATCAACTAATTTTCATATATCCTTAATATATGATAGAAGTTTTCTTAAACATATTTAGTTCAAACTATTATAGTCTTGGTAGTAGAACTTATTATATAAGAGGATACATAATTTTCATCATTCTAATTTTATGAGATAAATATTAACTTCTTCTTGGGACTATATTTCTAAGAATATTTTGATGATTCAAGATGGAACTCCATATCTTTATAATGGTATTATATCATTTAATTAATGGTATTTTTAGATTTAAGTCACATATTAGTTTCTCAACCATTTATTCATATTTTTCAACAAGATTTATATCAAATTACATGAGTATCTAATACTTTTATACAATATTCAACTTGAGAATTATACATTACTTAATTAATTAATTTTACTTTTAATCTTAATTTTTTTCTATCTTATTCTAGTATCTTAACTCTTTTCTTGAGTGTGGAGGTTTTCTTAACACATGATACCAGCAAATATATCATTATTTACCTAATGTATTGCATTACTACTACCTAATCACTACATAATGTGTATTCATAATTTCTGTTCTACGATATAAATGTTATCTAATTTTGAGATGTACCACCTTCTTCTAACTCAGTCCATGTCGATGTGTCTTTATATTTTTCACTACTTTTAATATTTCTCTTATACTTTCCTAAAAATTTATTCTCCTTTATAATGTCTATCTTCTTGATACTTCTGTATCTTTTTTTTAGAAGTCACCTTGTTAATCAATACACTCATATTGATCATATTTCTTCTTTGGTAAGTCAATGGAAATTTTTCAATGTGCCCAAAATTAAATGCTTTAAGTGGAAGTATACTTATGTATTTTCCTCTTCTTATTCTGATGTTCTTAGAGATAAAATACATGACCTTATTATGCTTATGAATTCCTGATTCATTACCTTATTGACTCAATAAAGGACCCAACCTCTTTCTTTGACATGCTTTAGGACACACGTATGTTCATTTTGACCCTTGTGTTTTTTAAATTTAGGTTCAAGAAGAGTTAGTGTTTTTTAGGTGCTTAAAAGGTTTTTTGGTTTTTTAGTTGAACTACAGGAAAAACCATGACATGGTGTAGTCTATTGTATGATTATAAATTGTTTTTAATATATGGGTAGGACTAACATGCACATAGTGGGGCATGATCTTGGGTGTGGGATGTTGGGGGTCTATATATGTACCATTAATAGAATTTTATCTAGAACTTCATGGATGAGGGTGTAGTGGGTCCAAAATATCCTCATTTCATGCACCACTCCATGGATTGTCATCATTTCAAGTTTCCTTGGTTGGGTGTGATTGATTCCACTTGAACCATATTTATAATCACCATGATCTGGAGGTGGATGTTCAAAATTTGAAATGGTTTATTTAGATAATAATCATCAGGGAGAAGTTACTCCTATTAATGAAGACTTTTGTGATTATTAATAGGGGTTGTTTAATGTTTTATTATCATTATTTTACCCTATATTAATCCATTCTACCCCCTCCTCATGCTAGCTTTTCTGATCAAAATAATTTTGTGGAGGTTTCTGGATGTTCTTCCTTTACCAAACAGTATCTTAGGCTGATCCATTTCTTCCCAGGCTGGTAAATATTGATCATGGATCGTGGGAATCCCAAACACCTCATCTCTAGTAGTTATTTTTAATTATGACTTTGATTTCTCCACTGGAGAAGTTAGTGTATCCACAACATGGTTCTTTATCATTGAAAACCTTATTGTTCATGAGTTTTCCTTTGGTTTTTCTTATACAAATGGTTACTAGATATCAAAGGGGGAAGTTGTGTGTAACTATATCTTTAATTCGATGGAAAACTATTTTAAATTTAAGAAACAGTTTTATGAACATCCTGTGTTCGATGAAATGGCTGAAGAATGGTTTTGATTCTACAAGAAATGTTTTCAATGCATGGTTATGGTAATTATTTTCTTATAAAAATGTTTTTCTAAATGTGGGGTATGATTTTCTTGAACTTTTTCAAGAAATATACCACATGAGAGCATTACGTGCATTGATATATGGGCATATGCAAACCATAGTGAGTGTGGAACCACTAGGTGTTATGGTGGTGATACTGATATATTATAGTAGGACTCAGTATCATTAGAAATCACATTTTCTATATATAGTGTTACATACATATCCCTATTATGTATTCCCATATGCTAGATCCCATTTTCTACTTTATGGTTGGATTCATTTCTGATTAGGTATTTCTCACATGTTTATCTTATGAGTTTCCATGAATGATTTTGATTATTTACCTCTAAAATGTGTACATTCATATATTATTATTGATGATTTATTTTAGTCTAAAATGTTTTAAATGAAACCAAAGGATGTGTTATGAAAAAAATTCAATTGAAATTACTTTATTATCTTGTTTCCTTTCAATGATAGAACTAATGGTTTCATGGAAGTATTCCTTTTATTGATCAAAAATGGTATCTTATTGGGTGTTTTCCTCAAAACCTGCATATTCCTTTTGGTGTGTAAAGACATAGTGTTGTAGGATTAAAATAATGGTAAAGATTTCATATAGATTTAATAATTTTCATTATTAATGTGGCATCACAGTGGCTTGGGATGTGGGTGATCAATGGTCACATAGAGTTTGGGATATTTTTTAAGTTTGTTTTTTTGGTTTATATTTCTTCATTTTTCTTATTTATTATTTTATACACATTATTTTGTTTTGTATTGTGATTATTTATCTTTATCTTGTCATACACGAGACATGTTTTTTTCTCTTTCAGGGTGAAATTGTTCCCATGGGTTTTTGTGATGACATCCAAGTGCTTGTCTCCAAACCATGGTGACCAGGAAGATGCTTCATACCATATGAAGAGCTTGTTTGGGTGACGTTTTATGTTGGATCACATAAATTCATTAAAAAATTGAATCATATCACATATTATGTTTCTAGGGGTGCTTTGTTTACAATAGTTTGAAACATAAAACTTATGTGGTACTTGTAGAAGGGTGTCTGGCCATCTCACTATCGTGTCTTTGCTCATGTTACTATAAGATATTAAGGAATTTTTATCAACACATTAGATTTATTTTTGGTGTATTTTGATGAATCTTGTCATGTTATTTTTATTTTTTTATGATATCGTTAATACGGGTTCCTAAAGTTCTTATTTTATTTAGAGATTTATTCCAAATCTAATCAGGTTTTATATCTTCTATTCAATATTTAATTCATCCTAAATGTATCTATTTGAATTATAAGGAAGTTACTACAAGTAATGTCCCAGAGAAAATGGATTCCATCAAACCATATTTTCCAGAAATTGTAATGAAAACTATTTAATCCTTGGGTCAAGATGGTTTTAGTAATTAGGAATGGATAGTTTATGATTCATTGGAGTTTACCAAAACAAATCAACCAATATTTGCTGGGGAAAAGGAAAAAAACCAAGGAATGGATTGAGATAACATAAAGGGTTTCAACTTTTTTAATACTCCACCAGAATATAAGATGGGTGTTTCCACTTATATGCTTTAAGGACCTATAAGGAAGTGATGGGATTCTATTGTATAAGAAAAATTATATGACTGCCTCATTTGGACCACTTTTAAGAAGGCCTTTAGTTAATAGTTATATCATCAGATGCCATGTGTGGTTAATTCTTGCGAGTTTGTAATCTTGGATCAAGGAGACCATTTAGTGATGGAGAATTCAATTCATTTTACCGAGTTCGTACATTTCTCTCTAAATTTTTTTACTAATGATTACCTTAAGGAGAAACAGTTTGAGATGGGTCTAATGCCTGAGATCCAATCGATGATCATTCTTATATTCTGAATGACCTTTTATGAGGTAGTTGATAAGGTATCTTTAGATGAGATAGACTTATCCAAGAAGACAGGTCTTATTAGATCTTATGTTGTCTAAGTGGGAAGTCGTGGTGTGTCCTCTAGACAAAAAAGAAAGTGTTGTAAGGGTTCTTGGTTAACATCTAGATCGGTTACTGGGGATTCTTCAGGATAACACTGTGTTGTTTTCTTCCAGTGTGTAATAACAATTCACACTAGCCTAAATATGTGGAATAACCCATTATTTCCCATGATTGTGGAAAATCTATTCACCATAGTCTTTTAAAAAATAGTATCCTAGTTTAGAAGAGCTGGATCAACCCTTACCAAAGGGTATTAGGATTAGTTAGATGCATAAAAAAATCAGTGGATATCATTCTAATGTAAAGGGATATAATCATGTAGTGAAGAAGGTTTAGGGTGGGGCTAAGGCAAAATATATTTTTTTAGTGGAGAATATACCAAAGGAATCTAATGTGGGGATAATTACTAAGATAGGTGAGGTGTTTATGTAATATTTTATGTTCTTAGGTTTTTTATATTGATGAATACCATTACATTATAAAATCTATAGTTACTGATGTGTTTGTATTATTCTTGTAGGTTCTTCCATTTATGATGGATGTTTCCACTCCCATGATAAGGAGAAAGGAGTAGGGTTTCAAATGTTTTAAGTATCGAGTTATGATATCCAACTATGAATTTTAATGGGATTTCCTAGTCCTTAATATTGTTTCTTTGACCTCATAATTTTCGTTGATTGTATGGTCCTTTTTATATCTTACATTGATTATTATTTTCATTGGGTTTAGTTAGTATATCTTGATGGAATTACTCATGTCTTATAGTATGATTGTTATCCTAGATATGAGAGAGTAATTAATTTTTTTCATATGGTCAGAATGATATAATGCTAATTTTCAATGATTTTTCTTGATGTTGTAAAACCAAAATTAAGCAGTTCCCTTCCTATTATAGTGAATGGGTGCCCTGAGGTATTTCATGAGGATTTTTTTGAGGTTTCCTCCCAAGAGACAGGTCATGTTTACTATTGACCTCTTTCTAGGGATAATTCTCATCTCCATGCCCTATTATCTCTCGTAACCCATTGATTATAAGTAACATATGGTTCAACTTGATGATCTTTAGGCCAAGGGATTTATTCATCTGAGCACGTCACCTTGGGACTCACAGGTTATATTCACAAAGAAGGTAGATGAATGCCTCAGACGTTGTATTGATTATCAAATGATTAATCAGGTGAATTTTAAGAACATGTATCATTTTTCTAGGATTTATGATCTCATTAATCAAATCAAATTATATTGATGTTTTTCTATGATTGATTTGAGATCAGGGTACCATTAACTAAGAGTAAGAGAGGAGGATATTCAAAAGAAATCACTCAGGATTAGTAACATAAATTATGAGCATTTATTAATGAAATTTTATCTTACTAATAACCCTATAGTGTTTAGGGATCTGATGATTTATATATTTCATCTATTCTTATAATATTTCATGGTTTTTTGTGGAGGATATTTTTTTTGTATTCAAAGATGAAGGATGAACACATTGATCAATTGGATATTTTCCTTATAACTCTAAAAGAAAATAATCAATATGGAAATATTTAAAAATATCAATTTTGGATATAATAATTGAAGTTTCAAGGCCCAGATATATCTAAAATTGGAATCTTAGTGTATTATGAAAATATTGATATAGTGAAATCTTGGGAGAAATCCACGAATATATTAGATATTTATAACTTCTTGGGATTGGTTGGTTATTACATGTGTTTTGTTCAATATTTTTCCAATCATGGAATCCTATAATAGAGTTTACCCATAAGGGTGTTAAGATTAAATAGAATAACTAGGATCAAAGATATTTGGGGAATTGAATGTGATCTTGAATTTAGCTCATGTTATGAATATTCTGAAATTGGGTTTGGGTTATGATGTTTTCTGTATATCGTGGTAATGATATTAGGATAAGTTCTTATGAAATGGATGTTGGTGTATGCCTATATTTCACACAAAAAACATTGAGAAATGAGTTTATGTATAGTTTAGATTAGTTTTGTGGGTCTATACAACTTAGTACTACCATGGTGTACCATGATTTGAGATGTTAGTATTCGTTGCTAGGGATGAGTCAGTTGATTAAAAACATTATATCACAATTCCTTACTCGCTAAAAAATTAATGTGGAGCACCAGCGACCTATCATTTTTGAATCCTTTACCCATATTTAAATTTATGTGGAATGATATATTTATGTAATATTTTATTACTTTACCAAAGATTCTTAGTTGGAAGGATATTATTTGATTTTCCCATTATCGGATCATGAAATCATCTCATTTCATTCCTATTAAGGAAGTGATGAAGGTGTAAGAGCTCAAGATCCTATATGTCTGAGGGATCAAAAATCTCAATGGATTTATGTTAGGAATTTATTTTTATAGAGATCCATGATTTAAATCCTAGTCTAGTAATGGATTGAATTATTAAATGGGTACCCATTTTAATTTAATCTTGATGTATCACCCTGATATGGATGGACATACTATGTGAGCCATTCCAATGATTGATGATATAACTTGGGCATGCATTCATGATTTATTTGGTTTATAGATAAATAATATTAAATTGTTTGAATTCTTCCTATAACAATAGTTTTAAATTATTGATTAACATGGAGCATTTGAAATCATTATATAGGTGGTAATGTAGTTATCCTTTGTGTTGGGAAGTTTTGGGAGAGTGTTCTTCGGTCGGACTGAGTATTGTTCAAGGGATAATGGAAAAAGTGTAGTTGTTCTAAATTTTTTTTATCAAAAACTCATATTCTAAAAAAATATATATGGACCATCATCATCACCAATTGTAGATTTTTGTAGGTGATCATAACTTGCTAAGGGATTCACCAAATTCAGTATATCATCGTTTGGAAAGATAGGGTAATCTGGAACCATGATTTTTTGTCCTTTAGAAATCATCAAATGTATTGGAAATGTGAAATATTGGTTATAATTACCCTCTCTAGAGACATTTATTTGTGGAGTTTTTCATGTTTCCTAACTGATTAGATATCAATTAGACCTTTCTAATGTGTTGAATTTGGGAAGATTTATAACATGAGATTAAAACCCTTGTGGTTGAGAATCTTTTTTCTAATTACGGATCATCATAATAAGGTATTTCCTTATAAAATGATTCCCTTAGAGCATGTAATATGTTAGTTAGGATGAGAAAACCATGATACATGGGATCATGAATTGCTAATGAAGAAAATAATTACCTAATCTATTTATGAATCTAGAACCCTGTGTTTTATTAGAGAAAAAAGACTCATGTTTGGGAGAATTGTGGCATACTTAAAGTAATTGGTATATTTCATTTTGATCCATGTGGTGGTTAAATTCAGGTTTGGTAAGTTTTGGAGGTCCCTTGGTTTCATAAAAGGGTTTTGGGAATTTTTAGGTACACCAAACTATGGAACCCGCCATAGTTTAAGTTGTTTTATGTCTGAAAACCACATTTGTGACACATGATATACCAAAATTATCATGGTTAGGCATGATATTAAGTGTGTGATTTTGGGAGTCTTCCGGTTGAGAACAACTAGAATGTGAACCACCAATCCATGTTGGAGGGTGTGTTGGGTGAAAAACGTCTCTGGTTATTTTCACTATTTTGTGGAGTTTCACCGAGCCAGCTTTCTTCGGCTGGGTATTATCGTAGACACCATGACAATAGTGGGAATCACCACACAATCATGATGATTGTTTTAGAATTTGAAATGACCGATTCCACTAGTGACCTTCCAAGGGAAGTTATTCCTCTTAATGAATATATGTTAAATCATTAATAGGGGATGTTTAGTGTATTATTAAATTGATTTCCCCTCTATTAATTTATTCTCCCTCATCTATGTAGGGTTTATAATCTAATCGATTTTGGGAAGGGTTCTGGATGTTCTTCCTTTACCAAGAAGTTACTTAGGGTGATACAATTGTTATTAGGTTTGTTCTTATTCATCAAGACTCTTGGTAATCTCAACCTATTCATCTCTTGTAACCATTTTTGAATTTGACTATTTTTTTCCGTAACATGGTAGAATCTTCTATACAATAGATCTTTCTCATAGAACTTCTTATTATTATTGATAGATCCTTTATTTTGGATTATGAAATGGTTGATTTTGTATCTATAAAGTATTTTTTAAATATGTATTTGGTGGTATGGAAAATGGTTTTAATGGTGTTTTTATTTAAAAAAATGATTTATGCACTTCATGTGTTTGATGAGAAGCCTCAAATATGTTTTCTACTGAAAAATGTTTTTGTTCATGGGAGTTTTAATGATTTTCTTATCAAATATTTTTACTAAATTTTGGGAATTATTTACTTTAAGGATTAGAGGAAACATAGGACATTGGAACCTTGGGTGTGTTGGGTTATGGACATATGAATACCTCAGTGAGTGTAGCACCATTAGTTGTTATGGATGCAATATCGATTGATTGGATCAGGACACTGTATCACTAGGATTCACATTTTTAGCAGCTAATGTTCCATGCATATATTAGTTACATATTTCTATAGGCTAGATCCCATTTGTGATTTGTACTTGGTATAATTTATAATTATGAATTTCTCACATGTTTATATTATGAGTTTACATGGATTGTTTGTATTAATTCCATCTATAAACTTTAATTCATTTATTCATATTCTTGTTTTATTTTATGATGACATTTTTAAAGGAAAAAAAATTATATTTTATCAAAACGGTTTTAAATGAAATTGATTTATGGATCTTGGTTTATTTTAAAACTATACCTAATTATTTCATGATGACATAATATGTATATATTCATGGTGGTATCCTAAAATGTGTTTTCCTCACACAAATTATATGACTTTGGGTTTATGAATAAATGGTTGTGATTGATATTGGTAAAAGGAAAATTTTCATGTATCTTGACAACTCATCATGATTGATTTCACTTCATGGTGGTTTGGGATGGTGGAGAAAGATGGTCACATGTATGTTTTTTAACTGGTGTTGGTTTGTTTCCATTTTTAGCATCATGTCTTTTTTTTATGTCTCAATGTTATACCTCTTCCAGAATGATTTACTATGATCGTTTATCTTTATTTTTTTATAAATGATACTTCTTGTTGTATGATTTTAGGTTTAAATCATTCCCATGGTGTTGTGTGATGATTCCAAGGTGCTTTTTACTGAGCTATAGTGATCAGAATGTCTCTTCAGGCCTTATAGAAAGCTGACATCTGTGACATGTCAAGTCAGCCTACGTTGGTTCATTACACTTCCTCCTAATTTTTACCCAGTTCATGGATTTGAAAAATATTTCATCATTGTATTTTTCCTTGAACACCAGATATTTTCTCATCACATAAGTTAAAATTATATTGTATAATTCATTAAGAGATTGATTGTTTCAATGTTATATTACTGAAACATTGGATTCAATCATATTTGTGAAATTCATCATCAATTTATTAACAATAGTGGAATATTATATGGTCACTACAAATACTCTTATGTTACTAAAGATCTCATTTACCCTGGTAAAGTATTCATATGTAATTTATGAATCATCCATTATCACTTCATTGAGCTTTAATTTCTAAATCTATGCCTTTTCTTCTTTTACCTGACATTCCCCTATAAAATTTTCAAAATTAGAATTTTTTTCATATATTAGATTTTCATTAAATTTTGATATACTCTATTAGAAAGGTATAAGTGGATAAAATTTTAGGATTTTTAATATACCTCAATGATTATTTTACTTTCAAAAATCATAGGTGAATTCATCTCCCTTGTTGGGAATGCGATAGTTATGACATCTTTTACATCGGGGCTTTGAGAAATAACACATGGATCATCCTTCTCATCCATACATGTTAGTTCTATCCATAAAAGGTAGGAACATATATATTAGTTAATTAATTGAGACTCTATATTTTATAAATGTATTCAATATTGGATAATTTAAATGGAACATATATTTTCATTGATGCCACTCAGAGTCCCATATCTGGTTGTATAACTGAGCAATAGAGGGGGTGAATTAATGATACATTTATTTTAAATTTTATTTACATTAAATAATACACTATAATTGGTTAAGATATTAATTTTATTATTCTTTTTTTATCTCCTTTTCCAATATACAATATGAAAAAATAGAACTGAACACATGGATTTACAGTGTCCATCTTAAATGTGAATGTATACAACTTATTATGTTCAGATCATGATTTCGTATATACATTTCCACTATAAATCACCAGTAATTAAAAGTATATAATATCTCCAAACAATCATGATATTTAATATTCTAAAATTCCTGGTAAAAGATGAATACGGTGGTGGGATTTATCGTGAAAATCCGTTGTCAGCTCATGGTGTGTTCTTTATATTCGATTCTTCCAGATAAATATATATAAGTAAAATATTCTTCATCGGTCTCAAAACAATTTATTTATATTGTATCCCACCATTTCATTAAATGTTCCTTCTAATGAACCATGGTGTATGACTTCAACTACTTCAATCTACCTAGTGTTGGTTTTTTTCCATACTCTCCTTCTCAACATTCCCTAGTAGTATCCTCAATTGTATACTATGATAATGGTATATCATTGAGTAGGGGTCCCTCATGCTTCTCACTTGTCCATGGAATTCAAAGCAAGAATAGTGGTGTTAGTATCCTTCTATTCTTGATCACCTTCTATGATAAAAAATTATAATTTGCATAATCATATTTTTCATCGATGAACACTAACTTCATTGATGTCATTGGATTCTCCTCGTTTTTCAAACTATTAGAGTTTACATAGAATTAAAATTGTGTTGAAGGATCTATCTCTATCCCCTATCAATCTTATCTCCTTTTCATCTCCAAATAATTTATATTCAGTACCTAATAATGAATATTATTTCTAATATCTGAATATAAAAATTACATTAATTTTTTGTGGTATGTGATATTTTCATTCAAACCATTTGATATTTTTTAGTTTGAATTATCATTGAAAAATTTTAAGAATCCCAGAAAAATATCTCCACTAAAATCTCTATAAATCTCAATGTAATTTTTTATGTGATATTGAAATATTGAAATATTAATCTCCATAAATTCCATAGAATTTAATTCATTTTAATTTCATCAACGTGTGTTTGAACTCATGTAATTGAAGGATGGGAAACATTACATTGTGTAATGGAAATCTTTTTCATCCTTACAAAGATTCATGGAATGATCTATGATGTGAAGTTTAATTCCATTGATATCAGATAGAATCATAATAAAATGGAGTACTTTTCATATTTAAATCAATGAATAACAGCTATCATAATATTTTTTGATCAAATTTTATTCCAAATATTTCATTTTGTAATTCCTCCATAATTTATCCTTTTAATATCTAAAATTTTATTAATATTTGACAAAGGTAGGGTAAATCATTATGGAAATAACATTATAAAGTCTCTATAGTGAACCTTATAATGTATTTCAACATTATGAAGTCACAAGGAACCTTAAATATTTTTTAGGAACCTTATGAACTTTCTAAACCTTAAAAAGATATTAGGTTAAGCATATGAAATCTCATCAAAAAAAATTCAAAGGTTGTTTTTTCAAACATAACAATTCTTTAGAATGAACCCTATAAATAATCCCTGGATCAATATAAATATTATTATAAAACTTATGAATTGAGAACAATGACATTCAACATCTGGGTGTATCAAACAAATATTGAAATTGAATTCATGAAGTTATTTCCTTTTCCTTATTCTTGAACATGTAAGGAGAGACAACATAAAAAATTTTATATTTAAACATTATAATCGTTATGATTAACCTTATGAATCACCCCTTTTCCAAAAATCAAAATTAGAATCAATGTTATGATGATATTTAGATTAATAAATCTCTTTATATTTAACCAAAAAATTTAAAACACTCTTTAATGTTTATCAGAATGTATTATACTCTTCTCAGGGATTCATCAGGAACTCCTAGTCAACTCTAAATCACTTCAAATAGATTTTGTAATTACCAAAACATTTATAAACTTATTTATCATTATTTATAATGAATTTCATAATTTTAAAACTCATATTTGAGTATTTTAAAGAAGATTCACATCCTATATAATCTGAGATATGGTTTTCTTATTTTAATTGTACTCCTTCAATATCCTCTTTAGAGAGTTATTCAAAACAGACTAAAAAACTATTGATGTAAGTGAATTAAATTTTCATTATTACATGAAATTGTATCCTTAAAACCAACTTTGAAATCATCACATTTAAGGGATGATACATTGAATATGAATATCCATGATCTTTAACAAGAAACAAAATTATTTCATATGTAACATTATTTTATTTTGACATTCATATATGAGTAGTAGCTTCACCTAACATTTAGGTTTCCCAACATATATTTTTAGCCATAGTCTACAATACAAGCCTTTATTGTTAAAAAATACAACACACTCTTTGGATCCTCAGGTTTTTCTATCTATCAAAGGATGAAATTCCATAATAATCCAAAACTATGTCCCAAAATACTCTTACTAGCCTCTCCATGATAGAGACAAAAATAAAATGTAATTTTCTGAAATTATATTTGAGGGAATCCCATTAAATGGGAAAGTCATTTACTTTTACAATCATCCCAATATATTCATTGATCTTTTATTCCAAATATTAATGAAGTCAATATTCAAGGTTAATTTGTTGATTATTTCATAGATATGATCTTGAAAATAGATAATATATGGATAAATATAATGAAAACCATCGATATGATATCCTCATTCCACTCTACAAACTTTAGGGGATGATAAAACCTTAATGGGACCTGAATATCTACCTTCACCTCTCAATAAGTGAGGCATAAAAAAATTCTCTATGACATTCCACTTTACTCCTATCCACCAAATCTGGAACGAATTTTCTTGGTATATACTAATAACTATCGAATTTACCATTAATATTATATATTGAAACTCCCACAACACCACCTTATATAAAATAAATCATACCACCATCTTTATTTGGAAGTGGATGACACATTTATAACCTTTACAATATCCATTGGGTGTATATTTTTAGAATATATGGTCATGAAAACCCCCACAATCGATGAATCCTCAATCAACCTCTATTGAAAATGGTAGAATTGGTGGGTATAAAACATCGATTAAAGATATACCCCTACCATATCATCCACTATAGACAAATAAAATGAGGCTAAATGCTTATACACATCCTCCGACAATTTAGAACGAGTGTTCTTGTTAAGGGAATCAACCATTATGTTTATTTTCTAGGGTGTGTATACTATATTAAAGTTATAATACTATATTAAATTATAAGATTTCCTATATATTTGTTTATTATATATCCATATAATTGGATCTAATGGTATGAATATACTATGAACCACTCACCAAAAAGATAGTTCCTCTAAGACATTATGAAAAAAACATCACTAACAACTCCAAATCATGGGTTATATAATTATACTTCGGGGATATCAACTAAAAAGTCCCATAATTAATCTCCAACTTCCTCTTAATTAGAAAAATATTGATCCCCACTCAATTTGGATCACAATACACCATTTTCTCAATTCTAACCACTCAAAGTTTCAAGATAAGAGAACTAGTCATCCTCTATTTTAGCATCTCGAAATCATCTTGGCATCACTCATAATAGAAAACTTAATTCCAACTTTGAGTAAGGGAATTCATGGGGTCTATAATCTTGTACAATTAAACCAATAATTTTTTGAATACCCCACCATCCTAAGGAAAATCCACATATTGAATACAATCCAATGTGACCACCATGCCAACATTTCTTTGATATTTATCCTATCACTACCTATCCACCCTATAATATTTAATTCTACAAGATGAAAACCTCTAAATGTTAATAATATACTATTAAGATAATTTCATATAGCTGGTGATTATTATGTAATTCCAAAACAATAATTAGTTACCTAATATACTCGACCTTCAATGCTAAATAGATTAAGATAACATGAATAAAACAAAAAATCAATACATGAAAGGCTCTAATGTCTGTCTCATAAAACCCATTAATATAGTTATGGAATTATTTATGTAAAATGGAATCACTATGTACTCTTAATATCCACAATAATAGTCATAAAACATGTTTTTATGTACATCTCACTTAATTTAATCTGGTGATATCCGGACCTGAGATCGATATTTGAAAATAATTGTTTTCTCACTTTAGCTTGTTGAATTGGTTATTGATCCTTGAAAAAGGGTATTTTTTTAATTTTAACCTAATTTAGGAATAAAAAATCTATAGGTAGCCTCAATCTCTTATCCACCTTTTTGGAAAATAAATTTGGGCTACTAATGGGGACACACTAAATCTGATAAAACCACTATCCATAAATACCAATAACTACACCCTCAGCTTCATTAGCTCAATACAGGTCATCTAATAAGATGTAGAAGTTATCGAAGTAATCTCAGGATCTGAATTGATATATATTTTTACCTACATATGAGTGTGAAATCTTGGTTTATCCTTAGGGAATACATATATATACTCCCCCACCACTATTAGAAATTGATTGACTGATGTTTTTTCTATACAACGAAAGAAACTAACCAACTAATGGGTGATCGTATAAAACTTCTTGTAAATAGAAAATTTCCATATTTTCTAGATTTACCACTCATATGTGAAGGATAATTTCATCCATTTGCTTGGAAGTCCCCCAATCTTTGATATTACTAGTCGATCCTTGAATTCACTGAAGATAGTTAATCCATATCAAGGATGATGTCACTCGGGTTCTTCATAGCCACCATGATTCCCCATGAAAACCTCTATTAACTAAGTTAAAGCTCACATCATTCGTATATATGAATTTTAAAGGGATCACATCTAGTAGGGGTCCTTAACCACATGGTTTAGGTTAAGGGATCCCCGAAAATCATTATCTCTCAAACTAGGGATAAAACAATGAATGAATAGCTCACACCATTATCTATGAGTATTGGTGTCATTATATATAAGTTGAATATAATACATTAGATCATTTTGGGAACAACATGGTCATATATCAACAACATTTATAGTAGGTTGTGTCCCCAACTACAATCACTCTATGCCTTACATATTCTCCCCAAGGGTAGTGATAGAGGAAGGGGAATGTAACACCCTCCTCCCTAAGATCTTCATTCTAGTGAAATGATGAATACTCTTCCAAAATGAACACTATTATGACTAACATTATGACCTTTTATAGGTCCATTTTTATTCCAATACCTCTAAAATAGAGGTTTACTAACTTCTTGACTACACTCAATTACACGCCAGGTTGGGGAGTCACATAAAAAATGATTCTCTCCCACATAGAAAATGAAATTTATGTTTCCTATTTATATAGACTCTCAATATTCCCCTAAATCTTGTAATACTCTATATTTAAACTTTGTATGTTGATTCCTATTGTGTCACGACCCTGAAGCCTAACATTAGCTACGTGTATATGAATATTATACTCATGGATGACTGCTTCTAGTGTTAGTCAACTTCTACCCATTATTTATTACTAAGGATCACTATAAAAACCCAATGTAGGTGGGTATATGTAGGGAAATAATTCCTAATTTGATATTTAAATGTATTACTAACTCAGAATTCCATTCCAAGAAGAATCCATTAGGTACCATATCAAGGGGCACCCTATGTGAGAAGTTAATTATGATGCATAATTTGTAACTAAAATGATACCCTTCTGTAACTCCAGAAAATCTTGAATGTATACGTACCTTAAAATCATAAAAAAACTAATCCTCTAAAAAATGTATAGAAATTCCCTAAATCATAGAATCATCTTGTCCCAAGCATGGGTGACCAAGCTCTACTAGTAACTATATACTCCATAAAGAATAATGGATTCAAGATCTTCCATCTTGTTTATATATGTCTAAAATAAGTGGAATACTCAAATAACATCCTCTATCAAGTCCTCATCTACCAAAGGTTCATGATGTTGTCAAAACATGGGTTGTCTCTATCCTTAGACCTTATGCTACTCCGTCAACTTCCACATATTCTCATCACGACTAACAAGAAAAATTATATGATCAACAAGAAAAGAATATTTTTCTTCCACTATATTATGTGGGTCTAATAAATGGAAAATGAGAATAGGCCCTACCCACCCTCATCTTGGATGAATCGAATCATGAAATAATCACTCAATAGAAGACCCATCACTCAGTTCATCACCAACAAGAATCTAAATTGTTGGTATGGTTCCATCACAACCTTTCCATAGAATCATAGTGGGTTTCCTATAAGGAGGAATCCTGAAATTAACATGATGAACCATGTTCATCAAAAAATTCATAGGGAGATAACAGAAGAAAGATATGAAAATAAATTCCACATTCTTATATGTTTCACATAAAATTTGTTTCCAATGGCCTTTGTACTCACCCTTGTTATGATTTAATGAGGTCCTATTTTACAAAGGAACGTGGTCACTGGGACTTTATCAATGACATATTTAAAAATTACTTTTACAATAGGATGGGAATTTTCGCTCACCGTACCCATTTTATGAGGATTATTTATTATTATAAGACTATATTATTTATTCAAGGCATATTCATAAATCCTTCCCAAATCCTAGTTCGAAATTAGTTACCCCTATTCCAATGATTTGATCAAAACCATGTTGATTTTTGAACACCCCTATAATGTTTTTTCATATTTCTCTTATTAGTTCATGATGCCTTTTTTACATTATAATGGATAGGATATCATGAGTTTATCTCCTTCCAAAGAGGTGGTTTGAGTATTTGAATTGGGAATGAACCACGTAGAGGCATCCTACTTATCATGTGATAACATGAATTAAATCCAATGTAGTTTGATTGAATTAATAAGAGGTAAATGAAATTGTTTTCATACATAATAGTTGTGTCATATGTATCATGCTAAGGATAGAAATCAAATCCCATGATTTTTATTATTCAGAGACATCTATGTCACATGGGAAGTGAAAAAATAGGATTGGGTGATTATTATGCATTGAGGATTCTCTAAGAGTTTACAATTGAGGAATAAACCATAAAAGGAGGCCCACAATGTATGCAATTTTATTATGATTATGGAATGAATATTGAAAATATATAATCTCATGTGAGTCGTGCTTGGTGTGAGAAATATGATACTGTGAAATATCATCCATAATGTAGGAGAGCACATAATTCGATTTGAAAGAGGATTGTGAACTAAGGCTGCCCAGAGAAAATACAACTAGGGTTTCCACCTAAAATGGTGGAATGAAATGGAGGCACTTTTATCCAGATCATGGAATGATCATCATAGGTATCTAATCTCAAATGATTCATTCTCAGTTTGAGAAATAACAGAAATAAAGAGATCATTAACATTTTATGATAAAAAATTGATCTAAAAGGGGTTACAGACTATGGCTACCCTGGAAACATTTGGTCAAGGATTACACATAAAAATGAGGCTTTTAATAGAGGTAGTTTTTTATTCTAATGATATGATCATTACATATCTACAAGCCCACATAATTCATTATCAGTGTGAAAAAAAGAGAGATAAGAATATAACAACATTATATGAGAGTGAACTATTAGATTTTAAATGGGATTAGGCACTCAGACTACCCTGGGAGATTCTCGTTCAATATGAAGGGGAGAAAATATGAGATAATGTGGGGAGTACACATGAGTTTTACTAAAATAGTTGACCTGATAGGTATGTTTTGTGAGGGTATATTTCAAGGCCTACACCTAGGAGGAAAGCTATACATGGGAACCAGAAATAGAATACTGAATCAAGGTATATTAATGAAATATCATGGATTAAACCTAGGAGATACACATACATGATAACCAACTATAGTGTATTAACTCAAGGTGAGGAGAATATTGACTTAAGGTAAATGTGTAGTGCTTACACAAAGGATTCAATTGAATGTAAATAACATGGTCAATGAATCAGGTGAAGGAAAGAATGATTTTGGATTACACCTAATAGGTTGACTAATTATGATTCATCTAAGAGGAGAATATAATTTTATACTCTTGGTATATGATAGAGTCAAAAGGTTGTGTCTTGAATAATGGATTATAAGGGAAGCTACATTGAGAGATCTTGAAGCAAGGTAAAATGATAAAAAATCAATTAATAAGAATCTTTAGTTAAGGAAATATAACAAAGCTGAGTAAGGATATCTTGAATTTAGTTATTTAAATGTGTGGTCATGGCTTAGACCTAGGAGGATGATCTTACATAATAAATTATAGGAATATATGGACATGAAGTGATTGTGTTGGGCTTACACATAACAATATCCATAAAGTACCTAACTATATTTAATAACCTAGATAATGATAGAGAGGTAAGGGACTATACATATGAGTGACAACTTATATTTTTCACCCAAGAAAGTGGGAAAGGTGAAGTTATATTAGGGGATCTAGGGGAGCACCTTGACTCTTAGTGAATATGGTTTGGATGGGTAACCATGAATGATACCTAGGTGAATTGGTGGTCATCCCTTATAGGTATTAGGAAATATTATTATCCCTAGTGGTGGAAAATGAATAAGAATAACCCTAGTGAGGGATAGAAAAGGTTTTTATACCTAGTGAGGGATTAGATAAGGGTTTTTTCACCACAATTATCCCTAGTATAGGGCTGGGTGAATGATCTTTCATCACCCTATAAGGGGACTGGGTGAAACACCAATTCTTCCCCCTTGTTCACACTATAAGTGGGATGAGTGAAGGATCAACTCAAAAGGAGAAAAGGATTCCAAATGTTTTATATTAATAAAGGGATAGTTGATGGTTAAACACAATGATGGTTCATCCATATTGGTCTCCCAAGTGGTGGTTGGCCCATGTGATGACAAACCCAGGTGGAAATTCCCCCAAGCGTCAACTCCTCGATTGAAGTTCATCCCTGTTGATGGATCCCAAATGAAGTTAATATCTTCACTCATTTTATTTTGTAATTAGATGTATTAAATCCCACCATATTTTTATTTAATGGAAATATATCACATTTTTTAGATTTAGTAGTATTTTGAGTTTAATTTGAAAAATGGAATAATTTAAGATTTTTAAAAAAATTAATGTAGTTTTTTATTTCAGATATAACATTCTATAACATGATTAAATTTTTGAAATTATTTTTTTATATTATTCTATACTTATTGGAATTTATTTCATTTAATTGGACCTAATGAGAAATCTAACATCTTGAGGCTCAATACCAACTCATAATCCGGGCCTCAGATCTGTGCAAAAAATTGATCACTTTTAATGATTGGAAAATACATCAAAAAGGGATGGCCAAAATGTGTATAAATTTGACATAGAGCTATATAAGAGGCCTATAAACAAGTGAATTAACTATATACAAACTTGATTCAACATAATTTAATATAATTAATGCATTTGAACATTGAGACTTAGAATTAAAAAAAATAACAAGGAAATAATAAGTTTTCAGAGTAATTATAGCCCAAATAATTAATTTCATGGAATATTGAGGTTTTATTTTGTGGGTGAATGAGAAATGAATAGGTTAATAACTCTATAAAACTTTTGTTTTTATCATATTCATCCATTTATTATTCCTACCATGTAAGATTATTTAAAGGAATTTTTTGGTGTGGAAATTATGCTCCCCTCGCCCTCTAAATTTAAACTTCGCATCAATTTTAATGGGTTGGAAACTTTATTATATTTTTTTTGGATTTGGTGGATATTTTATAAATTAAATTTTTCTAATTTTAATATATTGTTTCTTTTTCATACCTCATTCTATAATTTTTATTTTCATGTTATCTGTTCTCCCACTTTATCCCTTTCACAAGTTCACCAAAAAAGGAGAACTGACATCAGCATTTGTTCACGGGTGAGAATAGTGGTTTGATTGGGTTTTATTGTTATTTAATTTTGATCTATTTATTAAATTCTATTAATTTTGGTTATGGTTAAATTAATTATAGTGATAGGTCTCCCCATTTTCTCTATTTTCTTATTTCTTATTCCTATTTATTAATCATCCTTCAATTCACTATTTTTGTTGTGTGCATGATATAGCATAGAATGGGTAGTGATGGTCAGATAAGCAGTCCCTTAGATGATGTTCAAAAGTATATTTCCTTGTATACATAAATATCATTATGTGGTAATAAAAATTCAAACTAAAAGGTGAGGTGTGATATGTCTTGACCACCTCATCGAGTTGAATATTGAGATCTCTTTTTCATAATGATATTAATCACCAAAAACACCCAAGAACATTTTTTTCCATTAATTATTATAACGTCATTATATTTTGAATCGAATATATATATATATATATATATATATATATATATTAATTTCTTCTTTAAAACCCCCGTATATATTAGTTAAGTTAGTTTTATATTAATGACATAATAATAGAGATAATAGGAAGACAGTGCGTGTGAGTATCCTTCATGAGAGAGAGCCTACATTGTTCCACTGTGGTAAATTCATAAAATAATAATAAATTAGTTGAATTGTTGTTCATGAAAAAACACCACAAATCAATTTAGAATTATTTATGGGGACTCCAAGATCATTCAAACATTTTTTTCATAAAAACCAAAAAAAATAAACATTTTAAAAACTAAAAAACATTATTGAATATATTTAATTTCATATGTCATGATGCATATTTATGATAATGATTTATGTTAATGGAATGTTGATAAAATTTTTAGTGAGTCTAGAAAGGAGGATACATTGAAAATTCAAATGAAATTAAATTCTCTCTAAATGGAATAAATTTTTCTCTAAATGAAACAAAATGATTGGACACTTCAAGAGAAATTTAATATGTTTAGTAACCAAATTATGATCCTTTATAGTAATGTTCAATAAGATAAAGTTATATGGATGGAAAAAAATAAAATAAAAGACAATTATAATGAAATTCATGTTTCTCCAAAATTTCAAGAAGATATTGGTGAGGTTGAAACAATATTTGATGATACACATACCTATATAATTAATTAATTACCAGTAGCCTTAATCAAAGAAAAAGAGTTTGAATATAAATGTTTTTTTGGATATACAATTTATAAATGATCATTTTCTTCAAACATGATTAATTTTGAATTAAAAACTGATATCCCTTATATTTATTTTATAGATTTAGTACCACTATTAGAGGCCCTAATTAAATAAATTTAATAAGATGATTTTTTAGGAGATAATGGAGGATATAGTCATGTTATACATCATTTCATACAAGGATGTTGGCAGAATTGAAGAAATAATTGTGGAATAATTTTCTAAACTAAAAATAAAAGAGAGTCCTCATCCTATTCTAATATATTCACCACAATTCGACACCACTCCTCCATCGAAACAAAACATAGACTCCCTTATATTCTTTTCCATCCATCTCTACACCTCAATTTATCTCTTTCATCTCTTATAGGTGTTTGGGATATTATTTATGTATTTGGGGTTCATAAATCATGAAATCTACTCATCGATGTTGAAATAAATCATATTTCTAGTTTTATGAGCAAGAAACCCAATCCAACTTCATATTGGGGTTAATTACATGAAACTACTTGATTAGTTTTAGTAAAAATCATTCAACCAAATGGGGTCGAAACAATGATCAATCCTCTGTTCCCTTTCTATTTATTTTTATTTATTTATTTTTTCTATTATGATATGTATTTTTCTTTCTTTTTGGTTTTAAAGTGGAATTATCTAGGATTATAACTTAACAATACAACTATAAAATAAACTCAGGTTGTCTATTTCCTTCTCCTTTGGTTTTTTACCCCAATATTTATTTTATTTAGATGAAATGAGGGGTAGGGAAATCTTAGTTGGGTGGGGGTTTCAACTTACATTATTTTTTGTATTTTTTATTTTTTTATTCAATTTTTAGGATCATTGAGTTGAATGGAACATTTATATAATTTTTTACACATTAATTTATATTGATATGGTTACTTTGGTGTCAAATAAAAGGATTTTAAATGATTATTGATGTGAATGTTTTCCCTATAATTTTTTTTAAGAATTTTTATGAGTTTTCCCAATTTTTTAAATCAATCTCCTAGAAAACCAACTCAAAATAATTTTCCTTTATTATCATGTATTCTGAAACATTTAGACATATTTTTCCAAATTCCCAATCATTATTAAAAGAAAATTCGATTTTGTCAGAGAACTAGAACCTATTATTTTTCTGTTTTAATGATTTGGAGTCCACATAATTTTTAAACGTGATTGAATAATTTCATTGGATAGATATATTTTATAATAAGATATAACTATACATTTACCCTAATGTGACCCATATAATTCATTGATTTACTTATATTTCTAATCCACATTGCAACTAATTTTTTTCCCCACCAATTAATTTTAGTATTTTTTTCATGGATATTTCAAATTTGAGTGTGGGGGAAGGGCCTTTTGTGTGTGTTATTTGGGATGTGTTTCATTTTTTTGTGTGTTGTGGTGTCTGTGATAATTTTTTTGTGGTAGATAGATATATAATTGGAAATGATTCATCATTTCATTGTGTTTTATTTTTATTATACGATTATCTTTAAAAAATAGAAAATTGAAAAAAATAGAAAAATAAAAAGATGGATATGTGCTTGAAATTTTAATTGTTCTTACTTTTTTGACTCATATACTATTAAAAATAAATGGAATTAAATTTCATTCATTAAATTTATTGAATTTTCATCTCATACTCCATGGAAAAAAACAAAAACAAAAAAGGGAAAGGAAAAATAAAAAAGGCGGAGAATTTGAATGAGCTCATTCATTATAATCATCACATGACTAATGTACTATGCCATGAGAGGTGATGGGTATGCGTTTTAAATTTTTAAGGGAAATTTAATGTGGAATTTTATTTTTTTCATGTGATTATTCAAACATTGTACTAAATAGTGAATCCTCCTCTTTTCGACCTTATATTTTTAAATGATTTTACACACCAAACATAAGCCATAGAAATCACCTATAAAAATTATTCATGGATGAAAATATTTTCATTTTTCATGATTTGGAGAGATGAAAAACTATCACAATCCTATTGTGATACATGAATTTTTCATGTAAGGTCATAGCTTTAGATTTAATTTCTCTTGAGTAAAACATTCCATAACATTCAATTCGAGGTACGTTTTGATTGGGTCAAGTATTGATTTTTATTGTTGAAAAAAATTTAAATTATAGGGATGAAAATGAAATGGAATTGATTTTAGATAAGAATATGTGATAAACTTTTATTTTGTAAAATATCACGGGCATTTTTTTCATTTTTGGTTATTTTATGGATTTTGATATGGTTAATTAACAATTGGTCGAGAGTGAAATAATTAAGTGTGGGAGAAATACGAAGCTAATATGTTCACACATTTTATTATGTAAATAAATGTTTTTAATCCCACTATTAAGTTATTTTATAGTAAATTTTATTTTTTTTGTTTTAGTAGTATTTTGAGAATAATTTGACAAATGGCCTAATTTTGGATTTTAAATTATTTTAATTTAGGATATATAATTGGGCCATAATTTTTTTTAGATTTATAGAAATTTTGAAATTTATTTTTTATAGATTTGAATATATATTTAGATAAATTTCATTCAACTGGATCCAAATATCAATCAAGAAAACATGACACCCAAAACCGGATCACAATTTGGACTTGAAATCAATGTACAAAATTTTTAACTATTGAATATGGGGATATATATCACAAATGGATGACTAATATGTTCTATAGTTATACTTAGAGAAATATAAAAGGCCGAGAAACATTTTAATTATCCATGTTCATGATTGACTCTTTATCCTTTGAGGTTATAAATGCATGGGATGTTGGAACCTTGGAATTCGAATAGTTACTTGGCCAAAATTATTTTTCATAGTTCATATGCAAAAAAAAATTTAATTCATGACATAATAAGGTTATATTTTGAGGGTAAATGTGAAATATATAGGGGAAACACTCCCAATATTCTCCTCAATTTTTCTATTTATATGCCTATAATGTGAAATCACTTGGAGGATGTTTTTGTTATGAGAATTAATATTCCCTCACCGTATAAACTAAATTTATACACTGCATCCATTTTAAGGGTTGGATAATTTTTTTGGCCATTTTCATTAGATATAGTGGTTATATTCTCTATAATAGTTTTTATGTTTTAATATATTAGTTCTTATTCATATATCATTCTCTTAATTTTTATTTTCATTTTATTTGTTCTCCCACTATATTCTAGTCTCAACTCCACAAAAAATGTTGAACTAACATCATCGTTTATATGAAGGAGGTAATTTTTGTTTGATTAATTTTTATTGTGTTTCAATTTTAATTACCTTTATTAAATTTTTTTAATTTTGTTGGTCGTTAGATTGATTATGGTGAGTGGTATCCCCATTTTCTCTATCATCTGATTTCTTCTTCCCCTTTATGAATCGCCTTTTCCATCACTATTGGAGTCATGTATACAGTAGAGATTGACACGGGTAGTGATGGTTGGTGAAGAGGTATCATAGATGATGTTTATAATAATATTTCCCTATATTTAGAGGTCTCTGTATCCGATAATTACAATTCAAATGAGATTCTATTTTGAGACATGTATTGGTCAACATAATGAGTAAAATATTGAGATCTCTTTCAAATATTGATATTAATCATCATTACCACCCAAAAATAGTTTCCTTAATTTTTCATACAATTTTTTTCTAATTTTAATTTAATTTATATATATTTATATTTATTTTACATTCATATTTCAAACCACCTTTCTATATTAATTATGTTTGTTTTATATTTGTTATATTATAATACTGACAATAGGAATACATTCCTTGATAGCTTCCTCTATGAGATCGACCATAGGTTTTTCCAGTATGGAATAATCTTAGGAGAGTAACAAATTATGTGAATAGTGATTTTTAAAATAATCATTGAATATCACTCACCTAGGTGATGGTTCACATAGTTAAAGGATCTCATGGGTGTAAGCTCTCAATGGTGATGGCTCATTGAGATGGTGGATTACTTAGGATGTAGCTCACCTGGGGGACAGATAATCAAGGTACCAGATCAACCATGGAATGGATCCTAGTGGTGGAATATCACTAAGGTGGAGGCTCACCCAGGTGGTGACTCACCCATGTGGTTTCTCACCTAGGTGATTGTAGGGTCCTGAAAAATCTATTGAAGGGATGAAGAAACTCCCTTAAAATCCGTGGAAGAATCTACAAAATCATCATCAATAATTTGGGATAAATATGAAGAATGTTTAGAAGAAATGGTAAAGGACCTAACCAGTCCGCATACTGGTTCATCATCAGTGGTACACGACCGGTTCGGTGAATCATTCCACCCACAGATGTTGTCATTTGTAAAATGGTGGTAGAGCTCTTATGTGGGAACGAACCGAATGGCCAACGCAGTGAGGCCAGACTGGTCCGCAGTTGCAAACCAGCTGGTCCACCCCCCCCCCCCCCCCTCTAGGCACAACTCTATCCACAAAATGTAGACGTAGCTCTACGCGGTTGCGTAACACCCCCGTGACCAAGTTGGTTCGCAGGCGTGGGGCATTCAATATACCCTACGAACCTCGGGATGACTATGTCATACATAGGCCGGGTTTTCTATCATAGGACTTAGAAAAAGGTTCCTCATGACCATAGATATAACCCTTTCCCCCTCTATAAAAATATATCAAGGGGGAGAATAAAGGGATCAGATGATTGGGGATCAGATTCTTGGTGATCGTCTATTTGAAATAAGGCATCAGACTTTTGGAGAAGGAAAATGCTTTCGGGAGCTTAGGATTTCACGTATCGCGAACCTTCGATTTGGGTACTAGAAATAGGTATAAACTAGGGTGGAATTTTTAAGAACTGAAGAACTGAAAAGTAAATTAGTAAACCAAGAACCTAAAATTGGTAAACCGCGAACCATGTCCCCTACATGGATTCACACCCCAACAACCAGGGAGCCTATACCCCTTCTACGATCCAGCATGCCACGTAGCACCCCCCTACGTGGAAAATCCTTAGTCGAAGCTTCCCCAATGACCACTCCTCGAGAAGACATCAACACCACGTACCAATTTGGTACATAGACAATACCCAAAGCTACGTACCACTCTAGTATAAGGGATGCCCCTTAGTCTGCGTACCACACTGGTACATGGACGACGACTCCATCCTCGTAACACCTACCTACACGAAGGGCACCACTCCTCATATGGCCAAATGTTCCACCAAGGCCTTCAGTGTTTCCATCCCTTGAGTCAGATATGACCATTCCAATCCAGTCCAATCCTCCATAATCCCTTAATTAGCATATCCATTAGAACTAAGCCAAGGCATCTCCCAAAGCCACCGGACCGGCATGCTAAAACCTTCAGGAAAATTAGTGCACCCTCTTAATATCACATACCCATGGTAGGCAGAGAAAAAGGGGTTACCCCATCCCCTGAATGGACATCTAGATCATTCCTAGGTTCACATACCCATGGTAGTCCAGAGTTCGATCTCGGGAGCACCTTTGTGCCTCTCCAGTCTTCAGGATTGAGGGATCCTGGTTTATTTTCCATTCAATGAGTGCCAGCGGTGAGCACTTCTCCCCTCCCCTGAAGTGAGTAACATGTAATCCCTCCTAGAGTAATCCCCACAACATCCTCACTGGTCGACAATTTATTTTCCCCTTCTATTAAAGAAGGTTCATTGTTTTGGTCCCTTTACCACCATACCTCATCCTTTTCTAGTGCGACATCTACCGTTGTTCTCTCCTCGACACCAGGGGGAATGAATGTCTTGTGGTCTCATCCCTCCCCCTCCACCATCATCTTCCTCATCTCCCATTAGTAAAGAAAAAGTGTGTGGATTACCAAATCTTTCACATTCTCTTGTTTCTCACACTGAGCAAGACTCACGTGGGCTTAGAGATTTACAATTCTCACAGTGTTTATACAATGACGATGGTAGAGTGAACTATGTAGATTTTGATCCCTGTATTCTAATAAGGGTACATAGGACACCTCACTGAAGTTCAATCCCAACTCAGGTCACCAAACACATGTAAGCCCCAACTATACGCCAACATGGGCTACCAATCACACCCTCAATAGGCGACTATCGTGTGTAATCCCTGACCTTCCAAAAATACGTATATATTGATTCCCAACAAACTGAGATATGTTGGAGACCTACCTAAGGCATAAGCCCCACTTCTATGTATTATAACCATCTATCCTTATCATATTGTGTCCTTATGCACCTAGAAGGATCATACCTGGGACTAGAAAATCATTATTCCTTGGATCCTCTGGGCCGCTTCGGCATAAGGCCCGCACCAACCATGACTATGCACCTGTCGCCCAGGTTTCTTGTCACATGATGTTAAACTGTGCAGTTTGTTCCTTGTCAAATAATCATAAAAGGTGATGTGCCCTATTGAGTGGGATTGAACTATGTGGATTCTTTTTACTTTCACAAGGATACTTAGGAAGCTCGTATTATGGGTTCGATCTAGATTCTTGAGTCACTCTCTGTCCCACCTAGATGACAATAAACTCTAGAGTGCCCAAATATAATGCTTGATAATAGTTTTTTTTGAACAACCTCAAACATTCCCAAAATCATTAATCCAATGACGAATGGTAAACCTCAGATGTAGACAGTTCTGAATCCATGTGTATACCTGTGACTTGAAACCCCGGGGTAATCCATGGATACTATTCTTGGGGATAAAACAAAGATTCGAGAACATATGAACACATTTTAAATCTATAAGAGAGTCTCGGAATAGCAATAATTCTCCCCCAAAAGGGTGATATGAGCCATAATTCCCATCCTCCCAACTAATGTGAGTTCTGAAATGTCGTTGGCCATATCACCCAATGAGCACCTACCTTTAGAAAGAAGGTACATGGATTGTTGGATACAAGGACCATTGTGTATTTTTGGATCTATGAATAAGCCCATTGAAGACCAGGCGATGCCATAGATATAGGAAACCTGATAAAAATGATTAAACAACACTGATTCACTTTAATCAGACATGAGAACTGATCAATTCCCCTTCACCGCAAAAAACATTCGTGAACCCAACATGAATATTTAACCAGCATGATGGATTTTCCCTAATCTAAAATTATCCATAACAAGGATGATTAATATCCGACTAACAGTCTAGTTCATTCTCTAACCAAAACAAAAATGAACCTGACCGTGAGCCTTCAAACTAGGTGGGTATATAATCCCACTTCGTGCCCCATTTCATGCTCAAAAGGAGGGCCTGGAAAGGTCATTAATATCACATGGGATTATGAGATTATACATTGATGGTTTTTCAATTTGTACTTTCCAAAGATTTAATGGTACACAGAAGAGCTTCCATCAATCCAATTTTGTATCCAATGAAATCACAGACACACACGACGATCAATGTGCATACTGGGCCTCTTAATCGGCAGAAGACCCCATCGACCACCCAACATCTTCAACGCTGGGTCTCAAACAATTTGATCTATGAGTACCACCTGAACAGTGCTCTCCTGACTGTGGAGGTGGCATGTACACCCTCCAGTCAGCTAAGTCCTGTCGGCTGCCTGCCCAGCAGCGACTGAGGGAGAAGATCCAGGAAGCCCCTATAGTCATCTCGAACTGTTTCTAGAGCCTATCCCTGGAAAGAGACAATTAATAGATCCCATATCTTATAAAGGCGGATGAGGTCGATGATGATGAATTCATCCCCACAGAAAGGGGGTTCCGCTCCAAGGCCCCCACTGGAAGACATCTCCGTGACTATGTCACGACCTCATATCCTAACCCTAAAAAGGATACTACCATAAGGATCCACTACCACACTCTCGAATATCTGACCCTCAGACCTCCCACATAGGGTGGAGAACATACATCCAGGAACAGGTCATCACCCTCATTTCTATGGAAGAACTCCGCTACTCAGACATAGAGACATATCACGGGCAAGACCAAGCACCTGTCTGCCCTTCCCAAGCCTGCCATCCCGACATAGTGGAAACCTATGAGTAGGAATGCATGCCTTCTTAGCCTCTTCAATCCCATCACCCATACATGTTGGCGCCTACCCGGTAGGTGCCTCTCCCTACATGGGACCATGAAGCAGACCAACTTGACATGGTGGAAATCCAGCACCTGCAGGACCATCTCCTTATAGATGCTCCTGATGCCCTCCATCTCGATATGGAGGCGATCAAGAGGCAGGCACGTCTCCCTACCAATAGAGGCCACCGAATTGATATGGTGCGACACCAATATATGAAGGGCCATATTCTTATGGATGATACTAATTTCCATCATCCGAATGTGGAAGAAAATAGAGAATTAGGCTAGCATATCCTAGCACAGGGGTAGACTCGTTCACCTACCCCGACACAGGAGAATCGTCAGTATCCACTAACCACTGGAAGACCTGAATAGGAAATTCCTAATCTGACAGTGGAATGGGAACTCATACTCATTCCATCCAAGGATGTATCTCTACATATCTTGTCAATAATGGATGGGTAGGTATCTATCCGAGATCATACCTTTCAGAATTGCCAAAATTTAATTGCATCAGCAGCAGCAGCAAGGACTTGGGCCCGTGAGCCCATCACCCCAATTGAGGCAACTCATTTAAGAGACGAGATAACCACCTCAGAGAAGATGATCATCCTTGCTTCCACCCAGGAGGGTCGACAGCTATATCCCGCGATAAAAGGGAAAACTGATCGAGTATACTCACTCGTTACAACTGGGGGACACCCGTCCATCTTGGTGGATGCTCCAGGGCAGGCATATATCCCTACCAAAACTCAAGATGTTCGTCGACATATCCTGACAGCATCATAGGACCCAATTAGACAGGCACCCAAAGGTGATGGTTGTTATCAATAGAAGATGGTCCCCACTACCCATAAGAGAGCACCCCGAATGCATAGAAGGAAACTAGAAAATAAAGAGGGGGTCCATGTCTCCACTCTACTAGAACACTGGGTTCTCAGTGCCACAAAACATGTCTCAAAGGATCGTAATACTTCTAACCCATTACTATACAATGGGAGCAGCAGTAGCAGTTGCGAAGGTCCTCCCCGCAATGTCTCTATCAGTGGCTCTAAAGGTCCTCCCCAGATCACCCTTGAGGGGCCTCCACAATGGGCATAAAAAGATCAATCATGAGAGTTCCTATTTCGATGTGAGTCATAGAAGCCCTTTGAATACTAGAAGATAGAGAAGAAAGAAGTTCCTCAACTTATTTTGGTCCGCCCTGATGGTCATCCCCAGGGTATATGCTACAAACAATATCCATGAAGTGGGACCACATATTATGATGGTAGTCTTTACCATCATATTCGAAATTGCAGAGGTCCTCCTTGTAGTGACATCGCATCATGACAATAAGGTCCTCCCCTTGTCTTTCCCTTCCCTAATGGTCCTCCCTAGGGGTTACGTTTCAACGATATTTCACATAGACGTGCATCATATTATAGTGGTGGTACTCACCGCTTTTATAGCATAGGTCCTCCAAACAGAGACGTCAAGCAATGACAAGGCCCTACCCTCGTTAGGGTACATTCTAAAGTCCCTCCCCTGGGTGTTCCCCACATATATTCTCCCTGTGGCAGCTATGATGGTAGTCCTCACCATCATGGCTGCCCTTGCGAAGGTCCTCCCCACAATGGCCTCAAGAAACACAAAGGTCATCCCCTTGTAGTTGTGTCTCATGAAGGCAATCCCTAGGATGCATATTGAATGTCAAACCATGATGGTCATCCTAGACACCATGAAATCCATTTTCAGGGCCCTCCCCGTAATGGCCTTGAACAGTATGAAGGTCGTCCCCCTACTGCAGTCCACTCTAAAGGTCCTCCCTAGGGTATTCACTATGGAATTATACTACCTCCACCAAAATTTGGGAGCCCAATATTCCTTATATTCAATGGACCGGGTTACCCAAAACAACATTTGATGCACTACATGTCTTATTGTGACCCTATGATGGGAACTCCAGAACAAAAAGAAGAAGTAAAACTTAGTTTCTCCATGCGAACATTACAAGGTTCGACCTTTGTCTGGTATAAAAGTCTTCCATCTCAGTCAATAAAAGGATTGTAGGTTCTTTGATAGAAATTCCTATTCCACTTCATATCATTGTTTCCCAATATGATGGTTAGAAACCTCGTGAATTGCAAATAGAGGGAAAACGAGAGGGTCTCAGACTTAATTTCCAGATGGAAGGGTCTGACCTACTCTCTGAATAGGAAAATACCCCAGGAAGAGAAGCTTTCTATATGCATCGACAACCTCTAAGTTAAGCTGTGAACACCAATCATACCAGTGAAATGCACCACCTGATTCTAGTATTTCTCTATTATTGCCTAGAGAATCCAAGACTCCCTGTAGTTGACTAACCTCAAGTCCTGAATAGCCTCACATGCTCATGTAAGGAGAGCAGGTTGAGCTGAAGATTTCTTTTTCACACTCAATCCATCTTCTACACCTGCTCCACCACCTAGGCCTCTGCCGAATCGCCAAGGGCCTTGGACATATCAATGATCGCCTCCGCCCCTACAAGACGATCAAAGAGGACCTAAGAGAAGTCAATTTGAGGAATGAAGAAATAATGTTTAATCATTCTGAGAGGAACAAGTCTGGGGATATTTCATAGTCACCAGGAATTGAAAATTTCTCCACTTACCAGAGCCAAGAAATACTAAAGAAGTCAGCCATGACAACCGACCAAATTATTGTCCCTACCATCGGATGTTGGGATACAATATTCAGGAATGATCCGTCTTCAAATAACTCCTACAAAGGATAGTGTACTTGGGGTAGGTGAAGCTAGGACTACCCCCATCACATGTAGAATATGTTTCTACCACTAACCCATATGAGGGGGAGGATTGAAAAAATGTCATTAGAAAAATAGAGCAGAAAGTTTATTGTTGGATGACCTGAAAGATGGTTAACCGAGCTCAGGACATACTCCAAGATCAATTGAACCAAATATTTGTGCCAACAATAGCTCCTAATGCTACACAACCATCATCCTCAGCCGCACAACCCTCCATAATCAGGTTATCTAGGTGTAATTAGAGAGGTAAGAAACATGTAAAAGAGGAGCAGTCTATGACAGGGACAAATCTAGCCTTGGAACATTTGGATTTCATGCCCTCAGGCTTGACACAATGGGAACTAACCCAGCAAACGACACCATTAGTGGCAACCAACTAGACTAGTCTGTCATCGAATGAGGATGTGATCATCAGTTCTGTGAATTTAATCCATTTAATGGAACCATTATATAACAAATAGTATTTTTATGATCCTGAGATCCTAACACCTAATAAGGGGAGCTGAAGGAGGAATCACAGAAGCAGGGCATAAGGACCCGACCTTATTACATACATAATCTTGAATTTAGTCAAGAAAACACTTCCTTTAACATTGAAGATCTTTTCATGTTTAGATCTTTAGAGAATTAGGATAGTACATTCATGACATTACACATTATTACAGAGTGGATACCATAAAAATAGTTTCCATTTTTTCAAAATATAAAACATTAAAACTTAAAACAATACTCCTTGACAATTATTCAACATTTAACGTGTCTTCCTTCCTTGAATAACACATCAATTAACCTGTGAAAAATCATTTATTAACTTGGTATGAGCCCTAAATCTTAGTAATGGATTGAAATGAAGGAAAAATCACATTAGTCCATGAATACTCATAACGTATGAAAGCGTTTTCAAAAGACATTCTTGTCACCCATATATACTTACTTTGTGTAATATGAGATTTAAACAAGATCCACACAAAACATGATAACATAAATATAATCAGAAAGGTATCTTGGGGAATTACTTACATAATCTTTTAACCATTCTTGGCTACCATATAATTTGTAACCCTCATGGCTACCCTACTTTGTGTAACCATCACAGTTACACTTCGAGAAACCGTAGGGACGACCTCCAACATACTCCTAAAAAATGAATTGGATGGAGATATAGGTCCCATCCTTCATCATAAATAATTCTCAAGAACCAAAAAATAATCATACAACATGAATAATTCCATAAAAACATTACTTTGGAATTTCATAAAACCGGATTTAAAAAGAGGATTTTTAAAGAAATGCCCCTTATAAATATCATACAATTGAAGAGAGAATTAATAGAGTGGATTGAGTATGTATATATAATTAAAATACACATAATGAAACATAATATAAAAAAACCCATCACACAAACAATTTAAAAAGAACATAAATAATGAAGTAGAAGGTTAACCCAAAGAATGGAAATCAGGTAAAGAATTCCCTTACCTCGGGTTTGTCTTACTTAAAACTTGTTTAAACCTCCTGTATAATGGTTAAAAGAGTGTTATTAATATTTTACAGAAACATTTCCATGTTTATAACATCTTATATTATCATTTCATAACATCATTTCACCCTTAATTATTAGTATTTTTCCCTTTTCACTGTTTTTGGGTGAGTTCTTAACAGGATTTCCATGATTGGTTCATGATGGACATTCTTGTCTATTGAAAGTGAAACTACATAATTGGAAGGGAGTAGTATTTACATATATCTAGTAACATAAATTATTCCATTAATCATTTTTAATTCTTACATGATGATGATTCATAAGTTAGAACATTAATGATGTTTGTTTAGATCATTTTAGTGGTTATTTGATAACAACAACCCTGTTTTGTCTTATAAATTAGAATGATGAGTAAAAAATAATTCCAAAACCATGGGTGAGTAATAAAACATATATTATAACCTGGTTCAAACATATAAATGTTTTCATGACCATAATTTAAAGGATTAATGGAAATTGAAATCACATCATCCACGATGTCGATAATTCGACACAAATGGACATTGTTTTTATTCTTTAAATAAGTGGGAGAGGAGAGGGAGAGGAGAAGAATAATGAAGAGTAATTTTCCATAAACATGATAAAATATAGAATATACATGATTTCTGGATATTTCATTCCTATTGGGTAAGGATATATGAAGAATGAATAAGGAAAGAACTCAAAATAAAAGAATAATTGTGAATCACTTACAAAAATTAGGCAGCCTAACGGCTACACAACATGGTATTAGAAAATATTAAAAAGAGTGGGGAAAAGTTTCACCCATACATAAATTAATCATAACATAGATAAGATCAAGAATAAGAAAGAAATAAGAACATGGTGTGGAAACTTGAAAATTATACCACATAAAAGAGAACTTGAAAGGAAAAAGGAAAGAAATTGAGAATTTTCATACCTTGTAGAGTAACCCTTAGAACATGAAGTTTGGGACCTTGTATGCTTGAGGAAACCATGGGAGGACTACTATGAAGGTAGGGAGGCCATATAATCGTTGAGGGAGAATTGGGAAAGAATTCAATGAAGGGAGATTTGGTATTTATAGGAAAAGTGAGGGATTATTTTAATAATTTTCAAGAGACACCTCATGAGTGGTATTGGAAAAAACATGGGCTTGCCCATGGTATTTGCCCAAGGTATAAGCCACTTAGGACACCTCACATATTATTTAAATATAAAAAATTAGACAACATTTCTGACATCATTAATATATCATTAATGATGTCATTAACACACTAAAACTAAAAACTGTATTTTTTACTATTCACCGAAAAATCAATTGTTCCAGAACAATTCCCAAAATTAACCCTGACCATTTATCGACGTGTAGAATTCAAAAATGAAGTCCATTTTTTGAAAATAATTTTCTAAATATTATTAATTTAATTTTTAAATAGAATCATACTTAATTCAAATATTAACAATTCTAATTCTGTAACTACTTCTATATCACAATGAAAAATTAACCTAGATGCTATTATCTTAAAGCTTTAATAAAATAAAATAATAATAATATTTACTATTAATTAGGGTCATATCACTATTCATATTACTATTCATAAGGGTATGTTACTATTCAACAAAAAAACAAGTTGGTTCCAATAGACTCCAAATAACATACTGAACACAATTGTAGATGACAGTTTCTTGAAATTCAAAACATAGAAGTAGAAAAGTTTTGATTAAAAGGCTAATTAAAAATATCTATTTAAAAAAAAGTTCCATGAATTTATATTTATTTTTAGAAAAACATGGGGTGTTACATTATCCCCACCTTCTTGAAATTGTGTCCTCGCAATTTTTTTTACTTATTAAACAACTGAGGGTATTTTCCTCTCATAACATTTTCAGACTCCCATGTTTCTTCTTCAACCATGTGGTTTCTCCACAAAACCATTACTTGGTGGATAACCTTATTCCGCAATACCTGTTCTCTTCAATCAATAATCTAAACCGGTTTCTCTTCATAAGAAATGTTCTCTTCTAGCTGAACTTCTTATGGGCTTAAGACATGTGATGAATCTGGTACATGCTTTCTCAACATCAAAACATGAAAAATATTTTGAACCTGAAACAAAATCAGAGGCAAAGCTACGCAGTATGTGACTGTTCCAACTTTCTCCATGATTTCAAATGGACTGATGAACTATGGACTTAGCTTCCCTTTCTTACTGAAACACATCACACTTTTCCAATGAGAGATTTTAAGGAAAACATAGTCACCTACCTCGAAAGAGAAGTCTTTCCTTCTGTTATCGGCATAACTTTTCTGCCTTCTCTAAGCTATCCTCTTGTGCTACTGGATCATCCTCACTTTCTTAGCCACTTCTTCAACTAATTATGGCCCCATCAACTTTCATTCACTGAATTCATCCCAAAACTCTGCAGTCCAACACCGCTTTCAATACAAGGACTCAAAATGTGCCATCTGAATACTAGAATGAAAACCGTTGTTATAAAAAAACTCAACTAAATAAAGATGTTGATCCAAACTTCCCTGATAGTCCATGGAACAATATCTAAGAATATCCTCCAAAGTTTGAATCATTTTTTCTGACTGCCCATATGATTGAGGATGAAAATTTGTACTGAAATTAAACTATGTGCCCAACAACTTCTGAAGTCCCTTCCAAAAGTTAGAAGTGAAACTAGGATCTCGGTCAGACACAATGGAAAGAGGAACTCCATGTAACCTGACAATCTCCTTAAGGTACAATCGAGAAAGCTGATCCAAATAAATTGTATCGCGAATAGAAAGAAAATGTGAAGATTTTGTCAGCCGATCAACAATAACCCAAATCATATTGTTACCTTGAGAAGTCGTTGGTAGTCCCACCACGAAGTCCATTGATACATTCTCTCATTTCCACTCTGGCACTCGAAAATGCTGAAGCATCCCTTTTGGTAACTGTTGCTCTGCTTTAACCTATTGACATGTCAAACATCTCATGGTAAAATCAACAATATCTCTTTTCATTCCATCCCACCAATAATACTCATGAAGGCCTCTATACATCTTAGTACTGCCAGGATGAACAGAAAATGGAGAACTATGAGCTTCACACAACAATTCTTTCTTCAAATGGGAATCATAAGCCACACACAACCTTTTTCCAAATCTTAAAACACAATCTTTATCAAGATTAAATTTTGGAAACATGCCCATTTTAACCAATTCTACCTTTTTCTTTAGCTCACAGTCTTCCTTCTGCGCTTCCTTAGAAAACACTGAAACCTGAAACAAAACATATGTATTCACTGCACCAAAAACTTCTAAGACAAAATTCATCAAATCATTAATCAATGGATCATGTTCCAAATTTAGTATGGTTAATGATACATGATGTTTCTAACTTATGGAATCTGCCACTTTGTTTGCTTTCCCAGGATGGTAATTGATCATGAAGTCATAATCCTTTATCATTTCTAGCCATCCTCTCTACCTCATGTTTAATTCCTTCTGGGTGAATATATACTTTAGACTTTTATGGTCACTATATATTTGGAATTTGGTTCCGTATAGATGATGCCTCCAAATTTTCAAAGCAAAAACCACAACTGCCAATTCCAAATCATGTGTGGGATAATTTATCTCATGAAGTTTAATCTGTCTCAAAGCATAGGAAATTACCTGATCATTCTACATCAAAACACAACCAAGTCCTTTCAAAGATGCATAACTGTAGATGAAAAAATCACCATTTCATGAAGGTAATGCCAAAACTGGAGCATTCACCAATCTATTCTTCAGTTTCTGAAAACAAACCTCACATTCCTCTGTCCAAAAAAATTTAACTCCTTTTCGTGTTAACTTAGTTATCAGGCTAGATAACCATAAAAAGTTCTTAATAAACCGTCAGAAATAACCTGCTAATCCTAGAAAACTACGAATCTCTATAACATTTTTGGGTCTTGGACATTCATCAACTACTTTTTTTGGCAGGATCAACTGTTATTCCATACTTATTTACAATGTTCCCAAGAAAAGAAATCTATTGCAACCAAAAATCACAATTTCTGAATTTTCCATATAGTTTCTATTCTTTTAATGTTTGTAAAACAACCCTTAGATGTTTTTCATGCTCCTCTTTATTTTTAGAAAATACCAGAATGTCATCAATAAATACAACCACAAAATTATCCAAGAACTCATGAAATACTCTATTCAAAAGATTCATTAATACAACAGGTTCATTAGTTAATCCAAATGGAATAACAACAAATTCATAATGCCCATATCTAGAACCAAAGGCTTTTTTCGGGATGTCATCTTCCTTCACCTTCAGATGATGGTATCCGGATCTCAAGTCAATCATGGAAAAGTACTGAGCTCCCTGGAGCTGATCAAACAAGTCATTAATATGAGGCAAAGGATACTTGGTTTTAACAGTGATGTTATTCAAAGCTCTATAATCAATGAGAAGTCTCATGGAACCATCTTTCTTTTTTACAAAAAAAAAAACAAGGGCTCCCCATGGTGATATTCTAGGATGAATGAAGCCTTTGTCAAGCAAATCCTGTAACTGGTTTTTCAATTCATGAAGTTCTATTGGAGACATACGATATGGGGGATTTGAATTTGGCTTAGCATCAGGAACTAAGTCAATTGTGAATGTGACTTCTCAATCAGGTATGAAACCAGGTAACTCATCAGGAAAAACATCAAGGGATTCATTTACCACTAGCACATCATTAATTTGAATAGTTCCCTTGTTTTCAAAAATATGAGCAACATAACATTCATTTCCATCTTTCAATAGTTTCTCAACTTCTTGATATGTTATCAATTGTATGGGTTCATTTTTGTATACAAACTGAAACTCTGTCTGAAAAACAACTTCATTAGCTCAACAGTCAATCTTAACATGATAATTAGAAATCCAGTCCATCCCCATAATAACATAAATCTCGACTAAGGGTAAAACAACAAGGTTTGCAGGTAAAGTCTTTCCACATAACACAATATAAAGATTCTTATAATCCCCCTTTTCTATAACATTTCCCTCTGGTGTTTTAACAACAAGTTCGAGTCTCATTTGTTGAGGTGATATTTCCAATTTACCAGAAAATTTCTCAGAGATGAAGGAATGTGTAGACCCCGTATCAAAAAAAACTTTAGTAAAATATGAGTGAACAAACAAAGTACCTGATACAATTTCATTGGATGTCCCAACATCTGCTGACGTAGTCGCAAAGGATCTCACTACACCTTTCTGCTTGTATTCTGGCTTCTTTTCATCATTCGGATCTCTCTTTGGGAAGAAATTTGCATAATGACCCATTTCACCACATTTAAAATACTTTACAGTTTTCTTATCAGGATTATTCTTAAGATCATTTTAATTGAAATCTCGGGCCATATGTCCAAACTTACCACATTTAAAACACTTCCCAGTTTTTCTAAGACATTCCCCAGGGTGTTTCTTTACACAATTTTCACAAACTAGAAATTGGATTTTCTTACCATCATATTTCTTTGGTTGATTCTTACCCATTGCTTTCCAACTGGACCTCTTCTTCTATTTGTTTCCAAAATTCACATGATCATGAGCAAACTCCATCTCTACCCTCTCAGCACATCGTACAAGTTTCTCATAACTTTTTAATTCACGGGAGGCTAACACCCTTAGATAACTTGGATTCAGTCCTGAGTAAAAGTGGTTGATTTTGATATCAAGATCCAGAATATTATTTGGTGTATACCTCGCTAGTCTGGTGAAGTTCTCTTCATACACAGCAACTGATTCTTCCTCCTTCTGTTTCAATTCAAGGAATTTATTCTCCATTCTAAGCCGTACCACCTTAGGAAAATATTTTTCAAGGAAAATACTTTTAAATTCATCCCACTCTATGGCATCAAAATCCTCTCTACCCCTGATATTCCTTACCATTGACAAACACTGATCATCTTTCCCTTAAAAATGATAAATGGAAAGACTTACATTTTGATTGTCTGAACATCCCATAACATCGAATATCTTTTCAAGGGATTTGATCCATCCTTCAGTTGCTACTGGATCAGAAGATCCATTGAATGCAGGAGGATGTTGTCTTATAAAATGTTCCGCTACTGTCATGTTCCGTTGTGGTACCTCTATTGGTTCTCTTGCATGGATTCCACCACCATTTATTTCCTGTGTTAGCTGAGCCATTACTGTCACAAACTGCTCAGTTCCAGTCCCTACCATTCTAGGTTGTAGTTCCGAAAGGATGTGATTCTGTCAGTGCCTCTCCTCTTCAGCATCCCTATTCCTTCTGCGAACAACCATTCTAAACAGACATGTCTTAGATAAAGCAACATGGTAATATTTAAATGCTATAACAAATTAAATATAGAGTGAAAAAACATTTATGGTATTCTATTAACATCACCATAACCCCTAAAGTTTTCTAAACCATCCTTTTATACCAACTATAAGGACCCAACCTTATTACATACATAATGTAGAATATAGTTAATAAAAAACTTCATTTTACATTGAAGATATTTTCAAGTTTATATCTTTATAGAATTAGGATAGTACATTCATGACATTATACATTATTATAGAGTGGATACCATAAAAACAGTTTCCATTTTTTTCAAACTATAAAACATTAAAACTTAAAACAAGACTCCTTAACAATTATTCAACATTTAAAGTATCTTCATTACTTGTATAAAACATCCATTAACCTATGAAAATTCATTTAAAAACTTGTTATGAGCACAAAAGCTCAGTACAGGATGGAAAATAAGGAAAAATGACATTAGTCCATGAATACTCATAACGTATGAAAGAATTTTCAAAAGACATTCTTGTCACCCATATATAATTACTTTGTGTAATATGAGATTTAAAAATGATCCAAAAAAAACATGAGAACATAAATATAATCATAAAGTTATCTTGGGGAATTAATTACATAATCTTGTAACCATTCGTGGCTACCTTATAATTTGTAACCCTCACGGCTACCTTACTTTGTGTAACCATCGTAGTTACACTTGATGTAACCATACGGCCAACCTACAACATACTCATACCCAATGAATTGGAGGGAGATATAGGTCCCAGCCTTAATCATAAATAATTCCTAATAACCAAAACATAATCTTACAAAATGAATAATTCCATAAAAACATTACTTTGGGATTTCGTAAAACCGAATTTAAAAAGAGGATTTTTTTAAGAAAAGCCCCTTATGAATATCATATAATTGAAAAGGGAATTAATAGAGTGGATGGAGTATGTATATATACATTAAATAAACATAATAAAACATAATATAAATAGAACCCATCACACAAACAATTTAAAAAGCACATAAATAATGAAGTAGAAGGTTAACCTAAAGAATGGAAATCGGATTAAGAATTCCCTTACCTCGGGTTTCTCTTACTTCCAACTTGTTTAAACCTTCTGTATAATGGTTAAAAAAGTGTTATTAATATTTTATAGAAATATTTCCATGTTTATAAAATCTTATATGATCATTTCGTAACATCATTTCACCCTTAATTGTTAGTATTTTTCCCTTTGCACTGTTTTTGGGTGAGTTCTTAACATGATTTCCATGATTGCTTCATGATGGACATTCTTGTCGATTGGAAATGAAACTCAAGAATTGGAATGGAGTAGTATTTACTTATATCCAGTAACACAAATTATTCCATTAATAATTATTAATTATTACATGAGGATTATTCATAAGTTAGAACATTAATGACGTTTGTTTAGATCATTTTAGTGGTTATTTGATAATAAAAACCATGTTTTGTCTTATAAATTAGAAAAATGAGTAAAAAAGAATTACAGAACCACGGGTGAGTAATAAAACATATATTATAACTTGGTTTAACCATATAAATGGTTTCATGACAATACTTTAAATAATTAATGGAAACTGAAATCACATTGTCCACGATGTCGAAAATTCGACACAAACGGACTGTGTTTTTATTTTTTAAATAAGAGGAAGAGGAGAGGGAGAGAGGAAGAATAATGATGATTAATTTTCCATAAACATGATAAAATATAGAATATACATGATTTCTGGAGATTTAATTCCTCTTGGTTAAGGAGATATGAGGAAATAATAAGGAAAGAACTCAAACTAAAAAGAATAATTGTAAAATCGCTTACAAAAAATCCACAGCCTAACGGCTCCGCAAAATGGTTTTAGAAAATATTAAAAAGAGAGGGGACAAGGGTAACCCATACATAAATTAATAATAATATAGATAAGATCTAGAATAAGAAAAAAAATAAGAACTTGGTATGGAAACATGAAAATTATACCACATAAAAGAGAACTTGAAAGGAAAAAGAAAGAAACTGAGAATTTTCTTACCTTGTAGAGTAACCCTTAGAACATGAAGGTCGGGAGATTGGGGGCTTGAGGAAACTTTGGGAGGACTAATATGAAGGTAAGGAGGCCATATATTCTTTGAGGGAGAATTGGGAATGAATTCAATTAAGGGAAGAGTTGGTATTTATAGGAAAAGTGAGGGATTATTTTAATAATTTTCAAGGGACACCTCATGAGTGGTATTGGAAAAACCATGGACTTGACCATGGTATTTGCCCAAGGTATAGTACACTTGGGACACATAACATCTTATCTAACTATACTCAAGTCTACCAGATTTATTACATAATAAATATATCATTAATGATGTCATTAACACACCGTAACTAAAAACTATATTTTTTACTATTCACTAAAAATCAATTGTTTTAGAAAACTTCCCAAAATTCTCCCTGACCATTTATCGACATGTAGAATTCAAAAATGAATTCCATTTTTTGAAAATAATTTTCTAAATATTATTATTTTAATTTTTAAATAAAATCATACTTAATTCAAAAATTAACAATTCTAATTTTGTAACTACTTCTATATCACAATGAAAAATTAACCTAGATGTTATTATCTTAAAGCATTAATAAAATAAAATAATAATAAAATTTACTATTCGTTAGGGTCATATCACTATTCATATTATGTTTCATAAGGGTGTGTTACTATTCACTAAAAAACAAGTTGGTTCCAATAGACACCAAATAACATACTGAACACAGTTGTAGATGATAGTTTCTTGAAATTCAAACCATAGAAGTAGAAAAGTTTTGTTTTAAAGGATAATTAAAAAGATCTATTTAAAAAAAGTACCATGCATTTCTATTTATTTTTAGAAAAACATGGGGTGTTACACAGGGGATACTAAGGTAGATGAATCCATGGCTAGAACCAACCATACAGTTATACCCCGGCTCGAACCATCAATATTGCAGAAACTCGTGGGAGAGACCTTTAAAGGACCCAACAGGAGCAAGAATTTTCCCATGCCCCCACGAGCAGCCACTCTAGCCCCATTGTTCTGTTGTACCCATTAGAAGAGTAATAGTTGTCTAGCCACCTAGGGTGCACAAGTCAACTGACCAGGTCAGGTCCCAAAAATGTAGGAGCACCACTAACTCTTTCCCCTACGATCGGTCCCTCCTCATCTCATGCTCTATCCCATAAACTTCCTGTAAAGACCCGTAAATTTAAAGGGAATTTTTTTTTCTTAATTTTATTTGGAATTTTACAAGAGCGCAGTTTCTGACGGCACCTGATTCCGAGGCACGGTGTGCCCGGAATCAATTTCCGAAGTTTGGCTCGGGTACGTTCAGTGAACGGACGAGCGGGTTTTTCTAACTTTTGAACCGGTGCCCGGAATCGAATTCTGAGGGCACCGATGAAATCGCAGCGCCAGTATTCGCTTAGAAATGCCTCTTCCGGAGTTGCGTTTTCTCGGGTGTGGTTTTTAATTTTTGGGCTTAAAGTTAAGAAATAAAATAATTTTGCGACAACTTTATTTTATTTCACTTAAGCCACTTGGAAGCCACTTGAAGCCACTTAAAGGCGGCTTGAACTGAGTTGAACTGGATAGGATGCTATCCAGAAATATCCTACCCCCTTGGAAGGATATTTGTGAGGTGGGGACCGCACGAGCCCCGCCGTTTCTTTCCGCTTAGAAACGCACCCGTGAAAACCCGTCTTAATGAAAGTCAACCGACGCATTTTCTAAATTCTTAACAGACCATTTAAATGGGCTGTTTCTTTCGTGAATTAAATGGCCTGTTTCTTTCGTCGAATTAAATCAATCGTTTCTTAACCAGTTTTCATGTGTTGGCATGTTAATAAAATAAGACCAACCCAAAATCTTTTGAAAAGATTTGAGAGGATCCCTGTTTCTTCAGCTCCCTCGCGAAGAACGCGAAGAACGCGAAGAACGTGAAGAACGCGAAGAACGCGAAGAACGCCGAACCCGGAAATCGACGACGCCTTCGTCCGAGACGTTCTTCCGATCTCCGATCTCCGATCACCGACCATTTGAGGTGAGTGATTTCGGATTTCCGCTCAAGGTTCTTTTCTTTTAGTTTTAAACACAGATTTAATTAATTATAATTTAAATCTGTTGTTCTTGGTTCGTTGAGTTCGCCGACTCAACGCCGGTTTCCGCGACGACGCGACGCCTCCCCGCGACGACGCGACGATCCCTCTCTTCCGCGACGATCTTATCCGCGAATAACTCCCGCGCGCTACGATCGACGAGGTAGGGATTTCATTATGGGAATTACCCCTTTTTAAATTAATTCCCGTCAATGTTTCTTAAAAAATTTAAGAACCGGAATCAAAGAAACAATTTTATTTATTTAAAATTGTTGGTTCATGTGTTGAACATTCTATTAAATTTCTCCCGGTTGTTTATCTCTAACGCGGAGGGTGCGGGCCAAACGAACACGGCCCGACGACCCTCCGACGTTCTTCGTTTTGTGTGGATTTGACGGTCGATGACGGAACGTGCCGCAGCGGATGTTTGACGATCCCGCAGTAAAGAACGGAACCCGGGAGGAGCAACGACGCAGACGGGAAGGAAATTGGGCCACCGGAGCGACGCCGGCGGCCGGAGGCGGCGGCGGCGGCCAACGGACCCGTGGCCGCGCGGGTCCGGTTCGTCCAGGCGGGACGCGGCAGAGCCGCGTCCGCGGTTCACCAGTGCGGCCCACATGCGGGCCGCGGTTCTTTCTCAGGCCGCGGGACGGTGCCCGCGGCTTCCACCCGCGCCGCTCGGCCCAGCCGAGCCGGCCGAGCCGGACCGGCCCTGGCCGAGCCGGGCTGGGCCAACCGGGTCGGACCCGGTTCGGGTCGACCCGGTTCGGGCCGACCCAGGGGGGGTCGGGCCGGGTCGGCCCAGGCCCGTACCCCCCATCTTCGGACGTTTTCGTTCAAACGCCCGTATCTTGAGATTCGTGCCTCCAAACGACTCTCCGTCAGCGGCAACGCGATCCTTGGATCGAGACGGTCGTTTTGGTATATCGCACTCAAGGTTTAGGAATACTTTGAGTCCGGCCGGGTTGGTTCGTACACGAGACCAACCGGGCTCTCGGAGCGGAAACGCTCATATCTTGAGCTACGGACGTCCGATTGACGTGCCGTCAGCTTTGTTGAATTCCTCTAAGTGAGACGGATCTTTTGGCATACTCCGCCCGAGGTTTGGACGCAGGTGGAGTGCGGTTGGGTTGGTTTTGCCTTAAAAACCAACCGGGCCCCTCGGACGAAAATGCCAATATCTCTCAGACCGGGCGTCCGATTGATGCGCCGTCTGCGACGTTGAGTTCCTGTTGACGATACGGAACTTTTGGATACATGAACTTCAGACTTTGTGTCAGTTGATGTATCAGCCTCTCGGCTCGTGGAGCGGACCCTCCCGAACGAGCTTGCTGTGTGCGGGAACCCTAGGCTGGCTGCGACTGCTACTTCGACGGCGACGACCGTGTAGAGATCCTCAGCGGACTGCGGCGACGACTGTGCAGAGATCCTCCGTGGACTCCGACGACGACCGTGCAGAGATCCTCAGTGGACTGCGGCGACGACTGTGCAGAGATCCTCAGCGGACTGCGACGACTACTGCAATCAGCGATCCTACGTGGATCAGTGCTTCAGGTCCTGTGTGGGCCCGGTCCTGTGTGGGCCCGATCCTGTGTGGGTCCGATCCTGCGTGGGTCAGCGCTCAGCGGTTCTGTGTGAGCCAGCGCCTACAGGTCCTGCGTGGGCCCGGTCCTGTGTGGGCCCGATCCAGTGTGGGTCCGATCCTGTGTGGGTCATCTCTCAGCGGTTCTGTGTGAGCCAACTCTTACAGGTCCTGCATGGGCCCGATCCTGTGTGGGTCACTACAAGGTTAGTACCTATCGATCCTTCGTGGGTCCGACGACTTAGATGGTTCAATGATCATCTTTATCGTCATCCGAAGAAGTATACCTGTGTGAGCTGAATCTTGTGTTACTCTCCTTTGTGGATTGTGTTGTTCTATCCTGCGTGGGTATGCGTTTTGCTTTCCTGTGTGGACTGGGTTGTGCTTGGGCTCGGACGTTGGAGCCGATCGGGGAATTGATGACTTAGGTATATGTATGGGCATATACCTAAGTCGTGTCAGATGTTACTTCGTGATTGTACCTCTTCTTCGTGATTTATCCTTTTTGGATTTCGGGAGACCTTCGGGGGTCTCGGGGTCCCTACTGAGTAGCTTATACTCACCCCTGCACGGGCTATGCCCGCACTTCGTGGTGTTGGTTGCAGACGACGGACAGCGCTGATCGTGGAGGAGGCGTGTGGAGCCGGACAGTACCTAGAGGTGGACCACTGGGCGGGACGTACTCGGAGCGGTCAGGTGGACCCGAGGAGCAGTGGAGGCTATCTGTACCCACCCTTCAGGTGGGACTTCCAGAGGACGGCTCGACGCTGCAGTTTTCCCTTTTCAGTTGCTGTTTTTCCTTTCAGTTGTACTTTACAGTTGGGCTTGTATTTCTGGCCCCTTTTTACTTTCAGCGCAGCTTGTACAATTTTACTTAGTGTTTACTTTTCCGCTTGCTTACTCTGTGGTGCTTGTTTAATTTTCAAAGGCAATGCCTTCCCTTTTTATTGGGATTTACGCCTTGGTGCTAGTCGCCAGCCCCTGGCCTATGGAAGGCGGGCTTGGGGTAGTCACGGCACGGGCCCCGAGGACGGGTCGTGACAAATTGGTATCAGAGCGGGGGTCGGTTCTACCGCAGACTCTAATCTTTCTTCTATGTGAAGCAATAGTGTTTAGCGTATTGAGTGTGGTTATCAGTCCAGGGAGTCCAGTGTTGGTGCGGCGGCCGACGTATCCATACACCAGGACCCTGACTTCTGATTCCGACTTAATGCACGAAAAAATTGATTGCTTGTGTGTTCCAAGTTTTCTTTGTGATTACTTGTGTCAGCTCACCAGGTATACTGTTCTGACCGTGGCATACTTGTTTCCTTTTCAGGATGGCACGACGACAGCAGCCAGCTAGGGTTCCTAGAGTAGGGCGCGACGACAGCCCGCCGAGCAACGAGGCCTCGGTACAGGGCCCGTTGACAGCAGAGGCACCGACGGTACCTTTACCCGCCGAGCCCCCGATGCTTCCAGCACTGGCAGCTGACGACGCACGACGCCTCGGAGCTCTGCACGAGTTCCAGCGCCAGCGACCACCCAGGTTCCGTGGGGAGTCGTACCCCCAGGCAGCCGAGGACTGGCTGGAGGCGGTCGTCCGAGTTTTCAGGCTAGTGAGGACACCAGCAGACCTCATGGTGATCCTCGCGGCGAGCCTACTACACGCCGCAGCCGGACGCTGGTGGAGCCTGATGCTCCAGGTACACGATGAGGCCACCCTCATCTGGACGGACTTCGAGAGCCTCTTCCGCTCAGAGTTCGTCCCGGCCACCCTCCGAGCGGTGCGCATCCAGGAGCTTCTTCAGCTGCGGCAGGGCAGCTTGACGGTCGCTCAGTACGCGGCGAGGTTCACTGACCTTTCTTGGTACTCGACATACATGGTACGGGACCCCTTCTTCCGGTCCCGGACCTTCGAGCAGGGTTTGAGACACGATATCAGGGCATCGCTGATATCTCTCAGCATCCCGACCCAAGCAGGAGTACTGGAGCGAGCCCTCCTGATCGAGAGCTTCCTGTCTGAGTCCACAGCGAGACCTACCGCAGGGCGGCAGATAGCGGAGTCTTCGGCAGCTGGTAGCCGGCGGATGACTCAGGGTTCCAGGCGGACCAGACCTTCCGGCAGGCGACCTCGGGACACTGGCTCAGCAGTGAAGGGCACCCGGCCCGGAGCCATCCTTCCGAGAGGCAGACAGTGCTACGAGTGCGGCGGGCAGGGCCACATGGCTCGTGACTGCCCGACCCGTCGTACCGAGGGGCAGCAGACGGTGGAGGGACCACCCAGGCAGAGGCAGAGGGTCGACCGTGGCGGTCCACAGGGAGGAGGTGGACGAGGCAGAGGAGCTGGCCGAGCAGCAGGTGGTGGGCGACGCTTTGAGGCTCTTCCACCACCTCCACCAGGAGGCCCGCCCCGACCACAGGGAGCTGGCGGGCAGAGACAGGCTCAGCTCCAGGCAGCGGAGGCCTACGACCACGGCGCGCCAGAGATGATTCGAGGTACGATATGTGTCTATTCCACCCTTGCTGCAGTTCTGATAGACATAGGAGCGAGTCACTCTTTCATAGCCACTGCCCTTGTTCGGAGCTCGGAGATTCCGACGGAGCCGTTGGCTCGATCCTTACGGCTAGAGACTCCTACGGGAGCGGACTCGACGATTACGCACTGGTGCCGGCAGTGTGAGCTTACTCTAGGAGGCGAGATCTTCGGCTGGGATCTTCTAGTAACAGCGTCGAGGCCTTACGACGTCATCTTGGGCATGGATTGGTTATCTACGGTCCATGCTCAGATTGACTGCATTAGGCGCAAGGTGCGATGTGTGCGCACCGACGGGAGCAGGTTCACCTTCACCGGCGAGAAGGGAGCCTTAGCAGCACAGGATGGACTCACACAGAGGAGAGGCCAGCCCATCACTCATCAGTTGGCTAGCCTCATCCTGGGATCAGTTGACGTGCGGAGTCCCAGTTTTCCTGCAGTGGTGGATCAGTACGCGGACGTCTTTCCCGACGACGTTCCAGGACTACCTCCTCGCAGAGAGGTAGACTTTTATATTGACCTGTACCCCGGGACAGCCCCGATATCCACTCCAGCATATCGGATGGCCCCCGCTGAGCTTCGAGAGCTGCGGGTACAGTTGGAGGACTTGAAGGGCAAGGGGTTCATCTGACCCAGTGTTTCGCCCTGGGCTTCCCCGATTTTGTTTGCCAAGAAGGCGGACGGGAGCTTGCGACTGTGTGTCGATTATCGTCGCCTGAATCAGGTGACAGTGAGGAATAAGTATCCGCTACCCAGGATTGATGATCTCTTCGACCAGCTCAAGGGAGCACGGTGGTTCTCGAAGATAGACCTCAGGTCAGGCTATCATCAGCTTAGAGTTCGAGACGAGGATGTGCAGAAGACGACCTTCAGGTGTCGGTATGGCCACTACGAGTTCTTGGTTATGCCTTTCGGCGTGACCAACGCTCCAGCAGTGTTCATGAGCCTCATGAACAGGATCTTCCAGCCATACCTCGATCGATTTTTCGTGGTCTTCATCGACGATATTTTGGTGTACTCGACGACGGAGGAGGAGCACGCCTACCACCTGCGTGTTGTGCTAGACACACTCCGAGAGCACCAGCTTTATGGAAAGCTATCGAAGTGTCAGTTCTGGTTACGTGAGGTCCACTTCTTGGGGAACGTCATTTCTGAGGCGGGAGTTGCAGTGGATCCCACGAAGATCGAGACAGTGCTATCTTGGGAGCCACCCAAAAGTGTGACAGAGGTGCGGAGTTTCTTGAGCCTAGCCGAATACTATCAGAGATTTGTGCCGGACTTCTCCAGAGTTGCGGCCCCACTCTCAGCGTTGACGAAGAAGGGGAAACCCTTCGTGTGGTCAGACAGATGTCAGCAGAGCTTCCAGGAGCTGAGGCAGAGGTTGACCATCGCACCTATCTTGAGGTTGCCTGAGGAGGGAGTTGGATACGTAGTCTAATGCGACGCATCAGGGACCGGAATCGGGTGTGTCCTGATGCAGGAGCGGGTCGTGATTGCCTACGGATCATGTCAGTTGAGGCCTCATGAGCAGAACTACGCTACCCATGACTTAGAGTTGGCAGCATTGGTCTTTGCCCTGAAGACATGGCGACACTATCTGATGGGCGAGCGCTTCACAGTCTTTTCTGACCACCAGAGTCTCAGGTACATCTTCTCTCAGAAGTACCTGAACCTGAGACAGCGGCGATGGCTCGAGTTCCTCTAGGACTATGACTTTGAGATAGTCTATACTCCTGGGAAGGGGAACGTGGTGGCTGATGCCCTCAGCAGGAGGACGGGCATCCAGCTACTTGAGGAGGCGACATAGCAGCTAGCCGCTTTGCAGATATCCTTCGTGGATAGAGACGGAGCAGCCTTCCTTCAGTCTCTCACAGTCTCTCCTCCACTTCTTTAGCGGGTCAGAGAGGCACAGCGTGGGGACGTCGACTGTGAGACACGGCGTGCACAGATATCCTCGGGACAGGCACCTGATGGTTTCTCCCTTGGAGCAGAGCACGATGTCCTTTTCAGAGGACGTACCTTGGTACCAGTCGCCTTACGAGAGGAAGTGCTGAGAGAGTTTCACACTTCTCCTTTGGCGGTACATCCTGGAGTGGCGAAGATGTACCAGGATCTCAGACGACAGCACTGGTGGCCGGGCATGAAGAAGGCTGTGGCAGAGTTCGTTTCACGGTGCCTCACCTGCCAGCAGGTGAAGGCAGAGCATCAGGTACCAGCAGGTTTGGTACAGCCCTTGGAGGTCCCGGAGTGGAAGTGGGACGGGATATCTACGGACTTTGTGACTGGACTTCCACGCACTTCCAGAGGTCATGACTCCATTTGGGTGATTGTTGACCGACTCACCAAGTCGGCACACTTCTTACCCATCCGAGAGCAGGGCTCAGTGGAGAGCTTGGGGCGTCTCTACGTTCAGTAGATTGTACGACTTCACGGTGTGCCATCGACTATCGTCTCCGATCGGGACGCTCGTTTTACTTCCCGGCTTTGGAAGGTGTCGCAGGAGGCGTTCGGGACGCGACTACGTCTGAGCACCGCCTTTCACCCTCAGACGGATGGTCAGACGGAGAGGACCATTCAGACTCTCGAGGACATGCTCCGTGCATTTGTCCTCGACTTTGGTCGCAGCTGGGAGGACCACCTAACCTTGGTGGAGTTCGCGTACAACAACAGCTACCACTCCACCATCGGGATGGCACCCTACGAGGCGTTGTACGGCAGGCCTTGCAGATCTCCTTTGTGCTGGACAGACCCTGGAGAGTCAGCACTTGTGGGACCAGAGATGGTCTGGGCCACGACAGAGAAGGTCCAGGTCATCCAGGAGCGGATGAGGACAGCACAGAGCCGGCAGAAGTCATATGCTGACAGGAGGCGGAGGCCACTAGAGTTCGAGGATGGCGACCACGTCTTCTTGCGGGTCTCACCTCGACGTGGTTTGAGGAGATTTGGACGAGGCGGCAAGTTATCTCCACGCTTCATCGGACCCTTCCAGGTCCTCAGCAGGGTTGGCGAGGTGGCTTATCGCCTGGCTCTTCCACCTCAGTTGCACCGGGTGCACGACGTCTTCCACGTATCCCAGCTGAGGAGATACGTGCACGACCCGACGCACATCATTGACTATGGGGAGCTAGACGTGGATATGGGGCGACTTTTGCGGAGGTCCCAGTGGAGATAGAGGATCGACAGGAACGGGTCCTACGTGGGCGATCGATCCCTCTTGTGCGCATCAGATGGCAGCACGGGAACCTCTAGGAGAGCACTTGGGAGCGGGAGGCTCAGATGCGTGCTCAGTACCCACTTTTGTTCCCCTAGTTTTTGATGTATCTTTACGGGGACATAAAGTCCTGAGGTGGGAGTAATGTAAAGACCCGTAAATTTCAAGGAAATTTTTTTTTCTTAATTTTCTTTGGAATTTTACAAGAGCGCAATTTCTGACGGCACCTGATTTCGAGGCCCGGTGTGCCCGGAATCAATTTCCGAAGTTTGGCTCGGGTACGTTCAGTGAACGGACGAGCGGGTTTTTCTAACTTTTGAACCGTTGCCCGAAATCGAATTTTGAGGGCACCAATGAAGTCGCAGCGCCGATATTCTCTTAGAAACTCCTCTTCCGGAGTTTCGTTTGCTCGGGTGTGGTTTTTAATTTTCGGGCTTAAAGTTAAGAAATAAAATAATTTTGCGACAACTTTATTTTATTTCACTTAAGCCACTTGGAAGCCACTTGGAAGCCACTTGAAGCCACTTAAAGGCGGCTTGAACTGAGTTGAACTGGATAGGATGCTATCCAGAAATATCCTACCCCCTTGGTAGGATATTTGTGAGGTGGGGCCCGCACGAGCCCCGCCGTTTCTTTCCGCTAAGAAACGCACCCGTGAAAACCCGTCTTAATGAAAGTCAACCGACGCGTTTTCTAAATTCTTAACAGACCATTTAAATGGGCTGTTTCTTTCGTGAATTAAATGGCATGTTTCTTTCGTCGAATTAATTCAATCGTTTCTTAACCGGTTTTCGTGTGTTGGCATGTTAATAAAATAAGACCAACCCAAAATCGTTTGAAAAGATTTAAGAGGATCCCTGTTTCTTCAGCTCCCTCGCGAAGAACGCGAAGAACGCGAAGAACGCGAAGAACGCGAAGAACGCGAAGAACTCGAAGAACGCCGAACTTGGAAATCGACGACGCCTTCGTCCGAGACGTTCTTCCGATCTCCGATCTCCGATCACCGACCATTTGAGGTGAGTGATTTCGGATTTCCGCTCAAGGTTCTTTTCTTTTGGTTTTAAACACAGATTTAATTAATTATAATTTAAATCTGTTGTTCTTGGTTCGTTGAGTTCGCCGACTCAACGCCGGTTTCCGCGACGACGCGACGCCTCCCCGCGACGACGTGACGATCCCTCTCTTCTGCGACGATCTTATCCGCGAAGAACGCCCGCGCGCGACGATCGACGAGGTAGGGATTTCATTATGGGAATTACCCCTTTTTAAATTAATTCTCGTCAATGTTTCTTAAAAAATTTAAGAACCGGAATCAAAGAAACAATTTTATTTATTTAAAATTGTTGGTTCATGTGTTTAACATTCTATTAAATTTCTCCCGGTTGTTTATCTCTAACGCGGAGGGTGCGGGCCAAACAAACACAGCCCGACGACCCTCCGTCGTTCTTCGTTTTGTGCGGATTTGATGGTCGACGACGGAACGTGCCGCAGCGGATGTTTGACGATCCCGCAGTAAAGAACGGATCCCGGGAGGAGCAACGGCGCAGACGGGAAGGAAATCGGGCCACCGGAGTGACACCGGCGGCCCGCGGAAGCTGCCGGCGGCGCCGGCGGCCGGAGGCGGCGGCGCCCCGGCACGCCGCCGGACGAGGCCTCCGCGGCTGAAGCCGCGGAGGCGGCCGCCAACGGACCCGCGGCCGCGCGGGTCCGGTTCGTCCAGGCGGGACGCGGCAGAGCCGCGTCCGCGGTTCACCAGCGCGGCCCCCACGCGGGCCGCGGTTCTTTCTCAGGCCGCGGGACGGCGCCCGCGGCTTCCACCCGTGCCGCTCGGCCGAGCCGAGCCGGAACAGCCCTGGCCGGGCCGGGCTGGGCCGACCCAGGGGGGGTTCGGGCCGGGTCGGCCCGGGCCCGTACCCCCCATCTTCGGACGTTTTCGTTCAAACGCCCGTATCTTGAGCTTCGTGCATCCAAACGACTTGCCGTCAGCGGCAACGCGATCCTTGGATCGAGACGGTCGTTTCGTTATATCGCACATAAGGTTTCGGAATACTTTGAGTCCGGCCGGGTTGGTTCGTACACGAGACCAACAGGGCCCTCGGAGCGGAAACACTCATATCTTGAGCTACGGACATCCGATTGACGTGCCGTCAGCTTTGTTGAATTCCTCTAAGTGAGACGGATCTTTTGGCATACTCCGCCCGAGGTTTGGACGCAGGTGGAGTGCGGTCGGGTTGTTTTTGCCTTAAAAACCAACCGGGCCCCTGGGACGAAAATGCCAATATCTCTCAGACTGGGCGTCCGATTGACGCGCCGTCTGCGACGTTGAGTTCCTGTTGACGATACGGAACTTTTGGATACATCAACTTCGGACTTTGTGTCAGTTGATGTATCAGCCTCTCGGCTCATGGAGCGGACCCTCCCGAATGAGCTTGCTGTGTGCGGGAACCCTAGGCTGGCTGCGACTACTACTTCGACGGCGACGACCATGCAGAGATCCTCAGCGGACTGCGGCGACGACTGTGCAGAGATCCTCCGTGGACTCCGACGACGACCGTGCAGAGATCCTCAGTGGACTGCGGCGACGACTGTGCAGAGATCCTCAGCGGACTGCGACGACTACTGCACTCAGCGATCCTACGTGGATCAGTGCTTCAGGTCCTGCGTGGGCCCGGTCTTGTGTGGGCCCGATCCTGTGTGGGTCCGATCCTGCGTGGGTCAGCGCTCAGCGGTTCTGTGTGAGCCAGCGCCTACAGGTACTGCGTGGGCCCGGTCCTGTGTGGGCCCGATCCTGTGTGGGTCCGATCCTGTGTGGGTCATCTCTCAGCGGTTCTGTGTGAGCCAACTCCTACAGGTCCTGCGTGGGCCCGATCCTGTGTGGGTCACTGCAAGGTTAGTACCTATCGATCCTTCGTGGGTCCGACGACTTAGATGGTTCAATGATCATCTTTATCGTCATCCGAAGAAGTATACCTGTGTGAGCTGAATCTTGTGTTACTCTCCTTTGTGGATTGTGTTGTTCTATCCTGCGTGGGTATGCGTTTTGCTTTCCTGTGTGGACTGGGTTGTGCTTGGGCTCGGACGTTGGAGCCGATCGGGGAATTGATGACTTAGGTATATGTATGGGCATATACCTAAGCCGTGTCAGATGTTACTTCGTGATTGTACCTCTTCTTCGTGATTTATCCTTTGTGGATTTCAGGAGACCTTCGGGGGTCTCGGGGTCCCTACTGAGTAGCTTATACTCACCCCTGCACGGGCTATGCCCGCACTTCGTGGTGTTGGTTGCAGACGACGGACAGCGCTGATCGTGGAGGAGGCGTGTGGAGCAGGACAGTACCTGGAGGTGGACCACTGGGCGGGACGTACTCGGAGCGGTTAGGTGGACCCGAGGAGCAGTGGAGGCTATCTGTACCCACACTTCAGGTGGGACTTCCAGAGGACGGCTCGACGCTGCAGTTTTCCCTTTTCAGTTGCTGTTTTTCCTTTCAGTTGTACTTTACAGTTGGGCTTGTATTTCCGGCCCCTTTTTACTTTCAGCACATCTTGTACAGTTTTACTTAGTGTTTACTTTTCCGCTTGCTTACTCTGTGGTGCTTTTTTACTTTTCAAAGGCAATGCCTTCCCTTTTTGTTGGGATTTACGCCTTGGTGCTAGTCGCCAGCCCCTGGCCTATGGAAGGCGGGCTTGGGGTAGTCACGGCACGGGCCCCGAGGAAGGGTCGTGACACTTCCCATTAAAGAGCTACCACAAATAGAGAAGCACAAGACTCTATAGAAAAATTAAGATTTCCTAAAGCACTCAGTACCAACTAATCTATCAATCCGGGATGCCCAGATTTTGTCAGGAGACCCCATGGAGGCACTCATAGAAGCCCTGCTCAGCCCCTAAGAATTTCCAGAAAAAGTTGCTTTCATAGAGATATATCAAACGAATACTAGCCCAACTAAATGTGATGCAGGGATTTCCTTCACTGATCAAGATGAATTTAACACCATGCAAGGACACATCAAACCCCTCTATGTGTCTGGCATGCTGAATGATGTTGAAGTCCATAATGTATTCGTCGAAAATGGCTCCAGAGCAACCTTCTCCCACTACGAACACTTCGTAGGTTGGGCTACAATTAAGACAATCTGACACCCTTGTAAAAAACTCTCTTAGTTCATGAAAAGAGATAACTGAATCCAGTGGAACAAATCATGATCAGAAACCATTTTGGTGACATTATGGCCCGTTTAGAGTTCTTGGAGGTTCAGAAAAACACGGCATTCAATGCCCTATTAGGAAGGCCATGGATGCATCAACACATGTCCATTCCTTCCTCATACCCCTGGTGTATAAAATATTGCATCAATGGACAAGGTTGGACATTGTGTGCTGATAAGGCCCCTTTCAATCTCTCTGAGTTTCAATAATTTGATGATGTATTTTATGAGAAAAAGGGGAAGACATTTGCAATTGATGGTATTGATTGGTTCCCCACCCCAGACAGTTTGGAATTGGATCCCAAAGACCCCCTAAAACAGCTCGGGGAAGTGTATGTGCTTCTAATCAACCATGTTGAGAGCATGAATCCATGTTCGGATGCGTATTAAACTGTTCTCATGATACCAGTCATGACAACCAAGTCTGACAACACAAAATCAACTAATGATCCTTAATATGAGGAAGAATGCTAGAACAAGGGTGCCCATGCCCCATCCTTAGAATCTCAAGATATCTCTGCCGCACTCTCTGAAGCAATAGAAGGACAAAACGCTTTTCACCTCAATGATTCTCCCTCTATAGAGGTTTCCTCACAACCAATTGAGTTAGAGGAACTCACTTCTGCCTCAAAGTGTTAATGTGACATCTTGCCTCTGAGCTATGCAGATCCCACATCTAGAGATCTTTCCCCCTCAGAAGGAGAAGAGGAAGATGATTTGGAGAAGAAGAGGAATAGGGCCATAGAGATTCCCCTCTTGTATTAGAAGAGGGTATATCTACCACTATTGATGAACTCAAGGAAATAAACCTGGGTACTGAAGAAGACCTGAGACCCACTCTCATTAGTGCAGCCATGTCTCTTGAGGAACAAGAGGTATATACCTCCTTCTTGAGGAAACATTGATATTTGTTTTCCTAGAATTACACAAAAATTCCATGACTCAATTCCGAGGTGGAGACACACCACCTAGGACTCCCTGAAGATCATCGAGGCTATAAGAAAGCCTCTAGAAGGACTCCCCCCACACATGCGAAAAAGATTGAGGTTGAAGTCGACATGATCATCATAGAAGATTTCATTTAGGAGGTCCAATATCCCAAATGGTTGGAAAACATAGTCCCCATCAAAAAGAAGAACGAACAGATTTTTGTCTGCATCAATTTTAGAGATCTCAATCGACACTTCTCGAAAGATGATTTCCCAGTCCCAATCACCAAACTATTGATCAATGGGACAACTACATATGAGGATCTCTCCTTCATGGAAGAATATTCTATATATAATCAAATCAGAATGACCTAAGAGGATGAAGAAGACACTTCCTTTATGCCCCCCCATGGAGTATTTGATACAAGGTCATTCCCTTTGGTCTTTAAAACAATGGCTCCACATATCAACATTCCATGCATCACATCTTCAAACCATTCTTGGGGAAGTTCACTGAATGTTATGTTTATGACAAGGTGGTCAAATCAAGACATTGCTCTGATCACCTGTCATATATTGAAACCATCTTTAGCAAAATTCAGCAACAGATCCTGAAGATGAACCCCTTGAAATGCGACTTTGGGGTTACCTCAGGGAAATTTCTTGGCTTTTTTGTATTCCATTGTGGCATCAAAATAGACCCCTAGAACATAGAGGCTATCCTTGGTTATCCAACTCCCCAGAACCTCACTGATCTGAGAGGACTCTAAGGAAACTTGGCCTATATCTGGTGTTTTATAGCAAACATCGCAGGAAAATGTCTTCCATTTACTAGGTTGATGAAGAAGGGTATTACCTACAAATGGACAGATGATTGACAAGTTGCATTCGACAGCCTCAAACAGTACCTCTTGAGTCCATCGGTGCTCATGCCACTGGTTGATGGAAGGCCACTTATCCTATATGTGATGTCCATAGAGCTGTCACTAGGACCCTTCCTTGCATAGAATAATGATGCCAATAGTGAAAACAACCATTATTATCTTAGCTAAACCGTGATTGCTGTCGAGGCCCGATATTCAAATATCGACAAGAGATGTTTGGCTCTAGTCTTCGTGGTCCAAAATGTTGAGAAATTATTTGAAGCATCACAAAGTCCATATAATCTCATACAGTAATCTGCTGAAGTACATCCTTAGCCATCCAATGCTGATAGGACGCCTATCTTGATGGGCAGTCATCCTGCAACAGTTGGACATTTGGATTGTGCCTTAAAAATCTATCAAGGGCCAAGCATTGGGATATTTTTTGGCAGAGCATCCCTCAATAGAGACTGCCTCATCAGATGTCGAACTCCCTGATGAAGATGTCTTATTTGTGCAAAAGTATTCTGGAATGTAGGAAATGTACTATGATGGTGCATCCAGAAGCTCGATAAGTAAATGAATGTAATGCCCCATGTTTAACATGGTGGGGTTGGTATTCATACTCATATCCTTAGAGAAGGTGGGTTTTCTATATTCCATCCTCTTGTTAGAAGGATGCACAAACAATGAGGCAGAATACCAGGCCCTGATTGTAGGTCTAGAGCTCGCACTCTAGGTGAAAGTGAAGCACCTTAAAGTAAAATGTGACTCGAAACTGGTCATCAAGAAATTAAATGGTGAATATTCTATTAAGAAGTATAAGATGATCCCCCTATTTGACCACATCCGAGGGTTAATGGAAGAGTTCCCCACATAACAGACATTGACCTATGTTCCCCAATTTCAGAATGCCCAGGCTGATGCATTAGCCGATGCGGCCACAACCCTAGCTATCCTAGAATGGGATGAAACATTTATTAGCATTGATCACCATCAAATGGACTTACCATTTGTTCCAACTAACAGGGAAGAAATCGATGATGTCTACCCTCTCTTTGAGCCATATTCTCTTACTACCTGCTAGATGACCCCCATTACGAACTACCTTTAGAGGGGAGAACATCCGTCAAACTAGGCCAGAGGAGAGAAAATTACGAGAAGGGAAGTAAATTTTGTCCTATATAGTGACACGAGAAAGAAGAAGGTCCTCTACTAGTGATGCCTTAACATAGTTCTTCTCGGATGCATTGATGGAGAAAAGACTGTTGTTGTCATTAATGAAGTGAAAGCTGGAGTGTGTGGAGAAAATAAAGCAGGATCCAAGATTTCTCATCAGATTTGAAGGCTTGGATAATATTGGCCCACCCTAGCATGGGATTGCACGAAGTCTACCATGAAATTTCACTCCTTCCAAATTCATCCCAACTTTATTCATTATCCCCCAGAGCTACTTCACCAAGATGAGTACTCCTGGTCATTTTCCATCTGGGGAATCGACGTCGTGGGACCATATCCTCCCTCCATGGTTAAAAAATTAAAACATATTCTCACATCAAATAACTTCTTTTCTAAGTGGGAAGAAGTTGCACCCCATAAAGAAGTTAGGGTAAGAAGCATCATCAGATTCATGAAATTCAATATCATCACCAGATTTTGTGTCTCTCATACAATACTAATTGACAATGGTACCAACTTCTGATCTTTTGAACTAGAGAAACTATTTCAGGAATATGGTATCAAGACCAACTGTTCATCCTGTAAACATGCAGTGGCAAATAGATAGATAGATCCCTTCAACCGGACCGTATCTAACATACTCCAAAAAATTGTGGACAAAGGCAAGAATTCATGGTCAGACAAACTCTTCCATGTCTTGTGGGCCTATTGAACCACAACTCACACCACTACCCAGGATACTCTGTACTCATTAGTATATGGAATAGAATCATTTGTGATAATTGAACTCCAATTTCCATTACTCCACATTTCCATTTGTAATAAACTGTCCGATGATGAGTGAGAAAAAAAGTGACTTGATGAATTGGAGTGACTAGATGAGAAGCTGATTCACACATTGCACCACCTAGAAGTATATTAGAACCGGATTTCATGAGACTTCAATAAAATGGTTCTTCTTTGGTATTTTCTCAAAGTAGAATTGGTATTGGTCCTCCAGACCCCAATGATACCTCGAAAGAAGCCACTGAATCTAGAACAAAAGTTGGTGGGACCGTATATCATACATAAGGTCTACTCCAATATAGCATAATCCCTGATCTCCATGGATGGAAAGCTCACAAATGTGCCTACAAAAGTGATATTTCTGAATAAATATTTCGTGTAACCATAAGAGAATATATTATCTGAGTTGTAAGACATTAAACTTCTAAGACTTGAATTTCCTTACTGCATGAAAATAAACATCATAATAGAGTGTCTTTACTTCATAACAATAAACTGCATAGTAAATCATCCAAGATTCAGGATGTTAAATGGCCAACCCTGAATGTCCTTAATGAATGACAATAAAATGAATAGTAGAGTTTCCTTACTTCATGACAATAAACTTCATAGTAAATCGTCCGAGCTGCAGAATGTTAAACTACCAAGCCTTGAATATCCTTACTGCATGACAATAAACTGCATAGTAAAGTGTCCTTACTGCATGACAATAAATTTCATAGTAAATCGTTCAAGCTGTAGGATGTTAAATTAAAAATTCCCCTTATCCTTACATCATGACGTTAAATTGAATGGTAATTAGTCCCTGCGACCTAACAATAAGTGGTGTTGTGTTGTTCCGAACTCTATGACACTAAACTAAGAGAAATATTTCCTCATCGCATGACTTAAAACTGAATAGTGAGTGTTTTTGATGCTTTCACCGGGGCACACACATCCATCTATTTGAGGACAACGAGGATGCGCTGACTATTGCTTCGCATTCCCGCTTTACAAAGGCATACAACATCGATAGCTTATTTAGGAACGTTTTCTCCCCGATCAAAACGAGATTATGTGATGTCGATTCTTCCTTCCATGGATTCCTCCTATGATTTCGTCACCAAGTCCAGTTCATGAAACTATTCCATGTTCCATATCTTTATGGATGCTGTTTAATTACAGTTCTTCTGTCGGGACATTCCAATGGGTTCTTCCAGGGAAGCAACCTTTGGTTGGGGGAGTAGTCATGTTGGACATCACTGGCGTGTCTGGATGCTGGAACACTAGCATGTATGGGATTCTATCTCTTATTATAGGGATTCTCAAGGGAATAGAAGCCCAATGAATCCCACGTCAAATGAAAGGAATTATATGCCAAGGGAATGTATATAAGGTTTTCCTCATCTTATCAGGTTTAACATAGGGTATACCACAGGTTTAACATCTAGAGAAGATAGATCAAACTTATCAGAACACTGGCTAGAGTGATTAGATGGGTGCAACCCCTGGAGGGAACAGTGATGCAAGGGCTAACATGTGGTTAGTTACCCATGTAAGAACCCAGTTTTTGCTGTGAAAGACTTTGGAATATTCTTCATAATATTACAGGGCAGCGCCTTTAGACGTCGTGCGATTCCGAGCCCCGGAGAGGCCGAAATTAAATTTTCAGTGTGTTCACACTAGAAGTGCTAAATAAATGAGATAACTCCTAAACTGAGTTTCGAATCAAAGATCCAAGTGTACGGATGGGTCCAGAATTCGTTTTTTACCCTAGGAATGACATAAAACTTGCCGACGCGGGATGTTTTGACCCCTCGCTTGCTTTCGGAAGGTTATACGGATAAATTAATTAATTAATTTATTCGTTTAAAGTTGAAACGCATGTATCTCTTAAACGGTGGTTCGGATTGGGAAAACGAGGGCACCGTTGATTTCAGAGCGTGCTGTTTACCCTAGGAGGGGTATAACTTTCGCGGGCGCAGCCCATCTGTGAAAAACGCCCCCAGGGGCGTTTTCATAATTTAGCGGCTTTGGACGTTAAATTTTGATAACGTTCAAACCGAAGCTCAGAATCAAATTCTGAGACCACCGTTGTGCTCGAGAGGTTGTGTTTACCATAGGGGAGGTTTAATTTTGACCTTGCCAAAGGTTTCAGATGCGGGGAAAATTATGGGTTTAATTAATTAAAATTCTTTTAATTTATTTAAACCCTCATCCCCTTCCCATCTCCCTTGTTCACTCCCTGGCGCAGGCAGCCCCTCCTCTCCCTCTCCTCCTCCAGCTCTGGCAAAGAAACACCGTCAAGGCGCGGCTCCGACGGATCGCGGCAAAGCTCCGGGCAAAGCCCAGCGAGGTAGGAGGTCTTTGTTTGCATTTTAATTCCCGAACCATCTTTCAACCTCAATTTTATGCGTCGATTTTTGTTCAATTGTCGAATCAAATCCCTTGAGCACGTAGTAGTTTTTATTAGTTATCTGACGCATCTTTTGGTTTCGGTTTTGGATTTCTGAGGAACCCACAATCATTCGCTGAAGATTGCGGGTTTGTGGAGCAGTTTCGGGTTGTTCCGGGCGGCGGCAGCCCAGGGTAGCGGCGGTCCGGCGGTCCAGGCCGAACGGAGGTCGGCGGGGGCTCGGCGAGCAGGCGGCTGGGCGAGCGCGGAGGTGCTGGGTGAGCACGGGATGACTTCAGTGGGCGAGCCAGGCGGCGGCACGGTGAGCCGGACGACGGCGGGAGCTTGAGCGGCAGGCGGCCGCGGCGCGGCTTCGGCTCGTCGCCCTCAGTAGGGGTACCTGAGGCACCGCGCCTCGGGCGTGCGGTGTGGACAAGGACCTGCCGAAGGGGGGTCCTGTGGGAGAAGAAGGAGACCGGACTTCTGGCCGGTCTTCTGGGAAGAACCGGACCCGAGGGGTCCAGCGCGATGAGGATGAGCCACGGCCAGCGAGCCGCGGCGGTCTCGACCGGACCGACGGTCTGGACCGGTCCGGACCGGCCCCTTTGGGCCCCTTGAATTTCGGGGGGCCATATCTTTCAAACGACGCGTCCGTTTGAGGCGCCGTCAGCGGCGATGAGTCCATATCGACGAGGCGCTCTCTTTAAGTTGTGTTTCGGGACTTTTGGATTCCCTGTCCGAAGAAGGGTGACCCGAGAGCTTTAAGTTAATAATATTAATTTATTATTAAAGTTGTGACAGACGTGGCTCGCAAGCCAGACATCCGTTTGACGCGCTGTCAGAGGCGTTGTGGCCCTGCGGCTGAGACGGTACTTCCAATGTGGTTCGGAACCATTGCGGGTTGGTTTCGTTGCTCTGCGGCATGAAACGCAATGTGAATAATTAATTAATTACTTAATTAATTAATTATTCTTGCGTCAGACCTAACTCCCGTTTGGGATGTCCGATTGACGCACCGTCAGTGGCAGCATGATCCCAGTCCTCGTGCGGACTTTTTGAGAAGCTTTCCAAAGCGTTCGGGTTGGAGACGAGGTGCGGGCCCCGCGGGGCCTAGTTCACACGTATTACGGTGAAACACTACTTTTTCACCCGACATCCATTTGGGGTGTTTGAGCAGTCGATTCTGGATGTTTTTCCGAGGGGATTGTGATGGTGCAGTTCGCCCAACCTTTTTCAGTGATGTGGTGTGGGTCCCACCCGACCCGGCTACGGTGAATAGTACCTTTTTCACCGGGTGTTCATTTTGGGCGGTTGATTACTCAATCCCGTGTGTTTTTCCGAGGGGATCGCAGTGGCGTGATCTGTTGGTTCAGTTTCGGGATCTTGGGGTGGGCCCTACACGGGTTTGGTCACGATGAATAGTACCTTTTCCACCGGTAGACCGTTTCAGGCGAGTGAGTAGTCCAACTCGCGTGTTTTTCCGCAAGGATTACAATAGTGTGATCTGTTGGGTTGTGCGGAGCCTCTTGCATGATCTTGTTAAATGTGGAAATGTGGAGGTGCCCCGGTGGCGGTCCTTCTACCGTGTTTGTAGCGGACCTTTGGCGAGTGATCGCGTGCACTCCCGTGTGAGTGATGTAAATGCTTGAAGTGATGTGGTTGGTCATGCCTGGGCCTTTGAGGTGGAGTTGTTATGTCACGCCTTCGCGTTGACGTCGGGTGTCGTGTGCACGCTAGCCCTTGTGCTGAAAGTGAGGTATACTTTGGGAGTATACAGGAGCGCTTGAAGGTACATGTGGTTGTTCGTACCTGAGAACGTTGGTGCATTCAGTTGGGGTTGAGAGGGGGGGGGGCACACGTTGTGTGGGCCCCACGTGTGTGTCGTGTTCTGCTTTGCGTACTTGGACCTCTTGCAGCGTAGAGGATCACTTTGTGCTTGTTTGTTTGGATAGCAGGGTGGAGTTTATTGCCCCTGGCTTTGTGCTCGTTTGTTTGACCAGCAGGGTTGAGTGGTCTCCCCCAGGTTTTGTTCTCGATGGATCGGTCGGTAGCGGTGTTAGTGACACCTAGTGATGGAACATGCGCTGAACCCCTTTGGGTGACTTGTGCTGGAGTTGGGTGCTTGCGCGAGGCCCACTCCGTGTTCGGTTGGCCAGTGTTGTACCCTTCAGTGGAGATGGCCAGGGAAATTCTGAGTTCTACCCTCCAGCGGGGCTGGGCAGTGGGTTACTCATAGACTTCCTCGGGCTTACCCTCCAGCGAGGCTGGGTAGTGGGTTGCTCACAGACTTCTAGGGTTTACCCTCCAGCGGGGCTGGGCAGTGGGTCACCCGACGCACTTAGGGTCTACCCTCCAGCAGAGACTGGGCAGTGGGTCACCCGACGACCTCCTTGGGTCTACCCTCCAGCGGGGCTGGGCAGTGGGTCACCCGACGCACTTAGGGTCTACCCTCCAGTAGAGACTGGGCAGTGGGTCACCCGACGACCTCTTAGGGTTTACTCTCCAGCAGGGCTGGGCAGTGGGTCGCCCGTCGTCTAGTTCCAGGTCTACCCTCCAGCAAGGCTGGGCAGTGGGTCGCCTGTCGACTTATTCCAGGTCTACCCTCCAGCGGGGCTGGGCAGTGGGTCCCCTGATGACGTATTATGGTTTACCCTCCAGTAGGGCTGGGTAGTGGGTCACCTAGTATCTTATTATGGTTTACCCTCAAGCAGGGTTGGGCAGTGGGTCACCCAGTATCTTATTATGGTCTACCCTCCAGCGGGGGTTGGGCAGTGGGTCACCGGATGATGTATTATTGTCTACCCTCCAGCATGGCTGGGCAGTGGGGACACCAGTTAGCATTCCAGACTCATTCCTCTCGACTAGGCTAGTTTGTGGCTTTCCTCCGTGTTTACCGGAGCGGGACCTTTGGTTGTACGGGTCGGTGATGGAATGACTTTGGCTTTGAGGAGACCTTTCAACTGTGGGGCAGTGAAGAGTTTTGGTTTGACGTTCCCCCAGAACTCTCGAGTACGAGGGGAGCTTTCCCCACCGAGACGCGTTCTTGTGACGCGATCTAAAAACCGTGCGGGCGAGTCAGTGCCGCCCAAAGCGGATAGTGTCGAGGTGCGGTGATTGAGCCCCTTGTCTTGCGGTTCGGGGCAGTCGTGCGGGATTCTAGGCATTGATGGTGTTACACTGGGACTGTTGGCTACTCTTTTCTTGGGCTGAGCTACGGGATAGAGATCCCCTTATGAGCTTGTTCGGGTTTCTTGTTGAGCATACAGATATGTATATACCTTGTTTCTGGTACCCACTTCTTGGGTTTGGTTACTCTCCTTCTAGGAGAGGCGATGACGCGCGGGGTATGCCACGTGCTTTCCGTGTCTAGATTCTCATGGTTGGACGAGTCTACTCTCCTACTATAGGCAGCGAAATCTCGACAAGAAGTGCATCTTATCACCGTTCCTAGCTCCTTGTGTTAAGACGGGTCTTCTACGTTTCTCTTGTTGGGTTGAGCTGGACTCTTTACTTTACTTTCAGTTGCACTCCTCTACTTTTCTGTTCACTCTACTGCTCACCCCTCGGTACCTCCTTTTGTTCCTCCCTCGAGCCTTCAGGGTATCCTACTGAGTATTTTTATACTCACCCCTGCATGGGCTTTTCCCGCACTTAGTGTGCCCTTGCGGATGACGTACAGGTGGAGCATGACTTTAGTGGACGTAGGAGCTTGGGAGCTTGGACCGCGTGCGGTGGTCGTGGTCGGGTTCTAGGTGGGAGACCCATCAGCAGTTTCTTTTGTTTACCTGTTGCCGGGTTGTGGAACTATTTGGTTCGGTGTGTGTTTTGCCCCTTTTCTTTTCTTTTATTGTCATTACTTTTACTCTGCACTGTTGCATTTAGTTTGGTGCATGTGTGTGTACAGGTGCTTAGGCAAAGGCCCCCACGAGTTATTGTGCCTTCGGCGCTGGTCTCCAGCCCCTGGCCTATGGAGGCGGGCTTGGGGTAGTTGCGGCTCGAGCCCGGGTAGGGTCGGGTCATGACAAAGTGGTATCAGAGGTGGTTCGTTCCCTGGTACATTGTGCATGCATCCCTAAAATAAAAAAGAACTGGTTGGGATTTAGGGAAACAGTTTTGATGTGTCTCGAGAGCGGCTCTCAGGCCAGGGAGTCCAGTGATGGTGCGGCGGCCGACGTATCCATTCACCAGGACCATGATAACCAGCTTGTCGACTCGGCATGCTGAGACACTTGTTTCAGGGAAATTTTTTTGTTCATCACATAGGACTGCGTCTTGACTGTCCTTCTTGAGTCAGCTCCCCATCGTTGTTGTTTTTGGTATATACATATATGCTCAACTGACCGCGGCACTCCTTGATAATTTTCAGGATGTCTCCGTAAGGACAGCCAGCCAGGATACCAGCTTTGGTTCGTGAAGACGACCCTGTGAGCTACGAGGCCACAGTCCAGGACCCATCATGCGAGCCCCTTTCTCTGGGTGGGCCAGTAGCAGCACCCCCACCTGTTGACCAGCAGGCAGTTTTAGCAGAGCAGGCTGAGCTGGAGCACAGGTTGAGTGTGCTCCGCGAGTTCCAGCGGCAGAGACCGCTGAGGTTCAGTGGTGAGCCAGACCCTCAGGCAGCAGAGGTATGGCACAAGGCAGTGGTTCGCCTTTTCAGGCTTGTTCAGACGTCGACAGATCAGAGAGTGGCTTTGGAAGCCACCCTTTTTCGTGGAGCATCTTGGCATTGGTGGAGTCTGGTGACTCAGTTTCTTGACGATTCGTCACTTTCGTGGGACGACTTTTAGTTGTTGTTTCATGAGAATTTTTTCCCCTCCTTCTTGTGCTCCGTTCGGATAAAGGATCTCCTGTAGTTTCAGCAGGGAGGGATGACAGTGGCCGAGTACGCGGCTAGCTTTGCAGATCGTGCACACTTTTACCCGGACTTGGTCCATGACGACAACCTCCGAGCGCGGAAGTTTGAGCAGGGTCTCCGCCGATAAATTCATACTGTCATAGTACCCTTGGGCATTTCCACATATGTCGGGGTGCTAGAGCAGGCGCTAGTGATAGAGGGATTCCTGTCATGTTCTGGAGTTGGTGGTGCTAGCAGACACGTCGGAGCCGAGACATCTGCCGCAGCTAGTGGGCGTCAGCAAGCAGGACCTCAACGCAGGTGGCTTACTGACAACCGGACTCAGGGGCGTGGTCGTACACCACAGTGGCGTCGGAGGTCACCAGTGCAGCCCAGAGAGAGTTGGTGCTATGCTTGTGACGGCCGAGGTCACTTGGCACGAGACTGCCCGACCTGAGTTGCTGAGAGCTCGGGCAGGCAGCAGGCGCACCACCACGGCAGTGGCAGCGCCGTGATCAGAGTAGTTCCCAGAGAGGTGGTGCTAGCAGATGAGCAGGAGGAGCTGGAGTTGGGGGATGACATTATGAGGTCTTCCCATCACCACTAGGCGGTCCACGTCAGGCTCTGGGAGCTGACGGTTGGGACCACGGACAGCCGCGAGCTTTGGATGTCTACTATCCTGCAGAGCATGAAGTGATAAGATGTATGTTCTACAGCTCTTCTACCTTTTTGCAGTAGAATTGTTAGACTCTATGTGTGAACTTCTTTCCTCCCTGCTCCTTGTTTGATGTGTTACCAGGGTGACACAGGGCGTCGGGTGTAACCCTGTGTTGTTAAGGAAAAAAGGGTGTGACACCTTTTCCTTTAGTCGATGGTGTTGACTCCTTCGCCTTTTGAGCATGTAAGAGAGCTTCGGCAGTGACACCTTTCATGACCAGATATCCTTGGGTGTTTCACCATATGGATATTCTGAAGGAGGGAATCACCAGGCCTTGTTTTAGGTGCGGGTGGTGATTCCAGTCGCGGCATGCGACGTAGACGTTTGGTCGGGGAGGTGAGCTACCCCCGAGGGCCTTCGGGCCGTTTCAGACTGTGCAAAGGGATGGCGAGGTTTCCTACCGCCTTGAACTAACCCCAAAGTCTGGAGTAGGTGCACGACATTGGTAAGGGACGACCTCGCATGAACAGATCAATCCTTTGGTCTGTGTGCAGTGATGCAAGGCTGTGTGTGGGTTCTTCTGGGTGTGGGGAAGCCAGGAGTGGGCTTAGTACCCTGTGTTGCTCCCTAGTTTTGCTTTTTGAGGATGAAAATCTTGAAGGAGGGAATGATGTAAGAACCCGGTTTTTGCTGTGAAAGACTTTGGAATATTCTTGATAATATTCCAGGGCAGCGCCTTCAGACGGCGTGCGATTCCGATCCCCGGAGAGGCCGGAATAAAATTTTCAGTGCGTTCACACTGGAAGTGCTAAATAAACGAGATAACTCCTAAACGGAGTTCCGGATCAAAGATCCGAGTGTACGTATGGATCCGGAATGGGGTGTTTACCCTAGGAACGATATAAAACTTGTCGGCGCGGGATGTTTGGACCCCTCGCTCGCTTTCGGAAGGTTATACGGATAAATTAATTAATTAATTTAATCGTTTAATGTTGAAACGCAGGTATCTCTTAAACGGTGGCTCTGATTGGGAAACTGAGGGCATCGTTGAGTTCGGAGCGTGCCGTTTACCCTAGGAGGGGTATAACTTTCACGGGCGCGGCCCGTCTGTGAAAAATGCCACCAGGGGAGTTTTTGTAATTTAGCGGCTTCGGACGTTAAATTTTTATAATGTTCAAACGGAAGCTCGTAATCAAATTCCGAGACAACCGTTGTGCTCGGGAGGTGGTGTTTACCCTAGGGGAGGTTTAATTTTGACCTTTCCAAAGGTTTCAGATGCGGGGAAAATTATGGGTTTAATTAATGAAAATTATTTTAATTTATTTAAACCCTCATCCCCTTCCCCTCTCCCTTTTTCACTCCCTGGCGCAGGCAGCCCCTCCTCTCCCTCTCCTCCTCCAGCTCCGGAGACGCAACTCCGGCATGGCGCGGCTCCGACGGATCGCGGCGAAGCTCCTGGCAAAGCCCAGCGAGGTAGGAGGTCTTTGTTTTCATTTTAATTCCCGAACCATCTTTCAACCTCAATTTTATGCGTCGATTTTTGTTCGATCGTCGAATCAAATCCCTTGATCACGTAGTAGTTTTTATGAGCTATCCGACGCATCTTTTGGTTTCGGTTTTGGATTTCTGAGGAACCTGCAATCATTCGCCGAAGATTGCGGGTTTATGGAGCAGTTTCGGGTTGTTCCGGGCGGCGGCAGCCCAGGGTAGCGGCGGTCCGGCGGCTTCGCGTGCCGGTCCGGCGGTCCAGGCCGAACGGAGGTCGGTGGTGGCGTGGCGAGCAGGCGGCTGGGCGAGGGTGGAGGTGCTGGGTGAGCACGAGACAGATTCAGTGGGCGAGCCAGGCGGCGGCGCGGCGAGCCGGACGGCGGCGGAAGCTTGAGCGGCAGGCGGCCGCGGCGCGGCTTCAGCTCGTCGCCCTCAGGAGGGGAACCCGAGGCACCGCGCCTCGGGCGTGCGGCGTGGACAAGGACTCGCCGAACGCGGGTCCTGCGGGAGAAGAAGGAGACCGGCCTTCTGTCCGGTCTGCTGGGAAGAACCGGACCCGAGGGGTTCGGTGCGATGAGGATGAGCCGCGGCCAACGGGCCGCGGCGGTCTGGACCGGACCGGACCGGCCCCTTTGGGCCCCTTGCATTTCGGGGGGCCATATCGTTCAAACAGTGCGTCCGTTTGACGCGCCGTCTGCGACGATGAGTCCGTATCGACGAGGCTCTCTCTTTAAGTTGCGTTTCGGGACTTTTGGATTCTGTGTCCAAAGACGGGTGACCCGAGAGCTTTAAGTTAATAATATTAATTTATTATTAAAGTTGCGACGGACGTGGCTCACGAGCCAGACGTCCGTTTGACGCGCCGTCAGAGGCGCTGTGGCCCTGAGGCTGAGACGGTACTTCCAATGTGGTTCGGAACCTTTGCGGGTTTGTTTCGTTGCTCTGCGGCACGAAACGCAATGTGAATAATTAATTAATTACTTAATTAATTAATTATTCTTGCATCGGACCTAACTCCCGTTTGGGATGTCCGTTTGATGCACCGTCAGCGGAAGTATGATCCCAGTCCTCGTGCAAACTTTTTGAGAAGCTTTCCAAAGTGTTCGGGTTGGAGACGACGTGCGGGCCCCGCGGGGCCTAGTTCACACGTATTACGGTGAAACACTACTTTTTCACCCAACATCCGTTTGGGGTGTTTGAGCAGTAGATTCTGGATGTTTTTCTGAGGGGATTGCAATGGTGCAGTTCGCCTGACCTTTTTCGGGGATGTGGTGTGGGTCCCACCCAACCCGACTACGGTGAATAGTACCTTTTTCACCGGGTGTTCATTTTGCGCGGTTGATTACTCAATCCTGTGTGTTTTTCTGAGGGGATCGTAGTGGCGTGATCTGTTGGTTCAGTTTCGGGATCTTGAGGTTGGCCTTACACGGGTTTGGTCACGGTGAATAGTACCTTTTTCCACCGGTTGACCGTTTCGGGTGAGTGAGTTGTCCAACTCGCGTGTTTTTCCGTAAGGGTTACAACGGTGTGATCCGTTGGGTTGTGCGGAGCCTCTTGCACGATCTTGTTAAATGTGGAAATGTGGAGGTGCCCCGGTGGCGGTCCTTCTACCGTGTTTGTAGCGGACCTTTGGCGAGTGATCGCGTGCACTCTCGTGTGAGTGATGTAAATGCCTGAAGTGATGTGGTTGGCCGTGCCTGGGCCTTTGAGGTGGAGTTTTTATGTCACACCTTCGCGTCGACGTCGGGTGTCGTGTGCACGCTAGCCCTTGGGCTGAAAGTGAGGTATACTCTGGGAGTATACGGGAGCGCTTGGAGGTACATGTGGTTTTTCGTACCTGAGAACGTTGGTGCATTCAGTTAGGGTTGAGAGGGGAGGCCACACGTTGTCTGGTCCCCACGTGTGTGTCGTGTTCTTCTTTGCGTACTTGGACCTCTCACGACGTAGAGGATCCCTTTGTGCTCGTTTGTTTGGCTAGCAGGGTGGAGTTTATTTCCCCTGGCTTTGTGATTGTTTGTTTGACCAGCAGGGTTGAGTGGTCTCCCCTGGTTTCGTTCTTGATGGATCGGCCGGTAGCGGTGTTAGTGACACCTAGTGATTGAACATGCGCTGAACCCCTTTGGGTGAGTTGTGCTGGAGTTGGGTGGTTGCGCAAGGCCCACTCCGTGTTCGGTTGGCCAGTGTTGTACACTCCAATGGAGATGGCTAGGGAAATTCTGAGTTCTACCCTCCAGTGGGGCTGGGCAGTGGGTTACTCATCGACTTCCTCGTGCTTACCCTCCAGCGAGGTTGGGCAGTGGGTTGCTCACTGACTTCTAGGGTTACCCTCCAGCGGGGCTGGGCAGTGGGTCACCCGACGCACTTAGGGTCTACCCTCTAGCAGAGACTGGGCAGTGGGTCACCCGACGACCTCTTATTGTCTACCCTCCAGCAGGGCTGGGCAGTGGGTCACCCGACGCACTTAGGATCTACCCTCCAGTAGAGACTGGGCAGTGGGTCACCCGACGACCTCTTAGGGTTTACTCTTCAGCAGGGCTGGGCAGTGGGTCGCCCGTCACCTAGTTCCTGGTCTACCCTCCAGCAAGGCTGGGCAGTGGGTCGCATGTCCACTTATTCCAGGTCTACCCTCCAGCGGGGGCTGGGCAGTGGGTCGCCTGATGACGTATTATGGTTTACCCTCCAGCTGTGCTGGGCAGTGGGTCACCCAGTATCTTATTATGGTGTACCCTCCAGCAGGGCTGGGCAGTGGGTCACCCAGTATCTTATTATGGTCTACCCTCCAGCGGGGCTGGGCAGTGGGTCGCCGGATGATGTATTATGGTATACCCTCCAGCATGGCTGGGCAGTGGAGACACCGGTTGGCATTCCAGACTCAGTCCTCTCGACTAGGCTAGTCTGTGGCTTTCCTCCGTGTTTACCGGAGCGGGACCCTTGGTGGTACGGGTTGGTGATGGGAAGAATTTGGCTTTGAGGAGAACTTTCGACTGTGGGGTAGTGAAGAGTTGTGGTTTGACGTTCCCCCAGAACTCTCGAGTACGAGGGGCGCTTTCCCGACCGAGACGCGTTCTTGTGACGCGATCTAAAAACCGTACGGGCGAGTCAGTGCCGCCCAAAGCGGATAGTGTCGAGGTGCGGTGATTGAGCCCCTTGTCTTGCGGTTCGGGGAAGATGTGTGGGATGCTGGGCATCGATGGTGTTACACTAGGACTGTTGGCTACTCTTTTCTTGGGCTGAGCTACGGGATAGAGATCCCCTTACGAGCTTGTTCGGGTTTCTTGTTGAGCATACAGATATTTATATACCTTGTTTCCGGTACCCACTTCTTGGGTTTGGTTACTCTCCTTCCAGGAGAGGCGAAGACACGTGGGGTATGCCACATGATTTCCGTGTCTAGATTCTCATGGTTGGACAAGTCTACTCTCCTGCTATAGGCAGTGAAAGCTTGACGAGAAGTGCATCTTCTCACCATTCCTAGCTCCTTGTGTTAGGACGGGTCTTCTACGTTTCTCTTGTTGGGTTGAGCTGGACTCTTTACATCACTTTCAGTTGCACTCCTCTACTTTTCTTTTCGCTCTACTGCTCACCCTTAGGTACCTCCTTTTGTTGCTCCCTCGAGCCTTCGGGGTATCCTACTGCGTATTTTTATACTCACCCCTGCTTGGGCTTTGCCCGCACTTGGTGTGCCCTTGCAGACAACGTACAGGAGGAGCGTGACTTTAGTGGAGCGTAGGAGATTGGGAGCTTGGACCGCGTGCGGTTGTCGTGGCCGGGTTCTAGGTGGGAGAACCATCAGCAGTTTCTTTTGTTTACCTGTTGTCAGGTTGTGGAAATTTTTGGTTGGGCACATGTTTTTTTCCTTTTCTTTTCTTTCCTTGTCTTTACTTTTACTCTGAACTGTTTCATTGAGTTTGCTACGTGTGTGTGTACATGTTCTTAGGCAAAGGCCTCCCCGAGTTATTGTGCCTTCGACAGTGGTCGCCAGCCCCTGGCCTATGGAGGCGGGCTTGGGGTAGTTGCGGCTCGAGCCCGGGTAGGGTCGGGTCGTGACAACCCGGGTGCTACTAAGAGTGATGAAGAGGTGAATTGACATGATCTCCCCGAGATGTGGTGGCCCGAGTAAGAACCAAGATGGATAATTGATGGTTATGTGATGTGGATGGAGAATGAGATGTAGTTGACTTGAGGGAAATGGTGATGTTGGGATTGAGATTCGAAGAGACCTCCTACATGTCCTTGTGGCAGGGAATCAAAGTCTATATAGTTCAGTATAGGGTATAGGATCGGGGTGTGCATAGAAGATAGAGAACCGATGATATACTAGGGTTTAAACATGGTTAGTAGCCCAAGGTTGGTATGACTCCATTGGGATGGACCAGAGATATGGGTTCCAACATAAGGGATGACAATCGCTTACCACTGGGTTTGGGTTGACAATGACTTATCACTGAAAGAGGATCACAACAGATTACAAGCTGCGTGAGTTTCACAAAGGATTACCATTGGGTAGGGGATTACAATGGATTACCGCTGGATGTGGTTCACAATGGCTTAACACTGGGGAGATCACAATGACTTACCACTGGATAGGGTTGAACCTCATGGTGGCGTTCATCATAAACTATCTAAGAGATAGGGATTAAAGACCAAAAAGTTTTAATGGGGTGTGGTGAACCGATGTGAATGGTGTCGGGAATAATGGTTGTTGGGCTTGAACTTTAGGGAGGCTTCCTTCATACCTTGCCTTGGAAAGGATCAATTTCCATGTAGTTTGATATGGTTGGTGAATCGGCGTGAAGATGGTCAGGACCAATGGACAGTGGGATTGAACCTCAGGGAGGATTCCTACGTACCTTGCCTTGGCAAGGATCAAATTCCACGTAGTTCAGGATGGTTGGTGAACTGACGTGAAGATGGTCGGGACCAGTGGATGGTAGGATTGAACCTTAGAGAGGTTTTCTACGTACCTTTCCTTGGAAAGTACCAAAGTCCACATAATTCGAGCAAGTGTTGTTTAACATTGTGTGGGATGAAAAGGACCATGCAGTTTAAACTCATGAAGGATGGGGATGGACTAATGTGAATTAGTTGAGACCAATGGGTGTTGGGATTGAACCTCAGGGAGGCCTCCTATGTACCTTGCCTTGGCAAGGATCAAATTCCACATAGTTTGGAATGGTGGTTGGGGTTTACACTCTAGGATATTTGTAGAGGATTCTTAGTCGATACTTACTCTAAGACCATGTGAGTCATGCTCAATGTGAGAAACAAGAGGCAACAAATACCCGATGATCACATCATGAAAGGTGAGTCTGTGGGAAGTGGATTCGGGATGACATGTAGTTAGCAGCCCGAAATGAAAAAATGGGTTTTCACATGGTCTGCATCCCAAAGAGGAAACACATGCTTACGTGTGGTTAGTAGCCTAGGGAGATTGAGATTGTTACTTACTCTAGGGTGGAGGACCGATTGGAGACAAAGCCCAAAGGGAGAGGGATTTGGGATGGAAGAGAGGAGGGCTCTGGTGCCCATATTCCCTCCCTGGTCCATGGGATCGAAGAAGAAAGGAAAACAAGGGATGCTTCCTCTTGCAAGAAATGATAGGGGCCGACACCAAGGTGGTATCCCTTTCCCTGCGGACAGAATCCGCTTCGATAAAGAGGATCTCATTCCATGTGAGGAATGATCTAACTCTCACGGAGACTAGTGGGCGTAGAGAATTTCCTAGATGGGGCACCCCACATATAATGCATGGGGTGAGGCCACAGTTTAAAGACATATGTTGAGGATGACGGTTCTTGGTAGTTTAACATCCTGCATCTTGGATGAGGTGGGTTAACTCTGTACCCCTAAGGCATACATAGCTGAAACCCACCCACCCTTGGGGAAGGGAAGGAATCAAAAACTCCATGGTGAGGGGGTGATATAGAGTGATCCATCGAGGGGTCCACATTATCATGGCTATGAAATGAAGAAATTTCCATTAGCATGCATGAGTGTCGTTAAAGGTTAGAAATGGTGAATGGGGCTTATGCAAGGATGTTGCCCGAGTGATGCTATGGAGCGGAAATGGTGGATGAGGCTTACGCATGGAAGCATCCCATAATGTCTTCCTCATGTATGGCCAAGGGGGCATACCAACTTGTTGGTAGGTTGAGGCATATAGTTCGGGTCTACACTTATGCCCTAGTCCACAAGTGGGATAATTCCAAGGGTGTTGGAATCTATCCGAACAAAGGGAGATGAAAATTTGGAATCACATGCCCGACATTTAGATCACAATGGGGGTGGAATGAATATGGAGGATGACTGTTGACCATGATTGAAACACATCATCAATATCATGTTATCCTGAGATGGGGATGAACAAATGAGGGTTGACTATTGATCATGTTCGAAACACATGACCTGACTCAAAGTGTCATCCAATGAAATCATGGGCGTTGGCCCAAAACAGTAGGTAAGTCGATGTATCATGGGACTAGGCCATTATAGGGTCCCTTTAGACATGAAAGAGGATGAAGTTATGAATATAAGACACACAAAGAATGAGGTGGAGTGATGGAATGATTGAATGGATTGCAAAACTCATGAAATTATACCACTGTAATCATGGTATGAGGTATCTTATTATTGTCACATAAGTCATATCCTATTTGGAACAAGAGGCATCCTTTTATTGAATGATAGGCCATACTACAGTTTAGAGTCATGTAGAGAGGATGGTTGGCAACTTATGATGGGAACATTAGGAATCTCTGGTTTAGAGAAAGAGGTATCCTATGTTTGTAAGAAAGTTTGTACTATTGAAACACCCCAAGGTTTTGAAAATAAATATAGAATGAAATTTTATAATATATCCATTAAACAAAACATTGCCTCTTCTATGTTTTGAATTTCAAGAAATGGTCATCTGGAGTTGTGTTCAGTAAGTCATTTGGAATCTGATAGAACAAACTTGATTTTTGGTGAATAGTAACATACCCTTATGAATAGTGATATGAATATTAATATGAATAGTAATATGACCTTATGAATAGTAAATAATAACATTATTTTATTTTCTTAAGGAAATTAAATAATGATATCTTAATTAGTTTTTGAATGAGAAATAAAACTAATTGCACTTTAAGATTGTTACTTTTCAAATAAACTATGACCTTATTTAAAAATTAAATTAATAATATTTAGAAAATTATTTTTCAAAAATGGACTTCACTTTTGAGTTCTACACGTCGAAAAATTGTAGGGGTGAATATTTTGGATTTCTCTAAAATACGCGAATTTTTCATGAATAGTAAAAATACAGTTTTCAGTTTTCAGTAGTTTACTGACATCATAATGATGTAATTAATAAATATAAAAGTATGGAAGGCTTTGGTATAGTATCTTATGACATGAGGTGTCCCAAGTGTCTTAAAACATGTGCAAATACCATGGGAAATCCCATGGTTTGGCGAAAACCACTAATGAGGTGTCCCTTTGAAATTATTAAAAAAATACCTCTCTTTTTCTATAAATACCCACTCATCCATTCGTTTTAATTCATTCAAAATCCCTCATACTCGAAGATCTGGTGGTTTTAACTCTCTATGAGTCCTCCCAAGGTGTCCCTAAACCCACAAGGTCCCATCCTTCATGATCTAGGAGTTATTCTACAAGGTAAGGGGATCTTTCATTCTCTCCTTTAAGTCAACACTTCTTTTATGTTAGCTATTTGAAATTCCTTTCTAATATATTGGGGTTTGATTTTTTTTATTCTTATTACTATACTTTTGATTTAAATATGATGAGATACCCTTTTTATCTCATCATTTCATTTTGTGAAATATTAAGCGACGTTGTTAGGCTGTCGAATTTTTATAAGGGATCTCTCACCTTTTCTCTTATTTTCAAGATCATCTCTATTATTTTCTCTTGTCACCTCCTCTGTCCAAATGATCATGATAACTCCAATAACATCTATATACTGTATTTATATCATGTTAATGTAATAACTATCATAAATATTTTTACTCCCTCCCTTTTATTTTATAAACGAAATCGACATCCATGAGGTTCTGATTTATATCCTTCTTGGACGACGAAGTTTCGTTCTTAAATTTCTTCTTCATTACATGTCATGAAACCATACATATGGTTGAACCAAACTATAACATATGTATTATAACATAATTAATATTCATTAACCCGAATATGTACATATAATTAGTTATATCACAAAACTACTTCATAATAATCCAAATACCGTTGAATAATCGAAGTGGTTGTCATCTAATGATTCTTCCTCATTCCATGCAACAAAATTATAGAAATGACCACTACCAATTATTTATGTTTATAAATAATATATAATTCCAATATTGGAGATTTCTAATCTTTCCATATGAACTTAATTACCTAAAAACAAGTGAACCGAATATGAAAATAATGAAAACGAACACCCCGGAACAATGAAATTCAATATAATAACTTGTCAATAAAGACACAAATGAACTAACAAAAATTATGGTAAACTAAATACATGAATAATTGGTTCTGAAATAAGTTATTAACAAGTATAATTTCATATTCCAGGTGCTTAAGTACAAGATCGTAACATGTTTGGATTTAAGGTAAGGTTTTTTCCACTTGAACTTCCATTTTCATTCGGGTTACTTTCATTGACTAATTACCTCAATGAAATTCTTATGTATTGTCATTTACTCGGCATATATACTGTTTTAGTATCATATATATGTTTAAAAACCACAAACCTTCCTTATTTTATGGATAGTTACACATTTTAAAAGGAACTTTCAAAATTGTTTCCAAAATAGAAGCCCGATTCAAGGGAATTTCTCCAATTCATATCTATTTACAAGGGCACTCTAAAATATGTTTTTAGAAACCATTATCTTTCTAAAAATACTCATTTTATTATGAAAATACTATCTTACTTCACTTCTGGTTTTATACAAATACTTTCCAAAGGAACTCTTCTTTTCAAAATAAAAGAGTATTTATCTCAAAATTACTTAATGATTTTATAAGAGTATTTTCGTTTGATTCAATTCTCTTATGTTATTATTGGGTATAATCATTTATGAATTCATATACTATATTTTATTTAATGGTTTATGACTAACTTTATAGTGGATGATGTATCCTAAAACCATTCATCATATAATTTTGAATGGTTAGTGTTTATGTTCAATAATTGGTGAAAGTTAGTTACATTTCATATGAGAGTTTCAATATGAATGTGTATGTTATTTATGTTGATACAAACTCATATGAGAATTGAATTTCACTTATTATGTGAAGGGTGGGGACCTCTATAGCCCCTTGATGTGTCGGTAGGTCTCATGAGACAAAATATGGTCTTGGCACGAGGCCTTGACAAAATGATTATTTTATGGTCCTAGCACGAGGCTTGGACAATATTGTTATGATATCCGATATATGCCCTTCCTTCATTATGAAGCTAGTAATTTATAGTTCATGTGGTTATTTGACTAGTAGAATACCCATGATTATGTTTTATTATGGAATTATTTACTCAGCTCATATTCCTGCCATAATGTGTTTCAAGTTTATTATTAAAGGCATGTGTTTTCAATTATTCACCATGACTAATGTTTATATTATCTTCCGTTGTATTTCTTACTCTTACTGAGCGTTTGAGCTCACCCCTTTCTTATGTTTAATTCTCTCGGGACATGAAGAAGTAATTTATGAATGACTTTCAAGAATAATCTAGGAGATAGGATGTTTCTAGTGGATTAAAATAGTGTTTTGTTTCCCTTCATGATGTAATGTTAATATTATGTATGTATCTTATTTCTAATAATACTAAACTACTCAGTGTTTTGGGATTTGTATTCCTTGTATGTATACCAATGTAATCATATAAGTAACTGACTCTGGGAAACTAGGGTCGGGTCCTTACAGTTGGTATCAGACGAAGTTTAGTAGAAAAATTGGAAACTGGATTTAGAAAATGTAGATTAGGGAAGAGTCCCTAAGATAGTCTTTGAGGATAAGCATTCAAGAACGTATTAGTATTTTGGTAAGGAATAGATTATATGGATATTTCATGTAATACATCCCTGTCTGGATACGAGCAGGTAGAGGCGGCTCTGGCACATATGTATCTTGGGGTAAAACCCAAAAACACCGCTTTGAGCTAGACTTGAACGGGAACTGGTGCACGACAACGGGCCTTGTTTCACTCTTGGTTACGACACTCCTGGGGGATATGCTTAGTATAATTCACATTTTCTTTACAAGACATTATGAAGGAGTTTAATGTAAATATTCCTCAAAGAAACCATTTTTTTGAATATGGGATTTGCCATGCGTAGGATCTCAATTTTTCTGAGTATTTTTAAGTTAAGATTATACATTATGATTCATAACCTAATATAGTGTATACCATTATCTAGACATGGAACCTATTGGACAGAATGTAAATCGCATGAATGCATGTGTCCCCTGTAGGGATTTTCCTCTGACTCAAGATAATGATGTTGGCCTTGGTGCTGTGAATGGTGCTGAGAAATTCATAACTATACTGGGGCAACTTACTCAGGTTATGAATAATAAGATTACCAGTATGGAGCATCTGGATCCACCACATGGAGGAGCCATGCTAGATCACTTTATGAGAAAATAGCATCCATCATTAAATGGGACTACAAACCCGTTTGTAGAAGAGCAGTGGATATGTTCCCTTGAGAAGATATTTCTTTCTTTGGGATGTAATGAAAGAGAGAAGGTCTTCATGGAATTATATCGCCTATCGGGAGATGTGGATCAGTGGTGGTCATTAATCGAAAACACAAAGGATGAATAAGAGATAGAAGAGATGTAATGGATGGATTTTAAGGAAATCTTATTAGAAAAATATTTCTCTCGTGAGCAGTGAGAAGATATGGAGAGACAATTTTTGAATCTGAGGTAGAAAGAGGATGAAAATGCTTCCAAGTATGAATCCAACTTCACAAGGTTAGCAAGACACGCTGTGGACTATATACAAAACCCAAGGAGCAAAATTGATCGATTCTTTGATGTCCAAAAGCCATTCCTTCAGTGGGAACTGGTCTCCCAATGTTTTTCATCATATGAGGATATAGTTTCATGTGCCATCAAGACAGAAAAATAATTCTTAATGTCTTTTGACTTTAAGGGAAAGTAAGAAAAGAAGAGGGCTGCTGAAAACCCTGGGAAAGGAAATAAGGAAATGGGGAAGAAGGGAAGAGTGGAATTTCCACCATGTGACAATTGTGGAAAGAAACACCCTGGTGCATACTTAAAATTAAAAGGAGTATGCTACAAATGTGGTCAGAAAGGCCATCTTGCTGGCGATTGCAAAGGGAAGAAGGAATCCAATGATGTTCAATGCTATAATTGTCGTGAGATGGGACACTATGGTAATGAGTGTCCAAAACATCAAGGAAATATGCAACAGAGAAGGACAAATGATTAGGGACCAGCTTATTCAATCACAACTGCAGAGGTTGAAGTTCCTAATGACATGGTGGTAGGTACATTAATTGTTTCCTCAATTTTATCCAATTCTTTATTTGATTCTGGATCATCTCATTGTTTCATATCTTCCCAGTTTTCTAAGAAAATTAGATATTTCCAATTTGATTTAAGAAGGGAGTTGTTAGTCAAAACTCTTAAGGGTAGTATCATTGCTACAAAGTTCTGTCAATCAGTTCCCATTAGGGCATTTAAAAATTCTTTATGTTCTGATCTCATCATCATACCCATGATTGAATTTGATATAATCCTTGGTATGGATTGGATTTCAGACCATGATTAAAAAATTTATTTTAAGAAGAAGGAGGTTACGATTTTTGGTGACGATGATAAAGAACACCTTATCTTTAGAGCAGAAACGTCATCACCTGATTCTTATCAAGATCCACCCCCAGTAGCTCAACTAAATTCAATTATTTGGGAGGAAGAGAATGAAATAACTGTGGGTGAGGAAAGGAATGTTCAAATATAGGATGCACCTATTGTGAGAGAATATGTTGATGTGTATCCATAATATTTACTTGGACATCCTACAGAATGATAAATTGAGTTTTCCATTGATTTAATTCTTGGTTCATGGCCCATATCGAAGACCCCTTATAGAATGGCCACTGTGGAATTAGTGGAATTAAAGAAACAACTAGAGGAGTTGATTAATAAGGGATTTATCTGCCCTAGGGTCTCTCCATGGAGATCCCCTGTCCTTTTTGTTAAGAAGAAATATGGATCTATGTGGTTATGTATCAACTATAGGGAGATCAATGCTATAATAATAAAGAACAACAATCTCCTTCCTTGCATTTATTATTTATTTGACCAACTGCATGGAGTTCAATTCTTTTCAAAGATTGACCTTTGATCTAGATATCATCAGTTGAGTGTGATGAAGGAAGACATTCTGAAAACAGAATTTCGAACCAAGTACGGGCATTACAAATTTACAGTAATGCCTTTTGGATTGACTAATGCACCCTCTTTCTTCATGGATCTAATGAACAAAATTTTCAAGGAATATCTAAATGAATTTGCAGTGGTATTTATTGACGATATCTTGGTATACTCCAAAAGCTGCAAAGATCATGAAAATCACTTGCACATTATCCTGAAGTCTCTTAGACGACATGAATTATATGGAATGATTAGTAAGTGTGAATTCTGGCTTCAGTAGATTTCTTTTCTTGGCCATATTGTCTCTAATGATGGAATCCTAGTTGATCTTGAAAAGACAAATGTAATCCAAGATTGGCCCATACCAATAAACATAACTGAGGTACGTAGTTTTATTGGCTTATCAGGTTATTATCGGCGTTTCATATAGAATTTTGCTCGACTGGATAACCCGATAATGAAGCTCACACATAAAGGGGTTAAATTATTTTGGACAAAAGATTGTGAAGAATGTTTTTAAGAACTGAAGAGAATATTATTTAACGCTCTTATATTGACTCTACCATCGGGGAATGACGGGTTTGTTATTTGTAGTGATGCTTCAAAGAAAGGACTTGGTTGTGTCCTTATGAAAAATGATAGGGTTATTGCTTATGCATCACGACAGCAAAACATTTATGAGAAAAACTATCCTACTCACGATATTGATTTAGTTGCTATAATATTTGCTTTGAAGATATGGAGACATTATCTCAATGGTGAAAATGTGAGATTTATACTGATCACAAGAGTTTGAAGTATATTTTCTCATAGAAAGAACTCAAAATGAGGAAAAGGAGATGGCTTGAACTCCTGAATGATTATGATTGCACGATATAATACCACTCGAGGAAGGAAAATAAGGTGGCAGATGCTTTGATCAGAAGGAATCATGGAGTTTTGAACAAGATGAGAGTTGAAAGGGATCCTATTTTCATGGATCTAGTAAATATGGATATGGGAATAACCATGAAAGGTGAAACATCAATGCCTTTTCAAATTGTTTACAAACCTTATTTACTAGAAAGGATAAAAAGTTCTTAGGCTGATGACGAGGAGTTTCAAAATAAGATTAAAGCTGTGAATGATGGGAGATTGAGTGACTTCGTATATAAAGATGGAATTTTGAAATTTGGGAAGAGACTTTGTGTTCCCGATATACCTGATCTAAAAATGAATTGTTGGATGATGCTCATAGTTCCAATTTCTCTATATACCCCGGTATTACTAATATGTATAGAGATTTGAAGGAACATTTTTTTTGTGACAACATGAAGAGGGAGATTGCTAATTTTGTGTCAAGATGTATCGTTTGTCAACAAGTGAATTCTAGAAGGCAACAACCTGGGGGAGTATTTCAACCTCTTCCCATACCTGAGTGGAAATGGGATAATATCACGATGGACTTTGTAATGGGACTAGCAAAGACTCCTATAAGGAATAATGCAATATGGTTCATTGTTGATCGTCTTAGCAACTCAGAACATTTTCTTGCTATTAGAGAAGATCTACCACTTGAACTTCTAGCAAGACTATATATTAATGAAATTGTGAGACTTCATGGAGTACCCCTATCGATTGTTTCTGATCGTGATCCACATTTTACATCAAGATTATGGAAAAATCTTCAAAAGGCCCTAGATACTGATCTACGTTTGAGCAATGCCTACCACCCACAAACTGATGGACAATCAGAACGGAAAATTCAAACATTGGAAGACATGTTGAGGTCTTGTTCACTTGATATTCAAGGCATGTGGGATTAGTATTTTCCTATCATAGAATTCTCCTACAATAATAACTTCCATTCAAGTATACATATGGCACCCTATGAAGCATTATATGAGAGCCGATGTTAGACACCAACTTGTTGGGATGATGTTGGTGAAAGAAATCTTGTGGGCCCAGAACATGTTGAAGAAATAATGGAAAAGGTGAATATTATCTAGAACCATATCAAAATAGCTCAATGTAGGCAAAAGAGCTATGCGGATAACCGAAGGAAGGATTTGGAGTTTCAAGAAGGTGATCACGTTTTCTTAAGGGTATCTCTATGGAAGGGTATTATATGATTCGATAAGAAGGGAAAATTAAGTCCTAGGTACATCGGACCTTTTGAAATTCTGGACCGAATTTTAGCCATAGCTTACCGTTTGGAAATGCTTCCAAGTCTCTCCAAGGTTCACAATGTGTTCCATGTGTCAATGTTAAAAAAGTACATGCCATACCCAACACATGTACTCACTTATGAAGAAGTGGAACTTGAGCCCGATCTATCTTACTGTTAAGAGCCTATCAAGAATCTTGATACTAGAGAACAATTATTGAGAAATCAGACGACTCCTTTGGTGAAGGTTCTATGGAGGAACCATAACATGGAGGAAGTGACATGGGAGCCGGAGGAGCTTATGTTAAAGACTTACCTGAATATTTTTAGGAAATATTCTGTGAAATTCGAGGAAGAAATTTTTGTAAGGAGGGGAGAATGTAACACCCCAAGTTTTTGAAAATAAATATAGAATGCAATTTTATAATCTATCCATTAAACAAAACTTTTCCTCTTCTATGTTTTGAATTTCAAGAAATGGTCATCTAGAGTTGTGTTTAGTAAGTCATTTGGAATCTGATAGAACAAACTTGATTTTTGGTGAATCGTAACATACCCTTATTAATATTGATATGAATAGTAATATGAATAGTAATATGAAATTTATGAATAGTAAATAATAATATTTTTTAAGGAAATAAGATAATGATATCTTAATTAGTTTTTCATTGAGAAATAAAACTAATTGCACTTTAAGATTGTTATTTTTTGAATTAACTATGACCTTATTTAAAAATTAAATTAATAATATTTAGATAATTATTTTTCAAAAATGGACTTCACTTTTGAATTCTACATGTCGAAAAATGGTAGGGGTGAGTTTTTGGGATTTTTCTAAAATACTTGAATTTTTCATGAATAGTAAAAATACAGTTTTGAGTTTTCGGTAGTTTAATGACATCATAAAGATGTAATAAATAAATATAAAATTATGTTCGACTTGGGTATAGTAACTTATGACATGAGGTGTCCCAAGTGGCATAAACCATGGGAAAATACCATGGGTAAGCCCATGGTTTGGCAAAAACCACTAATGAGATGTCCCTTTGAAATTATTAAAAAATAACCTCTCTTTTTCTATAAATACCCAACCATCCATTCGTTTTAATTCATTAAAAATCCCTCATCCTCGAATCTATGATAGTTTTACCTCTCTAGGAGTCTTCTCAAGGTGTCCCTAAGCCCCCAAGGTCCCATCATTCATAATCTAGGTGTTATTCTGCAAGGTAAGGGAATCTTTCATTCTCTTTTTTAAGTCGACACTTCTTTTATGTAGCTATTTGAAATTCCTTTCTAATATTTTGGGGTTTGATTTTGTTTATTCTTCTTACTGTCCTTTTGATTTCAATATGATTAGATACCCTTCCGATCTCATCATTTCTTTTTATGAAATATTAAGTGACGTTGTTAGGCTGTCGAATTTTCATAAGGGATCTCTCACCTTTTCTCTTATATCAAGATCATCTCTATTCTTTTTCTCTCATCACCTCCTCTATCCAAATGATCATGAAAACTCTAGTAACATCTATATACTATATTTATATAATTTTAATGGAATAAACATCATAAATATTCTTACTCCCTCCCTTTTATTTTATAAATGAAATCAACATCCATGAGGTTCTGATTTATAACTTTCGTGGACAACGAAGTTTCGTTCTTAAATTTCTTCTTCATTACTGGTCCTGAAAGCATATTTATGGTTGAACCAGACTATAAAATATGTATTATAACATAATTAATTATCATTAACCAGAATATGTACATATAATTGAGTTATATGACAAAACTAGTTCATAATAATCCAAATACCGCCGAATAATCAAAGTGCTTGTCATCTAATGATTCTTCCTCATTCCATGTAACCAAATCATAGAAATGAAAACTGCCAATTATTTATGTTTATAAATAATATATAATTCCAATCCTGTATATTTATAACCTTTCCATATGAACTTCATTAACTAAAAACAAGTGAACCGAATATGAAAATAATGAAAACGAACACCCCAGAACAATGAAATTCAATATAATAACTTGTCAATAAAGACACAAATGAACTAACCAGAATTATGGTAAACTAAATACATTTATAATAGGTTATAAAATAAGTTATTAACAAGTATAATTTCATATTCTAGAAGCTTAAGTACAAGAGTGGAACACATTTGGAGTTAAGGTAAGGGTTTTTTCACCCGAACATCCATTTTCATTCGGGTTACTTTCATTGACTAATTACCTTAATTAAATTCGTATGTATTGTTATGTACTCCGAATATATTCTGTGTGAGTATCATATATATGTTTACAAACCATAACCCTTCAGTATTTTATGGATAGTTACATGTTTTAAAAGGAACTTTCTAAATTGTTTCCAAAATAGAAGCCCGATTCAAGGGAATTTCTCCAATTCAGATATATTTACAAGGGCACTCTAAAATCTGTTTTTGGAAACCATTATCTTTATAAAAATAATCATCTTATTATGAAAATACCATATTATTTCACTTCTGGTTTTATACAATGATTTTCCAAAAGAACTCTTCTTTTCAAAATAATAGAGTATTTATCTCAAAATTACTTAATGATTTTATAAGAGTATTTTCGTTTGATTTAATGCTCTTATGGAATTATTTAGTTTAATCATTTATGAAGTCATATATCATATTTTATTTAGTGGTTTATTACTAACTTTATTTTGGACTATCTATCCTAAAACCATTCATCATATAATTCTGAATGGTTAGTGTTTATGTTCAATAATTGGTGAAAGTTAATTACAATTCATATGATATTTTCAATATGAATGTATATGTTATTTATTTTGATCCCCAATCATATGAGGAATTCATTAGACTTATTATGTGATGGGTGGGGCCCTCTATAGACCATCGATGCATTGGTAGGTCTCATGAGACAAACTATGGTCTTGGCATGAGGCCTTGACAAAATGATTATTTTATGGTCTTAGCATGAGGCTTGGACGGTATTGTTATGATGTCCGACATATGCACTTCCCTCATTATGATGATAGTAATTTAAATTTCATGTGGTTATTCGAATAGTAGAATACCTATGATTATGTTTTATTATGATATTATTTACTCATCTCATATTCCTGTCATAATGTGTTTCAAGTTTACTATTAATGGCATGTGTTTTCAATTATTCACCATGTCTAATTTTTATATTATCTTCCACTGTATTTCTTACTCTTACTGAGCATTTGAGCTCACCCGTTTCTTATGTTTCATTTTCTCAGGACATGAATAAGTAATTTATGAATGAATTTCAAGCATAATCTAGGATATGTGATGTTTCTAGTGGATTAAAATAGTGTTTTGTTTCGCTTCATGTTGTAATGTTAATCTTATGTATGTATCTTGTTGTCACGACCTGACCCTACCCAGGCTCGAACCACAACTACCCCAAGCCCGCCTCCATATTCTAGGGGCTAGCGACCAACGCCAAAGGCACAATAACTCGGGGAAGCCTTTTCCTATGTACCTGTGCACACACACGCAGCACACTCAAAGTAAAAGTGCAGAGTAAAAGAAAAGACAAGTAAAGATATGGGAAACTGATATATATAAACCACAAAGTGCATCGACCTCTAAACAGTACAAGAAAAGTGCCAAAAAGGAAAAAGGGGCAAAACATGCGCCCAACCAAAAAGTGCCACAGCCCGATAATAGGTAAACAAAAGAAACAGCTGACGGGTCTCCCACCTGGAACCCGACTACGACCACCGCACGCTGTCCAAGCTCTCAAGCTCCTATGCTCCACTGAAATCATGCTCCACCTGTCCGTCGTCTGCAAGTGCACACCAAGTGTGGGCAAAGAACAAGTAGGGGTGAGTATAAAAATACTCAGTAGGATACCCCGAAGGCTCGAGGGAGCAACAAAGGAGGTACTGAAGGGTGAGCAGTAGGGCGAACATGAAATGTAGAGGAGTACAACCAAAAGTGCAGTAAAGAGTCCATCTCAACCCAACAAGAGAAAGGAAGTATACTCTTCCAGGCACAAGGAAATGGAAACGGCGAGAAGATGAACTTCCCATCGACTCTTCGCTACCTATAGCGGGAGAGTAGACTCATCCAACCACGAGAATCTAGACACGGAAAGCACATAGCATACCCCGCGCGTCTTCGCCTCTCCTAGAGGGAGAGTAACCAAGCCCAAGAAGTGGGTACTCGAAAAATGTATATACATATATATATTCTCTACAAGAATCCTGAACAAGCTCGTAAGGGGATCTCCATCCCGAAGCTCATCCCAAGAAAAGAGTAGCTGACAGTCCCAGAAGTAACACCATCGATGACCAACATCCCGCATGTCTGCCCCGAACCGCAATCCAAGGGGCTCAATCACCACACCTCGACACTATTCTCTTTGGGAGGCACTGACTCACCCACATGGTTTTAGATCGTGTCACAAGAACGCGTCTTGGTGGGTAAAGCACCCCTCGCACTTGAGAATTCTAGGGAAAGTCAAACCACACCTCGTCACTGCCCTGCAGTCGAGAGGTCTTCTCAAAGTCAAAGTCGTCACAACACTGACCCGTATAACCAAGGGTCCCGCTCCGCTAAACACGGAGGAAGGCCACAGGTTAGCCTTGTAGAAAGGACTGAGCCTGGAATACCGACATGTGTCCCACTGCCCAGTCCTGCTGGAGGGTAATTCATAACCAGATATCGGGTGACCCACTGCCTAGGCCTGCTAGAGGGTAAACCGTAATACATCATCAGGGGACCCACTTCCCATCCCTAGTGGAGGGTAAACCCTAATACATTATCAGGCAACCCACTGCCCAGCCCTGTTGGAGGGTAAACCCTAATACATCATCAGGCGACCCACTTCCCAGCCCTGCTGAAGGGTAAACCCTAATACATCATCAGGCGACCCACTACCCAGCCCCGCTGGAGGGTAGACCTGGAATAAGTTGACAGGCGACCCACTTCCCAGCCTTGCTGGAGGGTAGACCCAGAACAAGACGACGGGCGACCCACTGCCCAGCCCTGCTGGAGGGTAGACCCTAAGAGGTCGTCGGGTGACCCACTACCCCATCACTGCTAGTGGGTAGACCCTAAAAATGTCAGGTGACCCACTTCCCAGTCTCTGCTGGAGGGTAGACCCTAGAAGCTGATGAGTAACCCACTGCACAGCCTCGTTGGAGGGTAAAAATCAGAACTGCTCTGGCCACATCCACAGGAGTGTACAACACTGGCCAACCGAACACAGAGTGGGTACTGCGCAGCCACCCAACTCCATAACAACTCACCCAGAATAGGTTCAGTGCCTACTCCATCATTGGGTGTGACTAGCACCGCAACCGGCCGATCCATCGAGAATGAAACCAGGGGAGACCACTCAACCTTGCTGGTCAAACAAACGAGCAAAGAGGGACCCTCTACATCGCGAGAGGTCAAAGTACGTAAAGCAGAGTATGGAACGCACATGGGGACCACACGACGTGTGGCCTTAGGTCAAGCCCAACCGAACGCACAAATGTTCTCAGGTACAAACAAACACACGTACCTCCAAGCGCTCCCTTATACTCCCAGAGTATACCACGTTCCAGCCCAGGGGCTATCGTGCACATGGCACCCAATGTCAACGCGAAGGCGTGACGTAACATCTCCAACTTGCCGCCTCAACGACTGGGGTACAGTCAAGCACATCTCATTAAACACAAACCTCACTCTCCCAGGAGTGCACACGATCACACGCCAAAGGTCTTCTACAAACAAGGTAGGGCGAACCACCACTGGAGCACCTTCCATGCTTCCACATTTAACAAGATCGCGCAAGAGGCTCCAACCAACCAAACTGATCACACCGTCGTAATCCTTGTGAAAAAACACGCGAGATAGACTACTCACTCGCCTCAAATGGATATCTGACGGAAAGGTCAGCAACACCACCTCACGCCCGAACGACACCCCATGATCCTGATCCTCGGCCCCGAAAACAATCAGGTACATCACACCATTGCGATCCCCTCGGGAAAACACGTCCAAAGAATTACTCACACGAGTGCAACAGATATCCGGAGAAAAAGGTGAATTCCGGCGCACCGCACATGAGCGGTGCTTCTTGGGACCCGCATCCCGGTCCTGAAACACAATGAATGGATCGCACCATTGCGATCCTCTCGAAAAAGCACAGAAGATGGACTATTCACTTGTCCAAGATGGTCACCCGGTGATAAAGATGGAAGATCACCGTCGACGCACAAACGGACCTTGTGGGCCCCGCACCATCGGGCCGAATTAGAGAGGGCGGATTACGCCGTTTTAATCCCCTCAGAAAAACATCCAGAAATGACTGCTCTCACGCCCCGAATGGGCGTCCGATGAAAAAGTCGTTAAACGCTGCACGCAGCTCGAAAGACGGGTCGTGGGTCCCACACCTCAAATCTAGTCTCAACGCCCGAAACCACCTTGGAAACCTCCACCTCAGTGTCAGGGGCGCAACGCCGCTGACGATGCTCAAAATGAACGTCGGATGCGTCCGCGCCGCCCAAAACAAGGATCTCGGGAGAAACGCTCGTCCACTTAAAGACATGTCGCGCCTCCACGGCCCCTCGTTTCAGGAATTAAAAATTCCCAAAACCATCTCAAAATATTCCTCCCAAATTAAGGGATGCTTCGCCACTAACGGAACATGGAACCGACCCCCGGTTTATGATTTATTAAACATAAATCATTTCCATAATAATAATAATAATAATAATATTATTATTATTATTATTATAAACTTATATATATATATATATATATATATATATATATTTATTTATTTTCACCGACTGGCCAGCGCTGGTCGGCTCCTTTCCACGCAGAGACCCGCCGATGGCGGGTCCGCCGTCTCCCACGGGGTCGCGCCGCGTGACCCCTGCCTCGCACGACCGTCGGCGGGTTGCCAGCCGACCCTTCCCGTTCGCGGTCGACCCCGCCTCGGCCTAGAGCTCACCGCGCCGCGCGGAACAGCCGTGGCTGGGGAGCCCGCCGCCAAGCTGAGGACCGCCGGAGCCCGCTACCGAAGCCGCCGCTTGGAGCTCTTTCGTGCCGCTGCCAAGGCCACCCGCTCACCCACGCCGCCTGCTGCCCGGAAGACCCCCAAATTCCCACAAACTTCGGCGAACGCCCCCGGACTCGTCGGAACTCGGATTTCAATTCCGAAACAAGAATTTGAAAGCTCAAAATATATACTACGCAATAATAGGATTTTATTTCAAATTCTATGTCATATCCATGATAGAAAACGAGTTCAAAAGTAGATGCAGAATTAAAAACGCAACGTAACCTCCTACCTCGTTGGGCTTCGCCCGGTGCTTCGCGTCGATCCGCCGGCATCACCGCACCTTGCCGGAGTCACCTCGCCAGACCGTCTCACCGGAGATGGAGGAGGATAGGGTAGAGGGTTTTGACAGGGGTTCAATGGAGGAGGGAAGGGGGAGGGTTTAATTAAATTAATTAATGATTAAATTAATTTGAAACCCCCGAAAAGACCCGCATCTGAAACTCCCGACGGGGTCAAGGTTAAGCCTACTCTAGGTTAAACACCACCTTCCGAGCACAATGGCGGTCTCGAAATTTTAATCTGAGGCCCCGTTCAAATGTTATTAAACTTTTCACCCGAGGCTGCCAAATTACGAAAATGCCCCTGGGGCCATTTTTCACAGGCGGGCCTCGCCCGCAAAACATATACCCCTCCAAGGGTAAACGGCACACTCCGAACTCAACGGTGCCCTCGGTTTTCCAATACGATCCACCGTTTAAGAGATACTCGAGTATCACCATTAAACTAATAAATTAATTATTTAATTTATCTGTTCCACGTTCCGAAACCGAGTGAGGGGTCCAAACGTCCAACGCTGACATGTTTTATGTTGTTACTAGGGTAAAAACCCCATTCCGGACCCATCCATAGACTCATATCTCTGATCTGAAACACCATTTAGAAGTTATCACATTTATTTGGCGGTTCCAGTGTGAATGCACTGAAAATTTAATTCCGGCCACTCCGGGGCTCGGAATCGCACGTCGTCTGAAGGCGCTACTCTGGAATATCATCAAGAATATTCCAAAGTCTTTCACAGCAAAAACCGGGTTCTTAAATCATTCCATCCTTCATGATTTTCGTCCCCGAAAATCAAAAATAGGGGGGAAAATAGGGTACTCGGCCCACACCTGGCTTTCCCATACTTAGAAGAACCCACACACAGCTCTGCATCACCGCACACAGACCAAGGATTGATCTGTTCATGCTATGTCAGCCCTTGCCAATGTTGTGCACCCACTCTAGACTTTGGGGTTAGGGAAAGGTGGTAGGGAATCTTGCCATCCCTTTGCACGGTTTCAAATGGCCCAAAGGCTCTCGGGGGTAGCTCACCTCCCCGACCGAACCTCCATGTCGCACGCCGTGACTGGAATCACCGCCCGCACCTGGAACAAGGCTAGGTGATTCCCTCCTTCAGAATATCCATATGGTGAAACACCCAAGGATATTTGATCACGCAAGATTCCACAGTCGATGTCTCTCAACCAAGACTCTCTTACACGCTGGGGGAGCGATGGAGTCAACGCCATCGACTAAAGAAAAAGGTCCCACACCTTTTACTTTACCAACACAGGGTTACATCGACGCCCCACGCCACCCTGGTAACACATCAAGCAAGGAGCATGGAGGAAAGAATCCCACACACAGAGTCAATCAATTCCACTGCAAGAAGTAGAAGAGGTGTAGAGCGTACCTCTTATCACCTCATGCTCTGCAGGATCGTAGACATCCAAGGCTCGCGGCTATCCACGGTCCCAAATATCAGCTCCCGGAGCCTGATGTGGACCACCTAGTGGTGATGGGAAGACCTCGTAACGTCGTCCCCCACCTCTAGCTCCTCCCGCTCCTCTGTTGGAACCACCTCTCTGGGCACTACTCCGATCACGGCGCAGCCTCTGCCATAGTGGTGCGCTTGCTGCCTGCCCGAAGATCTCAGCAACTCGGGTTGGGCACTCTCGTGCTAAGTGACCCCGCCCGTCACAAACATAGCATCGACTCTCACCGAGATGCACTGGTTCCCTCTGGTGCCACAGTGGTGTACGACCATGCCCCCGAGTCCGGTTGTCAGAAAGGCACCTGCGTCAAGGTTCTTCTTGCCGACGCCCACTTGCTGCGGAAGACGTCTCGGCTCCAACGTGCTTGCTGCCACAACCAACACTAGAATGTGACAGGAAACCCTCTGTCACCAGCGCCTACTCTAGGACCCCGACATATGTGGAAATTCCCAAGGGTACTATAACAACATGAATCTCTTGGCAGAGACCCTGCTCAAACTTCCGCGCTCGGAAGTTGTCGTCATGGACCAAGTCCGGGTAGAACCGTGAACGGTCTGCGAAACTAGCCGCGTACTCGGCCACCGTCATCCCTCCCTGCTGAAACTGCAGGAGCTCCAAAATAAGAACGGAGCACAAGAAGCAGGGGAAAACTCCTCATGGAACAATAACTGAATGTCGCCCCACGAAAGCGACGACTCGTCAAGAAGCTGAGTCACCAGACTCCACCAATGCCAAGTTTCTCCACGAAAAAGGCTGGATGCCAAAGCCACTCTCTGATTTTTCGGCGTCTGTACAAGCCTAAAAAGGCTAACCACCGCCTCTATCCAAACCTCTGGTACCTGAGGGTCTGGCTCACCACTGAACCTTAGCGGTATCTGCTGCTGGAACTCATGGAGTGCGCTCAACCTACGCTCAAGCTCAGCCTGATCTACTGAAACTGTCGGCTGCTCAACAGGTGGGGGGTGCTACTACTGGCCCACCCGGAGTAAAGGGATTGCATGATGTGTAAAGACCCGTAAAATTCAAGGGAATTTTTTTCTTAATTTTCTTTAGAATTTTACAAGAGCGCGGTTTCAGACGGCACCTGATTCCGAGGCCCGGAGTGCCCGGAATTAATTTCCGAAGTTTGGCTCGGGTACGTTCAGTGAACGAACGAGCGGGAATTCCTAACTTTTGATCCGGTGCTCGGAATTGAAATCCGAGGGCATCGATGAACTCGCAACGCCGATATTCGCTTAAAGAAACCTTTTCGGGAGTTGCGTTTGTTGCGAGTTGAAAATTAATTTTGGGGTTTTCAGTTGAGTTAAATAAAATTTGTCTAAGACAAATTTTATTTTAACTTATTAAAAACCTACCAAAGGTGGTTGGAAGTGGGACCCACACCCACTTAACCTCCCTTGGGAGGATTAAGTGTGGTGGGGCCCACACGAACCCCTTTTTCTTTTCAATTTCCCTAACCCCTCTAAACCCCCTCTTAATTACGTAACTCTTCCCTACTTTATTTCTTGCCAACCTATCTCTTCATTTAATTTTGTCAACTCTAGATTTAATTAATGAATTGAATTCAACTTTTGAATTTTTGAAAGGTTGGAAAAGTGAAAATAAAATAAGGTGTAGCTTATTTTATTTTGGGTTGATCGTTTGTCTTCTTGAGAGGTGGAGAGCTCCTCTTCTTCTTCTTCAAACTCAACGAAGAACGCGAAGAACGTCGTTCTTCAACGAAGAACTTCTCCGCCGAAGAACACGATCCATCCGCGACGCCGTATCCGCGACGCGACGTACTTCTTCTGCGTCATCTCTTCCGCGACGGTTTTCCGCGACGAACGCCATCGACAACGACTCTTCCTCCGACGTCAAAGGAATCGACACCGATATTCCACGACTCCGTCAACGTGCGACTATCGAGGTAGGGGTTCTTGAGTTCGTTGTTTCCTTTTTATTTGACTTTCCTCAAGACTTGACGTAGAACGCTCAAGTTTCCGACGAAGAACGCCGCTCCGCTCTTCTTCGTCTTCGGTGTCAACGAGAGAGAACACCGCACCTTCCTCGGACAACCTTCGTCGGCGTACAAGGATTCGCCAACGACGTGCCTCTTCGGACGCGCCTCTTCGTCGTTGAATTTGACGAACGACGACCGCGTCGCCCGACCTCCGCGACGTCGTCTTCCGCGGAACGTAGAACGATCTTCGAACCTTATACCAAGGTAGGGGATGTTGATTTAATATTTAATTATCTCATTCTTGCTCGTGGTTCGTATGACTAACGTGAGGATGTTGATTTTTTAAAAGTTGCGTTATTATTTTAACGTGAGGGGGGCCGGACCGCACGAACACGGCCGAACCCCCTCCAACGATCTTGTTTGTTTTTGCGGAGGAAAGCAAGTGGCGTGGTGCCGTCGCACCACGCGGATGAACGTGCGAATATCTTACGCGATGCCGTCGCACGCACCATGGAAGAAACAACAAGAACGCGACGCCTTCGCGCCGCGTTGAATGAATATCAAAGCACGGCGAAGGGGCGCGGTGCCGTCGCACCGCGCCGGATGACGAACGCCGCGGCCGGTTCCGGGCCGCGGCGGGACGAGGAGACCGCGGCCGGTTCCGGGCCGCGGCGGAAGAGAAGACCGGCGGCCGGGCCGCCGGCGTCGGAAGTCGAAGGCAGGACCGGAATTTCCGGTCCCGTTGGTAAAAACCGGCCGGCCAGCTAGCCGGCCGGATGACATAAAACCGGGGGATTAAATCCCCCGGCCTGTTCAATAAAAACCCCCCTCTTTAAGAGAGGGGGCGGTTCTTTGAAGGAGGGGGGCAGCCGGCCCCCTCGGATCCGCACAAGCAGGCCCCCTCATGTGAGGGGGCGGTTTTTCTTAAAACCGGCGCGGCACGTGCCGCGCCGCCAAGGGAAATCGGGGAGGCGGGGGTCTCGCCCAGCGCACCGCCGCGCCGCCCAGCGCCCCGCCGCGCCGCCCGGCGCACCGCCGCGCCGCCCCAGCGCGCCGCCGTGCCGCCCCAGCGCGCCGCCGTGCCGCCTCCGCGCGCCGCCGCGCCGGCTCAGCGCGCCGCCGCCGGCCGCCGCGCCCCCGCCGGCCGCCGCCGCCGCCGCCGCCCCGGGGGGGGGGGGGGGGCGGTCGGGCCGGGTCGGCCGGACCCGGACCCCCCCGTTTCGAACCAGATTCGGTTTTTGGCCCATAACTTGAGCCTCAGACCTCCGAATGACGAACCGTCTGCGGCAACACGATCCTTGGATCGAGACGGTCGTTTCGATATATCGCACTCAAGGTTTCGGTTTACTTTGAGTTCGGCCGGGTTGGTTCGTTCACGAAACCAACCGGGCCTTCGGAGCGGAAACGCTCATATCTTGAGCCACGAACGTCCAATTGACGCGCCGTCAGTCGCGTTGCGTTCCTCTTAATGAGACAGATCTTTTGGCATACTCCGCCCGAGGTTTGGACGCAGGTGGAGTACGGTCGGGTTGGTTTTGCCTTAAAAATCAACCGGGCCCCGGAGACGAAAAAGCCAATAACTCACAGACCGGGCGTCCGATTGACGCGCCGTCTGTTTCGTTGACTTCCTCTTGATGAGACGGAACTTTTGACATACTCCGCCCGAGTTTTGGATACAGTCGGAGTATGGCCGGGTTGGATTGTACCCGAAATCCAACCGGGCCCCTGGAACGGAAAAGCTGATATCTTTCAGACAGGACGTCCGTTTGACGAACCGTCAGTGGCGTTGGTGTTTACGTTTAGTAACGGTCCCTATGAGTATACCCTATGGGAGTTCGGGGTACAGTTGAGATACGGCCGGGATTGGTTCGCACTCGAAACCAACCGGGCCCCTGGGACGAAAAGGCTAATAACTCACAGACCGGGCGTCCGATCGACGTGCCGTCTGTTGCGTTGAGACCCCTGTGACGAAACGGACTTTTGAGATACTTCTTTGCGGGACTTTGAGATACTTGGAGTATCGACCTGTAGCTCGTGGAGCGGACCCTCCCAGTGACGAGCGTGCGATGTACGGAGACCGTGTAGCTGGCTGAGACCTGACGACTGCTTGACCGACTCGACTTGGAGTGAGTCGACTAGCCCAGTGGACGGAGCACTACTTTCTGAGGTGCAGACCCATGGCGGACGGAGCACTACTTGTGTGACAGTGCAGACCCGCGGTGCTCGTCCGGAGAGTACCTCAGCAGGCTACTAGGGGGTGTGCACTACTGAGTTTGGGTGACATACCTCGGCGGGAAGCACTACTGTGTCTGGGTGGCTGACCCGCGGTACTCGACAGGAGGAGTACTTCAGCAGTCTTAGGTTAGTGAGCAGTACCTCGGAGTCGTGACAGGACCACTGCACACTCCAGAGACGGAGCTCTTCAGCAGTTACGGTTTCGATAATGAAAATCCTGGTTTGAGCTGAGACTTTTGACCTTGTGTTACTTCATGATTGAGATGGGTCACTTGCTAACTTAGGTATATGTATGGGCATATACCCGGGTAGTGGTTATCCGTCGTTTTCACAATCCTTGTGTTTCCTCATGATTGAGATGGGTTACTTGATAACTTAGGTATATGTATGGGCATATACCTAAGTAGGGTTTATCTGTTGAGATCTTCTTGTGTTTATCCTTGTTGGTTTTAGTGAGACCTTGAGGGTCTCGGGGTCCCTACTGAGTATCGTTATACTCACCCCTGCACGGGCTATGCCCGCACCTCGTTGTGTTGGTTGCAGACGACGGACAGTGCTGACAGAAACCGAAGGTTCGAGGACTGGACGGTACCTGGAGGTGGACTATACGACGAGGCGGTTCCCGGAGGTGGACCACTGGGCGGGACATACTCGGAGCGGATGGCGGAACCCGAGGAGAAGAGGAGCTATCTGTACCCACCCTTCAGGTGGGATTTCCAGTGGACATCTCAGCGTAGCAGCTTTACTTTTCAGTCGCTGTTTTCCCTTTCGAGTTGTACTTTACAGTTGGGCTTGTATTTCCGGCCCCTTTTTACTTTTCAGCTCTTCTTTTTGTACTTAGTGTTTTACTTCCGCTTGCTTACTCTGTGGTGTTTGTTTATCTTACAAAGGCAATGCCTTCCCTTTTTTCTGGGATTTACGCCTTGGTGCTAGTCGCCAGCCCCTGGCCTATGGAAGGCGGGCTTGGGGTAGTCACGGCACGGACCCCGAGGGCGGGTCGTGACATGATGGGTCCTGGACTGAGGCCTCATAGCTCACAGGGTCGTCGTCACGAACCAAAGCTGATATCCTGGCTGGCTGTCCTTGCGGAGACATCCTGTATATTATCAAGGAGTTCCATGGTCAGATGAACATATATTTATATACCAATAGCAACGATGGGTAGCTGACTCAAGGAGGACAGTCAAAGACTCAATCCTATGTGATGCACACAAAAATTTTCCCTGCAACATGTGTCTCAGCATGCCGGGTCGAGAAGTGGGTTATCACGGTCATGGGGAATGGATACGTCGGCCGCCACACCATCACTGGACTCCCTGGCCTAAGCGCCGCTCTCGAGACATGTTGACACTGTTGCCCTAAAACCCAACCAGTTCCTTTTTAGGGACGTCCGCACAATGCCCCAAAAAACGAACCACCTCTGATACCACTTTGTCACGACCCGACCCTACCCGGGCTCGAGCCGCAACTACCCCAAGCCCACATCCATAGGCTAGGGGCTAGCGACTAGCGCCGAAGGCACAATAAATCGGGGAGGCCTTTGCCTAAGTACCTGTACACACACACACGTAGCACACTCAATGCAAAAGTGCAGATTAAACGAAAAGACAAGTAAAGATAAGGGCAAATTCTATATATAAACCAAAAAGTGCATCGACCTCTAAACAGTACAAGAAAAGTGCCGAAAAGGAAAAAGGGGGAAAACACGTGCCCAACCAAAAAGTTCCACAACCCGGCAATAGGTAAACAAAAGAAACAGTTGACGGGTCTCCCACCTGGATCCTGGCTATGACCACCACACGCGGTCCAAGCTCCCAAGCTCCTATGCTCCACTGAAGTCACGCTCCACCTGTCTGTCATCTGTTAGGGCACACCAAGTGTGGGAGAAGCCCATGCAAGGGTGAGTATAAAAATACTCAGTAGGATATCCCAAAGGCTCTAGGGAGAAACAAAGGAGGTTCCGAAGGGTGAGTAGTAGAGCGAACAGGTAAAGTAGAGGAGTACAACTGAATGTGTAGAAAAGTGTCCACCTCAACCCAACAAGAGAAAGGAAGTAGACTCGTCCTAGCAAAAGGAGCTATAAACGACGAGAAGATGAACTTCTCATCGAGTCTTCACTACCTATAGCAGGAGAGTAGACTCATACAAGCACGAGAAGCTAGATACAGAAAGCACGTGGCATACCCTACGCGTCTTCGCCTCCCCCAGAGGGAGAGTAACCAAGCCCAAGAAGTGGGTACTCAAACAAGGTATATACATATATATATGATCTATAAGAAGCCCAAAAAATATCGTAAGGGGATGACCATCCCGTAGATCATCCCAAGAAAAGAGTAGCCGACAGTCCCAGAAGTAGCACCATTGATGCCCAACATCCCGCACGTCTGCCCCGAACCGCAAGCCAAGGGGCTTAAGCACCACACCTCGACACTATCTGCTTTGGGCGGCACTGACTCGCCTTCACGGTTTTAGATCGCGTCACAAGAACGCGTCTCAGTGGGGAAAGCGCCCCTTGCACTTGAGAATCCTAGGGAAAGTCAAACCACACCTTGTCACTGCCCTACAGTCGAGAGGTCTTCTCAAAGTTAAATCCATCAGAACACTGACCCGTATAACCAAGGGTCCCGCTCCGGTAGTCACGGAGGAAAGCCACAGGCTAGCCTAGTATAAAAGACCGAGACTGGAATGCCGACATGTGTCCCACTACCCAGTCCTGCTGGAGGGTAATTCATAACCAGATATCGGGTGACCCACTTCCCAGCCTTGCTGGAGGGTAAACCGTAATACATCATCAGGCGACCCACTACCCAGCCCTGCTGAAGGGTAAACCCTAATACATCATCAGGGGACCCACTTCCCAGCCCCGCTGGAGGGTAAACCCTAATACATCATCAGGAGACCCACTGCCCAGCCCCGCTGGAGGGTAGACCTGGAATAAGTCGACAGACGACCCACTGCCCAGCCTTGCTGGTGGGTAGACCCGAAACTAGACTACGAGTGATCCACTGCCCAACCCTGCTGGAGGGTAGACCCTAAGAGGTCGTCGGGTGACCCACTGCCCTGTCTCTACTGGAGGGTAGACCCTAAGAATGTTGGGTGACCCACTGCACAGTCTATGCTGGAGGGTAAACCCTAGAAGACGATGAGTAACCCACTGCCCAGCCCCACTGGAAGGTAAAACTCAGAACTACTCTGGCCACATCCATTAGAGGGTACAACACTGGCCAACCGAACACGGAGTGGGTACTGGGCAACCACCCAACTCCAAAACAACTCACCCAGAATAGTTTCAGCGCCCGCTCCATCACTGGGTGTCACTAGAACTGCTACCGTTTGATCCCTCGAGAACGAAACCAGGGGGAGACCACTCAACCCTGCTGGTCAAACAAACGAGCACATAGGGAACCTCTACATCGTGAGAGGTCAAAGTATGTAAAGCAGAGCATGGAACGCACATGGGGACCACACGACATGTGGCCCCATTTCAACCCCAACCAAACACACAAACGTTCTCAGGTACAAACAACCACATGTACCTCCAAGCGCTCATGTATACTCCCAGAGTATACCACGTTCCAGCCCAGGGGCTATCATGAACATGGCACCCAACGTCAACGCGAAGGCGTGACGTAACATCTCCAACTTTCCACCTCAACGACTGGGGTACAGTCAACCACATCTCTTTAAAAACCAACCTCACTCTCCCAGGAGTACACGCGATCACATGCCAAAGGTCCGCTACAAACAAGGTAGGGCGAACCACCACTAGAGAACCTTCCATGCTTCCACGTTTAACAAGATCATGCAAGAGGCTCCGCATAACCAAACGGATCGCACCGTTGTAATCCTCACGGAAAAACACATGAGATAGACTACTCACACGCCTGAAACAGATATCTGACAAAAAAGTCACCAACACCACCTCACGCCCGAACGACGCCCCGTGATCCTGAGCCGTAGCCCTGAAACAAGTTGGGCACATCGCACCATTGCGATCCCCTTGGGAAAACACGTCAAAAGCACTACTCCCACGAGTGCAACAGATACCCGGAGAAAAAGGTGCATTCCGGCGCACCGCACATGAGCGGTGCTTCGTGAGACCTACATCCCGGTCCCAAAACACAATGAACGGATCGCACCATTGCGATCCTCTCGAAAAATCACACAAGATGGACTATTCACTTTTCCAAGACGGTCGCCTGGTGATAAAGATGGAAAATCACTGTCGATGCCCAAATGGCCCTCGTGGGCCCCGCACCGTCGTGCCAAATTAAAGCGGGCGGATTGCACCGTTGAAATCCCCTCGGAAAAACATCCAGAAACGACTGCTCGCACACCCCGAACGGACGTCCGATGAAAAAGTGGTTAAACACTGCACACAGCTCGAAAGACGAGTCGTGGGGCCCACATCTCAAATCTAGTCTCAACGCCTGAAACCACCTTGGAAACCTCCGCCTCAGTACCAGGGGCGCAACGCCGCTGACGGCGCTCAAAATGGACGTCAGATGCGTCTGCGCCGCCCAAAACAAGGATCTCTGGAAAAATGCTCGTCCACTTAAAGACACGTCGGGCCTCCGCGGCCCCTCGTTTCAGGAATTAAAAATTCCCCAAACCATCTCAAAATATTCCTCCCAATTTAGGGATGCGTCGCCGCTGACGGCACGCAGAACCGACCCCCGTTTTATGATTTATTAAACATAAATCATTTCCATAATAATAATAATAATAATATTATTATTATTATAAACTTATTTATATATATATATATTTATTTCCACTGACCGGCCAGTGCCGGTCGGCTCCTTTCCACGCAGAGACCCGCTGATGGCGGGTCTGCTGTCTCCCACGGGGTCGTGCCGCGCGACCCCTGCCTCGCACGACCGCCGGCCGGTTCCCGGCCAGCCCTTCCCGTTCGCGGTCGACCCCGCCTCGGCCTGGAGGTCACTGTGCCGCGCGGAACAACCGCAGCTGGGGAGCCCGCCGCCATGCCAAGGACCGCCGGAGCCCGCTACCGAAGATGCCGCCTGGAGCTCCATCGTACCGCCGCCAAGGCCACCCGCTCACCCACGCCGCCTGCTGCCCGGAAAACCCCCAAATTCCCTCAAACGTCGGCGAACGCCCCCAGACTCGTCGGAACTCGGATTTCAATTCCGAAATAAGAGTTTGAAAGATCAAAATATAGACTACGCCAACATAGGCTTTGATAGAAAATTCGATGGAAAATCGATGATAGAAAAGGAGTTCAAAGTTAGATGCAGAATTAAAAACGTAACGTAATTAACCTCCTACCTCGCTGGGCTTCGCTCGGAGCTTCGCGTCGATCCGCCGACATCACCGCACCTCGCCGGACTCACCTCACCGGACCGTCTCGCCGAAGATGAAGGAGGAGAGGGGAGAGGGTTTCTCCAGGGGTTCAAGGGAGAAGGGAAGGGGGAGGGTTTAAATAAATTAATTAACGATTTAATTAATTTAAAACCCCCGAAAAGACCCGCATCCGAAACTCCCGACAGGGTCAAGGTTAAGACTCCCCTAGGGTAAACACCACCTCTCGAGCACAAAGGCAGTCTCAAAATTTTAATCCGAGGCCCCGTTCAAAAGTTATTAAACTCTGCGCCTGAGGCCACCAAATTACGAAAATGCCCCTAGGGCCATTTTTCACAGGCGGGCTGTGCCCGTAAAACATATACCCCTCCTAAGGTAAACAACACGTTACGAACTCAGCGGTGCCCTCGGTTTTTCAATCTGAGCCACCGTTTAAGAGATACTCGAGTTTCACCATTAAACGAATAAATTAATTATTTAATTTATCTGTTCCACGTTCTGAAACCGAGCGAGGGGTCCAAACGTCCCACACCGACATGTTTTATGTCGTTCCTTATATAAACACCCCATTCTGTACCCATCCGTACACTCAGATCTCTGATCTGGAGCACCGTTTAGAAGTTATCACATTTATTTTACCGTTCTAGTGTGAATGAACTGAAAATTTAATTCCGGCCACTCCGGGGATCGAAATCGCACGTCGTCTGAAGGCGCTGCTCTGGAATATCATCAAGAATATTTCAAAGTCTTTTGCAGCAAAAAACGGGTTCTTACACTTGTTTCCAATAATACTATACTACTTGGTCTTTCAGGATTCGTATTCCTTGTTTGTATGCCAACGTAATCTTATAAGGCACCGGCTTTGGGAAACTAGGGTCGGTTCCTTACAACTATAGTTACAGTCATATAGATAAGTCTATTGGAATCATATGAATGATGCATAAGTAATCTTTTGTTTGGGACAAGAGGCATCCTCTATTTGTCATATAGGGAGTACAACAGTTTATAGTCATGTAGAGAGGACCATCGACATATTATCCTTGGAGCATAAGGCATCTCCCATTTATATCAAGAGGCATCCTATGTTTGGAACATATGGTGTACTATAGTTCAATGTCATATAGATATCATTATTAGGCAAAAGGCACCTAGAAATGGATGGTGTTGAGACTTACGCAAGGGCGAACATTTCTGGTGGATCCTGGCATAGGAGTCAGGTGATGGGGTTTGGATGAGTTTCTTGTGGAATGGTTCAACTCAAGGTACTTGGGGAATTGATGGGGAGAATCTCAATTCAAGACATGAGAAATGAACCAAGAGGAATATGTAGACTGTAGGTGTTTCATGGTGTGCATAGGAGTATCTCAAATTGTTGTATTCCATAGGTGGAAGGTGGATGTGTATAAGGGTACAATAAGGGAGATGTGCATGAAATAGGGGGTCATGCGCGCAATAGGGATGGAATTGAATGAAATAGGGGAGGTTGGAAACAAATAGGGGATCTTTGCATGTAGTAGGGGAGTTGTGCGCCCAATAGGGAAGGAATTGCGCACAATATGAGGGGGTTGCATGCAATAAGAAAGGTGTGTATGCAATTGGACATGTGAAACAATGGTGTGAAACAAATTGGGAATAATGGAACTATTTCATTCCAAACAATTATGTTTTGCATGCCAAATTTGGCATGTTGGCCCCTTTATGCCCAAAAGTGATGTTTTTCACGCAAGATGGGGGGTTTTGCACTCAGGCGTAGAAAATGTGGACTTACATGAATTAGAGTAGTGACCAACCTTTGGGGGCCCTCTAGGAAGAAGGGGGTGAACATGTATTTATAAGAGGAACCTTGAATGTCAGTGTGCGTAAAATTTCATTCCAATTTTGCGCACAAAGCCATTTTGCGCACAAGATTACATTTTTATGGGAAATATTAAATTTTTATGTGCATGATTCCAGTTTTACAAGAAAGATTCCAATTTTACAAGAAAGATTCCATTTCCATGTGCAAGATTCCATTTTTATGTGCAAGATTTCATTTTTATTCCAAATATTCAATTTTTCGCGCAAATCCATACTTTTCCCAAAATCATCCCTGATGGCCATTCCTAGCAGTCTGTCTTTGGACGACCATAACTGCTGATCTGTAACTCTATTAGGGCTCCACGAGTAGTAAAATCAAAGATTTATAAATGATCTATGATCAAGGATCATTTTCTATAGCATTTGGTGAATTACATGGATGATTTTTCTACTACCAAAAACAAGAAAATATCTTCACCTGAGAAAACATTGATCTCCCTGCTTTCGGCATCTACTGTGCCACATTATAATAACTACATAATTCTTTATTAATACCATCGAAGGATACGTAGTGATGCTAGGATTTCTATATCCTGGCCTAGCCACCATGAAAACAATTTCCCCCTCCTGCATATGAGACAGATTTGTGTCGGAAGCACCATTGAATTTCAAAGGCTTTGAGAACTACATGTTTATTTATTCCTACTCTTACAGGATACGTAGCAACATCAGGATTTTTGTATCTAGGCCCTTCCACCCCCGAAAAAAAATGATGACCGCCGTCCTTACCGCATGATGCTAAACTGCATGGAGCATGTCCTTACCACAAGATATTAAACTACACAACACCCTTTTTTTCTTTTCACGTCGATTCGACCCCATCCTTACTGCATGATGATAAACTGCAAGACAATAATCCTGACTACATGCCGATAAATTTCACGGCAATCGTCCTTACCGTATGATATTAAATTGCATAGTAAAAGTCATAATACACTCAAGATACATAGTAAACCATGACTAGAACACTCTATGCACGTTCAGATGAATCCTTCCCATGCATCAAACTCCGTGACCCGGAGGATTGTGGATCTTCATAATCACCCATGGTCATCAGAAGTGGAAGGCCATCAACCTTTTGACACCTTTTCATGACTATTCATACCATTCCCTCAATGTATCTTCATGTTGATCACCCATGGATAGTCTACTAAAGGAAATTATTCCTTAGGTGGCACTCTTCCAAGCTCCGTAAGATTACCGACCCCATAGCCCCCATATCACATTTCCTGATCCCAAAATTTCCAGAGAAATGGTTTACATATTTGTTCCCTTCACATCAAGACATTTACAGGGTTTCCCTACATAGTTAGCTTACATATCCACCCATGGTTCCTATGACATTATACATCCACATCATAATTCCAGAGCTGTGCTGTTTTAACCTAACGGACAGTTGCAATATGGTTCTTTCTCATATGCTCTGACATATCTCTCCCCATCTTCCTGACTCCATGTCATGAGTGATCCCAAATCTTTAAAACCATTCATGGCCATCGGAAGTGGAATTCCATAGACCTGTGGACACCTTTTCATGACTATGCATACCATGCCCTCAGCAGCTTTGCATAATGGGGCCCATGGCCCATCTGTCAAAGGAAAGTCTTCATCAGGGGATTCTCTTCATATCTCCAAAGTCTTACTGGATTCAGATCCCCCACAACAAATCTCCTGATTATAGAGCCCCCAGGATTACAGTTTACACCATTATCCCCCTCTCTGATCGGAGTATGCTAGTGCATCCTTATTCGAATATCCCATAGGTAACTGTAGCATCAGCCAACTGTGGTCCAAACTCTATAATCATCAAACTAAGAACATATCATCCTTACCATATGAAATTAAGATCCATAGAAGAAAAGTGTACCACACGATTAGGGTAAATCAGTGCCGGGAACATCCTAATCTTCAAAGAAAACTACGACCTAATATCTCCAACATGACCAGACATACCCTTTCCATTCCTCAAACTCTGTGACCCAGATAATATTGGATCCTCACAAACCTCAAAGACCATCATTCATGGAAGGTCATCGACATGCAGACACCTTTTCATGACTATGCATACCATACCCTCAGTTGATCTACATATTGATATCCCCTGGCCAATCTACCAAATGTAAGTCATCCTCAGGAGACACTCTTCCTACCCCATACACTCAATGGACCTAGATCCCTCATAGAATTTCTCCAGACACAAGAGGCCCTAGAATCATATTTTACACTATCTTCATCCATCCCACATCTTAGACAAGTTAGGGTACTCAGACCTTGTAACATTCTAATCAAGAGTAAACTGCACATAGACTGTCCTTACTACATGAAATTAAACTTCACAATATCATAAAAATATATATATAAAAATACCATCTGTATTTTCCACCTAACATTAAACTACATGGTATTGAAAGAACTCTTCATGGGGTCAGTCAGGAAAGGAGGCTTCCCTCTCATCCTTGGTGCATAGGTCAGACCTTCATGGATCATTGTCTCACACCCACATGAGAGGGATGACTTCACCCATTCCCAGAGTATCTTAACCCAAAATGCATCTCCCATATCCTGACACCCCTCCTCATGAATCATACTCAGCAACCAAAAAGAACCAAACTCCCATAAACCAGCCATGTGGGTCTTTAATCCCAACTTCCCAGAAGTTTCCTAGCAATCAGGACAATACAACCATTAACCTAAGGACACCTTTGAATGACTATTCATACCATGCCCCTAACTGCTATGCATATTTTTTCACATGGGCCATCTTCCAAAGACAAGTATTTATTAGGCAATGCTTCTTTCTGAATGTCTCGTGGATTTTGAGCCCTCATATCCATCCCAAGATTCAGATACGCTTAGAGCTGTAATTTAAAACCCTTTCCACAATCACATCTGAGTATGGTGGGACGTTTCTGGTTAAATTCTCGAGAACTAGGGAAAGCCATTCTATTTTGAAAGATTATCCCTACTACATGACTTTAAATTGCGTCAAGATCTAACCCTCCTTTACGAAAACCATGTGTGTGTAGGAGTGATCTCTTATCCCTACTACATGGCGTGCTAAATATTTCACATTCTCTTGTTTTTTTACACCGAGAGTGACTCATATGGGCTTAGATATTTGTGATGGTCACGATGTCAGTACAATGACGATGGTAGAATAAACTATGTGGGTTTTGATCCTTGATTCCTAAGAAGGGTATGTAGGACACCTCTCTAAGGATCAATCCCAACTCAAACCACCAAACACACATAATCCACAACCATACCCCATCATGGGATGCCAATCACTCCCCAGCCAGGTGACTATCGCGAGTTATCCCTAACCTTCCAGAACTACGTATGCATTGATTCCCAACAAACCAAGATACGTAGGAGGCCTCCCTAAGGCATAATCCCAACTTCCATGTCTGATATCCATCTATCCTTATCAGATAGTGTCCTCAATCCCCTAGTAGAATCATACCTGGGCCCAATAAATCATTTTCCTTCAGGTCCTCTGGGCCGATTCGACGTAAGTACCACACCAACCATGACTAGGCACTTTCCACCTAGAAACTCATGCCATATGACGTTAAACTGTATGGTTGGGTCCTTGTCACAGGACCCTAAAAGGTGTTGTGTCCTGTTGAGTGGGACTGAACTTTTTGGATTCTGATTCCTTTCACAAGGATACATAGGAATCCCATATTACTGGTTCGATCCAGACGCTCAAGTCACTCTCTGTCCCCCCTGTATGGCTTTAAACTCCAGAGTACCCAATTATAAGGCTTGAGACAAGTACTGTATGAAAAACTCAAACTTTCCTAGAATCATTAATCCAATGAGGGATGGTAAACCTCAAATGTAGATGGTTCTGAATCCCGGATTTTACTTGTAACTTGAAAACTAGGGGTAATCCATGGATACTATGCTTGGGGATAAACCAATGATTCTTGAACATATGAACATGTATTAAATATATAAGAGGGTCTCGAAATTGGAAATAATTCCCCAAAAAAAGGTGTGATGATCTCGAATTCCCATCCTCTCGACCAATGTGAGTTCTTAAGTGTTGTTGGCCATATCAACCAATGAGCACCTTCCTTTGGAATGTAGGACCATGGATCATTAGATTCAAGGACTGTTGCGCATTTATGGCTCCGCGAATAAGACCACTGGAGACCAAGTGAAGCCACAGAGTTAGAGAAACCAATAGAAATGATTAAAAATAACTGATTCCCTTTAATTAGACATGGGAACTGATCACTCCCCCTTCATCGTGAAATAGTGACAAATCTCATTGGTGGTGACTCGCCCCAATAACAACTTGCTAGGGTTGCAAATTTCCCAGATGAAGGATTGTTGAGGTAGTGATTCACCTACGAAAATGATCACTAGGGTGATGGATTACCCATATGTTAGATTATAAATGTGGTGGGTTTCTTCGGTGGTAGATTAGGAATATATAGGGAAATGAGATATCATACCTCCTAGGAATCCATCCACATAGATGTATGTTTCTAGAAAAACAATAGCAAGGTGGGTTATTTATAAATTGTAGTAAGGGATAGGGTGAGTAAGATCTTTGTAGGAGAGGAGGTGTGTATATGCTACCTAGTTGTGGTAGAATTTGTGGAAATGTGAAATATGTGAAAGGTAGACTGAGTGACCAAAGAAGAATTTTTTGAATGGACCTAGGAGAAGGGGATTCAAATTTCATTCCTTCTTCAAATATCAATATACTTTGATATGTATACTCGTTTTGGCTCAGTGACTAGTAAAATAAAAGGATGCGAAGTAAAATAAACCCTTGGATAAGATCCATACATCATATGTGTAGGTTTATGGAATCGAGGATGTTTGTGATGGAATATTCTAAACATTTAGTTTTTTCCATGATTGACGATCAATGTGAGATCTACACAACAATAAACGCCATAAGCATCAAAATTGAATTAAATGAAATTGTAAATGGATAAAATGATGCAACTACAGAGTTTATAATCACACACTATTTATAATTAATTTAATCAGTTAAATAATTACCTTGCATCAATTATTTATTCTTTCATGGATTTCACAATAGATCTACATTGTAATATCATTGTGTTAATGGAATCAAGAGAATATTCTCTCAAGAAATGATCTCCACGCATTTCAAAAACATACGAACACAACCACAAGAATATCTGGTTTCTAGCATGGAATATTTTATCACTTGTATTATCTTTCATTGATCACCAGGAGTAGCACATCCAATGTGTTCCCTATTATATCACTAGACATGAGAATGGGAGTTGGAGGAAGGTTGATCTCCATTATTTTGAGCATTCATGTAGAGGGATATCTCTAGGGATTTAGATGATTATATGTGGATATTATTATGAACAAAACAAAATGAATTGTCTCTATTTAAAATTAATAAAATTATGTTTAATTAAAAATATGGTTTAGAAATAAATAATCTCATAAGTTCCCTTTAATATTTATTTAATCCCTTATAAATCCCATGTAGAAAGTAATAATAATAATCTTATTTCAATGACATGTGATTAACTTTCGAATTGAAATAAATATTATTAAATCAAATAATATTCAATATATATATATATATCGATATTAATTCTCACTGAAAAAAACTTGATCCACAATTCCTCCATAATATTTATCGGGAATTGATTAAAGACTATTTATTTAATAAATATATATCACTACTTTATTCACCCATAAATAAATAAATATTATATTCACTAATTATAAAATTTATACTTATTAAATATTCCCCCGGCATAATATTATACCAAACAATGGGTGATGGAATATATGAGACAAAACATACATGAATAATTGTTTAACGACATGTGGGAATAATATTAATAGAACTTGTAAAATAATAAATAATAATATATTATTTAACTGAGATTATGGATACAATTAGTGTGTGGCCCTCTAGGCCTCCTTCACTGTGGTATTAGGCAAGGCAACCTAAATTCCAAGGTTATTGTCTAGAAATATTCCATGGCACCCATAGAGAAATAAGTTAATGTCGTAATGAAATAATACCTCATACAAATGTATATAGCATAATGTAATCCCTTCAATGTGATATCTCTAATCAAGAAGGTTGCATGATGGGGACATCAACATATATGCTCAATGTATGTATTTTTCTTTGATATCCTAGAAATCGAACTTGCCTATTGAATACCATATCCATAGATTTATTTAGGCTATATAATATCCATAAAAGGGACTAAGTTATCAACTTATATTAAAGAACAGAAGGGAAAAATCCTTTCCATCATTATTCATTAATGAAATATTACTCATCACGCACCCAATATATCCTAACTGTCTGCCAACATATGTCATCACAGTTTTTTTCAATACATAAAATTACATGACTTATAATACTCCAAAATAATTATCTTAAATTATAAGGATCATTAAACATATCCACATATAGGAACATCTAATGACACATATAAATGTGGATTTTCTACTGGCTAGTGTTGTTATCATAATATCCTACACTGGATATTAATAAGTGTGTACACCATTAAAAAGTTAGTCAAATTCCTATGATTCTACACCATTTATAGATTGTATCATTTGTGTTTCTCAAATGATATCATAAAACTATAGAACATATATATTTAGTAAAAATGTCATAGAACTTCCGGTTTCTTATTATAGAAGGTAACTGCAGTATCCTTTTAGTAAGACAACTACTCATAGGACATTATCACATATTTTGTTATGCCGAAGAAAAATCATGATGTCATAAAGAGTTTATTAATATTCAATACTATGAATACAATTTATCATAAAGTATAAAGAAGTTTATTCAAGGGAAAAACTCCAATAGACTCCCACTTGCACTAGAGTCAACTGCTAAGAACCTTCAGTCGGCTCTCTCTCAAATGATATTCAAAAATTTTCTAAGCTAGTTCTCTAGTTAAGTCATCTAAAATTTTCTCTGTTGTGTTAAATTTTTTTACAGAAACTTCACCCCTCTAATAAAAATCCCTCAAGAGGTGATTCATCTAGAGGATATGCTATGTCTGTACATGTGACCTCGGCTATTTTGTAGGTTCCACTGCTAGAGTATTATCAAAATAAAAATTGATTGGGTGTTTGAAGATTGGTATCACATCTATATCCTAGAAAAATTTTATTCTAAAAAACCTTTCTTGGCTAGATCATATTCCACTATATACTCAGACTCCACAGTAAAATCATTGAAAACTGGCTTCTTTGAACACTTTCTTCTCATTGATCCTCCATTGAGATAGAATACGTATCCTAACTATGACTTTAGATCATTATAATATATTTGATAACCAAAAATCAGTATAATACTTGATCACTATCTCCTCATATCCTCCATACACTACAAATATAACCTAACTTCTTCCCAGATACATGAGGATAGTCTTAACAGCAGACAAATGTTGTTCTCTGGGATGTTCATGATATATTCCTACCATGAACAATGAATTTGAAAAATAAATTCAATTACATAACATGGTATACATGATTGATCCTATCAATGATGTGTATGGAATCTTACTCATTCACCCATTCTCCTGCTATGTTTGATGACACATTTTCTTAGAAATATGTAAACCATGTGACACTGGAACCAATACCCTCTTGGAATGTTCCATACCAAATATCATTCATATATAGTCAATTTATATACTTTTATGCAGTCCAATTAGCCACTTCAATCTTTCACTAATGATCTTGATCCCTAGAATATAGGCTCATTGAACTGTAACACCCCAATATTCTAAAATAAGAACTGTATATTAGATAGCGTGCATGACACATGCCACCAAGAACATAAGGGAATATAATACCTAGATAATAATTAAAATATTATTATTTAATATAATAAGATATAACCAAGACATTAAATATGTTTTCATAAATAGTATTAGATAAATTATGAAAATATATGGTTTATAAAAATATAAAATGAATTTATCGGTTACAAATTATTTATAAATTAATATGAATAGTGATTGAATATAAATGAAAATATTATTAATATTTTTTCTCATAAAGGTGTTTTACCATAAGAAATTAAATTAATTATAATTTTTGAGTGAACTTAATGTTATATATATATATATATTATATTAAATCAATTTTTTTATATTCATATAATGGATCTGATAGTCTTATGATAAGACTAAACCCAATATTACACATAAAATACTTTATTTTTATAGAGGTATTTTCTCCATATTTTAATGGAGAACCCGTTTTAAATAAAACTATTGACCATTTTATAAATTTAATATGTCAAAATAAACTTCATATTTGGAATAGAAACATACAAATTAGTTTATCATAAATTTTTGTATTTTTCTGTGAAGAATCATTTTTTAACGATTAGTAAAAAATATTGAAATTTTACTCAAAACTGATTTTTCATCTAATTTATATAGAAAAAAATTATATTTTAAATTTTTTTAATGTTCAATTAGATAATAATTTTACCATTTAATACAATTTAGTTAATTTTAATCAATTTCCAATTAAAATTGGGTATAAAAACATAGCAAATATTTGGAAATTTTTACATTAAAACCCCACAGTGTCATCCCGTCTGCAGGATTAAATTTAAATTAACTTCTACCACATACATTATTGTAAATTTAAAAAAAGGAAAAAATATTTACAATAATAATAATTTATAATTTATAATAACACCAACTAGGATTTTTATCAAAAATATTAGTGATTTTAATTAAAATTAATTACAGCGATTTAGGTTAAATTAAGCTTAATAAAGGACTAAAACATAACCTTACGGACCAAATAGAACTATAAACTTGTAAAATGTATATTTTATGGACATATATAGGACATATAATCTCTTTTATATAATTTGTTCCATAATTTTATCCATATGTAACATAAAAAACATGATAGGAATTACATTTTCAAAAAGATTACTTGAGTGCCACTCCTCCTCCATTATAAAAGGTCTCCAATTCTTGAAATTCATAACACTTATAAAACCACAAAGGCTTGGAAATATTATTTAAAATTCACATACCATCATCCCTCCCATCTAACTTTATTCCTTACTTTGGGTAGGAAGCCTTACAAGGAATCCCAGGTGTTACTAGATTTTCAAGGCGACACTTTCTGATGATTTGTTTTCAATCATTTACTTTTCCACTACCTAAAATATTATTATTCAACGTTCATATAAAAATAATAGTATCATAAATACACTGAGGTATTTTTATATAAATTTTTATAAATAAACTTACAAAAATATCCATCTAATGGATAATGAACATATTGTTTCTGTGTACGATGAACTACTGCCTCATGAAACGATGATTATTCATTTGTCATTCACCACCTATCATGGTGGCCATTATGATGAAAACATGGTTTATATATGTTATATTGGAAATTTATTATTTATTTATGATTATTTAATTGTTTTATAGATTGTATCTATATAATTTCCATTTTGTATAAATACGATAACAACATTTGTGGAAGTGTGGACCACTGCCCCCTCAAAGTGATGTGAGTCATTCACGTTATACATGGAACATTTTAATAATGATATTAATAAACATATATTAAATATATTAAATAGATTTGAAAAATTAATTATAATATACATTTTTATACATATCCCTTTCTTTTAATTCTTTAAAAATAATACAAGAAATTAAAGTAGTGTTCATGAATATGTACAACCTATCGTCTCCAAGAATGGTGTATTCCATTTCCTATCTCCAGTTAATATAGATTATTATAAATAAATATATAATGATTATATATTAGAATTAACTCATTTTTTAAATTATAGATATTATTAAACCATAATATAATTAATTTTAACAACATGTAATAATTTAAAACTTACTTTAGAAAACTCAGCAATTAACACCAGAAATAGTGAAATTAATGAAAGATTGTTAACAAATGGGTAATGAGATATTATAAGAAGTTAATATAAGGAATAATAAAAATTATTATGGTTATTATATTATGTAGTTACATATTTTATACCACTTTATATTATTATAAAGACCATATAACAAAAAATAAGGATAAGGTAAGTGATTCTTGTCTCACTTTTAATTATGTGAGGTGTACGTCATTTACATCGCTTACCTCTTTTATGTGGAATATATTTTTCTCATTTTTATATATTATATACTAAATTATTTTATTTTCATGGATTTATAATTTTCACTTTTAATTACCTCACCTAAGGGGTTTAACATGAAAATTACCAAGCCGTAAAAATTATTTTTATAATCCCACTTTCTTTTGTGATTGTCAACTTTCACTTTAGACAATAAATTTATTATAATAATTTGACATTGGATATTTTCTTAATTCTTGGGTGATGGATAATATTATTTCCTAAATATTATACCATATTTTAAATGGTGTTTACTTTGAATGTTATTTGATTAACTTAGTAATTATTGATAAATCCATATTTCTCATTCAATACACTTATTTGGTAAGGTATATTATTTATTTTGAATATTCAATAGGAGGAATGATTTGGATTGGAAATTATGGGTGAGTCTTGGACTTTATATAGCCTCTATGCATCAAAGGGTTCTCATGATATGAATATGATGAAAGAATTAATTATATTTCTATCCTTGGTTTTAAACTGTATTGTGAAACGTCATGATGATATAGCTTTTCATGTGCCTTAGACATGACATCCAATAATTAAGAATTTACCTAATTTAGATTAAGTTATTATTTATCCAAGATATTTTTTGTTAACTTATCTATGGATTTAATTAATTTTCATATTATTAATTTATGGCCTATGTTTGAGTTTCTTTACTTACCAAAATAATTATGAATTACCTAGTTGTGTGAATAGAAAGTGTGTCTAGTTATTTATCTTTCTATATAGATTTATTCATTATTTCTTCTATTGTAATTAACCTTACTGATTATTTGATATCACCCTTATTATGTTTCTTTCCCTAGGCTATGAAGAAGAGAAATTTTAATAAGCATTCAAGGATGAAGTTTATATCAATTTATTCTAAAGCATGTTTTATTTTTTGCAAATGTATTATGGGTATCACGTATGTAATATGGATTTACTAGAAATTTAAATTAATCAGTCCTTATAGAATTTAATCCTTTTCATATTGATAATGTTATAAATTAATGCACTAGATCTAGGATTCTTGGGATGGGACGTTACAATTGGAATCAGAGGATGTTTAGCAGCAACCTTGGAGAGTAGATTTAAAAAACAAATATTAGGGTACATAACCTTATGATAGACTTTGAAGATGACTATAGAAGAACATACTAGACTTTTTGTAAGGTAGATAATTTTTGGGTATTAATAGAAATACATACCCTCCTAGATTATACATATGGACATGGTTCTGGCACAGATGTACCTAGGAGTAATTAATCTGACATGGTGTTTTGGGCTTGACATAGGGTAACCTGGTACACGACAACAGGACTTACTACATACTTGGATGGACACTGCAAGGGTATATTCTTTGGAGAATTCAAATTTTATACACCTACCATTATGAAGGATTTAAAAGTAATGATGATCCCAAAGTGACCAAAGTTTATGATTCCAAGATTTACAATGCATAAATTTATGTTATGGGCTATAACATATACAAAACTATATATTATGAAGTAATCCAGTGTATGCCAATGTTTACTAATGGAACATGGAAGGGAGAATGGTATCAATACTCCTAGCCAATGTAGAGGTTTCCATGCTAATAAATTCAATGTAGATAGTATTATAATTGAGAATGTTATGGATATATTTGGGAATCATATTTTGGTTATGAAAAATAAACTTTCTCGAATAGAGAAACCCATTCCATGGAGATAATATCCTATGTTAGATCACTTTATTTAGAATAATCCCCCCATATTTAGTGGGAATACTAATAAAATTAAAACTAACCAATGGATCAAGTTTCTATAGATGATATTTACGGCCTTGAACTACAGTGAAAATGAAAAGGTTACACTTGTGTTCTATTTTCTCCAAGGTGATATTAATCAATGGTGGTCCTTGATCAAGAATATTAGGGAGGAACAAGAAATAAAACACATATAATGGGGAGAATTTAATGATGAATTATTTGATAAATACTTCGATCGTGATTAAAAAATTGAGATGAAGAGAATTTTTCTTATCTTAAAGCAAAATGAAGAAGAGAGCGTTGCATATTATGAAGATATTTTTATAGGGTTATAATGTTTTTCCAGGTATTATACACACAAAATGGAGTGAATTATTAAACAATTAATTAATGGTATTAAGAAAAATCTTCCAAAGGTGCTGGTTTAATCAAATTTCTCATCATATTAATTAATATTTTTATGTACCATTAATAAGGAGAAAGAATTTTCTAGGATAAATATATTAATGGGAAACCAAGAGAAAAAGAGGTCTTCTAAAAACCATGAAAAAGGCATTGAGTTGATGAAGATGAAGGGAAAGAATGATTTTATAACTTTTGATTACTATGGAAAGAAACACCCTAAAAAATTATTGAAAGGATTGGGAGTATGTTATAAGTGGAGAAGGAAGGGCTGATGATGAAAGGAATGAAAAGGGAAGAAGTAAAACACAACTATTTAGTGTTATAACTATAAGGATATGACACACTATGCTAATTAATTCCTAAAAAATAAAGAGAATATTCCTATAAAGAATCTAATGAATCATGGTTAAGCATATGTAATTGACACAACCAAGGGGGAATGATTAATTTACCTATTTATCTGGATATAATAAATATGTTGTAAAATTATTTTATTTTATATTTTATCATCATATGATTTATAGAAAATGTAATGATTGCAATGAATTAATTTTTCAATAAGGATGTGAGAATCATATACTGAATGTTACCAAGAAATGATATTCAGTATAATGTTAAAAATTTTAGAAAAAAATATTATTAAGGGAAACAAAACTGTAAATATGTTCCTGATGTTGAGATAACGGTGAAGAAATGATTGATTTAAAAAAGTGATGAACACATTGATACTAATTATTGAAATGTAAAAAAATGGTCTATGAAATCATTGATTGGGTTTTACAAAACCTTTGGATATATGTCATATATCCAATAACATGTGTCTTACATAAAGAATAAGGTATAATTAATGTTTCCAACAAGGTTTTATGGTAATTCAAGTTATTTCCACATTTAAAGAGGATAAATGATAAAGTTATACACCTGTTTGGAATGTGAGAATTTAGAACTACTTAATTTTTATTAAAGGTAAATTATAAGATAATTTTTTAAATATATTGACCTTCAATATAACGTGTTTTATCATAATATTTTGGAAAAATTAAATATTTATGAAAAGGAATAAGTTGATCTTTGGACGATATTTTAGAGGTTAATGTATTACTTCACCACAAGATGCATCATGCAATAAGATATGACAGGGAAATAGTTCATGGTGGATCAATAGAAAATATTATGTTTATAGAAACTTATATTTACTTATATTCTTAGAGAATGATATAATTCCTCAACTATAGGAAACAAGGGCTCTGAGACAAAAATTTTGTTTTATTCTCATAATTTTGGATTATATCCATGATCTTTATTCACATCTATGGTTTATGGCTTTGTGGTAAAAAAACATTCATATGAACAACTTCTATAGAACCCTCCATTAGAAAATGGTTGTTGGATTATTCTTCTATATCATTGTTTTCATTTCCCACCTATGATCTCCTATTGGGGAACCTAGTAACGTGACCTTTGTACTTCTCGTTCCCTCTTTTCTAGATGATCATTCACAAAAACTTATCACGATGTGGGATCTAAACATCGAAAATATCAAACAACTGATTACCAAGATAAAGATAAAATTTCAGGTAAACAATTTAATTAATGTGGGGATAATGTGACACCCAAAATTTTAAGGTAAGAACCTTATATTAGATAGCGTGCATGACACAAGACACCAAGTGCATAAGGGAATATAACTTCTTGATAGTTTAAAATATATTTAATACTTTAAATATATTTTATATATTCTATATTTTTCAATACACACCGCACCAAGTAAGATTTAATTACACACAAGAGTGACTTTCTTTAAAAGCATATATTACATGCAAGACCATGTTTTACTGAACAAAAATATATTATTATTTAATATAAAAAGAATTAAACTATCCATTAAATTAGTTTTTATAAATATTAATAACTAAATTACAAAATATGTGATTTATAAAAAGATAAAAATTAATTCATTGATTTTAAATTAGTTAGAAATGAATCTGACAAATGATTGAATATAAAGAGAAATATTTTTATTTTTATTCTAAAAAATCTATTTTACCATAAGAAATTAAATTAACTACAATTAGTGGGTGATATTAATGTGATATATATTATATATTAAATAAAATATATTTTATATTCATCAAACATATTTTATATTCTTTAGATAAGACTAAACCCAATATTACACAAAAAATTCTATATTTTATAAAAGTAGTTTTGCCGCCATTTAATGAAGATAATATTTTAAATCCAATTTTTAGAATTTTATAGATTTAATATGTCATAATAAAATTCACATTTGGATTCGAATCATAAATGTTTTGTTAAGGTACATATTTGGTATGTTTATGTTAAGATTCATTTTTAATAAATAGTGAAAAATAATGAAATTTAACTGAAAACTACTTTTTCATCTAATTTTTTTATAATGAAAAATTATATTTTAAATTGATTACAAAGATTAATTAGATAATATTTTTGTCAATTAATAAAATTTAGTTCTTTTAAATCAATTTCATGTCAAAATTTGGTACAAAAACTTAGAAAACTTTTGGACATTTTTAGTTTTAAAACCCTCATTATTATCACATCTGCTGGATTAAATTTAAATTAATTTCTAAATATTATGTGATTTAAATTTGAAAAAATTAATTACATATTTATAATAATAATAATTTATAATTTTTAATAATTCCAACATAATTTTTTACAAAAATATTAGTAATTGTAATTAAAATTAATTAATATGATTAAAGTTAAATTAAGCTTAATAAGGGAGTAACCCTAAACCTTAAGGACCAAAATGACCTTTAAACTTGTCAAAAAACTATTTAATGGACATATATTGACCCTATAATAAATTTTATATAATTGTTTTCATCATTGGATCCACTTATAACAGGAAAAATGTTGTAGTAATTCCTTTGTAAAAATATTACAAGAGTGTCACTCCATCTCCACTATTAAAGGCCACCACTTATCCCCATTTTTAAAACATATAAAACCATTTTGGTTCAGACATTAACTAAAAAATTAAATTAAAAACATCACTAATCTTTACCTTGAATCCTCTATTTGGGAATAAATCCTTCCAAGGAGTCCCGTTGGTACAAACCCGAAAGAGTTGTTTGATTTTTAAGGTAGCGCTTTCCAATGATCTCTTTTCTTTCATTTACTTTTCCACCACCTGAAATATTCTTCTTAAATATTCATATAATATAAAATGTATACTTGATAAAATTATATGTAGTTATATTATGGGATCGACCAACACTAACACACACTTCCACCAAATGGGTAATGAATATACTATTTCTATATACGGTGAACTAATGCCTCCCGAATCGATGATTGTTCATTTTTTATTTACCACATCTCATAGTGGCCATTAATATAGAAGAAATATTTATAGGCTTTATACATGTTATTTATTATTTATTTACTCTTATTTAATTATTTTATAACTCATACCCTTATACATTTCATTTTGTATAAATATGATAACATCATTTGTGGAAGCATGGACAATCGCACCTCAAAGAGACGTGACTCGTTCACATTATACATGGAACATAATAAGGATGATATTGTTAAAAATATATAAAATATATTACTTATATATGATACTAGAATTACAATATACATGTTTATACATATCATTTACTTTTCATACTTTATAAACACCACAATGAAATGAATGTAGCATTCATGCGTATGTACGACCTGCCGTCTCTATGATCGATGCATTCCATTTCATATATCCAAATATTATAGATTATTATAAATACATATACACTGATTATATATGATAATTAATTCATGTTTTATATTCTGGATATTATTATACCATGATCAAATTATTGAGAACAACATTTAACAAGTTAACAATTACTCGAGAAAATTAAGCAATTAACACCTAATGTAACGAAATTAATGAATGTTTGTTAAAAAATGGGTAATGATATATTATAAGAAGTTAATATATTCTATTATAAACATGATTGTGGTTACTATATTATTTATTAAAATATTTTATACCACTACACGGGAGGCTAAATACCACGCAACAAAAAAGAATTTTAAGGTAAAGGATTCTTGTCTCACTTTTTATTCCGTGAGGCATACATCATTTAAACTACTTACCTATTTGTGTAGTGTATCCAATGACCATTATAGTATATTATATCATGAATTCATTTATCTTCATTGAATTATAATTTTCAATTTGAATTGCCTCACCCAAGGGGTTTAGCATGAAAATTACCGAGTGGTAAAAATTATTTTTTTAAACTCCCATTATTTTGTGATTGACAACTTTACCTTTGGAATTTCAGTTTATTGTAATAATTTATCATTGTATATTTACTTAATTCGTGTTTTATGGTTATTATTATTTCCTAAACTATATAACATATTACATTCAAGGTTTACATTTACCATTATTTGAGTAACTAGTGAATTATTGATAAATCTATATTTCTCAATTGATATAGTGATTTGATACGGCATATTATTTATTTTGATTATTCAAAATAAAAAATTATTTAGTCTATAAATGATGGCCAGGGCTAGGAATTTATATAGCCCCCTGATTCATTGACATGTTCTAATGAGATGAATAATTTGGCCAAATTAAACGTGTTTTTATTCGAGGTTTGGATCTTTTTTATGAATGGTGTTGATAGTTTTGGTCTTCATATGCCTTAGACATTCTGTTCAATAATTAAGGATTTCTATAATTTAGATTCATTTATTATTTATCAATTTGATTTTGCATCGAAATATTTATGGTCAAAATATATTCTCATTTTATTGATTTATGGAATGATTTTAGTTTTTTATGTTTCCATATTAATTATGCCTTATAATGTTGTGTAAATGGAAAGTGTGTTCAGTTATTTACCTTTTCATATAGATTGATTCATTATTGATTCCATTTTATTTACCTTTATTGATCATTTTAGCTCACCTTTATTATGTTTCCTTCCCCATATTATGAAGAAGAGAACATTGAATAAGTTTTCAAGGATGCAGTTTATTTCAGTTTATTATGTAGAATGTTTTATTTAGTTTTCATAATGTATTATTGGAATCATATATGTAATATGGATTTACAAGATAGTTAAACTGATTGGACCTTTCAGATTTTTTTCCTTATAATCATGCCAATGTAATAAATTAATACACTGGCTCCAGACTTATGGGGTTAGGGAGTTACATCACATAAGTCCTTTATATAGAAACACTTGTTCAACTAGTCCTTAATAGACTGAAAGACTGGTATGTCATTTCGAAAAAGTAATATTCCATAAACATATACTGCTTGGATAATGAATACATTTCCACTAACCCACCTGTAAACACATGGATCACATTCATTCTTAATGAAATCAAATACTTTTATAGATTTATCTAATTTAATGTTCCATAAAAAGGATGCTTTCTTCAATCCATAAATGGATCTATACAATATTCAGATATTTGTTTCACAATATGCAGTCAGAAAACCATATGGTTGTGTAACATATACATCTTCTTGGATGTCCAAATTATGACTGACAAAAAATTAAATTTTGTATTATCAAACACTTTTAAGGAAAACTTTAAAAACCATATTTCACGGGAAAAAATAAATAAGCGATTCATTAAAGTAAAATTTTGGCCGAGCAGTTTTAATTTCCCTAAACAGTTTCCATGAGATAGGGTTTTCCTTGGTATTGGGTTCCTCCATCGGAAGGTCTTTGAACCTTGATGCCAGCTTGTCCCATGATTGAATATAATTCTCAATGTTGATTTTCACCTTATTGAATCCCCTTATTAAAATAAAATACTTCTTATCAATCCAGTCACTGTGTTCCTCATTAGTAGTCACCCTTAGAGCCATTTACATCATTCTATCAGCCTCTTCGTCAGGAGCATGAATTTTCAGAAAAGTTTCAACAATTACCTCTTTCCAAATCATGAGAAAATCCAAATACTGATCAGACTTAGCTTCAAATTCCATCTTCTAAAAAACTGACAAGGATAGGTTCTAATCACTAACATTTGATTTCCTCTATTAAAAATAATCATTAGAGACATGTTGGATTTAATCGAATATTTTCTTAGCTTTCATATTCGTTTCTGATTGAGTCTCCATCGGCAGAGGAAGGTAAGTGTAGTTGTTCCTTTCTTTACTGTTTCCCCATCTTACTTTTACTCCTCAGGCTTGGGAGCTGATCCCCTATCACCACCTCCTCCTCCAAATTTTTAGAAAAATTAGAGCATCCATCATTGAGTTCATTTCCAAAAATCTTCATCCCATCCATGGAAGCCCTGTCCAAACAATCCAATGGGACCTCTTACAATAGCTATGCAAAATGATTGCATAACACAATATAATTAACCTCTCTCCCAGGAAAAACCATGATCACAACCTCACTAATCAAATAATAACATCATTTATGATCATCCTTTGGAATCTTATCTGCTTATAGATTATCGTTGGAACCACTCCCTACACACACCACTTCATCATATGAGGCACCAAGTTGTGACATACCTCATCAAGCCCATGACCTACCTAGGGGGCCTCAAGTAATAACAGTTATTGATATCCTATATTAGACTCCATCTTCAGGTGCCTTTTCTCTAAGTAGATCTCCACAAACTACTGGTGGCCAATGAAATATGCCTCCTTGGAGTTCTACCGTGATCCCATGTATGATTCATTTGGCTCAAGGAATTGAATTATTGCTTCTACCGAAGCTAACAACCTTCTTCTTGTCAAAATGGATAGACCCACGTCTATAGTTTGTCGACACATGACTCATTTGATTGCAATCTAAAGATAAATCAACCCTTGACTCATAAAACACCTAATTCCTATAATGATATTCATCTCCGACTGTAATCCAAATGATGTCTGATGGTGTTCATTAGACAAATACTTCCACACACACACATGATGATTTATAGGATTTAAAACAACCATAGTTCGATTATTAGAGCACAAATACATTCCAAAAAGGTTCCCTAGCATCTTGATAATTGAGGGGCTTTGAAATGGTTCACAGAGATTGGGAAAGCTCACCCAAATTGCCACCGAAGGAGAGTCATGTCACGACCCGACCGTACCCAGGCTCAAGCTCCAACTACCCCAAGCCCGCCTTTATAGGCCAGGGGCTGGCGACCAGCGCCGAAGGCACAACAACTCGGGGAGTACTTTTCCTAAGCACCTTTACACACACACACACGCAACACACTCAATGAAAAAGTGAAGAGTAGAAATAATAACAAAGGGAAACTGCTATAAATAAACCACAATGTGCATCGGCCTCTAAAAGTACAAAGTACAAGCTGAAGGTAACTAAAAAATAAAAGGGGAAAAACACGTGCCCAACCAGAAAAGTGCCACAACCTCGAAATGGGTAAACAAAATAAAACAGCTTGTAGGGTCCCCCACCTGGAACCCAACTCTGACCACCGCACGCGGTCTAAGCTCTCAAGCTCCTAAGCTCCACTGACGTCATGACCAACCTTTCCGTCGTCTGCAAGGGCACACCAAGTGTGGGCAGATCCCAAGCAGGGATGAGTATAAAAATACTCAGTAGGATACCCTGAAAGCTTGAGGGAGTAACAAAGGAGGTACTGAAGGGTGAGTAGTAGAGAAAATAGGGAAAAGTAAAGGAGTACAACCAAAAGTGAAGTAAAGTGTACAATAGAGAGTCTAGCTCAACCCAATGAGAGAAATGAGGTAGACTCGTCCAGACACAAGGAGATGGAAATGGTGAGAATATGAACTTCTCGTCGAGTCTTCGCTTCCTATAGTAGGAGAGTATATTCGTCCAACCATGAGAATCTAGACACGGAAAGCACGTGGCATACCCTGCGCGTCTTCACCTCTCCTGGAAGGAGAGTAACCAAACCCAAGAAGTGGGTATTGGAACAAAGTATATACATATTTGTATGCTCAACAAGAAACCCAAACAAGATCATAAGGGGATTTCCATCCCGTAGCTCAGCCCAAGAAAGCGAGTAGCCAATGGTCCAAGAAGTAAACACCATTGATGCCCAGCATCCCGAACGTCTTCCCCGAACTACAAGTCAAGGGATCAATCACCGCACCTTGACACTATCCACTTTGGGTGGCACTAACTCGCCTGCACAGTTATAGGTCACGTCATAAGGACGCGTCTTGGTGGGGAAAGAACTCCTCATACTTGGGAGTTCTGAGGGAACGTCAAACCACAACTCATAACTACCCCGCAGTGGAGGGGTCTCCTCAAATTCGACAGGCGACCCCCTGCCCAGCCCCGCTGGAGGGTCCCTGGAAGTCGAAGGGTTCCCAATACAGGGAGACCCGGCAAGAGTCGACGGGTACCACACTGCCCAGTCCCGTAACAGAGTAATCCACTGGAGGGCGACCCAACTAAAGTCGTTGATGGGACCACTTCCCAGCCCAGCTGGATGTAACCCAGCCTCAGGGACCACTGCCCAGCCCAGCTAGAGGTAAGCCCGGCATCGGGGACCACTGCCCAGCCCAGCTGGAGGTAAGCCTGGCATTAGGAACCACTGCCCAGCCCCGCTGGAGGTAAGCCCAACATCGGGGACCCCTACCCAACCCCGCTGGAGGTAAACCCGGAACTGCTCTGGTCATCCTTGCTGGATGGTACTACTCGGTGAACACCGCTGTACTGGCCATCCCTCCTGGATGGTACAACTAGCGAGCCCTGCTCGAAACAACCTCATCCCTGCTGGAAACAACCTCATCCCTGCTGGAAACAACCTCAACCCTACTACAAACAATATCATCCCTACTGGAAACAACCTCTTGGGTAGAGGATCGGTGCCCACGTAAAGTGTTGGTCACACCGAATCCACAAGAACTTTACCAGGGAACACGGAGAAATGGGAGAAACCCCCAGGCCTCTTAGGGAGATCACGCTCCAATCCGCTGAGTCACTATCAAATCAGACTGAGATAACTCATCCCAGAAAGTGGGAAAACTCCAATTTTGTACGAGCACACGTAGTCGCAAATGGTGTCGTAGTCCGATGAAAGGGGCACAACACTGAAACCCCTTACAGCTGAAGAAACAGAGGAACCAAACCATCTTTGCTGGCCAAAACCATCGAGAACCGAACTAGGGGGAAACCACTCAGCCCTGCTGGTCAAAACCATTGAGAAGAGGACCAGGGAAAAACTCAACCCTGCTGGTCAACAAATGAGAACAAAGGGACCCTCTACGTCGCGAGAGGTCAAAAGTACGTAAAGTAGAGCACGAAACACACATGGGGCCCACATGACATGTGGCCCCAATTCAACCCCAACCAAGCGCACAAACATTCTCAGGTACCAACATCCACATGTACCTCCAAGCATTTCCATATACTCCCAGAGTATACCGCGTTCCAACCCAAATGTTAACGTGCACATGGCACCTAACATCAATGTGAATGCGTAACGTAACAACTCCAATCTACCACATCAACGACTGAGGCACAATCAACCACATCTCTTTAATCACCAACCTCACTCTCCTCGGAGTGCACATGATCACACACCAAAGGTCTTCTACAAACACGGTAGAAGAACCGCCACTAGGGCACCTTTCAAATTTATACATTTAATAAGATTGTGCAAGAGGCTCCGCACATCCAAACAGATTGTACCATTGTAATCCTCATGGAAAAACATGCGAGTTAGACTACTTACTCGCCTCAAACAGATATCCGACGGAAAAGTCACCAACACCTCCTCACACCCAAACGGCGTCCCGTGATCATGAGACTCGGCCCCAAAAATAGTCATGCGCATCGCACCATTTTGATCCCCTTGGAAAAAAACGTCCAAAGGACTACTCACTTGAGTGGAACAGATATCCAGAAAAAAGATGCATTCCGGTGCACCGCGCACGAGCGGTGCTACGTGGGACCCACATCCTAGTCCCGAAACACAATGAATGGATCGTACCATTGCGATCCTCTCGAAAAAGAACACAAGTTTGACTAATCACTTGTCAAAAATGGACACCCGATGATAAAGATGGAAATCAACGTTAACTCCCAAAATGGCCCTCACGGGGCCCGAATTAGAATGCGGAATTCAAGCGAGTAGACTACGCCAATGCAATACCCTTGGAAAAACACCCAAAAATGACTGCTCGCACTCCCCAAATGGACGTCCGATGAAAAAGTCGTGAAACGTTGCACGCAGCTCAAGAGACAGGCCGTGGGGCCCACCCCTCAACTTCGGCCTCAGCGCCTGAAACCACCCTAAAAAGCTCTGCCTCGGTGCCAGGGTGAAAATGACACTAACGGTGCTCAAAATGGACATCAGACACGTCCGCGCCGTCCAAAACAAGATCCCTGGGAAAAACGTCAATTCGCTTAAAGACACGTCACACCTCCGTGGACCCTCATTTCGAGAATTAAAAATTCTTGAAACCATCTCAAAACGTTCCCCTCGACGAGAGGTCCATGCTTCCACTGATGGCATGAAAAAAGGACGCTCTTAGTTGAAGATACGAGCATCCGATGTTGGAGGGGAAAACCCCCTTGGGCCGGACTGGCCCGGTCCGGCCGGTCCGCCCAGCAGGCCCGCGGCCCAGCTGCAGTTCCGGTCGCCACGGCCCGCTGGCTGCAGCCCGCTGCCACCGACTGGCCGACAAGGCCGGTCCTTTCCATGCGGAGACCCGCATGTGGCAGATCTCTGTCCAGCCGCGGGGTCGCACAACGCGACCCCGGTCTCCGCTCCGCCGCGGAACGCCTCCGCCTAGCGCCGCTCGCCGTCCGCGAGCCCCGACCGACACCGAAGCCCCCCCCCCCCCCAGCCGCCTCCTCCGCTGAAGGCCGCCGCATCCCCAGCCAGCCACTACCACCTGTACCCTGGTCCACCGATCCGCCGCCGCGCCGAAGCTCCCCGGACCACCGCGCGAGCCGCTGGAAAACTCCAAAACCCGCAAACTTTGGCGGGCCTTTGCGATCATCTCCGAAAACGGATTTCCATTTCTAAAGAAGTGATGGAAAGAACAGAAAAAATACTACTCATTCATGGTCTTTTATTTCAAATTCAATGGAAAATCGATAAAACAAATTTCGGACGAACATGGTGCGGGAAATTAAAACGAAAACGACAAATCCTGCCTCTTGGGTGATGCCTGGAGCTTCACGGAGAGTCTGCCGCTGTGCCGCGCCTCGCCGAAGTTGCCTCACCGGAGCTGGAGGAGGAGAGGGAGGGATGCCGCATGCTACTGTCCAGGCGAGGAAGAAGATGAGGGAGGGGTGGGTTAAGTGTTTAAATAGAAAACACTTAACCACCTGCCCGTCGGCCCGAACCCGAACTCCCGACGGGGTCGGGATTAAGCCTTCCCTAGGATAAAAACCATGCTCTAAATGCAACATCAATATCAGAATTTTAATCTGAGACCCCGTTCAAAAGTTATAAAACTGAATGCCCAAAGCTGCCAAATTACGAAAACACCCCTGGGGCCATTTTTCATAGATGACCCGCGCCCACGAAACATACACCCCTCCTAGAATAAACGGCACGTTCATGACTCAACGGTGCCATTGGTTTTCTAATCTGAGCCACCATTTAAGAGATACTTGAGTTCCATTATTAAATTAATAAATTAATTAATTTAATTATCCTTTTAACGTTCTGAAAGCGGGCGAGGGGTCCAAATGTCCCGCACCGACATGTTTTATGTCGTTCATAGGGTAAAACCCCATTCCGGACCCATCCTTAAACTCAGATCTATGATCCAAAACACCGTTTAGGAGTTATCCCATTTATTTTGCGTTTCCAGTGTGAACGCACTGAAAATTTAATTCCGGCCACATCGGGGATCAGAATCGCACGCCGTCTGAAGGCGCTGCTCTGGGATATCATCAAAAAATTTCCAAAGTTTTTCACAGCAAAAACCAGGTTCTTACATCACTCCCTCCCTCATGATTTTCATCCCCAAAAAGCAAACCAGGGAACAACTCAGGGTACTAAGCCCACACCTGGCTCTTCTGTACCCAGAAGAACTCTTGCACAGTGCCACGTCACTGCACATAGACCAATGGATTTGATCTGTTCACGCGAGGTCGGCCATTGCCGATGATGTTCATAGAGGCACGAACACATATCCTCAGGTACGTCACGTGGGAGATCTCATGCACCCACTCTAGAGTTTGGGTTTAGGGAAAGGCGGTAGGGAACCTCACCATCCCTTTTCACATTCTCAAATTGTCCAAAGGACCTCGGGGGTAGCTCCCCTCCCCGACTGAACCTCCACGTCGCACGCCGCGATTGGAATCACGGTCCGCTCCTAGAACAAGGCCTGGTGATTCCCTCCTTCAGAATATCCATATGGTGAAACACCCAAGGATATTTGGTCACGCAAGATTTTACAGTCGATGTCTCGAAACCAAGACTCTCTTACATGCTCAGAAAGCGATGGAGTCGACACCATTGACTAAAGAAAAAGTTCCTACACCTTTTTTTTCATACCAACACAGGGTTAAACCAACGCCCTGCGCCACCCTGGTAACACCTCAAGCAAGGAGCAGGGAGGAAATCATTTCACACACAGAGTCTAACAATTCTACTGCAAAAGGTTCAAGATTTTTAGAGTGTACCTCTTATCACCTCATGCTCCGTAGGATCATAGACATCCAAAGCTTGTGGCTGTCCTCAGTCCCAACTGTCAGCTCCCGGAGCCTGTCATGGACCGCCTAGTGGTGATGAGAATACCTCATAAAGCCGTCCCCCACTACCAGCTCCTCCCGCTCCTCTACTAGCACCTCTTCCTTGGGTACTACTCTGATCATGGCACTGCCTCCGTCATGGTGGTGCACCTGCTGCCTGCCTGAAGCTCTCTGCATGCCTGGTCAGTCAGTCCCATGCCAGGTGACCTCGCCCATCGCAAGCATAGGACCGACTCTCTTCGGGCCTCACTGGTGCCCTCAGGCGCCACTATGGTGTATGACCACACCCCTGAGTCCGGTTATCGGAAAGCCACCTACGTCGAGGTCCTACTTGCCGACGCCCACTAGCTGTGGCAGAAGTCTCGACTCTAACATTCCTGCTGCCACCACCAACTCCAAAATGTGACAAGATTCTCTCTATCACCAGCACCTGCTCTAGCACCTCGGCATATGTGGAAATGCCCAAGGGTACTATGATAGCACAGATCTCGTAGTGGAGACCCTGCTCAAACTTTCGCGCTCGAATGTTGTCATCATGGACCAAGTCCGGGTAAAAGCATACACGGTCTATGAAACTAGCCGCGTACTTGGCCACTGTTATCCATCCCTGCTGAAACAGCAGGAGATCCTGAATTTGAATGGAGTGCAAGAAGGAGGGGAAAAACTCCTCACAGAACAACAACTGGAAGTCGCCCCATGAAAGCAACGACTTGTCAAGAAACTGAGTCACCAGACTCCACCAATGCCAAGCTTCTCCACGAAAAGGTTGGCTTCCAAACCCCCTCTATGATCTTCCAGCGTCTTCACAAGACTGAAAAGGTGATCCACTACCTCGAGCCAAACCTCTGCTGCCTGAGGGTCTGGCTCACTACTGAACCTCAACGGTCTCTGCCGCTGGAACTCACAGAGCATGCTCAACCTACGCTCAAGCTCAGCCTACTCTGATGAAGCTGTCTGCTGCTCAATAGGTGGGGGTGATGCTACTAGCCCACCTGGAGAAAGGGGCTCACATGATGGGTCCTGGATTGAGGACTCGTAGCTCACAGGGTCATCATCACGAACCCAAGCTGGTATCCTGGTTGTCTGTCCTCATGGAGACATCCGAAATATTATCAAGGAGTGTCGTAGTCAGATGAGCATATATGTATATACCAATAGCAACGATGGGGAGCTGACTCAATAAAGATAGTAAAAGACTCAATCCTATGTGATGCACAAACCAATTTGTTTCCCTGCAACAAGTGTCTCAATATGCCGAAACGACAAGTGGGTTATCAAGGTCCTGGTGAATGGATATGTCGGCTGCCACACCATCACTGGACTCCCTAGCCTGAGAGTCACTCTCGAGACACATTAACACTGTTGCCCTATATCCTAACCTCTTACTTTTTAGGGACGTCCGAACAACATCCCAAGGAACGAACCACATCTGATACCTCTTTATCATGACCCGACCCTACCCGGGCTCGAGACGCAACTACCCCAAGCCCACCTCCATAGGCCATGGGCTGGCGACCAGCGCCGAAGGCATAACAACTCGGGGAGGCCTTTTCTTAAGCACCTGTACACACACACACGCAGCACACTCAATGCAAAAGTGCAGAGTAAAAAGAATAACAAAGGGAAACTGTTATAAATAAACCACAATTTGTATCGACCTCTAAAAGTAAAAAGTACAAGCTGAAGGTAACTGAAAAAGAAAAGGGAAAAAACATGCGCCCAACCAGAAATGTGCCACAACCCAGCAATAGGTAAACAAAAGAAAAGAGCTGGTAGGGTCCCCCACCTAGAACCCGACTCTGACCACCACACGCAGTCCAAGCTCCCAAGATCCTAAGATCCTCTGACATAATGACCAACTTTTTCATCATCTACAAGGGAAAACGAAGTGTGGGAAAATCCCAAGCAGGGGTGAGTATAAAAATACTCAGTAGGATACCCCGAAGGCTCGAGGGTGCAATAAAGGATGTACCTAAGGGTGAGAAGTAGAGGAAACAGGGAAAAGTAAAGGAGTACAACCGAAAGTGCAGTAAAGAGTACAATAGAGAGTCCAGCTCAACCCAACAAGAGAAAGGAGGTAGACTCATCCAGACACAAGGAGCTGGAAACGGTGAGAAGATGAACTTCTCGTCGAGTCTTCGCTACCTATAGCAGGAGAGTAGATTCGTCCAACCACGAGAAGCTAGACATGGAAAGCACGTGGCATACCTCGCGCGTCTTCACCTCTCCTGGAAGGAGAGTAACCAAACCCAAGAAGTGAGTACTGGAACAAAGTATATACATATGTGTATTCTCAACAATAAACACAAACAAGATCGTAAGGGGATATCCATCCCGTAGCTCAGCCCATGAAAGAAAGTAGCCAACAGACCCAGAAGTAAAGACCATCGATGCCCAGCATCCCGAACGTCTACCCCGAACTACAAGTCAGGGGCTCAATCATTGCACCTTGACACTATCCACTTTGGGTGGCACTGAATCACCTGCACGGTTTTAGGTCACGTCCCAAGGACGCGTCTCGGTGGGGAAAGTGCTCCTCGTACTTGGGAGTTGTGGGGGAACATCAAACCACAACTCGTCACTGCCCCGCAGTCGAGGGGTCTCCTTAAAGTCGACAGGCGACCCCCTGCCCAGCCCTGCGGGAGGGTCCCTGGAAGTTGACGGGTTCCCACTATAGGGAGACCCGGAAAGAGTCGATAGGTGCCACACTACCCAGTCCCGTAACAGAGTAATACACTGGAGGGAAACCCGGATAAAGTCGGTGATGGGACCACTACCCAACCCAGCTGGAGGTAACCCGACATCGGGGACCACTGCCCAGACCTGTAGGAGGTAAGCCTGGCTATGGGACCACTGCCCAGCCCAGCTGGAGGTAAGCCCGGAATTGGGGACCACTGCCCATCCCCACTAGAGGTAAGCCCGGCATTAGGGACAACTCCCTAGCCCCACTGGAGGTAAACCCGAAACTGCTCTAGTCATCCCTGCTGGATGGTACTGCTCGGTGAACACCGTTGTACTGGCCATCCCTGCTGGATGGTACAACTGGCGAGCCCTGCTCGAAACAACCTCAGCCCTGTTGGAAACAACCTCATCCCTGCAAGAAACAACATCAACCCTACTGGAAACAACCTCATCCCTACTGGAAACAGCCTCTTGGGTAGAGGATCGGTGCCCCCGTAAATTGTTGGTCACACTGAATCCATAAGAACTCTACCAGGGAACAATGAGCAACGGGAGAAACCCCCCAGGCCTCTCAGGGCGATCACGCTCCAATCCGTTGAGTCACTATCAAAGCAGACCAAGACAACTCATCCCAGAAAGTGTAAAAACTGCCACATTGTACGAGCACACGTAGTCGCAAACGGTGTTGTAGTCCAAGGAAAGGGGCACGACACTAAAACCCCTTACAGCTGAAGAAACAGAGGAACCAAACCATCTCTGCCGGCCAAAACCATCGAGAACATAACTAAGGGAAACCACTCAACCTTGAGGGTCAAAACCATTGAGAATAGTACCAGGGGAAAACTCAACCCTGCTGGTCAAAAAATGAGAACAAAGGGACCCTCTATGTCATGAGATGTCAAATGTACGTAAATCAGAGCACGACACGCACATGGGGCCCACACGACATGTGGCCCCAAGTCAACCCCAACCAAGCGCACAAATATTTTCAGGTACCAACATCCACATGTACCTCCAAGCATTTCTATATACTCCCAGAGTATACCGAGTTCCAGCCCAAAGGCTAACGTGCACACAGAACCCAACGTCAATGCGAAGGCATAACATAACAACTCCAACCTGCCACCTCAAAGGATAAGGCACAGTCAAACATGTATCTTTAATCCCCAACCTCACTCTCCCCGGAGTGCACACGATCACACGCCAAAGGTCCGCTACAAACACGGTAGAAGAACCACCACCGGGGCACCTTTCACATTTCTACATTTAATAAGATCACATAAGAGGCTCCACACAACCAAACAGATCGTACCGTTGCAATACTCGTGAAAAAACATGCGAGTTAGACTACTTACTTGCCTCAAAGGGATATCTGAAGGAAAATTCACCAACACCGCCTCACGCCCGAACGACAACCCGTGATCCCGAGCTTCGGCCCCGAAAACAGTCAGGCGCAATGCACCATTGTGATCCCCTCGGAAAAACACGTCAAAAGGACTACTCACTTGAGTGGAATAGATTTCTGGAAAAAATATGCATTCCGATGCACCGTGCATGAGCAGTGCTACGTGGGACCCGCATCCCGGTCCCGAAACACAATGAATGGATCGTACTATTGTGATCCTCTTGAAAAATTAAACAAGTTCGACTAATCACATGTCCAAAACGGACACCCGGAGATAAAGCAGGAAATCACTGTTAACTCCCGAAACGTCCCTCGTGGGGCCCGCATTAGCATGTGTAATTAAAGTGGGTAGACTACGCCAATTCAATGACTTCATAAAAACACCCAAAAATGATTGCTCGCACGCCCCTAAAGGACATCCGATGAAAAATTCATGAAGTGCTGCACGCAGCTCAAGAGACGGGCCGTGGGGCCCGCACCTCAACTTTGGCCTCAACACTTGAAACCACCCTAGAAAGCTCTGTCTTGGTGCCAGGGTGCCACTGCCACTGACGGTGCTCAAAACAGACGTCATACATGTCTGCGTCGTCCAAAACAAGATCCCCCGGAAAAACATCAATTCGCTTAAAGACGTGTCACGCCTCCGCGGACACTCGTTTCGGGAATTAAAAATTCCGAAAACCATCTCAAAATGTTCCCCTCAACACAAGGTTCGTTCTTCCACTGACGACAAGAAAAATAGACGCCCGTAGCTCAAGATACGGGCGTCTGAAGTTGGAGGGGGAAAACCCCCTTGGGCCGGACCGGCCCGGTCCGGCCGGTCCGCCCAGCCGGCCCGCAGCCCAGCCGTGGGTCTGGTCCACTCCGCTGCGGCCCGCTGGCCACGGCCCGATTCCACTAACCGGACAACAAGTCCAGTCCTTTCCACGCGGAGGCCCGCCTGTGGCGGGTCTCTGTCCAGCTGCGGGGTCGCATAGCGCGACCCCGGTCTCCGCTCTGCCGCGGAGCACCTCCGCCTGGCGCATCCGCCTGGCGCCGCTCGCCGTCCGCGAGCCCCGGCCGACACCGAGTCCCCATTGGCTGCCTCGTCCGCTGAAGGCCGCCACGCCCCCATCCAGCCGCTTCCGCCTGCACCCTGGACCACCAAGCCGCCGCCGCGCCGAAGCTCCCCGGACCACCGCGCGAGCCGCTGGAATACTCCAAAACCCGCAAACTTCCGCCGGCGTTTGCGATCATCTCCGAACTCAGATTTCCATTCCGAAAGAATATATGTAAATAACATAAAACTTTCTACACATTCATGGGATTTTATTTCAAATTCAACGGTATATCGACGAAAAAAATATTTAGGATGAACATGGTGCAGGAAATTAAAACGAAAACGACAAATCCTACCTCATGGGCGATGCCCGGAGCTTCACGGAGAGTCTGCCGCCATGCCGCGCCTCGCCAGAGCTGCCTCACCAGAGTTGGAGGAAGAGAGGGAGGGCTTCCGCCTGCTACTGTCCAGGTGAGGAAGAATATGAGGGAGGGGGTGGGTTAAGTGTTTAAATAGAAAACACTTAACCACCTGCCCGTCGGCCCGAACCCGAACTACCGATGGGGTCGGGATTAATCCTCCCCTAGGAAAAAAACCACACTCTAAATTCAAAGGCGGTCTCAGAATTTTAATACGATACCGCGTTCAAAAGTTATAAAACTGAACGCCCGAAGCCACCAAATTACGATAATGCCCCTGGGGCCATTTTTCATAGATGACCCGTGCCCACGGAACTTACACCCCTCCTAGGGTAAACTGCATGTTCCGGAGTCAACGATGCCCTCAGTTTTCTAATCCGAGCAACTGTTTAAGAGATACTTGAGTTCCACCATTAAACGAATAAATTAATTAATTGAATTATCCGTTTAACATTCCAAAAGCAAGGGAGGGGTCCAAACGTCCCGCACTGTAACGCCCCGACCCCAGCTACCCAGAGCCGGTGCGTTACTTCGTAACATTGGCATGATCACAGAAGATCAAGTCTCGAAAGACCGATTAGTTTAGTAGCCTTGGAAACACTAGATGCATTCATAAGTGTTACATTACATCATAATGTGAAAAACTAATAATAAAGTCTTCATAGTCCACACTCATATCCTCTTCTGACTATCCCTGCAGGTCATTCATAAAATACTTCTTCACATCCTGGAAAATATGAAAACATTGAAAGGGGTGAGCTCAGATTCTTAGTAAGGATAACAATATTGCAGAAGCTTTCATAAATAAACATAAAAATTTAAGGCAATGTATAACTAAAAAAAAGCCTTTTAAACTTGAACTTCAACATAATATGGAAAAAGTAAAATGAGATAATGCCATATACTTCTTCACATGGATATTCTACTGGTCGAATAATCACATGCAATATCAATAACCACTTTTATAATGATGGAATGCATAATGCTAGACTATCATAACCACGTAGCCAAGGCCTCGTGCCAAGACCACAAATAAGATTTTGTCAAGGCCTCGTGCCAAGACACTAGTTTGTCTCATGAGACCTGCCGATGCATTGAGGAGCTATAGCGGGCTCCACCCGTCACTTATTATGTCCAATGCATTCCTCATATGAATAGGTTTAAACATATCATAAACCATAACATAATCGTATCACATAAAACATGCGTAAAGGAAACATAACATTTCCACATTTCAATTACAAGATGTCAATACAACACATTGATATAATAAAAACGCTTTCAAAACCATTTTCAATACCAAAATAAAAGCAAGTTAAAACTTTGTATTTATTTTTCATTAAAAAAAGTGATGGCTTGTAGAGGAAGCCGAAACTCAAATAATGGTCACGGCGGCGGAGAAGTCATTGTCGTAGCATAAGTACGGAAAGGAAAACATTCCCTTTTTGCCGTTTAGTAAAACGCTTCATATAAAAAAGATTCATTTTGAATAAATATAAAAGTCAAAGGGGTTTATACACTGTATAAAAGAAAGTTGTGTATAAAACCAAATATGCCTCAATGAAAGGAGATTGAGACAAAGTCCTTAAAAATATCATTTTTAAAATAAAATAGATCTATTATGTGTATTCAATATAAGTACACATAAAGAAAGTACAAATACAGGATAGGACATAATAATATCATGACATAATTTGAAAGTAGGAGATTAACCCAAAGAATGGAAGTTGGGTTAAGAAGTTCCCTTACCTTGTGTCCGACTTGACTCAACCATTCTTTAACCTCCTGAATAATAATCTAGAGTTAATATCTACCTTATTAAGAACCATTTTAAATTTCATTATCCTTTTTATATCAATTATTACAATGTTATGAACATTATGTAATTATTTAAGTTAATAACGGTCGTTTTGTCGATCTTTGGTACTTAAGTCAACAATAAACTTCTTATAATTACAAGTTGTTCATGTGGTAGAATATCCATTATATACAGAATTATATTCATGATTTAGATGTCATATATATCTTATATATCCAGTATATACATTCATTTATAATATTACGTAACATTTAGAGGTAAGAAATGAAATGCACCGTTCATGGAGACGGTAAGCCGTACGTACGCATGAACGCTACTTTCATTTCAATTTCATATTTAATGGAGCGAAATCATAATAATATAAATGTATAATATAGTTCCATTATAATATAGTGTATAATACCATTTACTCCATCCTTTATACATCCCACATATGGCATTAACGATTCAAATCACTTTGAGGGGGCGGTAGTCCGCACTTCCTAAAATGAAATTATCGCGTTTTACCCATAATAGAAATCATAAAGTATGCCATAAATGAGAAATACAGAAGGATAAGTAAAACATAAACATATTATATATCATATATAAAAATAGTGACATCTTAATGGCCACATTTGAAGGTGTTATATGAGTGTTGAACAATCATCATTTCGTGATGCAGAAATTCGCCATCCACAGAAACCGTATGTTCTTTAACCATTAGATGTAGGTGTGTGTAAGTGTAGCTCGAATCCTTATTATAAAAACATCCTAGTATATTTAGGATACTGGTGTTGTTACAAAAGAAATGAATAAAAAGAGTTTAGGGGGTTGGAGAAGAAAAATAAAACAAAACAACATTAGAGAAGACATTACCTCAAAATCGGGTAACTCTTTTTGATTTGAGCCAAAGGCTTCCTTGGGAAGAGTTCTTCCCAAAGTGAGGCTTCTAGGATTAAGAGGGGGAAGTTGTGAGAGTATTTGGGAAGAGTTTTTTCGAGCCAAATGGCTTGAAAGTGTGAATGAGGTGGTAGAGGTGGGGGCCTTTTATAAGTGGAGGGGAGGGGCACTCTTGGAAAGTAAAGAAAAGTCACTTTATTATAAAATGTGTTTCGGATTTTAGAGGTCCCACACTTATATTATTCGAGGATAAGATGATAGGGGTTCTAAATATACTCATCCAATAGGTTTTTGACAAGTGTAAGCTTTGGATTTTATATTATCTTTCCATTTTATTTAAATCGTTAAATAATGAGTTCATCGCTACATCATCATGATATCATAATTAATTTAATTTATTTAATGTCTAAAAATTATAAAAAAAATACTATGATGTAGGAAATCTTTTTAGATTTCTAATTAATATTTATAGTCAAAATTTGGACTTGTGTAACCCCACTTAAAAACTCTTTTAGTAAAATAACTCACGTTTGTGTCAATTTAATTTTAACATTAAATAAATATATATTAATGTCATTTTCCAACCAAAGTGGCTCCATGGGGTCCCAAAGTTGACCCATGGGTTTTCTTGGTCGTACATGACTCATCCAATAGGAGTAGGACAAGTTTCAAGCTCATATCATATTATTAAAACATTGTTTTTACCTTAAACTACACTAATTACCTCTAATCGCGATTAAGAACTTAAAAGTTACTATTCACCAAAAAATTATTTTAATCTCATTGAACCACATTTTACTTCTTAATGACAACCATGTATGTCGGATTTTTGAAAATCAAATCACAGAAGTGGTAATATTTCATTTAAACGAAAAATCAGTAATTTAACTACCACTTAGTGGTTTCACTATTCATCAAAAATTGAAGTTTTTCAGAACAATGCCAAAATTTCACCCTAAGCTATAATTGATATTCCGAATTCAAAAATGATTTCTATTTTACAAAATTCCAAACTTATAAGTTGCATTAATTAATTTTATAATTAATTCCCGCTGTCACAACAAATAGCGTGTTTTTAAGAAACAATTTATATCAAAAGATTGACAATTGTTTATGTCCAATTTCAAAGTGAAATTAATTATAATGACCACCATTGGATAAAATGGTAAAAATATATTCTAATTATACTTTAAAAACACTCAATATTATAACTTATCACTATAAATTATTTTGATTAAAAAAAAAATTTATGTATTTTTCACTATTCATAAAAATTTTGAAGTTCTCAGAAAGTTACAAAAAATTCAACATAGGCTAATTTCAATATTAGGAATACAAAAATGAAGTCCATTTTGAAACATAAAATTTCTATAAATTTATTAAGTGGTTATTACTATTCATAATGACTACTTTGATTAGTTTCAGTGTGTTAGAACTCGATGTTGCGTACAATGCAAGCTATTACATTATTGAATGAGAAGCATATCGTGGAAGCTCGGGGTGTTACACGCACCGACATGTTTTATGTCATTCCTAGGGTAAAAACCCCATTCTAGACCCATCCGTACACTCATATCTCTGATCTGAAACACTGTTTAGGAGTTATCCCATTTATTTGGCATTTCCAGTGTGAACGCACTGAAAATTTAATTCCGGCCACACTAGGGCTTGGAATCGCACGCCGTCTGAAGGCGCTACTCGAGGATATCATCAAGAATTTTCCAAAGTCTTTCAAAGAAAAAACCAGGTTCTTACAAGTCCTCTTTCATATGGAAATCTTAGGACCATATATGATGATAGAAATGGGATGCATTGTAGTTTTGAGGCAAAACTGACCAAGCATTGATCATATCAACCTATGATGTGAAGTGAATCATTATATTCCTATTATTCATAAAACCCACAATATCCATATATTGTAAATACCAAGATCAAAAATCAATCCTTTCAAAGGTTTCCACTAGATGACACATCGACACAAAGTAATCAACCAATTTTTGATTAAGAAGCGAAAAAGATTCATTGAACTTTGTAGTCAAAATCTGATGATTAGGGAATTTGTTGTATATCTTGGGAACCTCCAAACACAGAGAGAAATTCATGAACATATGAAGAAGCTCAGGGGAAGATAATGGGGAGAAAACAGATGCCTCTGCTTCCCCATTAAATAAAGCAGTTTTGACATCCATCTTTCCAATCTCATTGTCATTATAAGCTGCTATAGTAAGTAGGATTCTGAAGGATTTAAACATAGAAACTGGTGAAATTTTTTTATCATAGTCAATTACATGATTATTTTTAAACACTTTAGACACTATTAATTCTTTATAGGTATTTACTTTACCTTCCATGCCTAGATTTCTCTTGAATACCCATTTTTACCCTAAGGGATTTATATGAACCAATGCATCAACAAGAACCCAAACATGTTTGTGATACATGGAATCTATTTCAGAATTTATGAATTCTAGCCATCTTAATGTTTCTGATCTTTCTAATGACTCTTTTTAAAATAGGTTCATAAATTTCAACCAATAATGAGGTACCATCCTTAGTGACTAGAAAACCATATCTCTTTGGTTATCTTACCTCTCATATGATCTTATGTAGTATGTATATTTGAACAACTTCTTATTATTTGGGGACCTGTGGAAGCTATTCATATACCAAATATTGTGTATCTTGTGCATCAAATTCATCTGTGTGAATATTTATCCCACTATCCATTTTGAGGTTGTTTCTTTGTCTCAAGAATGAATGCTTATCTGATGACAATCAAATTATTGTTTTAGTGTTTTTATAACTTGTATCCTTTTGTTTCCATGGGATACCCTATAAAGATTCAAATTGTTCCCCTTGCTAATAGTTTGTTTTCTAAGAATTAATTAAAATAATCCTCTCAACACCATACCCATGTATGATACAAAACAAATAAAACATGAAGGGGATTCTATTTTCCTCTTTATTTGGTACAAGGTTTATGTTTATGTCATTGTTTTTAATGCATATCCAAAAAGGATAATGGAATATTTTCATGACTCATCATCATATTTAAAATTTCTATCTAGGTATGATTCCTCCTTTCAATAAAATTATTCAAATATGGTTTAAAAGGAGGAGTGAGTTGAGATAGAATCCCAAGCACCCTTAAAAAGTCGATAAACACATGGTTAAGATATCCACCCCCTCAATCTGATAAAATATTCTTTATCTTATTTGAAATTTGATTATATACTCCAATCTTGAATTTATTGAATTTATCAAAAGTATGTAGATTTATACCTCATAAAGAATACATAACCATATCTACTCAAGTCATCAATAAAAGTTATGATGTAAGAATAACCAACTCAATATTATACTAGAAAGGGACCACACACAATAGTGTGTACTAATCCAAGAATCTTGATGTCCCTTTCACCTTATATACTGAATGGAGGTTTTTTAATATTTCCTTGTAAACAAGAATGAAAAATTTCAAGTAATTTTAGCTTAGAATTTTATAAATAACCATCTCGGAAGATCATATTCATATGATTCTCATTTATATGGCATGGGTTGTGATTCAATAGCTGGGTCTAATATTAGTTCTGAAAACATGATCCATTTTCCACTTTCAATACTTGGTTTTATAATTTAATACATAAAGAATATTATTTAAAATTCCCATATAATAAAATATTTATTATTTTGAAAAGATACAAATTTTACTTCAAAAAATGAAAATAAAACCATATTTATATTTGAATTGTACATAAATAATGTTCTTGGTAACCATTGGTATATAATAACAATATTTTAAAATAAAAAACATTCCCATTATAATTGAAAGGTGGTAGTCACCAATGAGTAGAGAAACTAGCCTCACATCATTAGAAGCTCTAAAATCCACCTCTTATCTAGAAATCCTTCAAAATATAATTGGTTCTTTCATTTTGATACAGATGTGATTACCACAAGATATATCTAATAACCAATTTGTAGATATTTAAATATTACACTCGATAACGAACAAACCTTTATGTTCCCATTTCTTCTCAGTGAATTTTCTATTCTAGTGGTCTGACATGCCACATGAAAAGAATATTGACTCTATTTCCATACCCTTCCACTGTATATTCTTATTATTAGAAGGATTGTTCTTAGGATCCATAGATATATTATGAGTCTTGGGCCCCTTATCCTTGTTATTCATTTTCATATTCAACATTAGGACCGTGGGTTTATTACTCCCCCTGAATTTATCTACTTTCAAAATCAATGTAAGATGTTCTGAAAGATTCTTCTCATGATTTCTCATATTATAATTAATAATAAAATTTTATAAGGTATTGGTCAGTGATAAATGTCTTATATCTATATGTAACTCATCTAGGAATTTAATCTCTAAGATGTAAAAGCATTCAATATAGCTAATAATCCTAACTACATAAGTCCCAACTCACATAGACTCTAAAAGACTAGTCGTAGACAAAGAAATGGAGATCTCATATCTTCCTTGTCGCACCTTTTCTTAATAGAGATCCTGCAGGTGGGACATCTTGCTATACACATCCATGTCCTCATGTTCCTTAAAAATAAATTTGGTCATGGATAACAATATGAAAAATAGAACATCTTAAGCATCATATAAATGTTTCTCGGAGAGATAAAAACTCCTCATCAGTAGCCTTGTTTTTAGGTATTTTATAAATTGTTTATTCAAGTACATATTTTTTCGTTTCATTGTGAAGGATGACCTATAAATTCCTTTTCCACTATTGGAAATTTGTACTGGTGAGAAGGTTTTTCTTTTCACATATAGAGACTAGTGAAATTTTTGCTATCATTTTTATTATTTTTCATACAAATAAGATGAGAAGGTATTTAGTACTTTAGTAGATAAAATTTTGAGAAATAAATAAATATTATATTTATTAATCACCCACTATTTTATCAAAAAACTATATCCCACACCATTGGATTTGGAATATCCTATTTTTTAGAAATTATAGTAGAAAATATTGATATTCTCCTTCCCATTAACCAAAATTTGGTTGGTGACAAAACATGAATGGTTTTAGTTAGGTATTAAAAATTCATACTTCATTAACTCATGCTTCATTGATCTTTTGATTGGACACCCCAATATAGAAGTCATTAAATTGGATTTCTTCATTGCATCACTCTGAGTTACACCAAGTTCTATTTTGGTAGTCAACCCATGATGTAAACTATGTTATGTAAACCCAAAACATCATGTTAGAGTTCCCTGATAATTTAAATAACCCAAATTTTTCTAGTCAGACAATTTGAACTATGATTCGATTTTAAGTAAAGTAGTATAAGGATATAATAAAATAATATATATTATTGATGGATGTTAACCTTTTATGCCTAAATTTAAAATTATGATATTTATTATATTCTTGAAAATATTAAGTGTATTTTCTTATGTTATTAACCAACTCATATATAATATTTATGCAAAAGAAAATTTATTTAATTCTATCTTTCATTCTTGCAAATTCATTAATTCTTGTGATCATGAAAAAACTTATATAATGAAATAACCATGATAGTTGAAATAAAATAAGATAATAAAATAGTATGATCATAAGATTTTAATAATATCCAGTTTATCAAAAAGATAATAAAATAACTGTCAACCTTAAGGAGAAACACGTTGTACCAATTAAGGTTAATGTTACAGCTTTCGAGCTATCTACCTATGTATGTATCATGTATTGGCTTCACCCTTCCATAGAACTTGATCCAATGCCACTAGCCTAGGATCAACATCCATTACATATGATTTTACTCACACACATGTGAGGGGATACCATTTTACCTAAAAACATAGATGGGAATGTTTCCCCATATATAATGAGATGAGAGATGACACACCTGCCACAAATTTAAATTAATAATAAGTTAACTGAAACAAGTCAAATAAAAAGGCATAGTCTATTCTCATTATCATCCACATGCAGGTAACAATTTATGTATTTAATAAAACTAACATTCAATTATTAATTATTCTTATTTAAGATAATTCCTGCTCAAATAAATTACTTATGTTCATTAATTAATTAATTATTTTATTTAATTCTCATCCAAATTTCCCTATCATTCTTATCCTTTATAATATTAATCAAAATAAATAAATTTTTATAAAATTAATTGTGTTGATAAATGTATCTTTGAGGAAACACAGTGAATACTAGTCCAAATGTACACAATATGTAGTATAATTTTATATTGCTTACTCTTATGACATAGGGCATACACAAATTATCTCATACTTTAATGACATGTAATATTAATATAATGATTACATGAATTGCTTGATTTTTCTGTAATGTGTTATGCTTCAATGCACATAAAGTCATATCTATCAAACAAATCATACAAGATATGAAGATCTGAACATTTTGTAAAAATTAATTAAACACACACACACACACATATATTAAAACCCATCAAATGGAATTTATTATCAACATAATGACCACACACAAGCACATGTCAATATGGTTTACATAGTTTCATAAAATAATTTTAATTATGTAAAATTTAGTATAAATACAGAATGTGTACAAGAAAACTACATGGTGTGTATGTCTCTCACCATCTATATGAAGAAAACCCCTATAGACTCAACATGTAAACCATACCTCCAAAAAAATTTAGTACGCATTTTTTGGTCTCTATGTTATGTGGTCACCAGGCAGGTAGGCCTTGTACAGAAATTAAAGGCCCTTATGTGACATAAAGAACATCACACAGTGTACTTAGGATACACAGTGTGTGCTCTAGTGGAATTTTCACTAGGATAGACCGATAAACCTATAGTGTAAGAAATTAAATTCACCGCATTTATTCAATTCACATAGTTTGAATTAATTCAGAATTAATTTCTAGTGAGATAAACGTTAGTTCATGACATGTAACTCTAGTTACACTTCCTGTACTCTTGTTTTCTCTAACTATAATCCTCAGCACCTCTAGGTGATATATTTCATTTTAATTATTTCATAAAATTAATTTATTTGATTATATAATTGATAAATGAAATAGAAAGAAGATAATATCACAATTATAATTAAAAAATGATTAAACATTAATTTAAAAATGATTGAATGATGTGTAAATCAATTAATGATCTTTACATAATTATAAAAAATTCTGTGATCCCTGTAATACCACATGTTAACTTTGGGTTCAATGGAAGTCTTTGATGGTTCATTCCCAACATTTCGTCTTTTTAAGATAAATTATTTATCTGATATCTACATGATGATAAATAAAATGACAAATGAAATTGAATCAAGGAAAATAGACAACATATAAAATGTTGGAACTAGATAGTTTACTGTCACATGTTATTTGTAAATAATTTTATCAATTTAAGAACAAAAATTCATGAATTATTTCTTCATTGACGGATCAGAGAATAGATCCACGTTGTACAATTTTTCTGTTGAATGAATCAAGAGAAAATTTCTTTTAGTTGTTATCCACACATGTTCTAGAAATCTCCAAACATCATCATAGGAATCTTCGGTGACTAGAATGATATATTCTATCACTTTTTTCCTCCTTTTATCACCACAAGAATCACTTCAAAATCATTCTCATTTATCTCTCTATAATTGGGAATTCTAGTTGGAAGAATATTCCTCTCCATTCATGGGAGTGTTATTGGTGAGGGGTCTCTCAAAAGCTTTAGAGGATTCTGTCCGAACTGTTTTGTGCCCAACAAAAAATGAATTGGTTGTGTTAAAAATGATTTAATTCATTTTAAATACCAATAGTGTTTATAAATAAATATTTTTACAATTTCTCTATAATATTTATTTAATCCTTTGTGGAACCCCATTTATAAATTAATAATAATACTATTATTTCCTTGACATGCGCTTGACATGGGACTTTAAATAAATTTTATTTCATGAAATAATATTCAATATATATTATTTATCACTAGGCCTAAAAACTAAATCCTTAATTCCTCCATAATATTTATTCGTCCTTTAATAATGAATACTTATTTAATAAATAAATATTATTGTATTATTAACCAATAAATAAATAGATATTATATTCACTATATAAAAAATAAATATTTATTAAATATTTTTCTCACATTATAGTCTCTCAAATAAGTGGTGATATAATATATTCGATCAAGAATAAATGAATAGTTATTAAACCATATGTAGGGATAATATTTATTTAACTTTTTAAATATAAAATAATAACATATTATTTAACTACTATTTAGGATACACTTAGTGTGTGAATCACTAGGCCTCTTTCTCAATACCATTAGGTGAAGCATCCTAAAGTCCAATGATAACATCTAGGAACATGATAAGGAACGCATATAGAAATACATTAACTAAACACCAATATAATAACTCATACATAAAATTACTATGTAATATAATCCATTTATCAAGATATCTCTAATCAAGTGGGATGCATGCCAGTGCAATAAATCTATGTGCTCAATGTCTCTTTCATTGACCTCATAGAAATAAAATTTTCCAATATAAGACCTTGGAAATGGTTTTATTTAGGCTATATAATATCCATCAATGGGATTAAGATATCCACTTCCATTAAAAAATAAACGAGATGAATCCTTTCTTGCATTTTTCATTAATGCAATATTACTCGTTAGGCATCCAACACATCCTACCTCTCCACGAACATATTTTGTCACTGTTTTTTTTCAAAATATCGAAGTACAAAACATATAATTATAATCAATAATAATATTAACGTCTAAGTATCATTAAACACATCCACATATAGGAACATTCAATGCCACATATAAATGTGGATTTCCTACTAGCAAGTCTTATTCTCATTGTATCAAACATTGGATATTACCAAGGGAGTACACCATGAGAAGGTGCCTCCAAGACTTATCTGTCTCCACCCCTGATTGCTTGTATCATTTATATCACTCAAATAATATCATCCGGCTATATAACATATATATTTATTATTAGTGTAATAGAACTTCTGGGTTCTTATCACAGTGGGGAACTACTATGACCTTTTAGTGTAACAACTACTCTTAAGACATTATCACATACTGTGTTGTGTAAAAGAAAAATCATGATGAAATAAAGAGTTTATTAATATTCAAAACAAAAAATACGTGTTATCATAATGAACACATAATTTGGTTCTAGAGAACCTACTACAGCAATATAGAAATGTTTTATGATACTAAAAAGTGACCAAAAAACACTAAAAATGGGTTTTGAATCTAAAACATTTTTTGCATTTGGTGAAATCCACAGCTTACTCTCAGAGGGAGGTTCCCACCATAATTTTATCATTATTGGTGAATTTTCAGAGGAGTATGCATACATTAGTGTTTGAGTAGGATTGTAGTACATATAAACCACATTTTCTTCTCTTTTAGACATGAAGATACATATATACTCAAACATGGAATGTGTTGTATGAGTAAGGATAACATTCAGAATTCTGCAGAAAATTTAATGGAATGAATTATTTGAGGAAAAAAGTTTATTGTTTCCAAAAAATTGTTACTTAGAGTAATGATTTGAAATGTTGGTTATCAGAGTCCTTGTGAATAGATACATCAACCACTACACCATAACTCATCTCTTATCCTAAAAGATAAATTATATTTTCCAAAAAACCCAAAAAAATCATAAACAGACATCCACTACAAAACATCATCCCTATGATAAAACCTATCTGACACCACTTTAACTTTACCTGAACCACTAGGACCCCTTGAGTGGTATTAAAGAGAGTGTTCCACCCCAAGACTATCTCCAAAAATTTAGGGGTTTATTACTAGCATTGAGTGATAATATCACACAAGATGGGATTCCACGTCCTAATGTACATGGAAAAAACATACATCCCCACATAAGATATAATATCAATGCAAGATATGAAATGTTAATGAAAATAATAGGTATAATTCATGAAATAACCTCTATAATACACAATCACATGTCTAGTGTAAGCCTAAAAATTAATAGGATAAAAATACATTCCAAGTAGAAAAAAAATTAAGAAGCCCTATTAATCACTAGAAGTGAAGAAGTTCTTTTAACATTAATCACCTAACACAGTCACCACCCACCGCAACCATTGCTCAGAATAAATTAGCTAAAAAAACCATTTCCACCATGAAACATACCTAACTATAAGTTATATCAAAAAGATAATACATTCTCAAGAGAATAAATAAATGAAGGTGTGAGTATATACATTCCCAATAGGATCCCCCCAAAACTACAATGAAATAATTAATGAAATTTCAGCTATACTATATTGAAATAAATGTAAGAGAAACTCAAAGGAAGAATAAGAATATTCATTAAAGATAAGAAATGAAGATATAGGAAAATGTTTAGTTATTTATATCAAACTACTAGTGAAAATAAAATAGCACTCTAAGAATCAAAAAAAACCTAAAATCCAGAAACCCACTTTTCTAATTTGAAATATAGTTGAGTATCCATTTAAATAAGTATATGTGGGGTATATCGACATAAGTAGAGGATATCATGCTATGATTGAGCTCCTATATGGGGGGAATAATGAATTCATAGATAAAGGATCTCACACAATGAGTATGTGGGGGAAATATTAACCCTATAAGATTTTAAAGAAGTGGATTCATTTCCCATAGTAGGTGGGGGAATAATTGAATCTAATGAGGATATGGGTGGTTTCATGAACCTTGAAACAAAAGTACCATCTGTTAGGAAGATTCAAATCCTGAGAACTCTCTAACCATCATGCATGAACCTAATAATCATCCCTATATGGAGAAATTCAAAATATTCCAATTAAACCTTGAAAATGGCCTTAAATATAAAAAAGTATGTATCTTTTGTGATCTATTGGAAAAAAATAGGATTTTATATTTAGTTTTCTGAATTGGACACCCAATAAAAAAGTTCAAACAATATACCCCATTCGAGAGAAAATATAGCAGATGGCTGACTCTTGGTTCATCAAATGGTTCAATAAGTGTGGGTGGATTCACCTATATGTGTCTGCATGGAATTTGAAACATAGAATAATGCATGGGTGTTTGGAACCCTTGATTGATACACATCCTTCTTGTGTGCAACACCACATGACAAGTTGGGTTGGGTGGTCCTCATATGAGTTAAGATGGGTGGTCCCAACCCAGAATAGTTGTGATGGCCCAGTTAGTCTCCCAACCAACTCATCCAACCCATTTTCTACAAATTTTGTGTCTCTCTATCCAATACCTTGGGGATTGGGTGGTCATGAACAATGGGGAATGTTCTATCCACCACAACATCTTGTGTTTCACTCCTCCATGGCTGTTGTCTGATTCCATGCTGACCACACATCATGGATAACCACTTCATGCCACTACCTCACCATTTACAAGGATATATTTGATTTAATATCCCACATTTGTGCTTGTAATCGGTGAAACATCCTCATTAAGCCCTTATGTCACCTCCTCCCACATACTAATCACCGTTCTGACCCACTCTATCATCCACCACCCGCTAAAGCCAGTAATCCATCATCACATAGAAGAGGAAATAAAAGAAAGGGGATTGATAGAGGGAGGATATGAGAGAGGGAGGGAGATGAGAAGAATAAAATAAACTTTTAGAATCAATCAACTCGTAACCCCATGACACTATATCTATTCCACATCCATCATATCAACCATGTGGAATAATATTAGGGTTTTACAATTCCACTGAAAATAGGGCACAACTTTGAGAACAAATTAGAATAATAAAAAAATAATTTTATCTAAAATAAAAATGATAAATAAATAATCAAATTAAAAACTCAAATATAAAATTCATTAATGAAAGTAATACTTTTATAAAAAATTTAAATTCTAATTCCATGAAAGACATTTCATAATAAATAAGGAATCTCTACTATGAAAATGGACCACTCACTGATGAAGGTTTCAATTTCATCTATTATCATCATTGATATTGAGAAGGTGTTCATAAATTCCTTCTAAAAATCTTATTTATTGGAACTATTAATTCCTTGGTATTATAAATATATCCCTAGGAATTATAGATAAATTTTTTATATTGGAATAATGTTTTGGTTTAGAGATTTCATTACCACTAATGTATTAATATATTACTATTAGAATTTCCATTTTCAAAATATATTTTTATCCATAAATGAAAACCAACCCCTAGGATTCATGGTGAAAATAGAAGTTATACCACCTATAGGGTAAAACTATAGAGACCATGGATTATCATACATTGATATTACATATTTTTTTGGAATATTCATTAAATTACCTAGGTAAAACTCTTGAAGACTGTAATAGTTTATTGACTTTGGAAACATAGTACACAATATTCTTATTTGGTGAAATATCTTTATTGTTTACCACAATGATATTACCATTTCGTTCTCTTCATAGACATACCCTATAAAACCCATTATTCATAACCCTGGGAAAGGAAAAAAAATAATGGTTGAGCTTAGATACTTAGTAAGGGTAAATATGCGAGATGCGTAAGCATAACATCATCCATGTAAACTATTTCATTAATCAAAAAATAGAGGATAGTAATGATGAATTCTAAGACAATCACCACATAAAATAGAGATGAAATCAGATGAATAGATCTGGGTTATGGATAAAAAATAATACTATAGTAAGGGTTACCTTTTCTTGTAAGACTATCAGCCACAAAATTTCCTTCCCTCTAGGTGCGAGTGATTGTCGTGCCATGACCAATGAGAATTATACATCTTCTAATAAAGTTGATCAAATCCCAGATAATATTACCCATACCATTTAGTGCCTATAAAAAAATTATAGAGTCTGATTCAACTACATCCAGACCAGTATTATACAATCTTCACAGGGAAGGAACACTATGAAGATATTTGACCTCATCCCCAAGAGAATTCGTTGGGCCATAGAAAGATCTGAAATTGAGCATAATCAATCCCCTAACATAATGAACCAAATCTCATAAACATGATTCATGACATAAATATTGGTAGTTCATAAGACATGAATCATAAGGATATCAGTAAAATAATCCATTACAGTATGAAATTGGAAAAAAACTAGTTTTATGGCATTCAAATGGGAATAGAAAATGTTATATCTGGGATACCAATGATGTCATTCATAACATCTTAGGCCTATTATAACCAACCATGTTCCTTCTTCGGGCTTCTACTGACCACCAACATACCTCATTTTGATCTTGGGTTTACCACCTGTGTACCCTCATTTTTTGGGCTTGGGATGACCATTCGTATACTCTATGAGATCGTATAAAATTTAGATATACCAAATGAATTGGAAGGATATATATATCCCACTGATCACATAATGAAAATTAGTATTTTTGTGTGCCCAAAAATCAAAAAACATCATCATATCATAACTCGTGAAATGAAATAGTTTACCTAAAAGATTTATAATATCATAAAATGTAGAAAATAGATAGGTTGCATAATAATTTCATCATATAATAACATATTAAAGTAAGTGGGTTTCACAATCATTTTTTCATGGTATAAACTATGGGAAAGAAATAAGTTTCATAAAAAACTTATCATCATAAATATAAACCATTCAGATAAAGAATAAGAATGGTGTGCTTGTTTCATATCCCCACTAAACATAAATTATATCAATGGATGTCATAATATATGGAGAAATATTTTGAAAGATTGTATGGAAAACTACTTAAGTAAGATAACATATTTTTGAAAATCCCTTTCTGTGAAATATTACATTTTAAAAATCCTTTTATTTTAAAATAACATTAAAAACTTATAAAAAATGATTTAAAAAATAATTTAAAAATAAATAATTTTTAAAATCCATTTATTTGAATATGATCTTAAAATATCATTTAAAAACATTTTTGGAAATATTTTTAGAAAAAAATGGTTTTGATAGAAAATAAATTTATGACCGAACAGATAAATAAAGTGATATTTTATTTAAAACATTTTCTGAATTATTTTAAGTACCAATAAGTGGGAAAATGGAACTATTACTTGAAGATATAATAAAAACAAAAAAATAATAAAATTCATGACAATTATTGAGATATGTATCATAAGGTTTTATTATTAGAAACATAGTCATAAACAATCTCATTAAAAGGATTGATTTTAACATAATGTAATTACCACTTTGGTAACTATTAATCATCAGCCCCATGAAGAAATAAAATAAAATGGGACATAAAAAAATCATGAGGATAAATTAATTAATTATATTATATATTAATGGGTCTATATATAAACCTCATTAAATAATATAGGTTCATATCATAACATATCTCTCAAAGAAGGAAACATGAGAAAAAAATATATTATCACCTCAGTATCTTTTGAACCATAAACCTGATTAATGATATATCCTTAAATGGACTTGTAAATTTATATAATTTTTAAGATAATCATCCTAAAATATATTCCTAGGATGAATTAATAACACATAGAAGAAATAGTTGGTGAATATAATATCTATCGTACAAAAGTAAAAAGTCAGGAAAAAATCCCTTAACATAAGTAATAACTTCCTTCATAATCATTCAACCCTCCGGTATGATAAATATAAGTTTATATTATATATATATATATATTACATAATAACACACACACACACACACACATATATATATATATATTACCTAATAATACTTATATATGTATATTAAAAAATAATACTTATATACATTTAATACCATATAGGATTTTTATGACATTTTATTACCCGTTTATTGACAATTCCATGTAATAGTTCCATTTTAGGTGACAACTACTTCATTTTCAGTATATATTTTTACCATTTTTTTTGTCCTCTTACTTTGACCATGGTTTCATAATCCCCAGAATTTAAACTGTGATATAAATATCCTATATATTCAATATATATTCATTTATATTGATATATAATATTTAGTGATATGAAATGAAATATAGTGTTCATAGAGAAGGTAGGTTGTAGGTATGCATTGACACTATTTCCATTTTCTTATCGTGCTGAAAGAAAGAAAAGTAAATGAAATATATATGTATATATATATATTGTCATTATATTATAATTTTTATGTCATATATATCACATATTTTTATTAAACTCATCCTTAATACATTCCTTGTAAAGTTTCAATGAATCACGACGCTTTGCAAAGTAGTAGTCCACTTTATACACGAATGATGTTATCTTATTTTCCAAAAGTTTAAAGAAAGAAGGTATGTGTTATATAATAATGATAGTATCATAATAGAATCATAAATAAGTAAAATATAATATATATAACATAAATACATTAGTATTCCCCACATTGAATGATAGTAATTGAATAATGAATGACATCGGTTCGGGAGGAAGCAGTCCACCGTACACACGAATGATAACTTCATAACACATTTGAAGGGTGTGTGTGTTTTTTAGGACATAAAACTATCATAAAAAAATATAATTATATTTAATATAATAATGTTATTATAAAATCACGGTAAAATTATAATTGAAGGTGGTGGAGGAAGAAATAAAATGAGAACACTCATTGATGAACGTTACCTCCTCTTCAGCTATCATCCTTAGGTTTCAATAAATCCTGGATTGGTTAGATTTATACCCAAAATTATTCTTATAGAATGATTGGAGAGAATTTGGGATGTTATATGGGCACAACATGGTCAATCCAGATTTCATTATAGGTGTGAAGAAGTGGGGAGAGTGAGTTCCCTTTTATAGTTGAGGAGGAGTGAAATTCTTGTAAATACTCAGAACTATTCACTATGCAGCGGTTAATATTTCCTCAGGGGGATAAAATATTATAATAGAAGGTGTGTAAGGATGATATGTTCAACTAAAACCACTAACAAACAACAACAAAAATGTTTTAATACATCATTCATTAACATCTAAGTATCCTTATTTTTTCTATTTTTCATTTTCACTATGATAATTAGTTTCCTAACTTTTGTAATTTATAATTTAAGAATAAATTAGAGTGATAATTAATACAAAATTTATACCCAACAATAAAAATTATCATATATTATTTATAATGTATAAATCCAATGTGTGTTGGAAATTAGTTCTAACATAATTGCATGTAATGTGAAAAAAAACTACTTTATCCTTAACTGTAATGACTGGGTTTTTATTATTTAACGACCAATATATTTATTATTATAGGATAATATTTTCATTAATGGACTATAGTTGATACATATTTCTAATTAAAAATAACTTTATATAAGGAATTTTTTTATTAATTTTATATCATTTAATAAAATATCATTTATTATAAAATAACATCCATGTCGATTTTGACATTATTCAATTAATTTCAATTTAAAAAATAACATGAAAATGATATAATTAGAATATATTATTTTGAAACATATTAATCTAGATATATTCTAGAAAAAATAATGGAACACTATAATTTATTCACTTTACTTCACTTTTAATATTTTTAGAATCATTTATTTTCATTAATTATTAACTAAATAATTATTATGTTAGAATATCCAAATCATTTATTTTATTTATTTCATATAATAAAAAAAGAAAAAAAATAATTTTTATTTAAAAATGATATATATAATTGAACATATGCAGTTTTTCCCTATCTCAAGGCTTTATGATGTTAAACGTAATGAATAAATCATTTTTTCTTTACTGAACATATTATATGGGCCTTATTTATATGAAAATGGATAAAAATTTCCATATTTCTGGGAAATTTATTGGAAATATCAAAATTAATTTATTATATAAAATTAATATAATATTTTATGTCATTTTCACTATTATCAATATAGTTCCCCCGGTAAACGAATTTTTTAATTAAGCGTGGTAATTAATTTTTACTAAATTCACTATTAATTTTTGAAAAAAATTATGTTTAAATTATTATAAATTATATATTATTATGATTCTAAATATTTAATCCATTTTTTTCAAAATAAATTTTTATAATTGTAAAGTGTTAATTTAAAATTAATCCCACAAACGCAACAAGAGAGAGTGTTTTCAAAGAGAAAATGATCGAAATTTTACAATGTTTTTATATCCAAATTCAATATGAAATTGATGAAAATTAACTAAATTGTATTTATAGATATATATTTTATCAAATTATACTTTAAAACCAATTTAAAATATGAATTATCTTTATAAAATAAATTAAAATAAATGGTAGTTTTCAATTAAAATTCAGTATTTTTTTCTATTCATTAGAAATTAAAATTTTTTGGAAAATAATAAATATTGAACCTAATATAAATTTTATAATATGATTTATAAATTTATTATTTTAAATAATTAATTTTTTAAAACAAGAAAAGTTTATTTTAAAACATATCTACAACATAAAAAAATGACAATATTGTTTTTAAGAAAAATATAGTTTTTAATATTAAAATTGGATTTATTATTTTCTCTTTTATAGAAAAAATATAAGATGAATGACAAAAAATTTATTGGATATATAATATAAAAATTTCAATAAAAATTATTTGGTTAATTTATTGATATAAAACACACATATGTGTATAAACATAGTTTTTTAGAAAATGATTTCATTTTATTATCAAAAGTGTTTTATTTTCTTTTCCAATTAATTTTCCACCAAGACATTCATTATATAAAAAAGTTTAATCCATATTTTCATAATTTATTTAATCACATCCATACCCACCATTATAATTGTTTTTTTATAACAATCATATTAAGTAATAATGTTTTAATAGTATGACATATTTGGTTTAAACTCAGTATTTCTTATACCGCAAGTTAAGTTCAATGTTGCATGTAATAAGAGCTAAACATAGTTTTTTCATGTAATGAATGATAATTTAAATATATAATATAACAAAAAATAATAAAAGATTACATTTATTTGAATAAATGTCTTCACAAAATCTTAGGGTGTTATATTCTACCCCCCTTAAAATGAAATTTTCCCACAGAATTCATCTTGGTCATTACAGGTTTGAAATTTTAAATATTATTTCATAAAAACACACATCATAAAAATTGTTAACAAAAATATCAATTGAAAATGAAAAAGGGATGTGTGATGGTCATATAGAATAACACACACTAGGTTTTCAAGTAGGAGAACATGGGTGGGATTTGAAAAATGGACATAGAATAAAAAACTGAAAACCTAATACTACAACAGAGTGATAAAGAACATAGTCGGGAGAATGTTATTGATAAAAAATCCATAAACCAAAGATTCTTGAAAAAGGTAATTGATATCATAAAAAATAATGATAACATGGCAATTTTTTTCAAAATAATTTTCATAAAGTTAAATAATTTTCATTATTATATATGATTACTTGATTTCATTCTATTTCATATTCAAAATCTCACCCTCTAGTTGTTCCTTAGTCAATTTAAAATTTATCTCTTACTCTAGGAAATGAAGGTGATTATTTTTATACCTGAAGCACTAAAAGATCATAAGGTCAATTGATAGAATGATATTTCATTTCATCTATCTTTAGTTTTAATCATAATTAAATGGTCAACATAGTTTGTCCAATATGGATAAATAATTATATATTGAAGGAATATGTTAATCTATAAAACCTTATACAAATTTTAATTTAAACCATTTCATAAATATTTAACTTTGTAACCCTTATAACATTAAAAATTTATAAATATGGTTACTAAATCTCTCAAAATAAACTTAACATTAATATACCATATATCATAAATTAGCTCTTGATTGTCACATAACAATCCTTTGAATACCTTCATCACGTATTCTATTGAAACATAGAAATAACATGAATTACCCTATAACCTTATTAAAAATATAAATTCTTCCTAATTCCTTACATAAAACATATATTATTATATAAATTACATTACTCAAAAAATGTTGTAAAATCCATCAACGATTACATTATCCACATTGTCATTAAATATTTTATCATTTCAGAGGTCATCAATACTATCCAACATACTTTTTAAAAATCAATCAACTATTTATCCCAATATCATTATCTCAACATCAAGAACATATTAAGGGTTATCTTTCCCTTAATCACATATTTTCCTTGAATACCACTTTTCTATTAAATAAGCATTCAAGTTCATGAACATCTTTCAAAAAATTCTTTCAAATCCCTAACAAAAATTATACTAAACAAGAACTATAAATTTTATGATTCATATAAAATAATCTTCGAATTATAATACATGAATAATTCATTCATCCAAATTACTTATTAAACCATTAACTATGATTTATCATCATATTCATTAATACATCTTTCCTTACATATGTCATTTTTAGTCTATTCATCATTAGAAATATAACAATTACTTGTACAACCATACTAATTTTCTTCATGATATATCCCATTAAGAAATATATTTTCATAATGACCATAAATTCCACGTTTAAAGCATTTAACAATAAATGATATCTTATAGAAACATATTCGTTTCCATTAAATTAACTGAAATTTTTCATTTGACCTTGGCAGTTTCTTGATTTGGGTCCTTCTTTTCCATAGTAAAAACAATTTACTATTCTTTTAAAGAATCAAATTGTGTCTTTATCCCCACATTCTCGACCCATAAGAAACTAAAACTTCTTTCCGCCATGGTTACCACTACCCAAAATCTCAAAAAACTCTATCATTGTCTTATTTTGTGAGTTTGAGTGTATGTTAAGGTCCACATTGATAATCATTATGCATTGTATTTGATTAGGTATAATTGCAATACCCTTCACTTCTATTATAATCTCAGTTGGCCTCTCATCTATAAATTTTTCACCACCATGAATGTTAACCTAGCTCTATTGGTTTTCCTCCACTGAAAAAAAACAAAAAATGATTGTTTGAGAAACACCATTCATATTGGAAAACCACATAATCATGAAAAATCACTTATAGGATGTCTAAATAATGAAAAATTATTTAATCTATGTAAAATTAGGTTTATCCTTGTTTGTTAATACTAATTTTCTATTTTAATACTTCATGGTCGTTTATAAAGAGTTTTTAAATTTACAAACGAAATTCTCTGAGTGTGTTGAACCAGGTGTGTCGCAATGCCCTTTTTTGTAGGCCAGTTCCTAATCGAGTATAGCTTAATATAGTGTTTGTGGGGTTGTTACTGCTTTGAAATTCTACACCAGAGCCACATCCACTTATAGTATCCATATATGGATTTATTTTCTTGGAAACCAATTTCCATATCCTTTACCAAAATTCCAAGATGTTTTCCTATAATTTGAATCATCCTTAGCCTTATCCTTAGATATATCCCCAAAAATATCTTTAGCGGTCTCACTATTGTTTTCTTATGCTAGTTTCCAAAGGTTACCTAAATCATTCCATTGATAACAGCTATAGCGACCCCACCTTATCATATATATATATATTAAATATTTTAAAATAATATTCATTATATTACATAAATAACAGGCCTGAGGACCACAATAGTTTAGTGCATTTGGAAATATGGAATATAATATTCTAATTTGGTTACTGATATTTAATGATACCCAAAATTATCTTCCAATTTAGTACTCATTATAGAAATTCCCTATATAAAACCTTTATTTATATAATGGGGAAATAAAACATAAGAAATGGTGAGCTCAGATGCCCAGTAAGTGCAAAAATTGAGATACATAAGCATTATATAAACATGATTGTATGATAACATGTGAATATCATATAGAAACCATACCTCGTATATCAAAGATAATTAACATGAGTCATGGAATAAAGATTGACAGTTCATAATACATGAATCATAAGGATTCAAGAACATGATCCATTAGAGAATTAAATTAACATAAAACATATTTTTTGGAATATGCATATGCATATAAAATATTATGTCAAGCCTACCCACTAAAACATTCTTAACATATTAGGCTTGAGCTCACCACCCATGAACCTTCTTTTTTCATGGGCTAACTACTTGTGTACCCTACATTTAAGAATTTATATAACCACCCATGTACCATCCCTTTTGGTCATGAGATGACAACTCATGTACCTTCAATGTTCATAGAGTATTTATCTTTACCCAACAAATTGGAGGGGGATATAAGTCCCGCCTGTCTCAAAATGAAAAACCATTTTATTTTGGCCACAAAATCCTAAAACATTCATCATATCATAACCCATGAAATGAAATGTGTTTCATAATCATTTCATCATATCATAATATATAGAAAATAGAAATGTTTCATAATCTTTTCATCATATCATGAATAGTGAAAAAGAAGTGGGTTTCATAATCATTTTATCTTGGTTTAACTTGTGGGAGAGAAATGGGTTTCAAAAATAACTTTTCACCATAAAAATAATCCACTCATCGAAATAATATGAATGATATATATGGTTCATATTCCTTGTAAACAATAAATTATTTAAACATATTTCATCTTATATGTATATATATACATTTTGAATGATAACTTGGAATCTTTGTTATGGAAAATAATCTTTCTTTTAAATTCACTTTCTTAAAGAAAAACATTTTTCAAAATAATTTTCATTGTAAAAAAATTAGAAACATATAACTGAATAATTGAAATAACATTTAAGAAATTTTTTGAACATAATATTTAAATTAAATAATAAAATTTTAAAATTATCTTAAAATACAATTTAAAAAATATTTTTTAAAGCACATTTTTTGGAATAAAATAGATTTCTATCTTAAGAGAGAAATAAAGTATTATTTTCATAAAACCATTTTCATAAGTATTTTAAGTACTGAAGTGTGAAAAAATGGCACCATTACTTGAAGATAACATGAATAACCAGAGGATAAGAGATTTCAAGAGAATTATTATATATGGATCATAATATTTTTTCACTAGAAACATAATCAGAAACAATCCTAATAAATGGTGAAATTGTAACATAAAGACATTAAGACTTTGGTAACTATTAATCATAAGCCCCATGAATGAATAAAATAAATAGGAACATAAAATATCAATATGATAAATAAATTCATGATAATATATATTAAAGTGTTTATATTTACACCTTTTGAAAGAATATAGGTGCATATCACAAAATATGTCTCAAAGAAAGAAAATTGAGACAAAAATATCTTAGCGCTTTGGTAACTTTGGAATCGTAAACATAATAGAAGAGAGACCCATAAATGGAAATGTAAATAAAAATAAATTATCAGATAATCATCCTATAATATGTTCATGGGTATTATGTACACCACATTGAAGAAATAGGTGGTGAATATTTCTTGTTCCTCCCAAAAGTAAAAAGTAAGACAAAAATATCTTCCCTTAAGTTTTGACATCCTTCATCACTATTCAAACCTCATGAATAATAAATATATTTTTATTATAAATATATTATAAAATAATAATTATATTTTTCATTCCATGAATTATTTTCTTATGACTTTTTATTACATGTTTATTTAAAATTCCATTTTAAAGTTATGTTTTGGGTAATAACATCTTTTTTCATATATGTTTTGACATATTTTTTTTATCTTTCATAGATCATGGTTTTATCATATACATAATTTAAAACATGATATGAATATCATATATATTTACTATATATGTATTTAATTCAATCCATAATATTTACGGATAGGAAATGAAATACGCCGTTCATGGAAATGGTAGGTCATACGTACACAAGAACATTGTTTTCATTTTTTATCATATTGAAAGAAAGAAAAGTAAATGACACACACACACACATAGAGAGATATATTATAATTAATATAGAATTTTTATGTCGTATATATCATATATGTTTATTAAATCCATCTTTGAAACATTCCATGTAAAGCATGAATGAATCTCACTGCTTTACGTGGTAGTAGTTGTCCGTACACATGAACGATGTTATCATATTCCCAAAAAATCGAAAGAATGAATACATGTGTGATATAATAATTCTAGAAGAATAATAAAATCATAAATATGATATAAATCATATATAATCCATATACTCCTCATGATTCCCCAAATTTAATGGTAGTAATGTAAAAATAAATTATATAGGTTCGTGTGGCGGTAGTACGTTGCACACATAAAAGATGATTTCAAAACCAATTTAATAGAACTGTTGTTGATACAATAAGGGTTCCTTATGAATTATCTATTCCTTTAGGTTTTGAAAATCATAAACACTCTATCTCAAGGGAAATTTAATTTCCCCTAAGATTTATCTTATTAATGAAAATTTTCCTTTCCAAGGAAATTTTCTTCAAGCATTTTTTTCATTGTTAATGATTTAGATTCTCTAATAATAAGTCATTTTATTTCTATGTGTAAAATTTAGTTTCATATTAAAAACCACAAAATCCTATAAATACTAAAATAAAGAGTATTCTGTTTTCAGGTTCTGAATTTAGATTCTGAATTGTCTGAATTTAGACTCTAAATTCTCTGAATTTGGATTCCAAATTCCACTGAATTCAGATTATAAATTCTCTGAATTTTGACTCCAAATTTCTTTGGATTCGGATTCCAAATTATCTAAAATTAAGATTCTGAATTCTCTAAAATTCTGACTCCGAATTCCTCAGAATTCAGGTCCTGGATTCTTTATAATTCCGGTCCCGAATTCTTTAGAATTCAGGTTCTGAACTCCTCATATTTTAGGTTCCGAATTCCTTAGAATTCAGACTTCGAAGTCTATAGAATTATGATTCGGAATTCCTTGAAAACAAAATCTGAATATCCATGTAATATAGACTCCGAATTTATATTTTCTTAGACCCCGAACTTTATTTTTCCTTAGACTCTGAAAAAAAGATTTGGTTGAGAAACCATATTTTACTTACCAATTTTATAGTTATGAAACAATGTCGTGCATTTTGATTCTATCTAACCATTATTTGATTAACATTTGTACATGTCCCTCCGAGATTCAAGGAAAAATATGACCATTTGAGGAGGGAGACGACCATTGGGAAAATACCTATAAATAGGATCTCATTTGAACAAGCTCACGACTTTTGAACAACTTATATCAACATAAAGATTAAATTCTACTGAAGTGATTTCTAGAGAGAGAACCTCATGCCTTATGCATACAAAACATCTTGTTCAACATTCTTCTTGCGACTCTGATTGTTGATGTGTACAATTGAGGACTTCTAGGGATAGGAAGATAGAGGTGCTGACTACCTCAAAGTTTGATAACTTCTAGGGATATGAAGATAGAGGCGCAGACTACCCTAAAGTTCAATGAATTCCTTGATAAAGAAGACAGAGGTACCGACTACCTTGAAGTTTGAGGGATTGCGGTGATAGAAAGATGGACTATGATATTCCTATTGAGGGATTACCATGGTGTGGGTAAGATATAATTTCTTGAAAGTATAAATCAAGGTACCTTTATCCAAGTTTGTAGGATACCCTACTCTTTGGGTTAAAAGATTCCATACTTTTTACTTGTATTGTTTCAAGTTTATTTTCCTTTCCATTTTGATTAATAAGGAAAGTATAACTATCTTATACTTTCTTGTACTTGTATACTCTGATGTAAAGACCCATAAATTTCAAGGATTTTTTTCCTAAATTCTCTAGGATTTTACGAGTAAACAGTTTCTAACGGCACCTGATTCCGAGGCCTGGTGCACCCGGAATCAATTTCCAAAGTTTAGCTCGGGTACGTTCAGTGAACAAATGAGCAGCTTTTTTCTAACTTTTGAACTGGTGCTCAGAATCAAAATCCGAGGGCACCGATGAAACCACAACGCAAGAATTTTCTTAAGAATACATTTACAGGAGTTGTGTTTTCTTGGGATGAGTTGTTAAAAATTAGGGAATTAAATGTTAGGTAAAATAAATTGTGTGCAAATTTATTTTATCCATGGTAGTTTAATTCTCCGATGGGAAGTTGTTGGTGGGGCCCACAACCACCCAACTTCTCATGTGAGTTTATGAGGGCGGTGGGGTCTACATGATCCCCCATATTATCATATTCCCTAACTCCTCTAATCTCCCTCTTATGTGTGTAACCCTTAAAACTTCCCATTAAATTGTGACCTTCCCTCTCCCCACATTTATTCAATCCCAACTCTTTAATTTTATTAAGTGAGTTATGTATTTTGAAATTTGTAATTTTGAAAGGCATGACATAATATAATAAATTGAGAGGGATCTTATTTTATTAGGTTGTCTTGTGGTGTAAGGGGATTGGGAGAAGAAAACTCTATGTCGGAATAACTTCATCTTCTTCGTGAAGAATACCAAGACTTCGACGAAGAATGTCGTCACCGCAAGGATAGATCGACGTGGTGGTCAGACAAGGGCCCCGGCCTAAAGTCGTGGCAGTGTAGGGGAGGGAAGCCGGATCCACCGGCAGCCGGCGCTTCGGAAGGCGCGACCCGCGGGGGTCCCGCAGCGGCAAACCGGGCGGCCATTACGGTCGGCCAGAATTTCGGAATACCGGGGGTTGTAACCCCCTGCGGTAGGAGGGAGAAGGCACCTCCACGTGGGAGGGCACCGTTCAAAATTGAGGGGGGCAGCGCCCCCCCCCCCCCCCTTCCACGTCCGCTCAGTGCGCGGGTGCCCACACAGGGCTGGACTGCCCATGCCGGGCTGGGCCACCCGCACTGGGCCGGACCCCTGTGCTGGGCCGCGCCCAATAGGGCTGGACCCAGACTCGGGACGGGTCGACCCGATTCGGGCCGACCCAGGGGTATCTGGTCGGGTCGGACCGGGCCCGAACCCCCTGATTTTCGGAAAGATCCGTTCGAATGCCCACAACATGGGCTACGGACCTCCGAACGATGCATCGTTAGTGGCGTATATATCCTTGGATAAATAAGGTCGTTTCGGTATATTACACTCAAGGTTCCTGAGAACATTGGGTATGGCCGGGTTGGTTCAAACACAAAACCAATCGGACCGTCGGAACTGAAACACTTTTAACTTGAGCTTTGGATGTCTGATTGACATGATGTTGAATTTGTTGGATTCCTCATAGTGAGACGGTTATTTTTGGATTACTCTGCTCTAGGTTTGGATGCATATGGAGTATGGTCGGGTTGGTTTTGACATAAAAACCAATCGGGCCGCTGAGATGAAAAAGCCAATAATTCTCAGACCGGGCATCCGATTGACGCGCCGTCTGTCGCATTGAGTTCCTTTTGATGAGACGGTACTTTGGGATACATCAACTCCGTACTTTGTGTCAGTTGATGTATCGACCCCCTTGGCTCGGGGAGCGGACCCTCCCATAATCGAGCATGCTGTGTGCGGGAACCCTAGAGCTGGCTACGACTGCGACGACGATGACGATTGTACTGGGATCCTCCGTGGGTTCGGAAGCGACGACGACCGTACTGGAATACTCTATGGGTTCTATAGCGATGACTACTGTTCTTGTATCCTATGTGGGTCTGGCAGTATTTGACTACTAATCGTGTATCCTATGTGGGTCCGACAGTATTTGACTATGCACTTGTATCCTATGTGGGTCCGGCAGAGTAGCTGGTCTTGTATCCTTTGTGGGTATGATAGCTTAGCTGATCTTGTATCCTAAGTGGGTCCGACAGCTTAGATGAATCAGCGGCTACATCTAATCATCTCTATCATCTTACTAAATGTATACTTGTGTGATCTGAGTCTTAACTTACAATCAATATCATCGATATGATTGTTGTGCTTTCCTGTGTGGATTGGGTTGTGCTTTCCTTTATAGATTGGGTTTTTCTTTCCTATGTGGATTGGGTTGTGAATTCCTATGTGGAATGGGTTATGTTTTCCTGTGTGGACTGGGTTGTATTTGGGCTCGTGTGCTGGAGCCGAGCTGGAATAGATGACTTAGGTATATGTATGGGCATATACCTAAGTAGAGTTATTTGTTACTTCGTGATTGTATCTTTCCCTTTTGGATTATCCTTCGTGGGTTCTAGGAGACCTTCAGGGGTCTCGGGGTCCCTACTGAGTAGTGTATACTCACCCATCCATGGGCTATTCCCACACTACATTGTGTTGGATGTAGACGATGGACAGTGCTGATCGAGGTAGGAGCTCGTGGAGCTGGACGGTACCTGGAGGTGGATCACTGGATGAGACGTACACGGATCGGATAGATGGAGCCGAGGAGCGGAGGAGACTATCTGTACCCACCCATCGGGTGGGATTTCCCAGAGGACAGCTTGGTGTTGCTTCTTTACTTTTCTTCTACTGTACTCTTTTTTCAGTTGTACTTTACTTTCAGTTGGGTTTGTATACTGGCCCATTTACTTTCCAGCACTTACTTTTGTAATCAGTTTACTTAGTGTTTACTTCAGCTTTCATACTCTGTGCTGTTTGTTTTCTTAAATAAAGGAAATACCTTCCATTATATCGGGATTTACACCTTTGGTACTAGTCGTCGGCCCCTAGCCTATGGGAGGCGGGCTTGGGGTAGTCACGGCATGTGTCCTGAGGACAGGTTGTGACAAATTGGTATCAAAGGAGTTTGGTTCTACCGCAGAACTCAGGACTCTGATATTTCTTCAATGTGAAGCAATATTGTTAAGGTTATTGAGTTTGGTTATTAGTACAGGGGATCCAGTGTTGGTGCGGCACCCGACGTATCCATTCACCAGGACCCTGACTTCTGATTTCCGACTCAGTACATGAAAACAATGATTGCATGTGTGTTTCAAAATTTTTATTTGTGATTACTTTGTGTCAGCTCACCAGGTATACTGTATTGACTGTGGCGCACCTATCTCTTTTCAGGATGGCCCCACGATGGCAGCCAGCTAGGGTTCCAAGCTTTGTGCGATACGGCAGCCCAGCGAGTGATCAGGCCTCAGTGCACGAGACCATTACAGCGGAGGCACCTGCTGTACCTCTACCGGCTGAGCCACTGATGCCACCAGCCCCAGCAGCTGAGAGTGCACGTCGCCTGAGTGCACTGAACAAGTTTCAGTGTCAGAGACCGCCCAGATTCTGTGGGGAGATGGACCCTCAGGCAGTCGAGGATTGGATGGAGGCTGTTGTTTGAGTTTTCAGATTAGTAGGGACACCAGTTGTCCTCATGATGATCCTTGTGGCGAGTCTCCTGCACGCGGTAGTAGGTAGATGGTGGAGCTTGATGCTCCAGGTGCATGACGATGAATCTCTTCTTTGGAAGGACTTCGAGAGCCTCTTCCGCTCAGAGTTCCTTCCAGCCACCCTCCGTGCGGTGCGCATTCAGGAGCTACTGCAGCTACGATAGGGCAACATGATAGTAGCCTAGTACTCGGCGAGATTTACCGACCTCTCGCGCTACTCCACGGACATGGTATGGGACCCATTTTTCCTAGCTCGGACCTTTGAGCAGGGACTAAGTCATGAGATCAGGGCATCGATGATCTCCCTCAGCATTCCGACGCAGGTAGGAGTACTAGAGCGATCCCTTATTCTAGAGAGATTTCTTGCTAAGCCTACACCAGTAGTGAGACCTACCACAGGGCGGCACGTAGCGGAGTCTTCTGCAGCTGGAATTTGACAGATGTCACAGGGGTCCAAATGGACCAGACCATCAGGCGGACAACCTCAGTATACTAGCTCAAAGGTGCAGGGCACACGGTGCAGAGCCAACCTTCCAAGGAGCAGACAGTGTTATGCATGTGGCGGGCAGGTCCACATGGCTTGTGACTACCCGACCCGCCATGCAGTGGAGCAGCAGACGGTTGAGGGACCACCCTAGCAGAGGCAGAGGTTCGACTATGGTGGTCTGCAGGGAGAAGGCGGACGAGGCAGAGGAGCTGGCCGAGCAGCAGGTGGTGGGCAACGCTTTGAGGCTCTACCACCACCACCACCAGGAGGTCCACCCCGACCATAGGGAGCTGGCAGACAGATGTCGGCTCAGCTTCTGGTAGTGTAGGCCTATGAACACAACGGACCAGAGATGATTCGAGGTACTATCGGTGTCTACTCCACCCTTGTTGCAGTTCTTATAGATAGAGGAGGGAGTCATTCTTTCATTGCCGCTGCCCTTGTTCGGAGCTTGGAGATTCCGACGGAGCCGTTGGATCGATTCTTATGGCTAGAGACTCCTACGGGAGTAGACTCGATGATTATGCACTGTTTCCTATAGTGTGAGCTTACTATAGGATGCAAGAGCTTCATCTGGGACATTCTTGTAGTGGCATCGAGGCTGTTGTACCTCTCAAACCCCTCGAGGTTTAATTTTCATGATCACAATTACCCTCTTATTTTACTAATCTTGTTTTAAGTGTTTGTGTTGATAGGCAAAAGGTTGCCAAGGTCTTTGGCCAAGAAGAAGTCAAAAGTGGACTGAAATTCAGTCCACCGGCCAACCGAAGGAAGACCACCGGCCAGCCGATGGAGAACTGGACAAGAGGGATTCCTCTGTCCAGACCACCGGCCAACTGGTGTCACACCAGCGGCCAGCCGGTGGCACCCTCTCCAAACAGTCTCAGCCACTGCCTCAGCACCGGCCAACCGGTGGCCTCAGCACCGGCCAGCCGGTGGCACCTGCACAGAATGGCAAGCCACTGTCTTGCCACCGGACAACCGGTGGCCTCACCACCGGCCAGCCGGTGGCACCTGGACAGAATCCCTCCTCCTTTTTGCAAACACCGGCCAACCGGTGGGACTGTACCGGCCAGCCGGTGGAGCCAGTCAAACTAGCCGTTGCAGTTTGACCAGGCTGGCCCACTTGGCTCCCAACGGCTCTTTTAGCCTCTCCAACGGCTCCGAAGCCTCCCCAAGGGTTCCATGCCTATAAATAAAGGCCAAGGAAGCCCAGGACACTTACCAGAACACTTGTGAAGCCAACATACACAATTCTCATCATTTGGCCAACCTCCGGCGACTTCCTCCAAAGGAACCCACCTTGCTCCAACAACTTCCACATTCAAGGATCTCCTCCAAAGAAGCTTGGAAGCAGCCTTCAACATCTCCATCCAATCAAAGGCGACCAAGGCTTCTCAAAATACGGTTTTTTATTGTATATTTATTTTGAGCATTAATTTTGGGTTTGTGCCTACAAACCCCAAACCCTTTTCTCATCCCCCTTTCTTTTGGGTTTCACACCACCATTAAGGTGTGAAAAGGTTTCTTCAAGCCTTTCCTTTTAAAAGGCATGAGTTTTCGGTGAGCTAGCCTTCACCCGTTAAAAAGGCTAGTGGGTTCTTACTAAACCATTGAAAGTAAGTGGGTTCTTGCTTAACCACCAAAAGCAAGCTGTAATAGGTCCTAGTGCTACCTCAAAGCCTAGTGGGTTTCTTGCTAAAACCATTGAAAAGCAAGCGGTAGGAATCTCTCAACGGTTGAGTTGGGAGCGGAGACGTAGGCCGGGTTTTGGCCGAACTCCATTATCAATTTCTTGTGTTTTGCCTCCTTTATTTCCGCTGCATTTCTACTTTGATTTTAATTTGTCAATCATTTTTTAAAAAGGCAATTCACCCCCGTCTTGCCATCTTTTCCCCGTATTTTCCGACCCAACAGAGGCCTTAAGACGTCATCTTGGGCATGGATTGGTTATCTACAGTCCATGCTCAGATGGATTGTATTAGGCACAAGGTGCAGTGTGTTCGCACCGATGGGAGCAGGTTCACCTTCACCAGCGAGAAGGGAGCCTTTGTAGCGCAGGATGGACTCATGCAGAGGAGAGGACAACCGATCACTCATCAGTTGGCTAGCCTCATCCTAGGAGCAGTTGACGTGCAGAGTCCAAGTTTTCTTGTAGTGGTGGATCAGTATGCTGATGTTTTTCCTGACGACGATCCAAGAATACCTCCTCGCAGAGAGGTAGACTTCTATATTGACCTGTACCCCAGGACAACCCCGATATCTACTCCATTATATCAGATGGATCCCACTGAGCTTCGAGATCTATGGGTACAGCTAGAGTACTTGAAGTGCAAGGGATTAATCCGACCCAGTGTTTCACCCTGGGCTTCCCCGATTCTGTTTTCCAAGAAGGTGGACAAGAGCTTGCGACTGTGTGTCGATTACCGTCGCCTGAATCAGGTGACTATGAAGAATAAGTATCCACTTCTGAGGATTGAAGACCTCTTTGATCAGCTCAAGGGAGCATGTTGGTTCTCGAAGATAGACCTCAGGTCAGGCTATCATCAACTCAGAGTTCGAGACGAGGATGTGCAGAAGACAACTTTTAGATGTCGGTATGGCCACTATGAGTTATTGGTTATGCCTTTCAGTGTAACCAACGCTCCAGCAGTGTTCATGAGTCTCATGAACAGGATCTTCCAGCCTTATCTCGATCTATTTTTCATGGTATTCATCAATGAAATATTTATATACTTGACTATTGAGGAGGAGCATGCCTACCACTTGCGGGTTGTACTAGACACACTCCGAGAGCACCAGCTTTAGGGTAATCTCTCAAAGTGTCAGTTCTGGATACGTGAGGTCCACTTCTTGGGGCACGTCATCTCTGAGGCAGGATTTGTGGTGGATCCTGCGAAGATCGAGGTAGTTCTAGCTTAGGAGCCACCCAGGATCATGACGGAGGTGCGGAGTTTCTTAGGTCTGACTGGGTACTACCGGAGATTTGTGCCAGACTTCTCCAGAGTTTCAGAACCACTTTCAGCTTTGACAAAGAAGGGGAAACCCTTCGTGTGGTCAGATAGATGTCAGCAGAGCTTCTCGGATCTGAGACAGAGATTGACCAGCACACCAATCTTGAGGCTACCAGAGGAGGGAGTATGGTACATAGTTTACTGCGATTAATCAGGGACCGGACACGGGTGTGTCCTAATGCAGGAGCGAGCAGTGATCGCCTATGGATCATGACAGTTGAGGCAGTATGAGCAGAACTACGCAACCCGTGACCTGGAGTTAGCAGCAGTGGACTTTTCCTTGAATATGTGGTGGCACTATCTGATGGGCGAGCACTTTACAGTCTATTATGACCACCAGAGTCTCAATTACATCTTCTCGCAGAAGGACCTAAACCTGAGACAGCGGCGATGGCTCGAGTTCCTCCAGGACTATGACTTTTAGATAGTCTATACTCCTGGAAATGGGAACATAGTAGTTGATTCTCTTAGCAGGAGAATGTGCATTCAGCTTCTTGGAGAGGCGATAGAGCAGTTAGCCACGTTGCAGATATCCTTCGTGGATAGATATGGGGAAGCCTTTCTACAGTCGCTCACAGTCACACCACCACTTCTTCAGTGGTTCAGAGAAGCACAACATGGGTACGTTGACTGTGAGATGCGGCGTGCACAGATATCCTCAGGACATGAACCTGATGAATTCTCTATAGGAGGAGAGCACATCGTCATTTTCAGAGGACGTACCATGGTACCATCTGCTTTAAGGGAGGAGGTACTGAGAGTGTTTCAAACTTACTCTTTAGCAGTACATCCAGGAGTGGTGATGATGTACCAGAATCTCAGACAACAGCACTGGTGGTTGGGTATGAAGAAGGTTGTGGCAGAGTTCATTTCATGATACCTCACCTGCCAGCAGGTGAAGGCGGAGCACCATGTATCAGCAGGCTTGGTACAGCCCATGGAGGTCCCAGAGTGGAAGTGGGATGGGATATCTATGGATTTCGTGACTGGAATTCCACGTACTTCCATAGAACATGACTCCATTTGGGTGATCATCGACTGACTCACCAAGTCGACCCACTTCTTACCCATTAGAGAGCAGGGCTCAGTGGAGAGCATGGAACGCCTCTATGTTCAGGAGATCATATAGCTTCATGGGGTTCCATCATCTATCATCTTCGATCGAGATGCTCACTTTAATTCTTGGCTTTGGAAGGGGTTGCAGAAGGAATTTGGGATGCAGCTACGTCTGAGAACCGCCTTTCAACCTCAGACAGATGGTCAGATGTAGAGGACCATTCAGACACTCGAGGACATACTCCGTGCATGTGTCCTAGACTTTGGTCACATCTGGGAGGATCACCTACCCGTGGTGATGTTTTCATACAATAAAAACTACCACTCCGCCATTGGGATGGCACCATACGAGGCATTTTATGGCCGACCTTGTAGATCACCTCTATGCTGGACAAACCCTGGGGAGTCAGTAATTGTGGGACCAAAGATGGTCCAGACCACGACAGAGAAGGTACAAGTCATCCAAGAGTGGATGAGGACAGTGCAAAGGTGACAAAAGTATTATGCTGACAGGAGGTGGAGACCACTAGAGTTCGAGGATGGTGACCACGTTTTCTTACAGGTCTCACCTCGACGTGGATTACGGAGATTTGGCTAGGGTGGCCAGTTATCTCTGTGCTTCATCGGACCATTCTAGGTTCCCAGTAGGATAGGCGAGGTGGCTTATCGCCTGGCTCTTCCACCTCAGTTGCACCGGGTGCATGGCGTCTTCCACGTATCTCAGATAAGGAGATACGTGCATGACCCGACACATATCATCGACCATGGGGAGCTGGACATTGATGACAGAGAAACTTTTTCAGAGGTCCCAATGGAGATCTAGGATCGACAGGAGCGAGTATTACGTGGGTGGTCAATCCCTCTAGTGTGCATCAGGTGGCAGCACGTGAACCTCTAGGAGAGCACCTGGGAGCGGGAGGCTCAGATGCATGCACATTACCCTCTTTTGTTCCCCTAGTTTGTGATGTATATTTACGGGGAAGTAAAGCCCTGTGGTGAGAGTAATGTAAATACCCGTAAATTTAAAGGAATTTTTTTTACTAAATTCTTTGGGATTTTACGAGTACGTAGTTTCTGACGACACCTGATTATGAGGCTCGGTGTGTCTGGAATCAATTTCCAAATTTTAGCTCGGGTATGTTCAGTGAACGAACGAGCGGGTTTTTTCTAAATTTTGAACCGGTGCTCGGAATCGAAATCGGAGGGCACCGATGAAACCGCAGTTCCGATATTTTCTTAAGAAGACCTTTACTAGAGTTGTGTTTTCTCGAGAGTAGTTGTTAAAAATTAGGGAATTAAATGTTAGGTAAAATAAATTGTGTGCAAATTTATTTTATCCATGGTAGTTTAATTCTCCCATGGGAAGTTATTGGTGGGTCCCACAATCACCCAACTTCCCATGTAAGGTTATGAGGGCAGTGGGTCCCAAACGAGCCCCCATATTCTCATATTCCCTAACTCCTATAATCTCCCTCTTAAGTGTGTAACCTTTAAAACTTTCCATTAAATTGTGACCTTCCCTCTCCCCACATTTATTCAATGCCAACTCTTTAATTTTATTAAGTGAGTTATGTATTTTGAAATTTGTAATTTTGAAAGGCATGAGTAAAGATAATAAAATTAGAGGGATCTTATTTTATTAGGCTGGCTTGTGGTGTAAGGGGATTGGGAGAAGAAAACTCTAAGTTGAAAGAACTTCCTCTTCTTCGCGAAGAACGCCAAGACATTGATGAAGAACTCCGTCACCGCAAGGAGAGATCGACGTGATGGTCCGAAAAGGGCTGCAGTGTAGAGACCCGAATCCTGACGTACATGGACATTTCATTACTTTTGCGGAATACTTAGTACATAACAAAAACACACACACAAGGATCGTAATAGTTTAGTGTCTTTGGAAACTCAGAAAATAATATTCTAATCCTGGTGAAAGATCTTCAACATCTCCAATAAAGATCTTCCTTTTTTTATACCTAAAACCTTTCTTTATATCCTGGGGAAAAGAAAACATAAAAGGGTGAGCTCAAATGCTCTGTAAGGGTAAACAAAAGAAATATCAATCACATCATATACATAAGCACATAACTTTTGGAAATCTTAACCTGTAAAAGAGATCATAATTTCATAACCTGGGATAACTCATGGCAGTGAAATGTAATCACAATAATCATAAATTAAAACATTACACTTTTTGGCATGCACACATAATCATAGAGAATCATTTCATGTTAGTCAAGACTCATTGCCAAGACTATCTTAGTGGACAAAGTCCCTTTCTGAACCGAGTCACCCTCGTTTCAGTCCTGTTTCACTGAACCGGTATAACCTACCATTCCAGTCATGTCTATCTCATGAGATATAAAACCTTTACCCAATGCATTGGAGGGAGATATAGGTCCCACCCATATCATAATGATACCATTCTTATGTGTGCCACAAAATCAAAAAAAATACATCATAGCATAACCCATGTAATAAAAATGGGAATCTTAAACATTGTGACATCATAAAACAATTCATATAAGATAAAGGAATTCATAAAAATAATTCCATCACAACATAATCAAATAAATTTAATAATAGGGATAGAAATAGAACCCTTTATTATCTTAGATGGAAAATAATTTTGATAAAACACTTGAACTCCATTCTTGAGGAAAATATCCTTTCTTCTTCCAAAACACTTTTCATTTCTTAACATGTCATACAAATTTAAAATTAAAGAAGTTAAAAATAAACTTGAAAATTTGTAAAGGAATATTCCTGGAAATAATGTTTTTAAAATCCATTCATGCCGTATATGTTAAAAAAAACATTCTTCGTACTTTTTTCGGAAAAGTCAAAAAGTACCTCGTACGAAAAACGACAGAAGATTACTTTCATATCTTTTACTAAAAACTCACCAAAGGGTAAAATTGGATTTAAACAATTGTAGGTGTATGGAAATAATATTACATATTGAGGAAACATGGATGTGGATGATAAAATACACCCTAGTAAATACTAAAGTATAAAAAATCTCGGATAAAAATGAGATTGTGATATTTCCCTTACCTTAGGTCCGATTTGCTTTGTAAGTGTCCGAACCTCCTGTATAATGATTTAAATAATGTCATTGACTTATTACAGAATCATATTCATTTTTATGATATCATATATGGTTCACTTATGACTTTATATTACCCATTCTTTTGTATATTCATGTTAAAGTAGCATTTTGGGTAAAATCGTCTCATTTGTCGTTCGTGTTTTAACTTGTAATTATTCATATGATTACTTAGATCATTATTACTTAATTATAGAATATAAAACATGATTTATATATAATATATATTCAGAATATACAGATATATAATGGATCGATAAATGGAAAGAAATACACCGTTCATGGAGACGGTAGGCCGTACGTACGCATGAACGCTGTTTTCTTTTCGTTATAGAATTGAGTGGAATTAAGTAGATGAAATTCATATATACACACATAAATCCAGTATCATTATTATGTCATATATTTAATTATTACTTATTATTTATACTTTATAATCATTCATGAATGGTTTAAAGTGGAGAATGAATCTCATCGCGTCGTGGAGACGGTAGTCCGTACGTACGCATGAGCGATGATATCGTTCTCATGATCATGGGACTATATTGGAGTGTATGTGTACTATTTCAGAATCAATATCACTTTGAAATAATAATATATAGTTATTATTTACACCATTATACCAATCCAAGTAAGGTGGTGGTGGAAAATAGATTTCACCACGGCATGGAGATGGTATTCCGTACGTACGCACGCGCGGTGATTTCGTTTTCCGTTGGATGGATAGATGGTGAAATAGGATTGTTTCATAATTATAATAACATATCAGTATATTAGTGATACTTATGTTATTACTTCATAATGAAACAACCTAAGAAGAAGAAGTGGAAGAAGAAATAAAGGTGAAAGAATCGGTAACGGAAATTACCTCTTGTTTGAAGCGCCTCTTTGAGACCTCCTCTTAGGGCACTAAAATTGGCCTTTGAGGAAGACCAGAACCTCTAGGATGTTAGTAGGGAAGTGGAGAAGAGAATTTGGCAGGGTTTGTCCGAGCTTTAAGGCTCATAGTTGTGTGAGGAAGAGAGGGAGGAGGTGCCCTTTTATAAGGGAGGAGAGGGGCACCTTTGGAATAACTAAAAATATTATTTTATTATAAAGTCAAGTTCGGTTTTAAATAGCTCCAAATTGATTTCTTTCGTGGATAAGGTGGGGATGGGTCGAAACCCTCTCATCCAATAGAATTTAGACAAGTTTAGGTTCCTATTTTAACCATATCATTTAGATTTAACATTAAGTTAAATAATTTTACTTTTACCGTGTCTTCTTGTGTTCTTACACTATAAGGTTAATAAACTTACTATAAAAAGCCAAAAGAACCCCAAGTTGTTTATTATTAATATATATAACCCTATCTAAGTCATTTGGCCAAACCTCAGATTTTTAGGAATAAAATAACAATTAATAATATAATATTTGTTTTAAAAACTATTTTATGTCAATTTTGACACTATTTAGTAATTGATTTTTGTGAAAATTATAACAGAATGATAAGTTCGAACAAAGTTAATTGAATCAATACTAACACTTCATATTAACCTAGAAAATTATTGTAATTCATAAAAAGTCTCAAATTACATTTATTTTGATGTTTATAACATTAATTATGTCAATATTTCATTAATAAGACAATTACTTCATCATCGTTGTGTCATAAATAAATTAAATTAGTTAATGTCTAAAAATTACAAATAAAATACCATTATGTAGGAAATATTTTTATAATTCTAACGAATATTTATAGTCGAATTTATCTTATGTATAACCCTATATTAAAAATGTTTTATTAAATAAACATTGATTTTAACTCTTTTAACTCTTCTTTGAATTAAATAATAATAAATGTCCTAATCTAATTCAAGTGGGCCTAAATGGTCATATTTTATTCCTAAGATTGTTTTTGGTCGAATTACACTTTTCCAATAGAATTAGGACATGTGTTAGGGTAATAATAATATCATTTCTACCCTTAATTACCCTATTTACTTTTAACCGTGGTAAAAAAAAGTAAAAAGTTACTATTCACCAAAAAATTATTTTCATCTCATTGAACCACATTTTACTTACTGACATCAACCGTATCTCTCGGATTTTTGAAATTTCACTCACAGAAGCGGTAAAATTATGTTTTATGAACAATTCGGTTTTTTTAACTACCACTTAGTGGTTTCACTATTCATCAAAAATTGAAAGTTTTCAGAAAAATACCAAAAATTAGGCCTAAGCTATATTTGATATTATGAACTCAAAAATGATGTCTATTTTACCAAATTCAAAACATACTAGTTTCATAAACTAATTTAAAAATTAATTCCCGTTGTCAAAAGAAATAGCGTGTTTTTAAGAGATAATAACTATCAAAAGATTGAAACTTTTTTATAACTGGTTTAAATGTGAAATTACATCCAATGACCATCATTGTATTAAATTGTAAAAATATATTCTAAATATACTTTAAAACCACGAAAATTAATAATTTATCACTATTAATTATTTCGATTGAAAAAGTTGTTTTTAATTAAAATTTAGTAATTTTCACTATTCATCAAAATATGAAAGTTATCCGAAAATCACCAAAATTTCACCCTAATCTAATTTTGATATTCCGAATCAAAAAATGAAGTCCATTTTGAAAAATAAAAATTAAAAAATTTCAAAAAGTGGTTATTACTATTCATAATGGCTAGTTTTAATAATATTTTAATAGCATATCGTTGTTTAGTGAAACTCGGTATTGCGTACTACACACGCTATCAAGGAAGGTCGCGATTGCGTGTAATGAAAGGCAAGTCAAGGATGCGTGTTGTGCAAGCTCCTTTTGGTGTAGCATACAACACAAGACATTAATGAAATTAAAAAGAATATTTTTCATAAAATCTCAGGGTGTTACATTCTACCCCCCTTAAAATGAATTTCGCCCTCGAAATTCGTCGGGGTTATAAATGGTTTACTATTCGAAAGTTTCTTTAATCAAAACCCACATCGTAAAAAGGAATACCAAAACCAATCATTAAAAACAAAAGTATGAAACGTAACTGTTACCCAAATAAACTAATCACTAGGTTTCCACATAGGTGAAAATATGGATATAGAAGAAAAATCAAACCATCATGTTCTGATGGAGAGTGGTAGAGAACATGGCTATGGAAAAGTCAACAATAAAAAATCCATAAATTTGTGACGATCTAAGGTACCATCTGATTAATCAGATATAAGTGCACTAGGACAACATTTTTGGTTTTCAAGATCATTTCCCTAAAGTTGAAGAATTTGAATTAGAATAAATACTTACTTTATTTTGGTACAATCTCACTATTGTTCGTGCCTTGAACAATTTCCACTTTATCTCTTAAATAAATGAAGTTGAATTTGTTATTCATGAAGTGTTAGCAGATCATGTGATAGAATTACGGGTCATTCCATCTATCTCAAACAAATGGTTAGAAAAAGTTATTAAATATACATAAGTCATTCTATAGTGAGATTAATCATATATGGTTCCTAAAATGGACTTATACTTCATATATCATACTGCTTAATATAATAAAACTAGTTTCTACTAAATAGGGACTTCATGTAGGCCAGTGATAGGCAATAAAGGCCAGTCGCACTTCGGTTGTGGGTTCGATTCCCACAGCCTTGTACGACACGATGGGCTGTCGCCCGTCCTGCAGGTTGTCCTTTTTCTTAATCTATATTACTATAACATCCCATCAATAATATCTAAAAACGTTTTATCCTAACTTATGTACAACATAATCCATTCTAATCTTTAGGCTTATCTAAAATACTTTGGTCCAAGCTCATAGTATAAAGAAAATTATTACTTGAAATGTCACAGAATAATCACGTGAATGCCATCATTTATCCCCCATATATCATAAGATATATCTTGTTGGGAAAATTACAAACATGTGAATACCTTAATCATGTATTCTCTTGAAGAATGAATACCCATTGAACCTTAGTGAAAACATGAATGCAGTTAAAATTTAACACTTTCCACATACCAAAATCCTCATAATTATATATACTCAAACCATAATATCACTTAGTCCTTATATCAATCATGAGATCAGGAATACTATCAAACATCTCATTATCTTCTTATCCCTTTATTATGCTCATATCATCTGTTTACCAAAAATATCTCAATCACTTTCCATGGTTACCGGTACTATAAAATTATTGAAAACCACAGTAGACCAATACATAAATATTTCAATATTCCACGATACTATATACAACATTATTTTGGAATCCCATTACATAAACACTTAATCATTCCACCACATCGTTGTCATATTCACCATCGCCAATAGTGATCGCATGTGACTTCCCTTTGTCCTTTGCCTTCAGTGGTTGCTCATGTTGATCATCACTAACCGTTAGATTAGGGCATTTATTAGCATAATGCCCCATTTCCTTGCACTTGAAGCATTGAAGTGTTGGTGGTGTGTTCTCTGCAGTGTTTGATTTATTCGCATCATTAGAAACCCTTTTTCCATTACCTCGACACTCAGCTGCTCGATGACCTTCTTTTCCATACTTAAAACATTTTCTAGTCCCTTTAAGACAATCTCCACCATGCTTCTTTCCACACTTTGAGCATAAGGAAACATTCATCTTCTTTTCACCATTATTCTGAGATTTCTCCTTGAACTCCATCTTTTGTTTCTTGTCAAAACCATGAGATGGATATGTAACACCAACTTACATTTCTACCTAGATAGCACAACACACAATTTCTTCATAGCTACTGAAGTCTCTTATAGCTAATTCCCTTCGAAGACTTGGTTTTAAGCCACTGAAAAATCGATCAACTTTACTTTCAGGTTGGATGATAATGCCAGATGCATACCTTGCAAGTCTTGTAAAATTCGCTTCGTATATACCAACAGATTCATCATCCCTTTGCTTTAGTTAAAGAAACTCTTTCTCCATCTTTGTTCGAAGAATACGAGGGAAGTAATTATTGAAAAATAAGTTCTTGAACTCGTCCCATTCCATGGACTCAATTTCATCCCTTTTCCTTGTATTCTTAATAATATTCAACCATTTATTAGCATCCCCTTCCAAACGATACACTGCTAAGATGACTTTATCATGTTCAGAAAATTGAAGAACTGAAAATATCTTTTCAGTGGTACTAATCCATTGTTCAGCAACAAGTGGATCAGAAGACCCACTGAAAGAAGGTGGACGTTGACTCATGAAGGACTCAATAGAATATTGTTTCCTTCTCTGCTTATTTGGAAGTCCAGAATGATTCATAGCTTGTGTAAGTATAGCAATAAGATTTTGCACTCCATCTCCCATAACATTTGTTTGTTCAAGAGGACAATCATTGCATTGTCCATTGCATTGATCAACACAGTTCCTTCGGGTTCCAGCCATCGTCTAAAACCCAAAAAGAATAGTGTGAGAGGCAAAAATCATGCTAGGGAAAACAACATAATAAAGGGGGAGTACCTTCAATATATAACATCTTAGGTTTAATTCTAAGATCGTTAGCGCAATTCTAGGACTATAACCTATACGTATACTTAACCTTAGAGACATCCCTAGACATACCATAGAAATATATCTAGGGATCTCACTAATGTTTTCACATCCTAGTTTCCAAAGGTTGACTAAACCTTTCCTCTGATACCAACTGTAGAGACCCGAAGCCTAACGTACATGGATGTTTGATTACTTTTGCGGAATACTTAGTACATAACAAAAACACACACACAAGTATCGTAATAGTTTAGTGTCTTTGGAAACTCAGAAAATAAACTTCTAATCCTGGTGAAAGATCTTCAACATCTCCCATAAAGATCTTCCTTTTTTTTATACCTAAAACCTTTCTTTATATCCTGGGGAAAAGAAAACATAAAAGGGTGAGCTCAAATGCTCTGTAAGGGTAAACAAAAGAAATATCAATCACATCATATACATAAGCACATAACTTTTGGAAATCTTAACCTGTAAAAGAGATCATAATTTCATAACTTGGGATAACACATGGAAGTGAAATGTAATCACAATAATCATAACTTAAAACATTAAACTTTGTGGCATGCACACATAATCATAGAGAATCATTTCATGTTAGTCAAGACTCATTGCCAAGACTATCTTAGTGGACAAAGTCCCTTTCTGAACCGAGTCACCCTCGTTTCAGTCCTGTTTCACTGAACCGGTATAACCTACCATTCCAGCCATGTCTATCTCATGAGATATAAAATCTTTACCCAATGAATTGGAGGGAGATATAGGTCCCACCCATCTCATAATGATACCATTCTTATGTGTGCCACAAAATCAAAAAAAAATACATCATAGCATAACCCATGTAATAAAAATGGGAATCTTAAACATCGTGACAACATAAAACAATTCATATAAGATAAAGGAATTCATAAAAATAATTCCATCACAACATAATCAAATAAATTTAATAATAGGGATATAAACAGAACCCTTTATTATCTTAGATGGAAAATAATTTTGATAAAACACTTGAACTCCATTCTTGAGGAAAATATCCTTTCTGCTTCTAAAACACTTTTCCTTTCTTAACATGTCATACAATTTTAAAATTAAAGAAGTTAAAAATAAACTTGAAAATTTGTAAAGTAAGCTTCCTGGAAATAATTTTTTAAAAATCCATTCATGCTGTATAAGTTAAAAAAACATTCTTCGTACTTTTGTCGGAAAAGTCAAAAAGTACCTCGTACGAAAAATGACAAACGATTTCTTTAATATCATTTACTAAAAACTCACCAAAGGGTAAAATTGGATTTAAACAATTGTAGGGGGATGGAAATAATATTACATATTGAAGAAACATGGATGTAGATGATAAAATACACCCCAGTAAATACTAAAGTATAAACAATCTCGGATAAAAATGAGATTGTGATATTTCCCTTACCTTAGGTCTGATTTACTTCGTAAGTGTCCGAACCTCCTGTATAATGATTTAAATAATGTCATTGACTTATTACAGAATCATATTCATTGTTATGATATCATATATGGTTCACTTATGACTTTATATTACCCATTCTTTTGTAAATTCATGTTAAAGTAGCATTTTGGGTAAAATCGTCTCATTTGCCGTTCGTGTTTTAACTTGTAATTATTCATATGATTACTTATATCATTATTAATTAATTATAGAATATAAAACATGATTTATATATAATATATATTCAGAATATACATATATATAATGGATCGATAAATGGAAAGCAATACACCGTTCATGGAGACGGTAGGCCGTAACTACGCATGAACGCTGCTTTCTTTTCGTTATAGAATTGAGTGGAATTAAGTAGATGAAATTCATATATATACACATAAATCCAGTATCATTATTATGTCATATATTTCATGATTACTTATTATTTATACTTTATAATCATTCATGAATGGTTTAAAGTGGGGAATGAATCTCATCGCGTCGTGGAGACGGTAGTCCGTACGTACGCACGAGCGATGATATCGTTCTCATGATCGTGGGACTATATTGGAGTGTATGTGTACTATTTCAGAATCAATATCACTTTAAAATAATAATATATATTTATTATTTACACCATTATACCCATCCAGGTAAGGTGGTGGTGGAAAATAGATTTCACCATGGCGTGGAGACGGTATTCCGTAAGTACGCACGCGCGGTGATTTTGTTTTCCGTAGGATGGATAGATGGTGAAATAGGATTCTTTCAAACTTATAATAACATATCATTATATGAGTAATACTAATGTTATTACTTCATAATTAAAAAACCTAATAAGAAGAAGTGGAAGAAGAAATAAAGGTGAAAGAATCGGTAACGGAAATTACCTCTTCTTTGAAGAGCCTCTTTGAGACCTCCTCTTAGGGCACTAAAATTGGTCTTTGAGGAAGACCAGAACCTCTAGGATGTTACTAGGGAAGTGGAGAAGAGAATTTGTCAGGGTTTGGCCGATCTTGAAGGCTCATAGTTGTGTGAGGAAGAGAGGGAGGAGGTGCCCTTTTATAAGGGAGGAGAGGGGCACCTTTGGAATAACTAAAACTATTATTTTACTATAAAGTCATGTTCGGTTTTAAATAGCTCCAAATTGATTTATTCATGGCTAAGGTGGGGATGGTTAGAAACCCTCTCATCCAATAGAATTTAGACTAGTTTAGGTTCCTATTTTAACCTTATCATTTAGATTTAACATTAAGTTAAATAATTTTACTTTTACTGTGTCTTCTTGTGTTCTTACACTATAAGGTTAATAAACTTACTATAAGAAGCCAAACGAACCCCAAGTTGTTTATTATTAATATATATAACCTTATCTAAGTCATTTGTCTAAGCCTTAGATTTTTAGGAATAAAATAACAATTAATAATATAATATTTGTTTTAAAAACTATTTTATGTCAATTTTGACACTATTTAGTAATTGATTTTTTTGAAAATCATAACAGAATGATAAGTTCGACAAAAGTTAATTAAATCAATACTAACATGTCATATTAATAAATAAAATTAGTGTAATTAATAAAAAGTCTCAAATTACATTTATTTTTATGTTTATTAAATTAATTATGTCAATATTTCATTAATAAGATAATTACTGCATCATCGTTGTGTCATAAATAAATTAAATTATTTAATGTCTAAAAATTACAAATAAAATACCATTATGTAGGAAAGCGTTTTACCTTTCTAATTAATATTTATAGTCGAATTTATCTTATGTATAACACTATATTAAAAATGTTTTATTAAATAAACTTTGATTTTAACTCTTTTAACTCTTCTTTGAATTAAATAATAATAAATGTCCTAATATAATTAAAGTGGGCCTAAATGGTCATATTTTATTCCTAAGTTTGTTTTTGGTCGAATTAAACTTGTCCAATAGAATTAGGACATGTGTTAGGGTAATAATAATATCATTTCTACCGTTAATTACCCTATTTACTTTTAACTGTAGTAAAAAAAAGTAAAAAGTTACTATTCACCAAAAAATTATTGTCATCTCATTGAACCACATTTTACTTACTGACATCAACCGTGTCTCTCGGATTTTTGAAATTCCACTCACAGAAGTGGTAAAATTAAGTTTTATGAACAATTCAGTTTTTTTAACTACCACTTAGTGGTTTCACTATTCATCAAAAATTGAAAGTTTTCAGAAAAATACCAAAAATTAGGCCTAAGCTATATTTGATATTATGAACTCAAAAATGATGTCTATTTTACCAAATTAAAAAAATATCAGTTGCATTAACTTATTTAAAAATTAATTTCCGTTGTCAAAACAAATAGCGTGTTTTTAAGAGATAATAACTATCAAAAGATTGAAACTTGTTTATAACTGGTTTAAATGTGAAATTACATCCAATAACCATCATTGTATTAAATTGTAAAAATATATTCTAAATATACTTTAAAACCACTAAAATTAATAATTTATCACTATTAATTATTTCGATTGAAAAAGTTGTTTTTAATTAAAATTTAGTAATTTTCACTATTCATCAAAATATGAAAGTTATCCGAAAATCACCAAAATTTTACCCTAAGCTAATTTCGATATTCCGAATCCAAAAATGAAGTCCATTTTGAAAAATAAAAATTTCAAAATTTCAAAAAGTGGTTATTACTATTCATAACGGCTAGTTTTAATAATATTTTAATAGCATATCGTTGTTTAGTGAAACTCGGTATTGCGTACTACACACGCTATCAAGGAAGGTCGCGATTGCATGTAATGAAAGGAAAGTCAAGGATGCGTGTTGTGCAAGCTCCTTTTGGTGTAGCGTACAACACAAGACATTAATGAAATTAAAAAGAATATTTTTCATAAAATCTCGGGGTGTTACACGCATCCTAAGGCCACGGTGGTGTAGGGGAGGGAAACCGGATCCGCCAGCCACTGGCGCTTCGGAAGGTGGGACCCATAGGGGTCCCGCGGTGACACACCGGCCGGCCATTACGGCTGGCCGGAATTTAGGAAGATCGGGGGTTGTAACCTATGGTGGAAGGCAGGAACGGGCCCCTCCACATGGGGGCCGCCGTTAAAAAATAAGGGGGGCAGCTCCCCCCCCCCCCTTCCGTGTCTTCTCAGCGCACGGGCTCCCGCACAGGGTCGGACCGCCCGCGACAGGCCGGACCGCCCGTGCCAGGCCGGGACGCCCGCGCTGGGCCGGACCCCCGCGTCGGGCTGGGCCACACCTACTGGGCCGGGCCGCACCAGCCGGGCCAGGCCACACCCAACTGGGCTAGACCCAAACCCTGGACGGGTCGACCCGGTTCCGGCCGACCCAGGGGTATCGAGTCCGGTCGGACCGGGCCCGAACCCCCTAATTTCCGAACAGATCCATTCAAACGCCCATAACTTGGGCTACGGACTTCCGAACGATGCACCATCAGTTGTGTAGCGATCCTTGGATCGAGGTGGTCGTTTCAGTATGTTACACTCAAGGTTTTGGAGAACTTTGGGTATGTCCAGGTTGGTTCGAACACGAAACCAACCGGACCCTCGGAATGGAAACACTTATAACTTGAGCTCTGGATGTCCGATTGACATTCCATCAACTTTTTTGGATTCCTCTTAGTGAGATGGTTCTTTTAGATTACCCTGCTCGAGGATTGGACATAGTTGGATTATGTTCGGGTTGTTTTTGACTTAAAAACCAATCGGGCCCCTAGGACGAAAAAGCCAATAACCCTCAGACCGGGCGTCCGATTGACGCGCCGTCTGTCGCGTTGAGTTCCTATTGACTAGACAGAACATTGGGATACATCAACTTCGGACTTCATGTCAGTTGATGTATCAACCCCCTTGGCTACATCTGATCATCTCTATCATCTTACGAAATGTATACCTGTGTGAGCTGAGTCTTAACGTACAATCAATATCATCGATATGATTGTTTTGATTTCCCCTGTGGATTGGGTTGTGCTTTCCTGTGTGGATTGGGTTGTGAATTACTATATGGAATGTTTTATGTTTTCATGTGTGGAATGGGTTGTATTTGGGTTCGTGTACTGGAGCCAAGCTGGAATAGATGACTTAGGTATTTGTATGGGTATATACCTAAGTAGATTTGGTTGTTACTTCGTGATTGTATCTTTCCTTTGTGGATTATCCTTCATGGATTTCTAAAGACCTTCGAGGGTCTCAGGGTCCCTACTGAGTAGCGTATACTCACCCCTTCATGGGCTATGCCCGCACTTCATTTTGTTGGATGCAGATGACATACAGTGCTGATTGAGGTAGGAGCTCGTGGAGCTGGATGGTACCTGGAGGTGGATCACTGGACGAGACATACACGGAGCGGACGGCTGGAGCCGAGGAGCGGAGGAGACTATCTATACCCACCCTTCAGGTGGGATTTCCCAGAGGATGGCTCGGTGTTGCTGCTTTACTTTTCTGCTGCTGTGCCCTCTTTTCAGTTTTACTTTACTTTCATTTGGGTTTGTATACTGGCCCATTTACTTTCCAGCACTTACTTTTGTACTCAGTTTACTTAGTGTTTACTTCAGCTTGCATACTCTGTGGTGTTTTTTCTTACATAAAGGCAATCCCTTCCCTTATATAGGGATTTACGCCTTTGGTGCTAGTCGCCAGCCCCTAGCATATGGGATGTGGGCTTGGGGTAGTCACGACACGGGTCCCGAGGACGGGTCGTGACATCTGATCAGAAAAATTCTATATTCTTTAAGGTATAATCTTTCTCCTTGAAATCTTTTCTTGAGTTTAATTTCTAGAACAATATTTTCAGAACCTAGCAAGTTTTTAGAACAAAGAGGTCTTATTAATTTAACTTTTTTAACTTTGTTAAACATAGTTTTCCTCAAGGTTATAAATAAATATTTTATACCAACATTAAAGGTTCCAAAGGAATTTTTAAAGTATACAATTCACCCCCCTCTTGTATATTGATCATCTACAATCATTATTTTTATCCTACAATTTGTATTAGAGGAGGTCTATAAAATAATTATATTCACATATATGTTTCCTTTCTCAATTTTGCATTGTTCTAAATAGTTTTTCCTTGATTAGGAATTTTATCCTTGTTAAAAAAACTTTTTATTATTAACATGTTTTTTTGTAATGATATTTTCTTTTAGATGGAAGGAATGAATGTTGGTTCGATTGAAAATATTAATCCTTTTAGACCACCTATTTTTTATGGGAATGATTATGAATATTGGAAATATCTTATGAAGACTATTATAATTAATACTCGATTAGACAACTTTGTTATGCTTACTGGAGATTAAAATATTCCTGATAAGTCAAAACTTTTACTAATCAAGAAAAGTTAGAATATCAACTAAACTAAAAGGTACACATTACTTTGTTCTGTTCCGCGACTAGTAATATATATAGTCAGATTTCTTCTTATGAAGCTACAAATTGTATTTGGAAGAAATTGGAGGTTACTCATTTTGGTATATCCAAGGTTATAGAAACTACAAGAGCTATGATTAGAGCATAATATCATGGTTTTTTATTTCCTTATGGAGAACCAATGTGCAAGGTACAACAAAGGTTTATGAATATTGTTAACAAATTACAATCCATTGGTGATAAAGTTTTAGATGATGAGGCACTTGTGGAAAAGATTATAGATATCATTCCTAATGAGTGGGATTCTAAGAGAACAACTATTGATGAGAATAGGAAATTATCTTAGAATACTCTTGATGAGATTTTTGGAACACGTCTTAAACATGAGACATGAATGAAAAGAGATGCTGATAATAATTATAAGAATAATGGAAATGTAAGTGTACCTTTAACTACTACAAAAGTCAAGACTCCTGAAAGGGTTACTAGATCCAAATCTAAAAAAGTCACCATTTTATCTGAATCAAGTGAAATTGAACATTCTAAGAATGAACTAGATAATCTTTATCAAAGGATGAAAAAGATAGTTGGGATGAAAGATTTTCAGTATAGATTTAAGAACAAAGAATGAAAGGACAAGAAATACTCTGAAGTTAATTATTATGAATGAAAAGAAGTAGGGAATATAAGGCCAAATTGAAATCCTCTTAAGAGAAAGGATATAAAGGAAAATAATTCTAAGAAGAATAGAATGAAGTACTACAAATCTAAAGATAAGAATGTTTTGAAAGCTATTGAAACCTAGTGTACCAGTGGTGGAGACTCTTTTGATGAATCCTCAGAGTATGAATCTTCTGGTTAGAAGAATCTTGGTTTACTTTCCAAGTTACCCATTGAAAATCATTGTTTAATATCCAAGGTACACAATTCTGAGTCTATAACCATTGTATCCTTGAATTCTAATTATAGTGATAGTCAATATTATGAGTCTTCAGATGAATAATATTCTTCTTGATAAAGATAATAAATTACCTACTTATGAAGAAGTTTCTAGGTTTTCTAAGCTTCTGGAGAATGAAAATTTTATAGTCAAGAAAAATCTTGATAAGGCAAATTCAAGAATTTCTATTCTTACTAAATAAGTATAAGATCTTTCTAAAGATATTGATAATAAAATTTATGACTTTCAAAGTGTTTCAAAAACCTTTGAGGAAGTTAATTCTGTGAATAATAAAATTTCTTAAGTATCTATAAAATGTAATTTCTAAAAAAATATTTTAGAGACTAACACTAGTATAAAAAAGTAATGTTTTGAGGATAAAAACATAGTTATTAGGCTGAAGTCAAAAATATTCCATTAAGGAATTGTTTGTAAAACATTACCTTAGGTATGAAAAAAATTGATAAGATGTATTCCCAAATTCTACCTCTAAGGAATAATTTTGGATTTGGTTATACTCATTCAAAATTGGTTTTTAGTATTAATTATTTTGTTCCTCAAAGTGCTCAATTCTGCACTAAGTGTCAGTGTGGTGGGCATTGGGAAAAAATTATTCCTTAAAAAAACCCGGTCTTTAGGTTTTTATAAAGCTTATTTTTCTAATAAAATGTGGAATCCTAAATTTTTTTTCCTGAAGTTTCCAAATCCAAGAGAGTTTCTATTCTGAAATTCTAACACTCTAATTTTCAGGAAAGTAAAGAAAGTACCAACAACAATACATGGTACATGGATAGTGGATTTTCCCATCACATGACTGGTAAAAAAAACTTCTTTGAAAATATTATCAAGATGAAAGGAGGAAAAGTAACTTTCAAAGATAATGCTCAAGGAGAAATTATGGGTATAGGTAAAATTGTTCTTCTTGGAAAAAAGTTGATTTTGAATGTTTTATTTGTTAAGGGTCTTAAGCACAATCTCATTATCATAAGTCAATTATGTGATGATGTTTACCTTGTTAATTTTAGGAATGATAGGTGTTTAGTACACAATTCCAAGGAAGGGTTTATTCTTTCTACCCATATGCAAGATAATGTTTACTCACAAATCCTAGAAGACCTTAAGATCCAAGATCTACCTATTCTTAGTTCAATGGAAGATCATTATTGGTTAATTCATAGAGGGTTAGGACACTGTAACCTTAGGAAACTATGAAAACTCTCTGAGAAAAGACTTGTTAAGGATCTAACAGAGCTTAGATTTGATTCTTCAAAAGTTTGTGATCCTTGTCAATATGGAAAGCAACATAAATCAAGTTTTAAATCTGTCAGTGAAGTATCTACTACTGATGAATTATAGTTGGAGCATATGGATCTTTTTTATCCAACACAAACTGGATGCATTGGAGGAAAATATTATGTATTTGTATTAGTTAATGGTTACACTAGATTTACATGGGTCTATTTTCTAGTAAATAAATATGAAGCTTTTTCATTTTTTAATGTTTTTTGGGCCCAATTTAAAAATGAGAAAAAAACCTTCCATTGATAACTATTCATAGGGATCATGGAGGAGAATTTCAAAATTCTTATTTTGAAAATTTTTGTAGTATAAAAGGTATTACTCATAACTTATCAGTACCAAGAACTCCTCAACAAAATGGTGTTATTGAAAGAAGAAACTAAATTCCTCATGAGATAAATAAAACCATGTGAAGTTAATATTCGATATCCAATCATTTTTTGTCTGAAACTGTAAGTACTTCTAGTTATATAATAAATCATGTTTTGATTAGATAATTTCTTTACAAAACCCATTATGAGTTATGGAATGGTAGAAAACCTAGACTTTCCTACTTCAAGGTATTTGGTTTCAAAGTATTTATTCTGAATAGTAAAGATAATCTATATAAATTTGCACCAAAATCTGATGAAGAATTTTTCTTAGGCTGCTCCACAACTTTTAAGGCTTATAGAGTTTTAAAAAAAATGTTTTTACTGTTTAATAAAAGTACATGTTAAATTTGATGAAACTGGTCCCTTTTTTTTAAACAACCTCAACCAACATATTTGGATTTTTTAAAAAAACTGATTATTAGACCCTGATAGAAGATCCTTATAATAAGGAAAATATAGAGGAAAATATTTCTGAAGCATTTACCCCAGAATATTTCCTACCATATATTGATGAACAGGTTTTACAAAACCCAAATTAGTTGTTTCTTAAGAATCATCCCAGTGATAGTATCATTGGTGATATAAATCATCCTATAAGGACTAGAAGTTCCTTATTAAATGAAGTAAAACATCTATAATTCCTTTCTCAATTAGAACCTAAATGAACTAATGAAGCTTTGGGTGATGATGATTGGATAAAAGATATGCAAGATGAGCTAAATTAATTATAATGGAATAAAGTTGGGACCATGGCTGAAAGACCTATGGAAACATTTTTATTAGAGTAAAATGATACTTTATAAATCAGTGTGATGAAAATGGAAACATAGTAATAAATAAAGCTAGATTGGTTTCTAAATTCTATAATCAACCAGAAGGAATAGACTATGAAGAAACCTATACTTCTGTAGCTAGACTTGAATCTATTCTTATTCTACTTGCCTTTGCAGCATTCTATAATTTCAAACATTTTCAAATGGATATTAAATGTTCTTTCCTTAATGGTTATGTTCAAGAGGAAGTTTTTGTTGTACAACCTCGTGGTTTTGAAGATGGAAAACATCTTGAACATGTTTTCAAACTTACCAAAGATTTATATGGAATTAAAAAACCCCTAGAGCTTGGTATGATATAATTACTAGGTTTTTGATTCAAAAAAATTATGTTAAGGGAAATGATAATCCAACCCTTTTCATAAATATATATAAGAAAAGTGTTTTGATTGTTCAGGTGTATGTTGATGAAATTATATTTGGTTCAACTCCTCAATCTTAAACTGATTCCTTTTCAGATCTAATGAAATATTTATTTTAATTGTGTATGATGGGTGAGTTAACATTTTTCCTTGGTTTTAAAATTTCTGAAAAACAAGAAGGAATTTATATATTCCAACATAAGTATGTTAAATATCTTCTAAAAAAGTTTGTATATAACAACACTGAGAGTATAAGTACTCCCATTGGTACCTCAAATTCACCTGATCTTGATGAAGATGTGAAACTAGTGGATCAAACATCTTTTAGAGGTATGATAGGAAGTCTACATTACATGATAACTAGTCAACCATACTTAATGTTTTCATTATTCTTATATACAAGATATAAATCCAATCCTAAGGAATATCATTTAAAGGTAGTGAAAATGATTTTTCACTATATAAAGGGAACCATGGATTTTGGAATATTTTACACTTCTGTAAATGATTTTATTTTAAAAGGTTTCTCATATGCTGACCTTGGTGTATGTAGAATGGATATGAAAAAAAACATCTGGAACATGTCATTTATTAGGAGATTCGTTAGTTTTTGTGTCATGAAAAAATAAACACTCAGTAGAACATTCCACTGCTAAAGTTGAATATGTAGCAGCTGGAAGTTGTTGTGCTCATGTTTTGTAGATGAAACACACTCTCACATTCTATAGTGTGAGGTTTTCCAAAACACAAATAATCTTTGATAACACTAGTTCCATTTCCTTATGTAAAAAACCCTTCACATCACTCTCGTGAAAAACACATAGATAATAGGCATCAATTTCCTAAGGATCACACACAGAAAAGAGTTATCATTCTTTTATTTATCAGAACACGAGATCAACTTGCTGACATTTTCACAAAATATTTACCCTCTAATTGATTTGAATATATTAAAGAGATGTTAGGAAATATAACCGTATGGTAATCATCCATATTAACTTCTTTTTGAAACCTATCTCCTTACAGTAAGAATCTCTTTTTCATAGGGGGAATACATTTTCTTATTAGTAAAAATTTTTCAAGTCAAAATTTTTCATAATCAAAATTTTTTGTAATAAAAAATTTTCATAATAAAAAATTTTCATAATAAAAATTTTTGGTAATAAAAATTTTTCATAGTCCAAATTTTATTTTTTTAGTCCAAATTTTTCATAGCCAAATTTTTTTTTAGTAATTATGAATAATTTTCCAAAGTAATCCAAAAGTTATGTATCCTTTATTATTTTTTTGAAATCATATTTTTAATTGCTGGTATTTTTATTTTGTTCTAAATTTTTCAGATTCACTTTTTCTTAAATCCAAATGTGTATCTTAAAAACATCAAAAGGTCAGAACCAATCAAAATTATTCTTTAGTTATCATGTCAACCGTCAGAATTGATCATAAGTTTTTTCAACTATTGGATCAACCATTGAAGTTGAATCATCTCTTCAATATCCTATATAATGCCCCCTGATGGTTATCCCACATCATTTTTGCAAGCATTCATGTGTTGAAGCTCTGTCTCTATACTTAAGGTTGTTCTGAAGCATCAAAAGTTTTCTCAGTTCTGAATGTCTGCTGAATCCTCTCCTTAGAAAGAAATGTTGACTTTTAAGGAAATATCCTAGTGGTAAATATATAGAGAAAGTATAGTTGATCCAAAGTTTTATGATAAGTATGACTCTATCATATCTAATAATGTAAAACTGAATTGTAGAGAAAGTATATGTGTATCAAAACCCAAATCACAGGATCCGGTCTATCCGGACTTGTGGATTGAGTTCTATGATACAACGCATTTCTTCAAGGAAGAAGGCTGAGACAAGTTATCTTTTAAATATTAAATAAATAACTACTCTCTTTCTTACATCATGGCAACAAGTCTGTTTGGAATTCCTTATGAAGATGTAGAATTATGTACTCACAAATAAACCGATGTATCTAGATCTTTTGATAAGGAAAATCCTATAGAGTGTCTTAACATGAAAGGAGTGAATACTCTGAATATTTTTCACCTCTATATGAATATACGAATTCCTAAATTGTGGGATCAAGGCATTGTAATTTCAAGAAAAGGGGATAAGGATACTCTGAAGAAGAGTGATATCTATATATTGGATTTCTTGGTGAACCGTAGGAAGATAAGCTTGGTTAAGTATATAATGGTGACAATTGAGAATACCAATAATGGAAATCTAAAATACTAGATCATTATGTATCTGTCTATTCTCTCAAATATTATATTTCTTTGTTTAGAATATTTTTGAATTCCATACAGTTCCAAACCAATAAATTACAAGGTGATGTTGATGAGTGATGATACTCTATAGAGAATGAAAATTGGTTTTTCTAGTGATTTAGGAGAATTTTTTGATCTATCTGAAGAAGAAGTTGAAGCATTTTCAAAGAATCCAAATGTGGATGAAACCTCTAATAAAGGTGGAAGTATGAGAAAGGGTAAGGAAACAGAAGAGAAAACAAAAAATCATGCGGCTAAGGAAACTCAATCAGCACCACCCAAGACAAAGAAGCAAAAAGAGTATCCTGATGAAGTAGTGGCTATGTGGAGAGAAGAAAAGAAAAATAGGAAAGAAGGGGAGCCTAATATTGTCTTGGATCCTACTGAGGAAAAATACTTAAAAAAATGGCTGCTTAAGAGTTTGAGAAGCAATAGAAATAGAAGAAAAGGAATAAGATGTCTGGGGATGAGATTGTACAATCACTTCTCAAAGATGTGGATAAATCATATGAAAAAATCCCAGTACCAGAATTATTTTTAATAGAATCACTTCCTGAGACTCCAAGAAAAATGGTGGTGATTCCAGATCCAGAATAAGAAGAATAAATTTCTCAGAAAGAGGAAGAGGAAATTGAAGAAGAATATGAGGAAGAAGAAGAAGGGAATGAAACTGATGATATCATAAACCATGTTGATGATTACCATGATAAAGAAATACCATCAGAAAATTATCAATTTGGACTTCCTAAGTAGAATCCTCAAAACTTGCTACACCAGGGAATGAAGAGAAGGGTCAGAAAGAAGTCAATAAGACAACAGATAATGAAAGAATTAATCTTGAATTCATTCATCCATAAGATAAAGTTGTTGATGTAGAGAAAGAGGAAGTTCAAGAAGATAAAATTGTTCAGTTATCTGACAGTGAGCATGAATCTCCCACAGAACAATACATCATTCTGAGAGATGATAGGGGAAAGAAGGTAGTAGTAGATACACGGAGTAAATCTGTGGTGGAGAAAAAATATGTCACTGCTTCATCCAAGAGTAAAGCTGAAGACATAAAAAAATAATCCTCCCCAACCAAACACTCAGATTCAGAATCATCTTCCCTTGGACATGATTTTGTTGTTCATTCTTTGAAAAAGTTAGTTGGTACTATTCCTCTATTTACAATCATAGACTCAAGATCCCAGATGCTTCAACATATAATAAATTAGAAATCATATTCAATTTCCATGGTTAGGGACAAATGGGTCACGCTAGAGGCAGATTTCAAAACATTCCTCATTGGTTATGAGGATCATAAAAGATATTTCAAGAATATTATAATCTGGTAAAAGAACACAATCAAAGAAATAAAAATCATTGAAGAATTATATGATAATGTCAAGGATCATTTTTACACTGAATATGGGAAGATCAAAGATCTTACTAATAGTTCTGAAGAAAATCTAACCCTCTAAAAGACTACTCAGAAGAAATAAGTTAAGGATATGATGGAAAGCTTAATTTTGTAGCCATGAATTGGAAGAGGGAAAGGGATCTTATAATTGAGATTTAAGAGAAGCTAGTTAAGTAATAATAAGTTTTGAAAGTTCAAGAAGTACATCTTAAGTATCAAGAAGAAAAAATTAAACCCTTAGAGAAGAATAATGAAGATCAGGATCATTTTCTTAAGCGTGTAGAAGAGAATCCCAAGGAGCTTAAGAAGATAAAAACCATTGTCAAGAAACTGATGCCGAAGGAGAAAGAAGGATATTTTAATTTTATTATGATCTTTTGTTGTATTTTCTTCATTGTACAAATTCTGTTGAACTTAATGAAATTTTCGTTATTCTCCATATATTTTCTTGTTTTGTAATAATTTTTCAGGTATGAATTTTTCCATTACCTTTATTCCTTTTTGAAAATCACAAAGGGGGAGAAAGGAATGATAAAAATAATAAAAATTAAAGAAGAGATTTCCCTATGTAAGGGGGAGTTCATCTAGAGGAAAGTTCTTATCAATGAAGTTTTTCAAATACAGGAAAATGAAAAAACTCATTCAGGAAATCATGAATATGGTCCTTAGTGATTTAAAAGCCTAATGGGGAGTTAGTCATATTCACTATGATTCATAAGTAAAGGCATATATGTTTTTTTTCAAGTCCATAAAATTTTTAAGTCCTTAGATTATTTTTAGTAAGTATATTTGTTATTTACAAAAAGGGAGAGATTATTGAGACAATAAGTGTTCCTTATGAATTTTCCATTCATTTATGTTTTGAAAATTAGAAACTCTCTATCTCAAGGAATATTTCATTTTCCATAAGATTTATCCTATTAAGGAAAATTTCCCTTCATAAGGAAATTTTATCCTACCTTTGTTTTCATTGATCATGATTTAGTTTCTCTAAAACTAACTCATTTTATTTCTAAGTGTAAAATTAAGTTTGATATAAAAAACATTGGAATAATATAACTACTTAGTTATAGATTATTCTATTTTCAGGTTCTAAATTCTGACTCTGAATTCCCTGAATTCGAATTCTGATGTCCTTTGAATTCTGACTCTGATTTCGCAGAAATTAGATTCAAAATTCCTCTGAATTCAGATTCCAAATTCCACTGAATTCAGATTCCGAATTCTATGAATTCAGACTCTGAATTCCTCTAGATTTAGATTCTAAATTCACTGAAATTTTGATTTTGAATTGTCTAAAATTCATACTATGAATTCCTTAGAATTCAGACTCTGAATTCCTCTGAATTTAGATTCTAAAATATCTGAAATTTGGACTCCAAATTCCTTAGAATTCATCTTCTGAATTCCTTAGAATTCAGGTTCTGAATTCCATATAATTCATGTTTGGAATTCCTTAGAATTCAGACACTAAAGTCTATATAATTATGATTCTGAATTCCTTGAAAAATAGAATACGAATATCCATCTAATATAGACTCCGAATGTTTATTTTCTTAGACTCCAAACTTTATTTTTTCTTAGACTCTGAAAAATATATTTGGTTGAGCAACCATATTTTACTTACCCTTGTTATAGTTATGAAATGATGATGTGCGTTCTGTTTCTAAAAAAACTGTTGTTTGAGTGACACGTGTATAGGTCCCATTGAGATTCAAGGAAAAGTATGACCATTGGAGGAAGGAGATGACCATTGGGAAAATGCCTATAAATAGAGGCTCATTTGAACTATCACAATACTTTTGAACAACGTTGATCAATATAGAGATTACATACTGCTGAAGTGATTTCTAGGGAGAGAGAATCTCATGCCTTGTGTGTACTGAACATCTTGTTTAGCTTTCTTCGTTCAACTCTTATTATTTATGTGTACAATAGATGACTTCTGGGGATTGGAAGACCGAGGTTCCAACTACCTTAATGTTCAAGGACTTATAGGGATACGAAGACAAAGGTGCTATAAACCTTAAAGATTGTGGACTTCCTGGATAAGGAAGACAAAGGTTTCGACTACCTTGAAGTTTGAGGGCTTGCGGGGATAGCAATACAGACTCCAATATTCCTATTGAAGGCTCACCGTGGGGTGGGTAAGACAAACTTTATTGAAAGTATAAATCAGGGGACATTTCTCCAAGGTTGTTGCATACCATACTCTTTGGGTTAAATGATTTAATACTTGTTACTTGTATTGTTTCATGTTTATTTTCTGCTAAATTTTAACTATTAAAGAAAGTATAACTATCTTATACTTTCATGTACTTGTATAATCTGATCAGAATGATTCTATATGCTTTATGTTATAATTTTTTCCTTGTGAACTTTTCATAAGTTTCATTTCCGGAACCATATTTCTGGAACCTAGAAAGTTTGTTGAACTAAGAGGTCTTGTGAATTTACCTTATTTAACTTTATTATACATAGTTTTACTCAAGGTTAAAAATGAATATTTTATACGAACATTAAAGGCTCCAAATGAATTTTTAATGTATACAATTTACCCCCCCCCCACCTCTTGTATATTGAGCATCTACATTAATTATTTCAATCCTACTAGTGTTTGACGTTTTGGGTGTTACCTTTAAAATGAAATAATATTAGTATATGACAGATTCTAAGATTATTATATAATCATGTTATAATAATAATTTATATGGGCAGGGGAAGAAATGAAATGAAATTGCTATTTGATGAACGTTATTACTTCTTTGGGTATCCTACTCTCATTTGTACTAAATCCTTCCATGGTTGGATTTATTTCCAAAATAAGGATTCTAAGATGAGGTTATTGAAGTAGGGAGTTGATTTGGGTTGGTATTCATTTATCTGAATTTATTAATAGGTGTGAAGAAGTGTGGAGTGTGGGTTCCCTTTTATAGTTGAGGTGGGGTTACATTCTTGTAAAAACACAAAAGTATTCACTATTGGGAGGTCAATCACGCCTCAAGTGGCTAAAAAATATATAATTAATGATTTGGAGGGATTATATGTTTGATAAAAAAATCCAAAACACAATTAAACACATGTTTTATGTATTTAATTCATTAAATTCTATGTATCCATATTTTTACCATTTTTGTCTTTTTCACTACGATAACCAGTTTTCTATCATTTTTATTTTATCCCGTAACACTAAATTAGAGTTCGAATTAAAAGAAATAAAAACCATAGATTATAAATTTTATATCTAATTTATAAAATTTTAATCCTATTTGTGTTTGTAATAATGTTTAACATAAGTGGATGTAACATGTAAAAACACAACTTTAATCCTAACCACACTAAAAATGTTTTTACTATTTACCAGTCAATATTAATTATAATAGAAAAATGGGTATACTAATGGAAAATATTTTATATTTAATAATAAGTAAAAAATAATTGGTAGAATATAGTATTTTTAGTAATTTTAAACCATTTAATAAAATATCTTCTATTATAAAATATCATTAATATTAATTTTTAAATTATTTATTTATTTTCAATTAAAAAAACATGATGTAAATGATGGAATTTGAATATATATTTTTAAATTTATGTATCATGATATGTTCATATACAAAAATTATAGAACACCAAAATTCATATAATTTAGGTCACATTTAATTTTTTTTGTTGCATTTATTTTATTTAATTATTAATAAAATAATTATTGTGTTGGTGTTTATTACGAATTTAAAGTAATTATTTAATCGCAATAAAATCAAAATAAATTATCATTAAAAAATTAATTTATATTAAATAAATGATATATATATATATATATCCAAAAATATTTGGTTTTTTTGATATCCAATGACTTTATTGATATTAAAAGTAATAAAATTAGATTTTTTTTTCAATTTCTTTACATAACATATTATATGAGATATATTCCAAGGAAATCAGAAACAATTACCATTTTTTAGAGTCAGTGATGGGAAAAATATAAATAAATTCATTAAATAAAATTATGATATTATTTTATGTTATTTTCAGTTTTATAATTTTAGTTTAACCCCAGATAAACCTATTTTCACATTAACCATGATAATTAATTTTTACTACATAAAATATTAATGTTGGTCTAAACATAAGATGAAATTATTAGATATTATAAATTTTTATGGCTTAGAATATTTAATTAATTTTTAAAAAATTTATTGATAGAAGGGTAATAAATAATTTAAATTTAACCACACAAATGCGATGAGAGAGATTGGTTTTAAAGTGAAAATGGTCAAATGATTACAATGTTTTTATATCCAATTTAAATAAAAAATTGATTGAAATGACCAAAATTATATTAATACATGTAAAGTTTAAGTAATTCTACTTAAAAACATATTTAATATATAATTTATCTTTATAAATAAATGAAATGAAAATATAGTTTTCAATAAAAATTTAGTATTTTCCCTATTTATAAAAAATGAATCATTTCAAAAAAATCAGAAAAATTCATCATAATACAAGATTTATATTAAAATTTCAAAAATTATTCTTGTTTTATAAAATTAATTCTCTAAAATTTTCAAAAATTATTTTTAAAAATATGTTCACTATAAAAAGGAAACAAAACAACTTTTTAGAAAAAATCATTTTTAAGCATAAAATTGGATTTATTTTTATCTTTTGTTTAGAAAAAAATTAAAATGAATATTCAAAAAATGATTTAGTATTTCATATATAAATTTCAATAAAAAAGTGATTTGGTTAATTTATTGATATAAAACAAACATGTGCGCATAAACATTATTTTTTGGAAAAATATTTATTTATATTTTAAAATGGGTTTTATTTTCTTTTATAATAATTAGTATCTAAAGAATTGATTATATAAAATATATAAACCATATTCTAATAATTTATTTAATCATATTCAAACCATCCATTATAATGTCTAGCTGATACGTATCATTTGAAATAATAGCATTTCAATATTATGTCATGTTTTATTTAAACTCAGTGTTGTGTGAACCACAAGATAAGATTGATGTTGTATGTAACAAGATCTAAACTCACTTTTTCATATAAATAAATCTAAACATAAAATTGCATATTGAAATAAAATTTGAAAATTTAAATTCCTTTGAAAAAAATAATTCATAAAATCCTGGGTGTTACAAAAAACTATGTTCTTGATGTAACAACGGTATTTGAATTTCTATTTGATGATCCATTCAATATGAAAAACAAAATTCCATAGAATGAAAATATAGATGATAAAAATATAATTTTTTTTAAAATATTAATATCAGGGATCTGCAATGCTAGGAACATTACATCAGCTTCTCCATATGTCCCAGAATATTATTTTAAATATTCTAAGGGTTTTTGGGGAAACCCAATGTTGTTACATAGTCATAGGCCCCCATTTTTTTATATAAAAACTGAATTAAGGTTTAATGAATTGTTTTATGATATAATAACATGAGTATGATCTAGTTGTTAACTTCACCTACTAACAAAAATCCCAAAACATGAGAACATTTTAATTACTTTATCCAAAATAACGTTAAGGGTCATAACCCAAAAATAAACTTGATGTTCCTAATGATCATTTAACCATTGAGAGGGGTTGGGGTGGGTGAATCAGTGGTTTCTATTTTAAAAATTTCCATATTTATGAAGTTGAACTCCTAAAAATTGTTTAAACTACCTAACTTATCATGTTTATAAGAATCTCACAATCATGGAAAAATGATTAACTAAACAAGGCACACAATATTTATAATGTTTATCCTTAGAGTGAGATCCTAAATCATTGCTATTGAAATTTCTGAATGTCCATGGGAATCAACCATTACAAATAATTGAATAAAATTTTTGATCCAACTCCTATTAGACTCCCTCTATCTCCTAACATGCATGATTATACCAAATCCTATCAGTTTACAATGTTTTTCTTAAAAAAAAGATCCATCCAAAGCATGAAACACATAAAATATTGATCCATAAAGTATTTTATGGAAAATTAGTCTATTTGATTTCTCCATTTGGCAATATACCATTATATTAACTCTTCTATTGTTTGGTGAAATCTTGTATAATTCTCCTCATGGAAATATACACTTTTATAACATGATGTCTATCCAATTAAAAAACCATTCCAAAAATTATATATGGAATCACTATCCACTTTATCTTTTTGGTTCTATGAATTAAAAAACTACTTAAATATCTAATTGGATTCACTATCAAGAATTGTTTAACCCAAAACAATGATGGTGTTTGAAAGATACTTTTGACACCAAATATGAATTAGGTCAACTTTTAGTGTGTGGTGAAATGTTTTTAATATGGTATACTTTCAACACCTTACTTAGGTTCTCAAAGAAATTAAATTTCATGAAAAAAAAAATTTCTCACTAAATAAAATTCACAATACCAAATTTCTAACTCATTTGAATTTCTACTGGATGATTCTCAAGCATTCCAAAGTCATCTCAAATCTTATTGTATCATCATAAGGGTTTTAGTGATTACAACCTTCCTCAAACATCATTAACTTAAAAAATTAAAGAAACTCATTGTGATAACAAACCAATTGAAGAAAATAAATATCTCATTTAAACATAATCAGTTTTTGGACTTTACAATGTTTTAAAATGTTCTTCATATAACTCCATACAAAAAAATGTTGTCTGAAAAACTGTTCCTAATGATAGAAAATTGTTTCCCCATTTCTATTCATCGGGTTCACTCTTTCTGATAGTCTACTAAGATATATTTTTATGGTATCATCATGAATGTTTCTTTAATGTAAATTCTAAGGGCCATCAATATGATGAGGAAACTCACTTTGTATCTTTAAAATTCACCCATCCTATAACAAGTATATATTTTTCAAATAGTATACAATGTGTTTGTTTTTAAATTTCATCATCATTTATTTGATGAAATTAAACTCATTGAAAATGAACAAAATCACTCTTTGTTCATTTACCTTGATTCAACTGAAACAAAATTGAACAAATTATTGAATACGATGACTATATTGTCAGAACTTCTAAAGACTTCAGTTGCATGAAAGCATTTCTATCTAAAAAACTCAGATTTCATATTTATTGAATTATCCTTTTCCAAATTTTGTTTTTCCGTCAAATTTCATGAAACATTAAAAATAAAAAATGTTTTTCCAATGATCAGTCTTTAGTGTATCCAATTTTCTACATTACTGTACCTTTATAAAATAATTATAATGTTCTACTATTAGCATGTTCTTAAAAAAACACAGTTCAATTCATTAATTCTCTAGAATTAATAATATAATGAAAAATTATTATATATAACACTACATGTTATATTTCATGTATAAAAACTCAGCAAATTTTTACTTTCATAATTTATTATTAAATGAAATCTATCTGAAATATATTTCTAAAAAACTGAATGTCTTCATCAAGTAATGTTTTTACAAAACTCAACTACACATCTTCTTCTTTAACCAAATTTAGTAACTCTACACTATTAACTTCTTTGTAAAAAAGTACAACCGGAGTGTTTTTATGATGATTATTTTATACTGTCCACACTTCAACAACTACTTCATTTAAACAAATTCTTTCACTTATTTCAAGAATTCAAAAAATGTTTTATGAATATTTTTTTCTGGAATATAATTTTGGAGACATTTCTATTTATCTTCTCAATCTCAAACATAGTAATGGTCCACCTAATTAGTAACCTTTCATCATTGGTTTTATTAAAAATCATTCCCTAGAAATTATATATGGTAATGGATGTGAAAATAACACTTTAGTGACTTCTTCATCAGATCACCATTTTTTTGTTGATGTATAATTATACTTCTTCACAAGTATCTATCAAGAAAACTACCATCTGGAAAAGTGAAACCCCCCCTTCGACCGAAATATTATACCATGAGTTTTTTCATGATGCAAGTAATATTCAAGATCAAAATCAAATCAATCAAATTATGTCAAAATTTTATTAAAAGAGAATTGAAAAATTTATGAATTTATTATATTTTAGTAACTTCATAACTAATACCCAATATCTTTATTTCAATAATTTTTTTAATTTTTTTAATATAGCTACTTGAAAAAAATACAAGATGTTTTTTTACAAAAAAATCCCAAAGAATCTTCAATACACACCTTTAAATATTATGAATAATTTTGTAAACCATTTTGATATCACACCATTTTCCATCCCATCAAACTTTTCACAAATCATTTTCATAACAAATTAATTTATTTAACATTTACCAAAACACAATATTTCTTAAAATAGTGTACATTGACACCATAATACTGGATAAAGTAATTTTTTATATTAATTCCATCCCTCGGTGAAAAGAATGTTTTTGTCCATGTTATGATAAACTTATGCTAAATTTTTCTATCCAAATTTTTATTCTCCCCCATTTTATGATGACCATAGTTTCAGATTAATTGTTTAATGATATATACTTACTCTACCTCTTTTAGGAAGATTATTAATCTCATACTTTTTAATAAAATGTTGTACATATACACTCCCTTTGTAATTATAATAAAAATAATTGTGGGGGATTTCCGTATGATGTTTAGAAAATATTTGGTGGTTGATGAACATGAAGTAACAACCTTCAATCAAAAAATATATCTTTTGGAATTGATTTCATAGAAACATAACTGATTTGATATTTTATATAAAGATGTTCTATAAAAACATCTCCACCAACAACATTCTATTTGATGAAATTATACATAACAACAATATTATTTGATATTGAGTGTTGTACCGGGTTCTTAGAAATATTAATAATACTCTGATTATCACATAGAGTCATCAATGGTATAGAAATCTTCACTTTCAAATCATATGTCTGTACATTCTTCCACATAATTTGAATAAAATCTTGGGTAATGACATCATATTTTTCTTATTCTATGCTCATAGTCACCGAAAATAGTTTCTTACAAGACCATATAACACAACATTTTATAAAGTTGAAATTTACTCATAATTTTGATAGTATATCATTTTAATCTTTATCCTAATAAACATCAGTCTATCCATGGAGTTTATAGCATTAATTTGATTATACAAAAACAAAATTTAAGTCGTTAATTTAACATACTATGAAATTATTTTTTTTGAAAACATATTATATTCTTTTGAATCATGTTGATTTTTACCAAATAAGGTCACAAAATAAACAATGAATGGAATTAAAGATTCAATATAGAGAAAAATTATTATCAATTATAAAAAATATTTCTTATTAACACTTTTCCCAGCTTCATCTTTACTCAAATTAATTAGCACTGAAATTCAAGTAGAAACTTCCTTCTAATATTCAATTACAATTTTTTATAACAAATCCATGACATATTTTTCGTGGGAAAGAAAAATATTTCACTCCTTTATTGGAAATTGTAAACCTAGTAATAAGGTTAATTATTTTAGAAATGGTATTTAAAAATTATTCTTCATTTCCTCATAAAATTATTCAAATGAAATTTATGTCACCGGAAAAAATTATGTTATCTGCATAAAAAATGACTATGTGGGTACCTACGCCCTTGTCTTTCACATATAAGTTTCTTTTAACCTTCTAGTTTAAAAAAAACTTTTTGAGAAACAATAAAATTTTATGTACAAGGAGCATGTAGATTGTTCCAACATGTATGTGGATTTATTCAACTTATAAACATTGGTTCAATCATTATCAAGTAGGAATAAAAAATATTTCTCAATTTATAATTATTCATAAATATCTTCATTTAAGATTGCTAACATTATATCCATATGATAAACCTTATAACAAAACCGTTCATACACTGCTAATAAAATTCAAGTAGTTTCCAAACTTGAAATGAGGGAAAATGTTTCCCCAAAATCCACACCTTCCACTATGCATAAACTATACAAAAAACTTGAGATTTTGTTTCTCGGAATTTCAAAATGTTCATTAAACTTATTTATGTAAACACAATTTTTGTAAATAATATTTTTTTCTTGTTGGATGTGTAACAAGTTCCCATGTTTCATTTTCCACAATCTGGTCAAATTTTAAATTCCAATATTATATAAATTATTTTTGTAAATGCTACTAAAATTGATTTAGGTTCAACCTATGAGATAAGTGATGTCTAATTATCCAATATCATTTTTTTCTTCTAAACAGACGCATGATGATTTCCCTTAATATTATCGCATTCCACCTATTTCTTCAATGTATGAAATATTTGAGTTTTTATTCTAGTTTCACTTTCCTCACCTTAAGATTCTTATAAATCCCCAGTTACCCATTTTTTTCCTTATTAACCTCACATATTTTATTTTCATTAGAGGTATTCAAATTGAGTATCTCATCATTCTCAAAAAAATTGATAAGGGGTTTGTATTATCAACAACATTCCCATTATAATAATCAAACATCTTTTATAATTATTTGTTCCAACATTTATAACTTATTTCATTGGGTGAATATCCAATGAAAATTTCATCCTCAACATTTAATACAATTTTCCAGGATTTCTTTTTTTGTTTTTTAGTAAACAAGGACTTCAAAAAACATTTAAATATTTCACTAAATTTTTTTGTTATGACACATATCATGGTAATTAATGTCCAATACCAAAGCTAAAAGTCCTCCAGTTTTTACATGTACAGTAGTAAAAATATTTAATGTCTTGAAAAACATAGAAATTATATACTCATCTAGCATACTTCTTTCGATTTCTACCAATATTTTATTTGCTTTCTCTCAACCACCGCTATTTTTAGGTGTGTTTGGAGAACATTATTGTTGTTTGATTCCATGATTCTTCAGATACGATTAAAAATGTGCTACTTGTGTAATCCTTCTCATTATTAGTTCTCACATTATTAATATAAGTTCCCATTTCTCTCTCAACTTATTGTCTAAAAAATGAGAACATTTCATATGCTACCAATTTTTTCATCAAAAACATTATGATGGTCAGCCAAGTAAAATCATCAATAAAAGCGATAGAGTAAAAATAAAATTTTATTGACTAATATCTCATTGTACCATATAAACAAGAGTGAATAATATTATTAGAATTTGTAGAATAAAATTGAAATTTCTTATAGATTCATCCAATAAAGTTCCTTTTCAAATATGTCATTAAAATATCATATAATTTCCTCTAAAATAATGCAATGTTTATTACAACATCAGATTTAGAAATATTGTTTACAACTTTCTATCCAAGATGCCTAAGCTTGTGAGAGCCATCTTTTTTTCATCTTCAGAACTCATGTAACATGAGTTACTAGGTTTTCCAATTTTAAAGAGATTTATGCTAGTTATTTCTCCCATGGTGAAACTTTAATATATTACACAATTCTAATGATACATGAATAATTCATAAATATAACTTCTATACTATTATCACAAATTTCGATCATGTTCTGTAAATTATGAATGATCCCATCCAAATTTAAAACTTTATTTCATTTTAGTTTCTCAACTTCAATCTCTTTTATTCCTATTCGTCTAATTTTTAAGGAAATATCATTTTTGAAGTTGACTACTCCTCTATCACAATTTTTAACATATTTCAATATTTTTAAATCTTGATTCATATGAATGTAACATAAACTATCAATAATTTATAGTTTGTTAATTTTCCTAGATTTCATAGTTATCTCAATAGTAATGGATCTTTCCTCAACATTATTCTTTCCATACACATTTTATTTTCTAGCAAAGGAACATTTCCCTAGAAGAATTTTCTTATTTTCTCTAGAAAGTTTAGTAGATTGATCAATTCTTCCAGACATTTATTCTATGAAATTAAATTTTTTTTCATTGTAAATTTGGTAACATCTTGTGATTTTAGTTTTCCATCCTCTTACCACTTAAGAACGTAAAAAACTTCTCTTCTATTATTTTTTCCTCTCATTTCATTCCTATTTATCGGAAGCGACATATTTTTATAGAAGTTGAATGTTTTGTACCCATAAAATTGATACAATTAACAAAAACTATAAAATAATTATTCTCTACATAAGTAAGACATATCCATTTATAGAGCTTGTCAAGGATCATAACGTTTATATTCTCTTATTTACTCCAAACATGGGGAAATTTTCTTATGGGATATTTTTTCAAGTTTTCATTATGTGATATATTTTTTATATCCTTTCTCAACCCGTTTTTACAAAAAAAATCTGAAAAATTTTATGGTCAGTAAAATTTGATGAAATTTTAAATTTTGTGGGTGGAGATTTCACATATTTCCTAGAATTGGGTTTCTCAGCCATATGATATGGTTTATATTTTACCTGTGATCCCTTTTGTATGTTTTCAATAATATTTCATAATGTTTTTTCAACCTCAATAAGTTTTTATTGAGGTTAATAAATTTACCTTCCTTAATTTTGAATTTCCTACTATGATCTTCCACCATCATTCCCTATTCTATAACACTCAGTTTGAGGTTTAAAACCTCTTTGATATACTCATATATTTTTTTTTCAGGAAATCATTCCTTTTAATATTATAAATTTATTATTCATTTTTTTATTTTGATTGTGATAAGAAATAAGTTCTTATCACATATGATATTATTTATATCTTTCATAAACACATTCTTCTTCATCACTATTTGAGGATTCTTCCTTTAAAATAATGTTCTTACCCTTTTTTAAACTTTTATCTTAGGAATATTTTTTGTGAGTATAGTCATATTTGAATTTATAACTCAACATACTTATTCTATTTTGACTTATATTTTTTATACCACATGTGTATTTATTAACATCCTTTAATGATTTATTAAATTTATTCTAATATGGTTTTACTTCAAAATGATATTAATATTAACCATATTTATTCATGGTGGAATTAATTAATAAGTTTCAAGTTACCCCACACTCAAAAAAAATAGAATAATTTTAACTATATACAATCCTTGAACTCTCTAGTAAATTTTTGTAGATAAGGGACTTATTATTTTCATTACCATCATTACCTTCAATATCTTCAAAATCACTATTTGGATTTTTTATGATCAAAATTATTAATTTTAAGATTCCCCACAGCCCAAAAATCCATTTATTTCTTGATTATCTTTTTGAAAGATGGATATTTTCTCATCTCATAAGAAATAAGTATGTTATGAAATTCATCAATTGATAAATCATATTTTTCTTATAAAGATAAAATTTTAGAGTTAAAACTATCAAAGAAGTTTCTCCACAGTTTCATTAAAATGTATTAATATACTATGATATCTCTAAAACAAATGATATTGCACACCACTAAATTAGCTCTAGTGAATTGTTCCATAAATATTCCTTCATATTTCATTTTGATATCATAAAACATGTTTCACCATATTTTTAACATTGTTTATTTCACTATTTTACCATTGAAGATACTTTTGGGATTTTTTTAAGACCCTTCACCTTCTGGAAGACATTTTATGACAAAGACATAAGAATAGAATTTCTAGCATTCCCATGAACCTAAATTTTATTTTTATCAGTAAATGTAATAGGAACATCTTTCCCAATTAGTGGGAAACCAAGTATGAATGCATCAATTGCCTCAAATACAAGAGAAATAAGATAGGGTGTCATTTTTTTTATTCGTGATACATTTTTATATTGAAGGTTGGGAAAAATATACTATTAACTACGTTGAGACTTCCCACAATAAGGATTCAATATAGGAATCTTTATCATAGATAATAATTGATGTTTATATGGTAATTAGACCACCAAAATGGGGGATATTGAATCAATTGTGTTCTTTTCATAATTTTCCAAATTTATGAATTTTAACCCCAATAACATGTTTGAGTTAATTTACTTATTAATTTTATAACAATCCCAAAAGCATTAAAATGAGTAAGTAATCCAGGCACAAAAAATTTATAATATCTAACCTTAGTGTGATAACCTACATCCTTTCCATGAAAACGCAAATGGGTCCATAGAAATGAACTATTAGAAATAAGTGAATGAAAAAAATGATACAAATCTCCCTAAAATCACTTTATCTCCCAATAAGAATGATTATAGTTACTCCCACAAGTTTATATAGTTTTTATTAAAAAAATATCCACTAATTTTTTTTGAAACATTGAGAATTATACTCTAGAAATATATCCCAAAAAAATAGTATGTCTAATATCTCCATCTGGTAAAAGTTTGTCTAGTGTGCTATTCTAATATTTGCTGAAATATTGTATGGTAAGCCACATAGAAATTTTTTCTTTGCAGACATGAATAATTTTTAATTAACAATACCACTGCAACTAAAACTATATATGGAAACTCTATTAGATTTCATAATTCGATTATCAGAAACAGAAACCTATTTGAATATTTAAGGGAAATTCTTATCAGGAATTCATAGACCCAAAAAAATAGATATGGTTGGAAACTCACTTTTAACACAAAATTTGTAGTAGATTGACTTTTTTTACATGGTGAACAGAATTTTCCAAGAAGTAATTTTCAACCTTTTTTATAGGTTCTCCTGTAAAGGAATATATTGGAAACACTTCTCATTATCCCACTCACTGAAATTCAAAATTACAAACTTCTGACACGTTTTAATTTCATGTGGATGATTCTCAAGAATTCCAAAGTCCTCATAAATCTTTTTATAACAACATGAATAAACCAAAAATTATAACCATCCTCAAACATCCTTAAATTTAAAAATAAAGGAATCTCACCTTGACAAAAAACCCAATTTAACCAAATAAATATCTCATTTCAACATAATGTGTTTTTGGACTTCACAAAGTTATGAAAAGTTCCTCAAATAATATAATCTAGATTTTTTTGTTCAGAAACCATTATTTGATGAAAAAAATTATTTTTCCATTTCCTTTCATCAAGATGATACTAAAAAATAGTTTCCTTATAGACCCTTATATGGTAGCATCACAAACTTTTGTACAATATTCCATCTAGGGTAATTCGATTTGTTGAAGCTACTGACTTTGTACCTTTATAATATTGAAATTCCCTCATCCTATAACAAAATTATTTTCCTAAAACTTTATAAAAGTTATTTATTTTGAAACATAATCTTTATTTGTCTGATGCTCTTGGCCTCAGTGAAAACAAACAAAATCATTCTTTTTCTGTTGCACTGGATTCAACAAAAAATTAACTAAACAACCTAATGAATATAACTAACTACGCTATTGTAAATTCTAAATACATTAGTTTCATTAAAAAATATTTGATTAAAAATCAATGTTATCATATTTGTTGAACTCTACTTTTACCACTTTAATTTTTCTCTCATACTTCTTGAAACTAATAAATTTTAAATAACAAGTTTTTTTGATTATATGCATTTGGTGAATATGATATTATGCACTAATTTCCCATTTTAAAAAATTTAGAAATCTATAATGTTATAATGTTCCTACAAAAACTATTTTGTATTTTTTTTATTCATTATACTTTATGAAACTTTTAGATTAGTTTTTTGAGTTACCTAAAAGTGAACATTGACATATACAAACATAGAAACTTTATACTTTCAATTTTAATTATTACATGACTCTATTCGAAATGTTCTTCTGAAAAACCAAATGTTGTTTGTTTGGAAATGTTTTTATAGAACTCAAATTTACTTCTTCTACACTAAAAATAATAATAAACTCTACAATGTTAGCTTATTTATACAAAAACTACATCTAGAGTGTTTTCTTGATGATCATTTTTTACCATCCTCACTTTAGTAACTTGTTCTTATAAACACCTTCTTTTACTTATTTCAAGCCTTAAAAAAAGTCTATCTAATTAATTTTTCTAGAACATAATTTTAGTAACATCTACATTTCACTTATTTTTCACAAACTCATCAATGTTGTGTCTGATCAGAAACTATTAAAAGTCAATTTTATTAAAAACATTTTTTGAAAATTATATTTGATGAAGGTTGTGAAAATCTCACATTAGCCACTTTTTCCTCTAATCACCTTATATCCACTGATGAAACTAAAATATTCTTCAGAAGTATCTATCTATAAAACTTTCAACTTGAAAACAACAACTCCCCATTTGATAAAAATATTGTGTCAATTTTTTTAATGATGTTTGAAATGTTTGAGATCAATATAACATAATCTAACTTATGTTATAAATTTCATAAAACAATCATTCCAACCATATGAATTTCAAATTTTATATTAACATTATAAGTAACACCCGGAAACATTCTTTCCCACTTTTTTTACAAAAAAAAATCTTTAAGAAATTTTAGTTGATAGAAAGTTAGAGAGTTTTTTTTATGAAATCATCACAAAGGATCATCCAAAAAAAACAAATTACGATTTTAGTGTTAAAAACATATATAATTTCATAATTATTTCTATACATAATCCTCCATAAATAAAAATATGTCAATTACTAAAGAACAAAGTACAACTTTTAAATTTAACGAAGATGGGAACTAAAACATTGAAAAATTCATTTAAAAACACTAAAAATGTTTCCATGTAAAAAACATATAAAATTAACAAGTTATATAACAATAAAAAATACATTACCAACTACTAGATTATTTATGAAAACAATAAAGGATATAGAAGGAACCAATATAAAATAATTCATTAGAATTTTATAAATTCACTTACACAAATTTAAATTTAATTTATGAAAAATGTTTTGTTAAAAATGAATTTTCAATAAAACAATAAAACAATGATTTAATGATATTATTGATAAACCAAATAAATTGAATAGTTTCATGTGAAACACCATTTAAAATATTTAACATGATTTATCAAATATTCATTTAAAAATGAAATTTCACAATTATCCAAATATATGTTTAGGAATTATAATTAGTTTGGTATAAAATTGATAGTCATGTTGTAAAAATAACATCAAAGCCCCAAATATGGTTGGGAAAACTTACCAAAACCATTAAAGATATTTTTCAACACTAATAATGATCATACTACATTTAATAACCATCAGACTAAATTACATATCTAAATATTCTAAATAATCAACCACTATGATTAATGGCAAACTAAACCCAAAGAAACACATGATACCAACTCAAAAATTTAAATAAATATTACTATAACAAAAATAAAAACTCAATTATATCATATAATCATCTAATTTCATCTGAAAATTATGAAATATAAATTTTAATTCATCTCAAAACTTCTTACCATCAAATAAATATTCAATAGAGTGAAATTGAACTTGATTTATCATCTCTAGTTAAGAAAAATGGGATCTTAAAAATCTAAGATAGTTGTCACCTTGAGTTGGTGAAATCCAAACTGAAATCCCTAAACAATGTAATGTAAATTATCAAAGAGGATAGATAAAGTGGAGATGTGATAGAAGGATAGAATTTTATCTTTATAGAGTGGAAGTAAATCCACAAACACAAAGTAGATCCATAAGAAAAAGTGGGATGACAATGGAAAAAGGGGAGAATTCCCCTATCAAGTAGATAATTAAGATATATAAGGGATGATAAAGGAAAAAAAGTATGGTTTATAATTAATTAATTGAAAATAAATTTCTAACCCCACCCTTTCAAAAGAACCACCCAAACATGATCAGGTCCCTGGTGGATTCCCAATAGCTACCCAATGGTATCCTTTTGAGGAAAACCTCAATGAGATCTATGCTAGGTAATTAATGAAAAGATATTAGGCACCTGATATCCACCTATTATCTCTAAACAAAAAAAATTAATCCAAAAAACCTCAATAAATAACAAATCAAGCCATAAATATTTTTCTCACAATCTATAAAAACACATTTTTAACTTTTAAAAACCAAAAATGACCACTTTTTTAACTAAATCCCAAAATTCAAACATGCTCATGTTTTCATAATTATATTCTCCAAAATTTAAATTCTTGATCACATTTAATTAAATCATTAAGACACAGATCACTTCAAACTCCCCACCATAGAACTTTTTATTCCTAAAAATCCCAAATTAATTCGTATATAAAATATTACTACCTTACCTATTAAAAAATTCACAGAAAGCGCAATTTTACATATCCAAATCACTCAAAATTGAATCATGTCAATTTGTCAAAAATTCTCAAAATATCAATAATCTATACCAATCTAACCATATAGTGGTCTACTCCATAATAATCACCTAATTTTGATATATTCCTATTCCACACCTGAATTTCTAATTTTCAAAATTCATTTTTATATTAAAATAATTTTACAAAAAATAAAATTCTATTTCAAAATCACATGACCTATTAATTTTAGAAAAATACAAATTTTATACCATTATCTCATTTTACAAATCCAATTAAAAATTAAAAAAATTTAGTTTACTTTTTTAAATAACCTTTCAAATTAAAATAAAATGCTATAAAATATCTTTAATTTATTTTTAAATTCCAAACATTTCACAGAACATACCATATATGATTGCAAATACATCTTATCAATAATACAAGGGAAATAAAATGAGCATGATTAAGAACATAAACTAGAAAAAATATAAATATATATTTCCAAAAATTGAATATGTAGTATTCTTAGAAATAAATATTATGCAATAGTTTTAGTAGTACATCACTAACAAGGAAGAAAGAACGAGTCACTAGATCTCAATAATCATAGAAAATATCATGAATGAAATTAAATCACCTTGTCTAAAATGAAATATCACTAGAAATATATTACCATGAAAGGAATTAACCATAAATATAAATAAAGAATTCACAGGAATGAGTTTAATTGATTTTATTTCCCAAAATAAGGTATTCATGAAAAAACATATTACTTTATTAGTGTCTTGTAAATAATTTATGTCATTAAAGTATTATATTTATAAAATATATATGTTACACATGCCTTAATGTGGTACTAACATGATTATTCAAGAATATATGCATAAATATAGCTTCTAGAAAATCCTTATATTGTCAATAATTTCATAAAATCCCATGTTATGAAACTGAAATAAGGAACTCATTCAACCCTATAGTGGATAAACTAAAAACCTAGACAACATTGATAACTTAGGTTTCCACCATAACCATGTTAAATTGAAATGAGCATAGTGTACCCCATAAAACCTAATTACATATTTCCATAGATAATATGATTTTTCAAAGAAAAATTCTACATGGACACAAGTGTGGTTCTCAACAACCTTAGGTTAATGACTAGAACTAAGGGTCCACCGATATTGCTTGACGAGTGATTTACCCATTAATGGCCCATCACATCAACACTTCCAAAAAAATATCCCATTAAAAATAAGTAGCATAGATAAATATATATGTAGTTAACATGTAATAATAATAACCTATATGTTTCCATTATTTTTATACTTCTAACCAAGTTTTTAAATTAAAGCCCAAGTACTATAATAAGAATGATAAAACTAAAAGGTAAAGAAAAAAATATTCATGTACAAACCCTTCCTCGTGACTCTAAAATCACTTGAAATCATCACCATTGTGTATTAAGATATCCTATCCTAATGATAGAGGCCTCTGTCCCTTACCTAAAACATCATTCTTAAGATAGGTATGCACAAGAGGTGTGTATACCCAAGGAGTTAGAGTAAAAATCTCAGAGAAACCACAAAAACACCAAGAATACCAATGTTTTAACTGTTATCAGATAAAAATAGTGTAAAGAATTAATGTAATTAAAGATGTCATTTTTATCCTCAAAGTAATGATTGATTTTAAAACTAAGACACCTGAGTAAATTCATTACTACTTAAAAAATATTAGTAAATATAGATAATGGTAGCCAAAAACATCAATCATCATCATCTCATATTCCAAATTCATCAAACCGACAGACCCCATATTCCAAATATGTAATCGCACATACAATGGGCCTAAATTATGGATACGTTAAGCACATGTGTCTCATATCAATATCTAATCTCTCAGCCTAATTCAAATCTCTCTATAAGAGGCCAAAATATTTTATCTTTTCACAATCACAAAAAATTAAGGGAGAAATTCTCAAACATAATTTTCTTTATAATAAAATAAATTTAAATTTTAAATAATTTATTCCACCGAAATAACATAAACACTTTTTACGAAAAAATAAATCAAAAATGTTCACAAACATAATTTCTTGCCTAAACACATCAGTTATAATAATAAATTTAAATAAAAAAACATAATTTTTGTTACATTTACAAATTACTTAATAAAACAATTATGTATAAATTACCCCTTTTTATTTCACTTTAAACCACTTACATTATAATTTATATTATTAAAATACCCCTTAATGCCCCATGATTTAATAATTACTGGAACACATTAACAACTCTTCTCATTCATTTAGTTTGTTTCCCAAATTTACACAAGTTTTTACACTCATTCACTAAATTTTTAAAATAGTAATTTCATATAAAAATAATCACATCAAAAATTAACATATTTTTAACAAAACACTAAAATTAATATAAACATAATATTAACTAAACTAACAGTGAACGACATTTGATGCCTTAAAATCAATACCAAAAAATCAATTTTTGCCCTCATTTTCTCATCAATAATTACTCCATTAATGATTATATTAATTTCAAATTTTTACTATAACTATATTAATTAATTCACCACTTTAATCATAATTTTCATTAATTATAATAAATAAACACATTTTTGAAGCCCGATAAACAATTAATAAAATTGAAAATTATTCAACAATAAAAGTACTGACATTATGAGCCAAAAAAATCACATTAATTCAATAAATCATAAAACAAATATAAATAATTTTATATTTATAAGAAAATATACTAATATAATAAATATTCCACTTACATTACACTTATTGAATAATCTACACAAGGAACAAAGCCCAAGTTCCTATAAAATCACAAATAATTAAGGTAATCACTGAACTAGAAGAAACATGGTGAGATTGAAACTTGAAAGTGACAAACCTCATCACCTTGTCACAAAATATGGGATTATCATTTTGAGATAAATATAATTCCACTGATTTATCATACATAATATCCCATACAATGAGTAAATTGATCCATGGAGATTTACAATGAGAGGGAGAGTCAAGGGTGGAAAAGATTTTTAAAATGGAAACTATAACTAGAGAAATTGAAATTGGGTGTTAAATCCTATGAAACATAAAAGAAAATACTAATATCTAAAAATTTATGTCTTGATCACATTAGGTGTTTGACAAATCCTTACTAGTTACCAGATGGATTACCAACTACTCAATCTAAATCTATCAACCACCTGGTGGTCTTTCCAGTGGACCTATAAAACTGACATCCTCATTAGGTATCTGATACATTACAATTGGGTACGTTGTAGCCTCTAATTTGGTATTATTATATAAACACCCCCAATTACCTCTCATAACTGCAACCTTTACCTTAAGAATATCAAATCCTACCCATGAAAGATCATAAAATGAACCAAAGATATTAAAATTTAAAATTAATCATAGCTTTATAATCGGGGTCCTTACTGCCCTGATATCTTATCTCCTACCTATGTAGTAAAATCCAAAAATAAAATTTTGATACCACTCATAATGACTTGAACTAGATACTCCAACATTACCTTAATTGCACCTCCTCTAACCCATGATAATTCCATAATCTGTAGGGGTTGGCTACTAGTTCTGAAGCTATAACATTATAAATAAAGAACACTTTTCCAATATTAATTTATTGAAAAATTCATGAGGATATTATACTAAAAATACAACATGACATTTCAACAACTTAGACATTTCTAAACAATAAAAAAACATGTCCTCCATATGAATAAACTTATATATTGGTAATACCTAGTAAACTTTCATAATATAATAAAACTAGTCCGTTTATATAAATGTAGATAGAAATATAAAAATGTACATATATATTCTCATAATATATACTAAAACTATAAATATAAGCTACAAAACTATAAAAAGTCTAAAAATGAGGTATAAGTGAATTTAAATCCCCACGACAGATAGGGCCACAAACTCCAATACCACTTAGAGACTGAATCCTTTATAGTAACATAGAAAGAAAACTAATTATTAATGCATACAAAAAAATACATATGCACATGATCATACATAAAATACTATATATGAAATTTCATGCCCACCAAAGTTCAAATCAAAAGGATGGGTACCAAGAATTAGTATGCCACCACTAATAATATAAAAAATAAGGGTAGAGTAGTCATTTTACATGTTTCAATCTATCCCTTTATCCTTTATTTCTACTATGATATTTCATCTATAAAATTAATTTTAATTTGAGCTACGCTTTCATGAAAGTTTTATCTTGTTGAAACTAATGGAGGATAATCCTATGTTATTATGTTTTTCAATTTTTCTTCAATGGTAAAAGATTAAATTTCCACAATAACTTATTATCTAGGTTTCTAAATGTATTATCCCTATTAATTACTCCTCTATAATAAAGTCATAATATCTTGTATTTTATAATATATAGGTATAAAAAAAATTTCACCTTGATTGCAATTTCATTTCGAGAATTTAGCTAAATACCTAAAATCCACATACCTTGTTTTTTTAATATTTGGGGTAGTGACATCCTCATTTATTTTAACATTAGGATTTGGTTCAACAAAAATTTTGGAAGGTGACCTCATCCTTCTCCCTTATTACAGTAGTGTATGAGATGTAAAAATAAGGATAAGAGTGAGATTATACCTAAAAAAATACTCTCTTTAAACCTATCATTCCATGGTTTTTTTAGATATGTTGAGTTTCCATAAATTTTCGTTATTTTATTATTTACCATTAAATTTAATTTTTATTATTATTAGTTTAAAATTAACAGATAAAAAAATGAATTTATTTATGAATATTATGATATCCCTTCCATATGTATGTGTAACGGAAACATGATAAATAAAATTATTAAATTTCAAATTTGACTGTGTGTGGTCAATGCATGTTCATTGAACCATGTATTAGTGGTGTTTATGAAATTAAATTATTATTCTATTTATATATTCTTATGTAAACCATGTATTAAAATTTTAATAGTATTTACATGTTTTGATGGACTTTTTTATATTTTATTTAGGATTTAATATAGGAAAAATAGTTGGGCATTTGGTATACCCACGACCAATGGTAATGTGTACACCACCAATAAAATTTATATATAAACAGTCACACAAAAATTATGTTAAAAGTATTATTATATGTTAAAGTTTTTTAGACAATATCTAAGGATAGCTAGATTTTTTTATAAAATGTAAGTAGATATTTTCTAGACATTCACATGTCCTCACTCTTATTTACGGACATGGTTACTCCTAATTTATATGAATTTCCATTTGGAACTTGGTTATATCTCCATCAGTATACACTGATGCATAGGTTTATTGGTGTGTATTTGGATAATGGATCATAGAAGGTTTGGTTGAATTTCTTTATGGCATGTTCGACACCTAAAAACAAACCCCTGTAATTATTTTTTATTCAATTTTAGTATATAAGTATTAAAATGACTTTTTATGGTATATTATTTCCACTATCTAAATTATGTTGTTACTATATACAATTATTTTTTGGACAATTTTACTATTTGGGTAGTGACTTATTATTGGGTCTAATATACTCATAACCTATATGTTTCCTCATAAAGTGTGTAGATCTTATTTTATTTGATTCAGGTAATGTAAATGGACATGTGGGGGAGAGATATTAAGATACAAAACTAATATAAAATCGTGGGATTTAAACCTCATGGTCTTTGGATAATCTGATCTATCTTAGTATTTTTTTGATACCTTATAATTTCTATGTATATTTTAATCATGTCCTTAAGGTACTTGAGTATGATTTTAATTATTATTGGGATTTTGTTTTTATGGTGTCTACATAAATTTGTATGTCTATTTATATTATTAAAAAATATACAATACACCCTTTAGTTCACATGTCTCCATTATCTGGTATATAGATTTATGTTTTATTTTTCCATTGTAGAGATGAGTTATGCAGGTTTTCGAGTAAGAACTTATCATACATTAATAAAATCATAATGTGGGGAAACTACTTCCCAAAATTCAACCTTTCATCCATCGATGGTTATGCTAGTATCTAATGATCAATAAGTATGAGTAAGGTATTGTGGTGTTCTACACTGTGTTAATGGAAGATCTAATTTGGATAGTTATAATACAAAATGGTAACCTAAAAAATTATTTAATTTCCATGGGAGTTTCTAGTTATGAAATAATTCCGAATTAAAGCTTTGAGTACGGGTTCAAATCCCCTCAAAAAAAATTACTTAATACTTCTCAGGTTGATGTAGACTCCCTTCATGGTTCACATTTCGTCACACATATGTAGTTTCTTATTTTCCTCACATGGAAACATCTCCATCCAAAAACACATAAGAGATAATGACACACTCTCCACGTCTCATGTATGGGATTTTATCACTCACAACTAACTAAAAAATGGTTACCATATGAAAGAAAGATAATTCCTTCACAATTACGCACAGATACACAAGTTTCACATGATTTAGTTTTTTTTGATGAAGGATTCCCCCTTTATGATTGATAATTCTTTCCCAAGGCTTTATAGGTGATGGTTTCCATAGAGTGATCAGTTCTTTGATAAAGAATAGTTAATTTTAGTAAATATATATGATAACACATATGGATCTAATTAGGACGTTGGGGAACTTTTTCCACCATTATATATATATTGAAAAAAATTCATAAAAATAGAATAGTTTAGATATTTTGATGTGTAATCAATACTAACAAATCATGCTTATTCAGTGTTACAGATTATCAGTGCTAAAAAAGTGCCGATAAAGGGGATATTTTTTTACTACTAGCTTTAATCACTAATAAGGGGTACCTTTATCGATGATAAAAAGATCACTGAAATAAGGCCACATTTATGAATGCTAAAAAAAGTACTAATAAAAGTATACCTTTTCATTATTTTAAAAAATAACCCATAAAATTCCAAATTTACCTGTGATTTTTTAGTAATCATAAAGGCCACCATTTATTAGTGATTTTTATAGTTCTAATAAAGGTCAGAAATTATAAACACTTTTTATAGTGCTGATAAAAGAAACCTTATTAAAAAAATATTAATAAAGAGAACATTTTATTATAGAAATATATTTCTATTGATATATATATATGTGTATATAATATTTTCTTAAATTTGATTTTTATAATACCAAATATATATTTACATTTAATACATAATATTTTCAGTGAAATGAATTATAAAATAATTAAAAAATAATATTAATTAAAAAATTTCTAATTTGTATAGTGTAATAGATATTTCACAAAAATTCAATGATATAAAATTATTAAAAACTAATTAATATCTCATTAGAAGTTGAATAAATGGAATAAACTTCATAAGACCATAAATTTTGATGCATGTGTCTATTTGGGCTCCAAAAGATATCAAATTGAATATTTCAAAAAGACATAAATCGCATGGTAATTGGGGGAGTTTGAACCTTATTTTTTCTTAGTAAAAAACGCCCTTGAGGGAATTATAATATAATTTTTAGTTGGGATACCCTAATTTTAAAATATTCTTTGGAATTTAACCCTTTTTTAAGATATTATTTTTATATTTCTACAATGGATACAAGATTTATTATATTGATAACTTTCATATGGATATTATGGTGTTCAATTTTTTTTTGATTTTTCATATTACTATGTAATTTAGCATTAAATATATACATGTACATAAATATTTTTAAATATTTACATAAAAAAATTTATATACAAAAAATTATATATAAACATACTTACATATTTAAAACATTTTTAAATAAATAAACTCTATGGAAATAAAAAATATTTATACATTATAATTAAAATAAATATTTACCCATTTTATTTACCTTATAAAAATATTTAAATATGTATATACTAATTGAAATATATATAAATATATGGATAAAAAATATCTAATTAAATAAGTATATATATATATATATCTCAAAATATATAAGAAAATAAGTTGGAGAATTGGTAGGGGTGTTCTCATTATATAGGAAGGTCCCATGTTCAAATAATTTTAGGTAGAGCCACGTGTAAGAATGGGTGACTACATATTCGGGTGAAAACTGATATGGGAGATGCCGCATGTGTGTAGGGGTTTATCACTAATGAATGGGCGGTTATGGGTTGGGGTATAGAAAAAATATTTTTTTTAACATTGGTAAACAAACCCTTTATCAACATTATTTTAGCATTGATAAATGGAATGTTTTTGAGTTCTCATAAGAACATTCAAAACTAACGCTTATAAATGAAACCATATTTTAAAAGAACTTACAACATCAATGATTTCTTATTATAAGTAAATTCAATCTATGTAGTAGTGAATTTTTTTGATGTACAATGGGGAGTATTCTTATTGATTTAATGAAAATATTTAGGAATAATTAACATTATTTTATTCTAAATCTCTCAAACAAACCAACCATCCCATATCCTAATAATTAACTTGAAAAATTAATCGTGATTCCTAAATTAACTTTATTTATAATAAGATTAATTAGATTAAATAAAGTATTTATATAATTGTTTTTGACCATTTAATAGGGGACACAACTTTAGATTAAATTTCTAGTGTGAGGTTTTTTCCAAGAGAGTGGTATGACAAAGAAAATAACTGATAAGGAAATTAATTTCTAATTAATGATTGATGTGAAATTAAATAGATGAAATATGAATATATATTTATTATGTGTTTATAATAAATTCAAAAGGAGAAATGTGTTATGATGATATGTAAAATGTTAGGGGTTAAAAAGTCATGTTTTGTGGAGATACCATAATTAGTTTTTCCAAGGAGTGTAAATTTATTGAGTGATAGAGTTTGATATTTCCAAATTTATTATTGATTATCATTAAAATTTTCTTGAAAATATTGTAAATATTTTCCCTTTGAACTTGGTATATCAATTATATTTTATAATAAATCTTGATATTGACAGAATTTATATGTTTGATGAAAAAATAAAAAAATTAGACATCATTAAGATAAAAAAGGATGAAAAAGAATAGAAAAATTAACACATAAAGAATATAATACATAATGTAAGTCATAAAAAAATTTAATTAAATTTTAAGGTACACGACAGAGTTCCTAGGTGAAATAAAAGACAATATACTATATTATACATGTCATATTTATTAATGGTATAAATTCTTGAACATCATACCAACCGCTAAATATATATTATAGGAAGACTATTTTGACTCACACATAGTGTATGCATTAGAGATTAATAATCAACATAATATATACAATGGATCAAACTACCAAAGACCCAATAAATTCAAGGACTAATGAACATTCATATGGGAATTTTTTTTATAAATGTAATCATTTAATAAGTACACATTATGTAATTTTATAAACTCTATATTATATTAAAATTATATTATGTTTAATTGATATCTAAAGATATGATGGTGAGGAAGGATATTTTTAAGCCCAATATATGTTTTTGGAGATTATTGAGCCCATAGGTAAGAATCTGTGAGGTGAAGAATAGATGAAATGGATTTTATTGTTGTGTTTTATGTTTTTTTCAACATATAAATCATGTTCATATTTAGGTGATATAATGTTTCTTTTAAGGTGATGAACATTTTATGATTTTTGTAGTGTTTGGAATATCATGTAATGTGTTGTGATATTGAATGTTTAATGGTTTAAGATTTTTTTTGTATAGGTGACATCACCATGTCATGGATAGTACATGAAACATGTGTAAGGATGGACTATGAATAATAAATGAAGAAGATTCTAGAGACATGATAATTTTGGTTGTTTGTGGTCTTAGGAGAATGTATTGACCACATAGTAGTGAAAATTCAGAGTGTGTTTCAATGGGGGATTTAAATAGTGAAACACCATAAAAGGAAAAATGAGCTAGAACATGTCATGGATGTAACCTTGTTAGATTTTCAATGTTTTTTATTGGAAATAGTTACCTTAAACATGTCCTCAAGGATTCACTATTTTCTGCCATGAGAGTTAATGTTATGGGAAATTAAAATGGAAAAAACCACACCATGGTTCATATACATTAGTTCTTTTTCTAAAATCTTTGAAACATTATGGAGTTATTTGGAGGCAAGAGGAAAGGTATAATAAGTTTTATAAAGTTGAAAATAGGGATATCGATCTTATGGAGGATTCTATGGTGAAAGGAAATAATCCCAATTTTAAAAGTAAAGTGGACAACATGCTATGATGTTGGGGGTGTAATGCTCTAGAATATTACATCCATATTTAATTCTAAAAATATATTCATTACATACTAGAATTTATAAAAATTAAATCAACTGAAATTTTTTAATCCATAATTATAATATAAAAACTATCTTTTCAGTCACTCATATACCCAAAAACATTTATGTCTATAGTTTTATAAAATTAGATGAAACATTATACTAAAAAACCCATATATTTCACATATAATGGATAGTTTTCCTATTATACAATTAATGTTTTTTCAATAAGTCTTCAACATCTTGGAAAACATTTATAACCCCTGATGGAATTTTAGATAAATCATTTATAATTCTACACTTCATAACATGGAGAAATTAAAGCATAAAAAGTGTGATCTCAAATACTTAGTAAGGGTATATATAATTGATGTCAATTGACCATCATAAGAGTGGATAATAAAATAATGTTGGAATGAGAACATAATAAAGGTACATTAACATAATATAAGGAAACCAGACCCATTAAAATATATTTTCATAATCTTGAGTCAAAACATTAATCTTAGCATAAGACACGATTAAAAAAAGTGGGAAATCATGAGTTAATAATAATTAGGAAAGAAAATATAAAATAAATGTATTTCAACATATTAACTCAATTATTCCCTATAATGATCTTGTATTAAAGCAAAAAAGTATATGAATAATCCTAAAATAATATTGGATGATCATATCCATCAACCGGATTCACTCATAGTGGAATAACATAACCATTTAATTATAATATCATATCATATTGGAATTACCAAACGTGATAATTAAAACATATTTTTAGGAGTAAATTATATAGATTTAAATATATCATCACTACCTAATGCATTAGAGTGAAGGTTTATGACACTACACAAGCATCTATTTTCTAGTAGAAAATGTATATTTTTATCACAATAAAAGAATAATATGAGATATACATGAAAAATAATAATCATTACCAATGAATTAATTTTAATATTAATTTAAATAAAAATTGAAACCAATAATAGAGAATACTTTTAATTTTAATTTCAAATTAATTAAATTAAATGAATTACCACTATATTGGTAATTATTTCTTCATAGAAGAGGTTGACCATCTAAATTTTTTTCTATTTCACAGTCATAATGATAGAAGATTCAATGTAGAATTACTTTATTGGGGATCCAAATATTCTTCATATAATCTCAAAGAATCCCTTATGTTACTCTAAAAACAAGAAAGGTAGTACAAAACATCTTTCATTTATCTATTTGGCCACTACCATAGTTCATTCAGTCATGAAGGACCATCTTTTGGTCTATCTATCTTGAGAGGAGGTGGAAAGAGGAAGTGATTCAATCAAGGTTGAGAGATAAAACTATAGAAGTTCTTCATTGAATAATAATTATCTAAGGGGAGTATTGTTGTGCACACTAAACTTCTCACAATTATCAATAATGGGGTATTTAGAATCCCAGGACGAGAGTTTAATAATAATTAATTACAAAAGGCCCTTAATTGTATAAAAATACATAATATACCACATTCCATTTAAAATAATAATAATAATATTTTATCCCATGGTTCATTTTTATCTACACATTTATAAATATTATTTTATTGTGTGTTAGTTAAATATTAATCGTCAAACCCAAATCTCAATCTTCACATCCACATCGATATTTATTTAATTTGAGAATAAATATTTAATAAATATTATTTATTTTATAAATAAATAATTATTATATCTGTAGTATATAGAATGAATATTTATCAAATATTTACATATCTAAAGAAATTATTTATTACCTTATCAATAGAAATGGATAAATATTATATAACCGAATAATTAAATAACTACCTTCTAAATTAATATTTATTTAATTTTATTAATTTTTAAATCTGGAACATATATTATTCATCGATCTAAATAATATTATTTATTCAAATAATTAAATTTGAATAGAATTTAATTGAGCTCATTAGTAACATTATGTGTGTGATCCAATTGGTTTATTCCAAAAATGTTATTAGGCACGTTTTCCTAATGTCTAATATCAATGTCTAGGTACACATAAAGTAATATAAAGGGAAAAATATATTTCCAAAATATTCAAACAACATATAAACGATAAATGTGAAATATAATCCCCTTATATTGATATCACATCATGATTTTTTCATAGTCAAGTCATCAACCCATGTGACTGACACATATTCATTGAGTTCCTTAATTGACCTTTCCAATACACTATAGCCATGAAATTTATTTTGATAGTTATATTTCAATCAAAGGGCTGAGATATCATTTTCCATGAATTTTGAATAGAAAAATCATCGAATTATTCATTAATATCACATAACTCATGACACACCCAACATACCCAACTTTACCATCAATGTATGCTTCCACAGTTTGTGGTAATAAATATAAGTACATGGCTCATGGTAATATTTAATAATAATATTAAAATCCATTAAAAATTAAAAAAACTCATGAATATGAATATACAGTGATACTCAAACATGTTCAATTCCCACTAGAGGGAATATACTCATAATCATCATTTTTAAAGATTACCAAGTGTAAAATTCATGAGATAAAGGCGCATCCACTTATGAGTAATCACACCTAATTATTTGTACAATCTGTGTCCTTCCATATGGTGTTATATGAGCATATGAATATGTTAAAGAATACAATCATTGCATATTAATGATCTTATCATAATATGGACCTAATTATGACATTTTCAATGTGACAGATATTCTAGGAAATTATCAAATTAATCTTATATAGAGAAATACTCAAAATATGAAAAGGTATTTATAAATATTCAAATATTTGAATATAAATTCAATCTAATGTACAAAGTAGTTGGTTCTAGGGAATGACCTCAATAGTCTCCCACTTACACTAGATCTAAGAAGTAACAAAATGGTTAACCCCCATATATAAAAATATTTTTTCAGAGTACGGATATAGCTACTAGGACTATCACATTTTCGTCGATAGTGTTGGTATATCCACATGTCTGTGTGTAAAATCATCATCTTGTTACCATATTATGCTAGGAAAATCCCTCAAGCAGTAATACCCAAATATTCATGTTTTTCCCTTGTCATACATATGAAATCATTTATAATACCATAGTAAAATAATATCGTATTAAAGATAATACTCTTACAATGGTTAAACCTTAAATTGAAAAAATGATTACTAAATCACTTATTAAAGAATATAAAAATCCACTTTGTACTTATTAATTATATATATGGACACCACAAGAAATAATAAGTATTTCATTCATATTAAACTAGACCTATTTTGAACCTTAATCATTAATTATCTATTCAAAAGCTAGTTTTATATCCCCTTAAACACTAATATTCCCATTTCTCCTTTTACTAGTAACTCAACCTATTTAATTTTCTCATGTATTATCAGATATTTATATCTATAAGTCTATGTATTTATATTATTTTTGTTTTATATTTTTAATCCATGTAATATGAAAATAAAAAATTTGTACCTATTGTTGATTTTTGGATAAATTCGTTGCACTTAAAATTTTTGAAATTGTCCTTATAATATCCTATTATTCCAACTCTTGTTGTTCTAGAGAGATTTTATTCTATGTGAAATGAAAAATTTTCATTTTTAAATTGTTCCATATAATCAAGGTATTTACCCTGACATGATTAAGAAATCTCATTGATCTACATTTTTGGATCCCATTCCCTAGAACTGAGAAGCTATTTAAAGTCATAATTTGAGAAATAAATTATCTTGTCTTATAAAATTTCTATTATTGAATATTTGAGTTTTAAATGTTATTAACATATCTTTCCTGAAAAAATTAGCACTCCCACCGATCTCTTGTAGACACATGGATCTTTTATATTCAAAATGAATATTTTATGTTTAATATGATTTCTTTTATAAAAAAATTGGCATGTGATATTTTTATATCTGATTAGAATTTTTTATGCCACCAACCCTTTTTCTTATGTCATTTATACATGTTTTTATTATATTTCCATTATAAAAATAATACATAAAATTCATACTCCCAATATAATGATAATATAATATTAATAAAAAGTGTATAATTTAAATATATTTTAGAATGACGATTGATGTGAAAGAAATTTTAATAGAATTTTTTTAACATCCTTTTAATATGAAATAATGCATTATTGGTACCAAATTTCTCTATCCATTTTTTTCCTAAATGATAACTAACAATATAAAGTATAGAAACATCCAAAATATGATTCCCTAGAATTTTAGTACCAGAATTACATTATTGAATTTATACATACATATGAATCTTAACATGTTTATTTTTTTTTGATGATTCATTATTCTTAAATAATTATATATATATATATATCTTTCATAGTGGTGAATATAAATAAATTATTTGGTCTTTATTTTCTACACAATGTTTCTTTGGAACCACTCATCTCACTGAGCTTAGTGAAGTGTGTGTTCTTATGACAAAAAAGTGAACCCAGATCCTTGACATCATGTAGTCTAGCCTACTACCACTATCATAGAATATATGTTATTAAATATTATAAAAATATAGTTGGTCAGAACTAATAAGGGGATATCCTTATAGGAATTTGAATAAAAAATGGAGATACACATAGAGTTTCTTGGATGTCCATTTGTAGCTAAAGACATCTCTTAACAAATGATTACCTTTAGAGGCTACTTACTATAACAGATGGATTATTTATTATAAAATAGTCAATATGATATTGATTAGTTAATTTAAATGGTATATGGTGAGTTATTATAATACTATTTTCATAACATGCCTTAGAAGATATCATGGAATAATTACAATATAGAAAGACATTTCATTGAATGTATTTTACTACAATAAAATATTTTATGTATAATGTTATGATTATTTGGGATTACATTCAATTTAAATATTTATTATCGATGAATACTTAGTTGTTATGTACTCTATGAATCCATCCTAGAGGATTATGTATCATTTACCAAGTGAATTATATTCTTTATTTAACATTCCTCTAATCGGTTAAATAAATAATATGAAGTATATGAACAGACCTATTATCCATAACATTATTATATTTCTCTCTGAGTTTATAAGTTAACACAAGTAGTTTTTGGGCATGCCCTTACTTATAGAGGATAATTTTTCAATAATGTAATAATTAGTTTTTTAGTTTACTAAATGTATTATCTCAAAAGATTATAGATCACCCTTCTTAATATAAACTTTTCAACTACTATCAGTTTCACCAGATGAAAAAATATATTTCTACAATGAAATATTCAATGTCTTCTATTTGTATTTAACATTGGTTTTCCAATTTAAAATAAATATCACTCAAGAATTATTGAACTATTAGTTTGAGTTTGAAAATAACATTACAACAATTGTTTTAAAATAATAAAAAATGGATCACTATTTCTAATTATTCACTAATAATATTTTTTTCAATAATTAATAACAAGAAATATTTTATATTGAATTTATCAAAAATTATAGAAGTTATTATTTTCCCTATATGGATAAATAAATCTGAATTCTTCCGTTTCTATAAAAATAAACCATAATTTTATGAATCTTTTGGTAATTTAGTTATTCCAATGTTTTAATAAACATATATAAAACATATTATATTATATAACCAAGAGGTATATAAAAAATATTAATTATAATAAATAATACTCCTAAAGAAGATATAACTGAATACTTATTCAATTATTTTTAGTTTTTCTCCTAGTTTATTTCTTACCACATGATAGTAGGACAATATCCTTTTCTTTTTCTTTCTTGTTGATCCTCTTTCTCTTGGTTAGGCATTGCGTAGATTCCTCAGACATAGTGTTATTCATAAGGCCTTTTTTCATTCCATCTTTTTCACCATAAGAATATACTGCTTATCATGTTTTATGTCGTCATATACATGGAAAATTATAGTGAGGAGGTTTTGGAGGGTATTCTTAATTCTACTACTGTTTTAATTAAAAAAAAGCTATAAAATATCTAAGAGAGTGAAGAAGGAATATGATCGGTGCATAATTATTTGTAAATATTAATGACTAGAACTTATAAACCCTCAATATGACCAATGAATTTAAATATTTAAGGTTTTTCTTGTACACCTTCTCCAATATTTCTTGTGAATAGTGCATTGTAGATTTAATACCTTTCCTTTCTAGTACTCTCCTGATTAAGATCACCAAGATGATTGAGTATTTTGTAAGAATCCATATTCTCATGTGAATTCATCAAATCATTAAAAAAAGTTGATATCATCAAATATTGAACATATAGTGTGTAATTCAAGAGATTTTCATAGACAATAAACTCAAAATCACTCACCAACATAGTAAGTAGATCAAGGATTATTAATTTTATCACATAAATATTACATTAATTGTGTAATAAAATGTCTAAGAACCTATACCATTCCTTGAATTTTCTACTAGTTATGTGGTTTTTTTCAATAGCATTGAGTATAGGGATATCATGGTTGAAAAAAAACCATTTTATTTAAATTATATAAAAAAATATTTTCATTAATTTACTTTATTACAAATTATGTGTGGCATAATAATTAAAATATTATTATTAGTCACATATGATTTTATTATATACCACAAACTCTAACCATTGGACTGAAAATGTTTTATCCTGATGACATTTATGTGATAAGGATCCACATTTTCCTTCTCATAAAATATACTATGGGCTGAAAATCTGTTTCAAAGCTATTTAACTAGGTAGTCTTTCCAACTATAGACTTCTACCTCCTTGATCTATTTAGTGGACAACCGAATCCTAAAATATTTAATTATATTTCTTCAAAATTTTCCTTTGATTAACAACAAGCCCTTATTTGGAAGTCAAACCCTTATTCTACACAATTATGTAAACCCAAGAATATTTTTTTAACTAGTATATAATAGAAAAAACCCTTAATTTGTCTAGATAAATACTTTCAACTATAGTTTTGTCCATAATTATAGTAATGAAAGGATTTTATAACATAATATTTAATTATGTTATTTTATTCATAATGTGTAAATTTCTTATTTTGACCTTTTACATGTCATTTTAATATTAACTACATATTAAATAAGTGATTAACCATTCATACATAAAATATTTACACATATTCATTTTATTATTTATTCCATATGATCATGCCTCTTGTTTAATACATTTATTTATGTTATTGTGATATAACATCCACAAAATGAAATTAATAACCATGTATAAGATAAAATAAATATGTGTAATGATCATGATATTAATCTATGAGATTATTGATTCATAATATAATAAATAAACCATTGACCCTTAGAGAAAAACTCATTGAACTAGTCTTGGACTGAGTTACAACATTTAACCTTTATCCAGTGTATCACCTGGTTATGTTTCACATTGAATCCATCTTGAACTGAATATAGGCACATAAGATCCCCATCATTACAATTAATCTAATTCAAACATATTTTATGGTAACCAGAATGAGGTTTCCAAAAAATAAACAATGGGAAAATATTCTCTTACAAAATAAAAATCGAGGGATGCCTAACATGCCATCATTTTAATTAAATAATAAAAATTTCCAAAAAACCATTAAATTATTAAATAATTCTAAACTAAAAACATACACATGTTGATATAAGACCGTTATCATCCATAAAATAAATATATATGCATTTAAAATAATTTTCTTGCATTCATTTCAATTCAATCTAAATTAAGATAAAATGAATATTAATTAATTTGATTAATTATATAATTAATTAATTAATTAATTTTCATCCTAATTTCATTCAAATATATCTTAGATAATCCCATATTGTGTCATTTAAAAAAATCGATTAAAAAATTTTATTTAAATTTTAATATAACAAGTACATAACATGTAATTTGAGGAAATATGGTGAATACCTATATGAACAACCAAAAATGGATCATGTTGTATACGGTGCACTCAAATGAAATATCATGTATACAACATGTAATATAATTTTTCATAATGTTCCATTAATAAATGTCACATGATACACATGAAAATTACACAACATGTACTGATTTAATGCACAAAGAGTATACAATATGCAATGACTATAATTTCCATTTAGTTATGATTTATATGAAATTAATTAAGGATTTAATATATATATATAACCTATCACAAGTTATATACCATAAATAAATGAAAATATGATAGTTTTTTAATAGGTTTAATTGAGTAACTAATTAATTTTTGTATTTTTCCATAAAAACATGTAGGATATATGACATGTAAATGTTAGATAGACATTGTGTATCTCTCTTAACCATTTATCCAAGACACACACTTAGGGATTGGGTGTGTATATTAGCCACATTAATTTATGAGGTACATGATATGTATGAATGTTACATGCTATGTGACTTCCAATTTTCATGTTTTTTAGTCACACGCACCATGTAAAAAATAAACATTATGTCTTTGACTACACATTTTCTACCGTGAAAATGTGTGGACTACATGTCATGTAAGAATGTTACATTCTGTGTAGTCTAGAAAAACATGCTCCATTCTGGCCTAGTCAAAACGTGGTGTGAATTAAATTCCTTCCTTTTTTATTTAGTATATAATGACCCAAATTTGTTATAGTGCATTTTTGTGTAGTGTATATAGGTATGTGACATGAACCTATGGGCTACACACTATATAATCTTGCGATATCTGGACAGAATTCATAGAACCACTGGATGAGTTCTTCCGATTTTATTTTTATAGTTTTAAATAATTATAGGTAATTTGAGGGATATATTAATAAGATAATAAGATATTTTGAAAATTATATCAAAATAATGAATTTTTTGAAATGAAAAAAAAAATTAACAAGTAAAAAATTAAAAAAAATATCAATTATAATAAGTTTGAATAAAACCACTATTTGAAACCAAATTAAGGTTCCAAACATTGTGGGAGAACCTATTGGGAAGTAGATAACTCAATATTTTATCATAATCAAAAAATAATTTGAGATGTCTATGAAACATAATCATCATAACTAATGAATTAACTCACATATTAATTGATATTATTGTCACAACCATGAAGAGAGGATCTTTTCATGTAAAATTTATAACTAATTCAATTAAATTAATTGTCTCAATCGTGGGAAGTATTTATTTTTATAGGAGGTTGGTCATCCAGATAACACTCATTTTTACCTTCATTGAGTAAAAATATCTAATGTCAAATCCCTATAGTAGTGATCAAAACATGTTCTCTTTACTCTTGATACATTTGTAATTGCACTCCAAATGCTAGCACGGTGGTACCAATCACTTTGTTTCTGAACTTTTCATTAATACCATAATTAACTAATTCTTTATGGATCATTTATTAGTATCTCTATCTTAGAAGGTGAAGGAATGATTAAGAGAATCTCTCATTCTAAAGAGGGAACCCACAAGAAGTTCATCGATGAGAGTCAATTCTCTAGGGTGAATAATATTTTACACACCAACCTTATCACATTTTTCTATCATAGGTTATTGATAGAAATAAGGCTAGGGTTTAATATTAATTAGTTGTAAAAAGTTCCTTAATTTTATAAAAATCCATTATAGACCCATTTTTATATATATTAATAATATGATTATTTTATCTCACGGTGTGTTATAACTTGTGAAATGATAAATATTATTTTATAGTCTTTTAATTAAATATTTATCACTAGACCCAAAACCCAATCTTCTCATCATCCTAGTTATTTAATGAAATAAAAAATAAATATTTAATAAATTTTATTTATTTAATATATAAATAAATATTATATTCATAGTTTTACAAATAAATATTTATCTAATGTTAACGTAACTAAATAAATTATTTATTTAATAAATAATTATTTATCACTTTTCAAATAACAAGACTTAAATATTATATATCCACATATTTATTAATTAATTTGTGTATAAATATTTATTTAATATTTTTGAATAATAGATCAAGAATAAATATTTTCCCTCAATATAGAGAATAGAATTTCTTCAAATAATTAAATTCAAATATAATTTAATTGAAATCAACAGAAAAACTATGTGTGTATCCCCAAGTATTCTTCATTAGTGGAATTTGGAATGTTCTCCTATATTCTAATATTTGTGTTTAACAATACAAAAAATAATAGAAGAAGAATATTTTTGTGTTTCAATATTAGATGCCATATATGATTAGTAATTATAAAATATAATCTATTTACTACAATGTTTTATCAAGAATGTTTCATAATAATTTAATCAACATATGTGCCTGATTATTATTTATATGAAATTCTTAACTGAACTCGTCAATACACCATGACCATGTAATTTATTTTGATGGTTCCATTTCAATCAGTGGGTTAAGATATCAACACCCATGTAGATGGAATGGAGAAATCCTTCAATGAATTATTCATTAATTTTATATCACTTATGATACACACAACATACCCAAACTCATCGTGAACATATTATTTCTTAGTTTATAACTATACAACTAATTACATGACTCATGATATGTATGAATAATAATATTAAAGTCAAAGGATCATTACACATGATCAGAGATAGGAATATCCAATGAAAAGAAAACATATGGAATTCTTACTGGTGAGTATTCCCTCAAAAATTCTAGTATTATATATAACCCCGATAAAAATTCATGAGATGAAGACTCATCCTCTTACGAGTACTCGCACCTGATATTCTGCATCATATGTGTTCCATCCTATAACATTGATGACCATAGGACTATGTTTGAGAATATTATCTTTGCATGTGAAGATTCTCAATATAATTGGGAAACACTTATGATAATTTCAATGTGAAAAATATTTTAGGATATTTTCATATTAATTTTACAAATAATAATAATAAATATGTGATAACGTATTTAGTAAAATTCAAATTAAAGAATACATGGGAAAAAATTAAAAAATTTCTAGTTCTAGGGAACCACCCCTAATATGGAGAGCTATATTGGACCCACACACCATCAACTATAATTCCAATGAACCTTCATATGAATAAAACAAATAGTTTCTTTTAATTTATTTATAAAAATCAATAAAACATACCTCACTCCTTCATATATTTATTTAAAAGTGGAAAAGAAATGGGTTTCATAAAAATTTACTTAAAAAATAATCATAAATTATCTAAAGATTGAAGGTGTATTTTAGCATTACAGATTATCCTTAGTGATGTATAAAAATAATTAAAGTACATAGTTATTGATAAAAAAATACTTTTTTAAAATCATTAGAAAAATACATTGATTAAAATAAGGAAAAATATTTTCATTCAGTAAATTAAAAAAATGAAAATTATGGGAAGTGTATTTTTTTTTGAAATTTTTTAAAAAAACTAGAAATTTAAAATTAAAAACTAATAAGGTCTATAAAATAATTCAAATCTATTCAAGTGACAATTGTTTAAAAATATTCATTTCATACCTCTATAAATAATGTAAGAAAATAACCCATATGGAAATTGTTGAAAAATATTTCTTCTAAACACATTGTAATGAAAGTCAATTATTGTTGAAAATTTCCTTAAAACACATTAAATTATATTAATGAAAATTATTGAAACAATATAAAGAATATGGATATGGATGAAAAATACCAGTAAAAGGAGTCAAGACTTTTAAAGAGAAGATTTTAAATAAACCTACATAGAGTTTTCTAAATCAATATATTGTGAAATAAATAAAATGGAAAGGAAATATAGATATCATGACTAAAAGATAAAAATGAGGCAATATGTCAATTATTATGCATATACACCATATAATTGAATATAAGTGCTCATAACAAAACATATCTAAATGAAGGGAAATTAAGACAAAAAATATTCATGGATTCTGTAACCTTTGAATCAAAACTCACTAAAGGGGAGAAAATAAAATAAAACGTCAAAAAACATGAATAAATATATTATCATGATATATAATTATAAATAGTAATTATAAATTCCATATTAAAAAAATATGGGTATATCACAAATCATGTCTCAGTGAAAGAAATTTTGAGATGAGAAACAATTATATATTTCATAACATGTAATAGAAATCTACTTAAAAAATAATTTTTTATTTTTAATTACTATTATATTAATGAAAAATATAACATAATACATTCATAGGTTTTTGAATCAATATAAAACCATAATAAGTAATTATGGTGCACAAAATGAAATATATATCATTGAATTAAAATTAAGACCAAGAAACACATTCCTCGAACAACCACCAGGTAAAACATGATATAAAATCCTATATATTGAATTTTTATTTATTATAAATCTATATAGGTACCATATATATTAATCTTACTATATTATATTAAATATTAATTTCATATTACCCTATTAGTAATAATTATTTGTTAAAATAAATATTTTTGTGTTAGCTATACAATTTTCTACACATCTTCTGATTCTATGGTTCTGGTCCTTGAAAACGGGTCATGGTTTAATTATATAAAGAATTTTAATGAGCGTTTATAGTATTTTTCATACAGTTATAGATATATTTTTTAATTTCAAGGAACTAGTGATGATTATTTTCATGGAAATCATAAAAATTTTGCTTTTAAAAAAACAATATTCTATAAAAAGAATTTATTTTATTATTGAATAAAAATATGTATATAACCATTATATAATCCTTAAAACATGTTAAATTAATTATTTGTTTAATATTAATAGTTTATAACATTCATTAACCATTCGTTCTAAAATATTATTACACTGATTATGTAGGTGAAAAAACTAACGCATGCGTTATAATAAACGAATGAGTAAGAACATTATATTTAATAATGATAATAAAAAATTTAATAAATAATAATGATTTAATTTTTTTATTAAATTAATAAATAAAATTCAAGAAAATATATATGAATAAAAAAATTAAATATATAGGTAGGAATTTACTACATAAAGGTGTCTCGTTATGCTCGTTTAATCTGATTAAATTTTATGATAATAAATTATTATTAATAATATAAATAAAATTTCAAAATGACGTTGATAGAACCATAAAAAATTTATAAATATCATATTTACTTATTAAATTCATTTTAAAACAATCCATGTTAGGATTTGATGATAAGTCAAATATATAGTTTTCTGGAGGAGGTTGTCCACACATAACTCAAGTGATGTTTTTCATTTTCCAATTGATGAAAGGGAGGTAGATTATGGTTGTTGAATCAAATTAGTAACATTTAATTACAATAATTATAATTTTTTAATTATATTACAAACATTAAAATATATTTTTTGGAGGTGGAATAATAAATAAACATGAATAAACTTTTTTTGAAAATTTCCTCATTTACCAATACCCTCTATTAGGTCACACCTTAACCCTCAAAAGATTTTTTTAGAGATCCTAGAACCTATAAAATTTTTGAAATATGTTTTGGGAGAGTTTTTTGTAGTTTTTGGTTGATCTAGGAAGTATTATTTGTGTGTGGATAAGTGAGTGGTGAAGGGGTCCTTTTATAAGTGAGGGGACTGTCACTCTTGTAAACAATTGATTTCTTAATATATAATATATATGATACTCAATTAAATTAAAAATAACTAAAAAAATTCATATAAGTTGTTTTGGGTTGATAATAAACAGTATCTATCAAATTTAGACATTTTTTTAATATTTTAGATCATCATTTATTTTAACTCCCTTTTAAAATATTTTAACCTTTATCCTTGTGAAAATCATTTACCATGGTAACAAAATTTTAGGAATAAAAAGATATGGAATATTTTATCAAATTTGAAAATTTTAATACCAAAAATATAAAAACTATTTTAAAATATTCAAAATATATAGAAGGAAAAAATTATTTTTCAAATAAATACACATAACACATTGGGAAACAAATTTTTGGAAAATGTCGTTTTAATCCTAAAAATAAATTTACACCAAAATATTGAATGTTATTTATTTCCCTGAAATTTAGTATTTTATAAATAAAAAATAATATTTATTATAATTTTAAATGAATAAAAACGAATTTATAATCCTTAATACTAAATTAAAGGAAAATGACCAAAATAGTCTTTTATTTGAAAAAACAATAACTTTGGTTCCAAGAGGTCATGATTTTGTTTTTAAATTCAAAACAATTGCTTTTAATGAATTATTTTAATCACTAAATTCATTTTTGGTCTTTAAAAAGTTTTCTAATATTTTTAAATCATTATTATATTATTATGATATCATATAAGTTATGATATCAAGAAAATGATATTTTTCATTATTCACCTAAAAATAAACCTTTTTATAATAATCCAATAAAATCACCCTCATATAATTTTATCATGATGAATGAAAAAAATAATATCATTATATAAATTAAAACAATAAAATTTGGAAAATTAACTTTTAAATAAAATATTACAATACACAAAATAACCATTTATTTAGAATGAAAGTTATTTCTTTTTTGAAATGAAAAATCATATTCATCCTAAATACCTTGATATAATTATTTATAATTTTATCATATTTATTATAAATATTAATTTTTAGAATTTATATAGATATCCATTTTTCAAATAACTAAAAATAAATTATTTTAAGAAAATACATTTATTCATTAAACAAAAATCATTTTCAATTATAATTTTATAAAAATAATTTTAAATATATAAATAATGGATCATATAAAATAATTTAAAGAATTATAAAATCATATATAAGTGTTTAAATTATATATATAAATTCATAAATATGATTAAAAAACCACAAAAGTTTTAACTTATTATAAATAACTAGCTTTTAACATTTCCATGCTTTACTGAATATATGTCCTCACAAATGTTCTCGAGTCCAAATGAGATGGGGTTTATAAAGGAATAAGGTGAAAAAATAAAATACATATTTAAATAGGTAAAAAAATTAAATCCATAATATTCAATACAATCCCCATCAATAAATCCATGAAAATAAATAAATTTTTTGTTGAAAAAAGAAATCTACAAACATGAGATGAAATGACATTTAAATATTTTAAAATATCTTTTTTGAAACCTACATTGTCAAAAGTGTAAAATTATTCCTTTTATAAAGAGGTAATTATAAGTATGAAGATCAAATAATATGGTACATAGTCGGGGTTCCAAATAAGAAAGAAGAACATTGTATGGAAGAAGTAATGTGGATATAAAATAGAAAGATCTATTAATCGGGTTTTGAAGTATTCTTAACGATGCTAAATTTTTATACAGAGATAAATCCATAAAAAAGAAGATTTTGACATGAAAATTAAATTCTCTAGAGATAATGATATGATACCATATAATAAAATCTTAGGGTATAAGAAACCAAACATATAATAAATAAGTTCAAGAATAAATATTTTAACTCTATTAAAGGGAGTTGAGTCAAAAAAAATATTTAAAATATCATATTAATTGTAGTAAAAAAAATTGGAAAAGAGTTTATGATAAAGAATTTTAAATACATGGAAAATAAATTGGAATCACAATTTGACATAATAATATGATAAATTGATTCAAAATTAGAAGAACATAGTTCAAAAAGAATACATATATCTCAAATAAAGAAACTTATGTCATGAAAACCCCTTAAAACTCCATATTTTATGATGTATGAATCAATAAAAAATGGTATTATGAAATTGAAATTTAATTAATAATAATAATAAGTATAAGTTTAGTAATATCACAAGGTAGAATGTATCCCACTTAAAAGAATGGTGTTCAAGAAAAATACTGTAACTCAAATAAAAGAAATTGAGTTAGAAAAAATCCATACAAACTATATGAGGAAAGATACCATAAATTAATTAAAAATAAATATAAAAGAGTAATGTATTCATTTTACGAACATTTATAGTAAAATATGAAATATAATAATAACACATTAAAAGATTACAGATATTTAAAAGTAATCCTAAAAATAAGTGTCATTAATTTCAAAGTCAAGGCTATGATTTCCTATAATAAATAATTTCATAATCTGTGATTTTATTTTTATAAGATCCATACTTATGAATGGGTTTCTAAGTCATATGTTGATAGTTTGGTGATTTTACCCATGTGCCTTTCCAGATTTATCTTTATTTTTCATAATATTATTGATTTATCTTACTAATGAGATAACATATTTCAGTAAACATACTTCTTATATTTCTATCCATTACATAAGTGAAATTTCATCATTAGTTTGTACATTTTATTATATTTCCAACTCAAACATTTCTCAAACTAGAGACAATGAATAAAGAATATAATGTTTTCAGGCTTGAAGCACAAAAAATATCTTAATAGATCATTAGTTCCAGTATAGGATATTTTTTATCATTGTATAAGGGATTTTTTATAAATGGGTATTGCCACTATTTCTAACCAATCATAAAATAAATAACATAATGCTTATCATAAGTAAGATAATACCCAATAAAATATAAATATACCATTATAAGAAAATATAATACCTTAATCTCAAATAATTAAATATAAAAATTACAACCAATGTTTAACACAAATCATTACCCAAATAAATAAACCATAAACCTTATCAACTTATGAATGACCAAATTCAAAACCAAGAAATCTGAAAAGCATGATAATATATTATTCCAAAATGAACATACATTTTACCTATAAATTACATAATGTCACTCATAATGACACCTAAAAAACATGTAAATACCATAATAATATGTTCTCCCAAAATATAGTAATATTTCTCCAAAATTAATTCAACCAATTTCCCAATTAACCATATTTACCTCAATAAAAAATAACATACCAACACAAGGGTTATCTAAATCTTAATCATGTATTTTTACTAATACACAATAAAAATATTCCATTATATCATTAATCACCTTAAAATAAATTATATAATACCAATAGATTGGTATATATGACTTTGATCCTATAACAAACCTTAAACTTATCAAAAACATGTTTTGATGAAAAACTCTTATGTTATCCTCATCTCATAACATCCTAACCACTAATGTTTTACAAACCTAACTCAAATATTGATTATAAATACCTAGTCCCATACACTTAAATATGATACTGCAAGCATATTATTTAAAAACTACATTTGATACCAACTGCAGTGGTCTATGTTTAACCATACATAATTACAAAATCAAAAACTAACTTCTCAGTCACTAACATACCCAAGACCATTTAGGTTTATAGTTATGTGAAATTAAGGAAATATTTAACTAAGAAAACTAATATCATTCTTATAAAATAAAAAAATTTCCTATTTTATAATAAATTTATTATTTCATAATAGGTATTAAATACCTCCCAAAACATTCCCCAAAAATGCAACCCTTATATTCAAATCATATGTAATTTTTCTCTTCATAATATATGGAAATATAAATCTAAAAATGGTGATATTAAATTCTTTGTAAATGTACACATAATCGATATAATTTAAGATCATAAGTGGTCATACTAAAATAATGTGGGTATGAGAACATAATAAGGGTAAAGAACATAACAAATTGAAATCATATCCCATAAAACATGAAATCATAATCATTATTCAATAGTATAAATGTTTATATTTATTATGAGTGAAACATGTGTAAAAGCATGAGTCAATAATCATGAGGCAAGAAAATATAACATAGATATGATTCAAATTACCAACTCAGGAATTTATGAGAATATTATTATAAGAAAGTATAAAATACAAAAAATAATCATGAAGGAATATTGGGACATAATATTCATCACCTATGTTCACATGTAATTTAATTACGTAACTAGTCATTTCCAACATCATATCTTAATAGTATCTCTACACTATATAATTTCAATATCCTTATATGAATAAATTTTATCTAGTTATGTTTTCTCATCATTATCCAGTTCATTAGAAGGCTAAATCAGACCCAACAATCATTATATATAATTTATAATATCCCTTAAATGAATGAAACACTTAACAAATTTTTCTTGGATCATAAAACATAGGAAAACATCCATCATTCCTTCACGGCTTGATTGGCCCATGGAAAACAAATGAGTTTTGTGAATATTTTCTAAAAAACACTACAGAACATCCATAGATAGAATTTTTATAATATAATTAGATTATATCTCTAGGGAAGCATAAAAATAAATAAATTATTTTTATATATATGAGAAATACTTGTATGAAAGGATAAGATATACTCTTTTGAAAACAAAATGAAATATCAACTGCTTTATAATCTTTTATGAAATTACAATTCCCAGAACAATGAGAATATGAATTTATTTGAAAATAAATGAAAATTTAAAAGAAATATTGATAATAATTAATGGATATGAAATTAAAAAAACATGTTCAAGTAATAAATATGAAAAAAAATCAATTTTTTCACTTTTATAAAGAAAGTAAAAAATTATCCATATAGAAAATTTTAAAACATTCCATTTAAATAACATTTTGATTAATTCAGTTTTATTTTAAAATTAACTTATAAATTAATTTAATTATATATAGGATCATTCTTCAAAAAAATATATAGATATAGTGGAAATTTATTTTGGTAAAACACCTCAAATATTTAAAAGAGATGATTTTATACAAAGAATATAGGGGTTATTAAATCAAGATCCCTTGAAAGAAAGAACATGAAAATAAACATAAAATTCCATGAATAAATAATAAAAATTAGCTAATATATCAAAAATTTATTATATACACCAAATAATAGAATATTAGTGCATAATATAAAATATGAATCAAATAAGGAAAATTGAGATGAAAAACCTTTATGGCTATTGTAACCATTGAGTCAAAACCCATTTGAGAAGCTAAGTTGAAAAAAATTAAATACAATGAATAAATATGAAATAATGTTATATAATTTAATATAAGTACTATACATAACATGTAAAATAAAATAGGTGAAATTTACCAAACATTTATCAATGAAGGAAATTTTTAGACAAGAAACCATTACAGATTTTACAACCCTTGAATAAAAATCCATTTAAATAATGAAAGTTATTTTTATTTTTAAATACCAAGGATAAATAAAAAATATAATAAAATAAATTCATGGGGTAGGGAATCAATTGAAAATCATAAAAACTAAATATTTTTTACAAATTGAAACATGACTCAATGAATTGAAACTGATATCAAGAAACCCTTACCTCATTCTTTCGCTTTGCTGAACATGATCTAAACTCATGTATAATTAATTAATATTTTTTTAAAATTCTATATAAAAAATATATTTATACTTATCATATTATATTCTATTCATTTATAATTTTTTATTACACATTTTGTAATTTATTCATTGTTAAAATCAATATTTTTATGTTTACTATTCAATTTTCCATGCATGTTTTAATTTGATGTTTCTATTCCTTGAAAATTTTTCTCGAAATCATAATATCCATAATGTTAATTTATCTTTATAGTATATATCATATATATTTATGGTTTCACATGGTCTATTTATTGAACTTATGATGATGATTTTCATAGAAACCTTAAAAATCATGCTTTTTTAGAAATTTCAATTCCAGGAAAGGAGTTGATTTTAGTTCTGAATAAAAATATTTAAATAACCATCATAATTCCTAACAAATATATAATTAATTATTTTTAAATTATTCTAATTATATAAAATTCTAAAATCATTCTTGACATAAATTTTTTAACACCATTCATGTAATTGGTAAAACTGACACTAATGAGAGCATGTTATAACTTTAGAATGAGTAAGAAAATACTATTTTATAAAGATAATTTAAATTTTAAATAATATTTATGATTTAAAAAAATTATTAAATTTATAAATCTAATTCATTAAGATTTATATGAATAATGTAAATAAATTATATGGTATGAAGTTAGTACTTACAAAGTTTCTTGGTATGCTTGTTTTAGGACATTAAATTCTATGATATCCATTTATTGATAATATTATTAATTTAAAGGTTAAATTATATTTCAATAACATTAATAATTTTATAAATATAATATTTAAAAATTAAATAATTTTTTATAACCTTCCATGTCATTTAGTTATGAGAAGTGAAATATGTTATTTCAGGGTGATGATAACCCTCTTGTAAAACATGCATCATTTCCATTTTCAAATGGATAAAAGGGAGGTAAATAACGTTTTTTCCAAAAAAATAATAAAATTTCAGTATAACAATGATAATTATATAATTATATTATTAAATTTTTTATATGTTTTGTGGAGTTTTATGAAGAATGAATTTTGAAAGAACATAAGTATGACAATTGCCACATCCTTGGATATCCGACTTTACGTAACACCTTAATGATCCATGGGTTGATATTTTGGGGAGAAAAAAAACTATAGGATGTAGAAAATAGTATAAAAGATAGTTTTTGGTAAGTTATTTTCAATCTAGGAAGCTTTAGGTGTGGGGATATGTGGTGTAGTGAATCAGTCCTTTTTTAAGTATGGGGAGTGTCACTCATCTAAGTACATGATTTCATAATAAATAAAAAATATCATATTCATGTAAAGTAGAAATAGAATGGAATATTTAAAAGGTTATATTATTTGGATTTAAAATAAACATATCAACTAAAATTGACACACGTTTTTGTGATATTCTTGGCCTTATGCATTATTTTAACAAAGCATTTAACCCTTTTAACCTTTATCACCCTAAAAAACTTTTAATATGGAAACAAAAATTTAGGACAAAAACATAAATGTAAATTATTAAATAATTTTAAATTTATATTCATAATATTAAATTTTTTATAATATTAAATTTAAAGATGTGGAAAAAAATAATTTTGAAATAATCACACTTAACACAATGAATAAGAGTTTTTAGAAAATGGATTTTTTTAGCATAAAAATAAATTTTAAAAAATAATATATGGTATTTATTTAAATTAAATATAATGGATTAGAAATAAAAAAATGGGTTATGTTACTTTAAAATCAATCCAAAAATGAATGGATCGTTTTAAATAGTTAATTAAAGGAAAAAGTCAAAAATAGTATTTTTATTAGAATAAAATATAACTTTTGTTCCAAAACATCAATCTTAGATTTATAAATTCCACATACTAATTTTATATAAATAATTCTATATAACATTCAAATTTTTTCAATGAAATGGATTCACATATTTTTAATTAATTCTAATATTAATATAATTTTATAAAATTTATCTATTTGTTAAAACTGTATTTTTCTCTATTCACCTTATAATCAACATTTTAAAAAAAAATCCTAAAATCTCACCATAAGGTAATTGATTCATGAAAATAAAAAAAAATTACTATATAAAAATAATGTGCTAAAATTTATAAATTTATATTTAAATAAAACCACATAATAAATAGATAATTAATTTAATTAGAACAAAAAACATTATTTTTTTGAAACGATATATCGTAATCTTGTATCGTACCTTTATAAAATTATCTATAAGATTACAATAATAATAAAATTATAAATTTATAGAAGTAACTTACATATATATTTTTAAAACATCATATAATAAGTATTTTTTGGAAAATATTGTTAAACATAAAATAAAACAATTTTTATATTGGAAAGTATTTAGAATATTTTTAAATATATAATTAATTGAATATATAATATCACTTGAAACAGTATATAATCATATATAAATATTAAAATCATATTCATAAATTCATAATTGTTTATAATAATGAAATATAAAAGTGATATTTATTAAAAATACATGATTTGTCATAGGGAATGTACTGAGAAATTTCAAAATGGTTCAGAATAGTTAAGATGAAACTAGGGAAAATATGTCTTGATGATTGTTGTATTGAGTGGGAATGATATACCATATTTCATGATGATGATTTATCATGTCGTTTCTGATGAAGTGTTTCTTATTTGAGAGGATCTGATTATATGGATCATTCTTTGACTCAAGAGCCTCTCATAACTTATATCTAGTGTCTCTAACCTCTTCAATGGGGAATAATAGATCATTATTACATAATAGATCAAAATTAAGTGATATAATTTGATGTGTCTTTAATGTAATTTTGAGGATTAAATTTTAAATTTAAATTCAAATTCGAATGAAAATACTGATACTATGAATAATAATATGGGAAAAATATCTTGCTTGTTGGGATGCATCTATAGAGAAGAAAAAAAAGAATAATCAAGAGGATTATTATGGATAGATAACTAAATGTGAAAGAATATATTTTTTAGAATAGTTTTCAAAAAAAATTTGAAGAAGAGGAGATATTACTTGAATGTAGTGCAAGATTAAGAAGAAGAAAAATTGAATGAAAAAGGCACTACTGGTTTTTGTGTGTAATCATCATAACTTTGATATGTGGAAATTAAGTGGGAATAATTCATAAATATTATATATATTGAATAATTTAATTATATCTATAATATTTTTGGGAGACATATTAATGTATAAGTATTTTACCTTAATCAATATAATATATTATTGAAATTTAAATTATTCAGAAGACTTTTCAGGGGATAACCATTCTAATTTTATTATGCAATGAGAAATGTATATATGTTGATCATTGGTATCCATGCTGGTGATTTTATTATATTTTATGATATTGGGTGATTTTTTTATCATTTTAGTGACTATACTTATCATTTTTATAGGTTACCATGATATATCAAGTATCCCTAAATTTTTTCTTTATTGCGTGGGAGTTAAGCAGAGTGATATCTAACTATATCAATTAACAAAGTTTGAATTAATATGAAATCATAAAATAGAAAAATGAACCATTATTCAATTATTCAACCCCTACTAGTAGTCCTATAATTTTATTGGGTATATAAATTGGTATTAATATAGTTAGGTTTTCTCAAAAGTAGAAAAGGTTTGGAGTTCAAACCTTTAATGTTTTTTCAAATGAGTTTTTTTGGTTGTTCTCTCACATTCAAAAGTAAAGAAATATTTGAGTTTTTTTTGAAAAATATGTTTAGTGCAGTTTATATTGTGATCAGTATTTTTATATTTATTATGGATTATGTTAATTTGGTGAACATAAATGAAGTTACCACAATAAATGGAAAAAAATTAAGTATTTTGATGGAAATATTGCAACCTGAATTACTTTCATTGTGTGTAGATATTGTAGATAATGTGATTGATAGATTTTCACATGTTTAATAAAAAAAATATTTTACATGGGATTCTAGTTAGATTTTTTATACTGATAGACATTCTAGGAGGAAAATTTTATCCTCACTTTCATAAAAGTAATTTTTGAATGTTTTTTGGATTAAGACTATAAATGGATTTTGAGACATGCTACAAAGCTTCTATGAATGAATTATTAAACTGAAAAGGGAAAATTTTTATATTTTTGTGCATAAAGTATTATGATATATATTTTTTAAATGAATTTTTCAATGGATTCCTCACAAGGGTCAATATGGAAGAAAGAAACATTAGAGGGTTTGGTGAGACTATCAAATAATCAATGGTGATCATGAAGATACGTGATGTCATAAAAGTCAAATATGATTTCTCTAATATCTATGTGATAATGGTATTAAATAATTCTTTTTGATTACTTTCACAAAATATTTGATTCCTATGAGATGAGGAATCCAAAATAAGAAAATTTAAACTATAAAGGAAATATCTACCAAGGTCATGAATAAATAAAGGTCCTTAAAGAAAATTGAGGATGGTTAATAATATTTTGATGTAGAAGATTAGTATTTAGATGAATATATTAATTTGAATATTTATAAGCTCATTTAACTCATATAAAGATGTGTTTGAAGAGTTAATGGTAAATTTAAAGGTAAATATCCATTGAAGTGTTTCAGTTATGGGGGTATTGGAAATTTTACAAATTATCCAAAGCTTGAATGAGATAAAAGTGATAATTAAGAGAAGTGCATTCATGAATTTTCCAGGAAGATTTTAAATATTTTTAAAAGAGGTAGGTTTTCACTAAGTCCAATAAAAAACTAAAATTTTATAATAATGAGGTGTTATTTATCCAAGAAATAAATTTTATCTTGTGATTATAGTGAGAGTGATAGTTCATCGAGTAGAATAGGTGAGGAAAAAATCATTAAAATAATGAATGAATGAATTTAATAATTTAAATATGACTCAAATAATAAATAATTTCCATCATATAGTGATGAATAAATACATGAATCCCAAATAGAGTACAAGTTTATGATGGAATTGAAGCAGAGTGTCTCCATGATTCTTTAGTTGGAGAATAAAAATAGATTATTTAATAATGAATTTAATCCGGTTGAATTAGAGTATGTAAAATTCATAAATTAAGAAGGAAACTTCCTAATAAGATTTGAGGAAGTAAGATAATTTCTCACCAAGGAGTAGAATAAGTTCATATTTGTGGAAGATAATTGTCATGCATTTGAAAAAGAACATGAATCACTCATTATATATCTACTATAGAAAAAAAATTACAAAAACAATTAGATAAGATTCTTCCCATTTTTTGGAATGAATTGGGACATTACTCAATGAAAGATAATATTATTGTTTTTGATGAGATAAATTTATGTTATTATATTCAATAAAAATATAAACTAGTGAATTATAAAGATAATGTAATCAAAGGAGAAATGGTTGCTACCTAATAGAATTTTATAGCATACAATGTTAGCACACAAATAATGATTATTCCGAATCAGTTTTATTATAGAAATAAAAAAATAAAAAGAAAATATAATAGTGTGTGTGTCACATACATGACATATTTTAAAGTTATTTTTAATTTTATTTCCTTTATTTCATTGTTTTGTGGGTTTCCCATGCATTTTTTGAGTAATGGGTGAGTTTTTATGATTTGGGTCAAACCGTAAGCCCAATTATAGATTTAAAAGTAAATTTTGATTCCTTTATAACTCCTCCATTTTTAAACATTGTTCAACCATTATAATTCTTACTTGGTCTCCCCTGACCTATTAACACCACTATGTTAATTTGGACCATTTAGGAATCCATAATCATAGTGGATTTGGGTTTTTATTTCATGAATTGCTCTACCTGGAAGCCCATTTCCTATTTTAAAAATAAATTTGGATTATTTAATAACTTGTTCATTTTTTAATAATTTCAGTGATTTCACCTCCCACTCAAACATAACATCCTTATTTGCGTTCTAATTACCTCCCCCCCTTTGGAGCTTGTATGCATCACGAATTAGGGCAGACCATTATAGGGGTTCGCAAATCATCCATATTTGAAGAGGTAATTTATTTCCTTAATAACTACTTAATTTCTCACTTCTGTTACCCCATTTTAGTTCCTACCTATCCTTCTATTCCTTAGTCGAACCCCTATTGAATTTTTTCCTGTTTTTAAATTAAGATACTGGTGTATTTGGGGTGATTTCTTCAAGATACCTCAATAAGTGGGTCTCTTTAATTCGTCTTTCAATTTTCTTAGGGTTTATTTCAATTTTATTAGGATTTATTCACTTATCCTTGAGTTTCATAATGTCTATAAACTAGTTTTTCGAACCTAGGGTTTAAACTTGGGTTTTCTTGGTCCAATATTATGTTTTTAGGCATTATTCACATTCCTTGAGGATCGGCAGTGGTGCGATTGAGTTTTCTCACAAAGGATTCAAGGGATTTCATTAATTTGGTAGGTGATTCTATGTTCATAAAATATTTGTGTCTTATAATGCTATATTTATCATATCTTAAGGTTTATCACATTTTATTATTACTGAAAAAATTCGTATTAGTGGTGTTTGTATTGCAAATGAATTTTAAATTCCAATTTCATGTGAAATTGGGGGGTTTTCATGGAAAGGTACTATTGGTTTATTTGGGGCTACCCTATAAATACTTTGATTTTATTGAACTTTAATAGGGTTACCAATAATTTTTTTAATATTTATACCCATTGGTTTTTTCTGCGAATATGGGTTTTAATTGTGTTTGTGGAACATGTGAACATTAAGTTCCATGTTTGTGTGAAAATAGAGGTTTTACAAAGTTATCATTTCTTGGTTCACAAGGGGATGTCATAAAATTGAATTTTTGGTGTCATTGAAATTTATTGAGATTATTTTTTTGTTTTGGTAACTTACAAGTGTGTAAATAGTGTACAAAGTGGGGTTTTGAAGGAGTTTTGGGTGCAAAACATTGCAGGATTTTGAGAAATTGTTTCATTAAAAATCAAAGTGTTTTTTTGTGTGTCTTAAGTGGTTTAAAATGTGTATAGATACTGTACAGATTATAGGTGATCATTACTGGTGTTTCATATGAAAAATGTATTTATATATCATGCTAAAATTGTTTGAGCACAATCGGAGAAGCCCGGGTACCTATGTGGGGCGAATTTGTACTAGTACGGCTAGTGAACCGGATGGGTTTCATCCCTGTTTCACATAGAATTTGGATAACGATAAATCTAACTAAACTATGAGGATTATTATTGTGGACCAATAGGTTATGGTTATGTTCCCTACAAGTGGATCATTCACAAGAATAGATTTTTCAATGGTTACTTTACACCGAGGTACGAGGTACACAGGGCCCGAAACAATCTTGTGCCTAGGGGTGTTATCGATTTTGATGCTCATTGGATTTATAGTATTTACCCATGTATTAGGGTGTGATTGTAAGTAAAATAAATTATCTAAAAATTCTATCTAAATGTGTTAACATTCGGAAATATTTATATTAAAAATGGGTTTCAGTTGAAAGTTGCATTTCATGGAATTTAACATCGCTTTCATTTTCATATTAAAACTGCTTGTTTTTTCACCTTGTATTGCATGAAATTTAGAATAATTGGGTGTTATACTATTGGTATCAGGATAAAACCCTACTTAAACTCCTTGGGTGTATGTATACTTGGTTATGTTTGTCTCAGGAAAATGTAAAGCCTCAGGTGAAGTCGGTTCGGGCTATTAGACCCCTCCTGTGGTGCAGTTTTGTGAAGACAGCTCGGGAGTGAACACACCCTTATTATGTGGGGTATTTGTGGATGTATTTCTGAGTTATTTATTTGTATTTGGACCAATTTTACTGTATTTAACATCATGTATTCCGATCTGGTTTTGTTAAGACTTTTTGGGAATGGAAAATTTCATATTCTTAATATTGATTGTTTTTAATGTTTTGTGCTTTTATACTCAGGAAAATAATTTCCAAACCTAATTTATTGATATTAGGAACCATTTTCAGCCTGTGGGGATAGGTAAGGCCCTACGAGGCTTGCCATGGGCCAGGTTTAGTTTTGGAATTGTTGGATACCAGATCCGGTTCATGACCAAATGGTATCAAAAGAGGTTCAGGTTAACTCATTGGGTCATGTTATATGGGGAGCAGTCGGGATAGTCTGAAGTAATGATTTTTGGGACTTGGAATTACAGTAATGGGTTGTGTGTATGACCACCACACCTCATAAGAGGATTAAAGTCACCAGGAAAAGTCGGGACTTATCTGAGTCCTTTGGTTTTTTTGGTTTGATGATGATTAGGGAAATGAAAAGAGAGTTGGGTTAATGGTTTTAGGGAGCTTACAGGGCATAACAAGCCATGTGGAGCAAGGGATATTTCCCTAAAACACTCATTGTGATGGTGGTGTTATTAGAGTATGGTCGTCATCCATATGTCTAAGTCTCCCACCGAAACTTGTTTCCCCTATCATTGTATTGTGTCCTTTAGTTTGGAAATCCTTGAAGTTTTGTTTTAAAGATAAAATGACATGGTTTTAAGAAGTGTAATGATTATATGAAATGAATTTCTAATAATAGGAGATGTGTTTTATTTTTGAAATCATGGAACTGTAATCATAGAATTTTTTTGAAAGGGAACAGGGTGTGTTTACAACTCTTTTAAAGCAGGAACTATGTTAAAGTTGGTTTTGAAAAAGTTTTTCCAATAGAGTTTTCTGAACTATTGAAAGATGGTTTAATGGGAAGAGATGTTTTAAAATTGATGTTAACAACTTGAAAGTGAGTTCTTGTTTTAATGGCGGTTTTTTAATGTTTTTTAAGATATAAATTTGGATTTTGATTTTGTGGTTAGTGTTATTGAGAAAAAAATGAAGTATTGGTTGACTGTTTTGGTTTTCAAAAGTGGAAAGGATATTTGTTTTAACCAATGGTATTTCTGTAACAACCTGAGATTTTATAAGATACATTATTTTTAATTTCATTCATCTCTTATATTGTATGATACATCAAGATTATCTTGCGCTATACGCAACACTGTATTAGCTTGCAGTATACACAACACTTTTCTTGGCTCTTGTTACACACAATTTCAAGTTCGTTTGATAGAAGTTATTCTACGCAACATTGAGTGTATATATATATATATATATTCAATGTATAAATAAAATATTGTTGGATTTTTTTATACGCAACAACAAAGGAGTTGTGCACTACACGCAACCCTGACTTGGCTTGCATTACACGCAATCACGACCTTCCTCGATAGCGTGTGTTGTACGCAATACCGGGTTTTACAAAACAATGATATATTATTATAATATTGTTATGAACTAGCCGTTATGAATAGTGTTAACTAAATTTTGAATTTTATAACATTATTATTCATCTTAAACATTTCTAGAACATGGTATAAGAACAAAATAATTTTTTTGGGTAAAATAAGTATTTTTCAAAAAATGCAGTTTTGCCGCCTTTTGATGGCGCACCCACTTTAAATCTAGTTTTTGACATGTTTATATGTTCAATTTGACAAAATAAAATTATTCTTTCGAATCAGGATATAATAATTTACATTAGATAAATTTTTGATATTTTTCTGATAACTTTCATATTTTAATGAATAGTAAAAACACGCTATATTTTAATTAAAAACAACTTTTTTCATCGTAATATATTATGTGGTTAAATTATAATATTGAATGGTTTTAAAGTATAAATAGAATATATTTTTACCATTTAATATAATTTATGTCATTAGTATTAATTTTACCTTGAATTCGTAGGTTAAAACAATTCAATCTTTTGCAATGTTTTAAAGAAAAACCCATTTTCTTTCGACAACGGGATTAATTTTAATTTAATTTCTGCATATTTTGTTTATTTAATTTGGAAAAATTGATTCCATATTTGGAATCAGTGGTTCCAAATTATGTTAATAAGCTACTTTTTATTTTTGGGCATTGTGAATAGTAACTACGGTAAATTTTATTTACTATAGTTAAAGGTAAATCGGGTAATTAAGGGTAAATATAAGATTATAAAATTACCCTAACACTTGGAAAAATCCTATTGGATGGTTAAAATTAGACCCATATAACCTAAGGGTCTTATTAGATTCATTTTATGGACTTTTTTCCATGAAAATAATTTAATTATTATTAAAACCAAAGAATGTGACAACATGTCACTTTCTTAAATCTTATAAGTATAATAATTTTAATTTAGTGATAACCTTCATGAAAATTCTAACATGAATAGTCTCCAGAAAGATAATACAATTATCTACATCATAGGAATTTATTTAGAATTTTTAGGTATTACATAATTATCATTTATTATGACACAAATATGATGCAGTAATTGTCTTATTAATGAAATATTGACATAATTGATGTTATAAATTCCCAAATAAATGTAATTTGAGACTTTTTATGACTTAAATTAATTTTCTAGGTTACAATAAAATGTTATTGTTGATATAAGTAAATTGTTTCGAACTTATAATTCTGTTATGAATTTCATAAAAATCATGTACCAAATAGTGTCAAAATTGACATAAATTAGTTTTTAAAACAAATATTATATTATTAATTGTTAGTTAATTCCTAAAAATCTAATGTTTGGAAAATGACTTAGATAAGAATATATATATTAATAATAAACAACTTTGGGTTCTTTTGGCTTGTTATGGTAAGTTTATTTACCATATAGTGTAAGAAAACAAAAAGACATGGTAAAAGTTAAATTATTTAACTTAGAGTTAAATCTAATTGATAAGGTTAAAATAATAACCTAAACTTGTCTAACTCCTATTGGATGAGAGTATTTAGACCCATACCCACATTAGCTTTGAAATAAGACCCTTTGGAACCATTATAAACTGAATATTACCTTAATATAAAATAATATTTTGAGATTTTCCTAAGGTGCCCCTCTCCTCCCTTATAAAAGGGAACCTCCTCCCTCTCCTCCTCACACAAATTTGAGCATTCAAGCTCGGAAAACCCCTGAAACAATCTCTTCTCCACTTTCCTAGTATCATCCTAGAGGTCCTGGTCTTCTTCAAGGACCATCCTTAGTTTTTTAAGTGGAGGTTAAGAAAAGGCGCGTCAAAAAGAGGTAATATCCATTACCGATCTTTTTCAATTTATTTCTTCTTCAACTTCTTCTTCTTTAGTTTTTTCATGATAAAGTAATAACATCAGTATTTATTATATACTGATATGTTATTATAAATTTTCAACAACTCTAATTAACCTTCTATCCATCCGACGGAAAAAGGAAATCATCGCGCGTGCGTACGTACGGAATACCGTCTCCACGCCGTGGTGTAATCTATTTTCCGCCACCACCTTAATTGGATGGGTATAATGGTGTAATGAGTAACTATATATGATTATTATAAAGTGATATTGATACTTAAATATTATAAATACACTTCAACACAAGTTCACGATCATGAGAATGATATCATTGCTCGTGCGTAAGTACGGACTACCGTCTCCATGACACGATGAGATTCATTCTCCATGTTAACCATTGAAGAATGATTATAAAGTATATATAAGAAATAGTAATGAAATATATGAAATTATAAAGCTACTGGATTTATTTATATATGTATGTCATCTACTTACTTCCATTCAAGATAATAAGGAACGGAAAACAGCATTCATGCGTACGTACGGACTACCGTCTCCATGAATGGTGTGTTTCATTTCATTTATCTATCTATTATATATATATATATACTGAATATATATGATATATAAAACATGTTTTATATTATGGAAGTAAGTAAATCATTATATAATTAATAATAATGTCCAGAACAACAAGTCCAAACACCTACGATAAATGAAACGATTTTACCCAAAACGCTTCTTTAACATGGAATTTACAAAAGAACGGGTAATATAAAGTCATAAGTGAACCATATATGATATCATAACAATGAATATGATTCTATAATAAGTTAATTACATTATTTAAATCATTATACAGGAGGTTTGGACACTTACGAAGCAAATCAGACTTAAGGTAAGGGAAAATATCACAATCTCATTTTTATCCGAGATTGTTTATACTTTGGCATTTACTGGGGTGTATTTTATCATCCAAATCCATGTTTCCTCAATATGTAATATTATTTCCATCCACCTATAATTTTTTAAATCCTATTTTACCCTTCTTTGAGTTTTTAGTAAAAGATATGAAAGGAATCTTTTGTCATTTTTTTTCATACGAGGTACTTTTTGACTTTTCCGACAAAAGTATGAGAAGAATGTTTTTTTTAACTTATACGGCATGAATGGATTTTTAAAACATTATTTCCAAGAAGATTCCTTTAAAAATTTTCAAGTTTATTTTTAAACAACTTCTTTTATATTAAAATTTTATGACATGTTAAGAAAGGAAAATGTTTTTGAAGTAGAAAGGTTATTTTCCTCAAGAATGGAGTTCAAGTGTTTTATCAAAATTATTTTCCATCTAAGATAATATAGGGTTCTTTTTCTATCCCTATTATTACATTTATTTGATTATGTTGTGATGGAATTATTTTTATGAATTCCTTTATCTTATATGAATTTTTTTATGATGTCACGATGTTTAAGATTCCCATTTTTATTACATAGGTTATGCAATGATGTATGATTTATGATTTTGTGGCACACATAAGAATGGTATCATTATGATATGGGTGGGACATATATCTCCCTCTAATTCATTGGGTAAATATTTTATATCTCATGAGATAGACATGGCTGGAACGGTAGGTTATACCGTTTCAGTGAAATAGGACTAAAATGAGGAATGAACTCGGTTCAGAAAGGGGCTTTGTCCACTAAGATAGTCTTGGAAATGAGTCTTGACTAACAAGAAATTATTCTCTATGATTATGTGTATATGCCACAAAGTTTCATGTTTTAAGTTATTATTATTGGGATTACATTTCACTACTATGATTTATCCCATGTTATGAAATTATGATCTCTTTTGCGGGTTAAGATTTCCAAAAGATATGTTCTTACGAATATGATGTGATTGATATTTCTTTTTTTTACCCTTACTGAGAATTTGAGCTCACCCTTTTATGTTTTCTTTTCCCCAGGACATAAAGAAAGGATTTAGGTTTAAAAAAAATATCTTTATGGGAGATATTGAAGATCTTTCACCATGATTAGAAGATTATATTCCGAGTTTCCAAAGACACTAAACTATTACGGTCCTTGTGTGTGTGTTTTTTGTTATGTACTAAGTATTCCGCAAAAGTAATGTAATGTCCATGTACGTCAGGATTTGGGTCTCTACAATTTCTATGAGTGACCACATGAATGGGGTTATATGGGATGATGTATGGATAATGGTATGACTAGATGAGTGTTGGTATGGATATAAGGAGGGTTCCTGATGGCACAAAAACATGGATGTGTGAGGCCCATGGGGTACCACTAGTGTATATGCTAACCACTGAACCATTTGATATCAAATAAATGTTTTTAAAGTAAAACATGATGTCTTAATGACTGATTTGTGCTGGTGTGTTTTATGTGTTTCTTGAAAATATTGATGTTGTGGGACGTTTTGAGTCCACAAACCCCTCTTGTTTGAATGGTGTTTTGGGTTTGTGTTCAGTCAGTATGCTGGGTAGAAGGCTTGTTAGTGGTACCTTCTGAGAAATGTTTTGGGTTGCCTTTGAGGTGATATGATTCATGTGTTTAGATCAGTCTTGTGGCACTTTTTGACCAATGTACCATCCTGTTTGGGACCTTAGGGTTCTCTTGGTGGATAAGGTGCACCACCATTAAGGGTTAGTGAATGACTAAAGTGTAACCTCGATTGTTCTTCCATTAAAAAAACCACCATTTGATCAATATAAGTAATATTTTTCTCAATATTGGGAAATTGAGTTTGCACTATTTCTTATCTTTGACTTGTGGATCCTCATGTTGCAGGAGAGTGCTTGTGGAAGGTTAAAATAAACCTTAGTATCATAAACTACCCGATTCATCGAAGGTGGAAGTGGACTAGGGCTGTTAGTGTGGATGAGGGTCTGGATGGTGTACAAGTGGTCCTCTGGTTCCTTCATAGTCTCTTCGAAGTAGGATTTCACGATAAACCACCAGTGTGGGAAATCGGGTCATGATAGGCCGTTTTGGCCACTTTTTTGGAATTGTGTGCTATTTGGGGACTTGTCATAAGGTCCCTTTACATGTATTGTTTCTATCAGTCACAATTTTTATGTTCGGTGATGCCTTGTGATGTCTTCTGCTCATTTGACTATAAATGTGAATGTCATGCAATCCTCTGAGAGTCTCCAATATGTTGGGATTATGTCTCCCTTGGAAAAACATCAAAATCCTCTATTTTAGAGGAAGGTGATTATATGTTTCCTTTCCTTATATTTTTCCTCACCCAAATAAACAATGTGTGATGTGTGTTCATCTCTTAATCACTTTTTTAACGAGATTTTGGGTTAGGGTAAGGTGAGTTGGGAATACGTTATATTTCGGAAAACCTATCGGGGATTGCAGTGTAGTGGTTTGTATCATCGGAAGAAGAAGATTGGTTTAGGGGGTTTCCAAAGACTAACTAGAAGGCTGAAGATGCTTCAATAATTTGAGCACCAGACATAGGTCTCATAGAGAAGCTGGTGTATAGTCAGGGGAAATCCCAAGGTCGTTCAAACCCTTGTACAAATTCATACCCTTTGTAGGAAAGATATGAGAGTTTAAACTGTTGGTGTCATCATCTTGTTCCAGTTGTTCCCATTTTGTGGTAAAGGGGGAAGGACCTAATTTCCATGTAGTATCTTGATTTAATACTTTCCCCCTTTGGTTTCATTCAGTTTTTTTATAATGGTTTGAAATTTTGGCAAGGCAGATTAATGTGCATTGTTTGTGCACGATTAGTAGTTACTGTGTGCCAACCTTGGGAATCATGTGATAAGAGAGAGTAGCGATCACATGGTCTCCACACATCCATGTGCCTTGGATCATGTACCAATTTGATGTTCCCCTTTGGATAGAATGATTGACACAGTTAGTGCATGGTTTCCCAAACTGTGCGGACTAATCGTGTGGTTGTGCCAACCCTATAAATTTTGGGGTATTTCCGGTAGGACCGTGCTAGTCAGTTTAGATGGTTGGTTATTATGGTGGGGAGACCCATTATGGTATCATGTACATTTTTTTGAAAAAATATAATGAGATTCAACACATTATTCTAGGGACTCTCTTCAGGTTTCTCCTTATTAGTGTCATGATTCCATCTTAGGAGAATTTAAGTTTTCTCTTATGGTGGGGAGCCCATTTGTATCTCCCCATATTAGTTACTATTTTTTACTTGGTATTGTATTGGAGATATTTAGTCATTTTCAGTGCTGTATAACTAACAACATATTACATCGGTAAACATAGGGATTGGAAGGTTCCCAATGGTTTAGTTAAAGTAAGGTCAGTGTGACCTTATTCGATGTTGTTATTCATTTGAATAAATTGCTTGATTCTTTTTCTGATGGTGTTTGAGGTGTCTCATTGAGGATAAATTCGGAATGTGATTGATTTTTATAGTAAAGTGGAGTATGTTTTGAATTTTGAGCGTATTTATTACTTGATTTAACAATTTAAGATATCTAAGCTTTTTCTATTGCGGCGAAACATGGAAAATGAGTCCATTTTGGCCTTTCAGTTGGGTTTGGTTTTTGCCTTTGGCATTGTTGTGGATTTATGAGGGAGAAAATTTTTATGGTGGGGATAATTGTCACACACATGACATATTTTAAAGGTAATTTTAAATTAATTTCCATTATTTCTTTGTTTTGGTGGGTTCCCATGAATTTTTGGATGAATGATTGAGTTTTCAAGATTTGGGCCAAACCGTGGGCCCAATTCTAGAATTAAAAATAACTTTTGTTTCCTTTATAAATCCTTCATTTTTCAACATTTTTCAACAATTTTCATCCATTAAAATTCCTACTTGGTCTCCCATGACCTATTAACACCACCATATTAATTTTTACCATTTATAAATCCATAATCATGGTGGATTTGGGTTTTTATTTAAGGAATTAGGCTTGCCCCGAAGCCCATATCCAGTTTTAAAACTAAATTAGGTTTATTTAATATCATATTCATTTGTTAAGTTTTTTCAGTGATTCCACCCCCCTCAAAGATAAAATCTATTGGCATGCCCCCATAACCTTTATCTCCTCTTTGGAGCTCGTATACATCGCGAATTAGAGGAGACCTTCATAGGGGTTCTCAAAAAGTCCATATTTCAATATGTAACTTATTATTTTCATAACTCCTTAATTTATCATTATTTTTACCTCATTTAATTTCCTACACAACCTTATATTCCTTATACAAACCTCAATTGAATTTTTGGAGAATTGTAAATTCATATACTGGTTTATGTGGGGGGATTTATTCAAGATACCTCAAGTAAGCGGGTCTCGTTCTTTCTTCTTTCAATTTACTTAGGGTTTTATTCAATTTTCTTAGGATTTAATCCATTCTCCTTGAGGTTCCTAATGTAAAAAAACTAGGGTTTTGAACCTAGGGTTTAAACTTGGGTTTTTGTGGTCCAATATTCTATTTATGGGCTTGATTTACCTTCCTTGAGGTGTGGCGGTGGTGCGATTGAGTTTTCCCACAAAGGATTCAAGGGTTTTCATTAATTTGGTAGGTGATTCCATGTTCCTAAAATATTGGTGTCTTATAATGCTGTATTTATCGTATATTTAGGTTTATCTGATTTTATTATTGCTGCAAAAATTAGTTTCATTGGTGTTTGTATTGAAAATGAATATTAAATTTCAATTTCATGTGAAATTGGGGGTTTTCCTAGAAATGTTTTACTGGTTTATTTGGGGCTACCCTATAAATAATTAATTGATTTTATTTAAATTTAATAGGGATTCCAATAATGTTTTTAATGTTTATCCCCACTGGTTGTTGCTATGAAAATGGTTTTTAATGGTGTTTGTGGAACATGTGAACTTTAAGTGCCATGTTGGTGTGAAAATGTAGGTTTTACAATGTTATCATTTCTCGATTCAAAAGGGGCTGCCATAAAGTTAATTGGTTGGTTCCATTAAAATTTATTGGTCTTCCTTGTCTGTTTTGGTAACTTACAAGTGTGAAAATAATGTGCAAAGGGGGGTTTTCAAGGTGTTTTGGGTGAAAAACTATGCGGTATTTTGAGAAACTTTTTCATTAAAATTCAAAGTCTTTTATTGTGTATCATAAGTGGTTTAAAATGAATATAGATACTATACTTATTGTATGTGACTAGTAGTGGTGTTTAATATGAAAAATGTATTTATGTATCATGCCAAAATTGTTTGATCACAAAGGGGGAAGCCCAGGTACCGAGGTGGGGCGGATTTGTACTAGTACTACTAGTGAACAAGATGGGTTTCGTCCCTATCTCACTTATCATTTGGATAATGAAAACTCTAACTAAAAAATGTGAATGATTATTGGTGACTAATAGGTTTTGGTTATGTTACCTAATAGTAGCTCGTGCATGATAACAGATTTTTCTATGCTTACTTTACACTGAGGTACGTGGTACATAGGGCACGAAACAATTTAGTGATTAGGGGTGTTCCTGATTTTGTTTCTCATTGGATTTATTGTATTTAACCTTGTATTAGGGTGTGTTTGGTAGTAAAGTAAAGTATCTAAAAATTAAATCTAAATTTGTTAACATTATGAAAGATTTATCTTCAAAAAAAAATTCAATTAAAGTTGCATTTCGTGGAAATTAACATCGCATTCTATTGCATATTAAAACAGCTTACTGTTTCACCTTGTATTGAATGATCTATAGAATAATTTGGTGTTATACTATTGGTATTAGGCTCACACCCTACTTATACACCTTGGTTGCAGGTATACTTGGTTATGTTTGACCTAGGAAAAGACAAAGCCTTAAGTGACGCTGGTTCGGGCTATTAGAGCCCTTTTGTGGTGCGGTGTTGTGGAGACGGCTCATGGGTGACCACCCCCTTGTCATGTGGATTATATGTTGATGACTTTATGCTATAATTATTTTTATTTGGACCAATTTTTCTATATTTAAATTCATGTATTATTATCTTGTTTTGTTAAGACTTGTTGGGCATTGAAAATTTCATATTCTTATTCTTGATTGTTTTTAATGTTTTCTGATTTCATACTCAGGTAAATTGTTCCCAAACCTAATTTACTGATAACCAAGAACTTTTTCTAGCCCATGGGGATTGGGAACACCCTTCAGGCCTTTCCACAGGCTGGGTTTGGTGCTGGTATTGGTGGCGACATGATCTGCTTCATGACAAAATGGTATTAAAGGAGGTTCAGGTTAAATCTTTGGTTCATATTGTTTGGGGAGCAGTCGGGATAGTGTGGAGTAAGGATTTTTGGGACATGGAATTTTTGTTATGGGTAGTGTTCCTGATCACGAAAACTAATAATGGGATTCAAGTCACCAGGGGAAGTCAGGACTTGTCCTAGTCCTTGGGTTTTATTTGTTTGATGATGATTAGGGGAAATGAATAGAGAGTTGGTTTATTGATCTTAGTGAGCTCGCAGGTCCTGGAAAGCCATGTGGAGCCGAGATTATTTACCTAAAACAATATCTGTGATGGTGATTTTATTTGAGTATGGACTCTATCCATATGTCTAAGTCACCGACTAAAAATAGTTTCCTCTCGCATTGTCTTGTGCCCTTTAGTTTGGTAATCTTGGAGGTTTGGTTTCAAAGAAAAAGTTACATGGTTTTAAGAAGCATAATGTTTCTCTAAAATTATTTTATAATATAAAGGGAAGGGTTTTATTTTTGGAATTATGGAACTAGAATCATAGAATTATTTTGAAAGGGAACATGGTGTGTTTACACCTCTTTTGTAACAACCAGAGATTTTATAAGATACATTCTTTTTAATTTCATTCATATCTTCTATTGTACGACACACCAAGATTATCTTGCGCTATAAACAACACTATATTAGCTTGCAGTATACGCAACACTTTCATTGGCTCTTGTTACACATAATTTCAAGTTCGTTTGATAGAAGTTATTCTATGCAACATTGAGTGTATATATATATATATATATATTCAATGTATAAATAAAATATGGTTGGATTCTGTTATACGCAAAAACAAATGAGTTGTGCACTACACGCAACCCGGACTTGGCTTGCATTACACGCAATCGCGACCTTCCTCGATAGCGTGTGTTGTATGCAATACCGGGTTTAACTAAACAACGATATATTATTATAATATAGTTATGAACTAGCCGTTATGAATAGTTTTAACTAAATTTTTAATTTTATAACATTATTATTCATCTTACACATTTCTAGAACATGGTATAAGAACCAAATAATTTTTTTGGGTAAAATAAGTATTTTTCAAAAAATGCAGTTTTGTCGCCTTTTGATGGCGCACCCACTTTAAATATAGTTTTTGACATGTTTATAAGTCCAATTTGACAAAATAAAATTCTTCTTTTGAATCAGGATATAAAAATTTACATTAGATAAAGGTTTGATATTTTTCCGATAACTTTCATATTTTAATGAATAGTGAAAACACGATATATTTTAATTAAAAACAACTTTTTTCATCGTAATATCTTATGTGGTTAAATTATAATATTGAATGGTTTTAAAGTATAAATAGAATATATTTTTACCATTTAATATAATGTATGTCATTATCATTTATTTTACCTTGAATCCGTAGGTTAAATCAATTCAATCTTTTGCAATGTTTTAAAGAAAAACCCGTTTTCTTTCGACAACGGGATTAATTTTAATTTAATTTATGCATCTTTTGTGTATTTAATTTGGAAAAATGGATTCCATATTTGGAATCAGTGGGTCCAAATTATGTTAATAAGCTACTTTTTATTTTTGGGCATTGTGAATAGTAACTACGGTAAATTTTATTTACTATAGTTAAAGGTAAATCGGGTAATTAAGGGTAAATATAAGATTATAAAATTACCCTAACACTTGGAAAAATCCTATTGGATGGCTAAAAGTATACCCGTATAACCTAAGGGTCGGATTAAATTCATTTTATGGACTTTGTTCCATGAAAATAATTTAATTATTATTAAAACCAAAGAATGTGACAACATGTCACTTTCTTAAATCTTATAAGTATAATAATTTTAATTTAGTGATAACCTTCATGAAACTCCGAACATGAATAGTCTCCAAAAATCTAATACAATTATCTACATCATAAGAATTTATTTAGAATTTTTAGGGATTAAATAATTATCATTTATTATGACACAAAGATGATGAAGTAATTGTCTTATTAATGAAATATTGACATAATTGATATTATAAATGCCCAAATAAATGTAATTTGAGACTTTTTATGACTTAAATTAATTTTATAGGTTAATATGACATGTCATTGTTGATATAAGTAACTTGGTTCGAACTTAGAATTCTTTTATGAATTTCATAAAAATCATGTACCAAATAGTGTCAAAATTGACATAAATTAGTTTTTAAAACAAATATTATATTATTAATTGTTATCTAATTACTAAAAATCTAAGGTTTGTCCAAATGACTTAGATAACGATATATATATTAATAATAAACAAATTGGGGTTCGTTTGTCTTGTTATGGTAAGTTTATAAACCATATAGTGTAAGAAAACAAAAAGACACGGTAAAAGTTAAATTATTTAACTTAGAGTTAAATCTAATTGTTAAGGTTAAAATAATAACCTAAACTTGTCTAAATCCTATTGGATGAGATGATTTCTACCCATACCCAAATTATCTTCTAAATAATACCCCTTGTAACCATTATAAACCGAATTTGACCTTAATATAAAATAATATTTTGAGGTTTTCCTAAGGTGCCCCTCTCCTCCCTTATAAAAGGGCACCTCCTCCCTCTCCTCCTCACACCAATTTGAGTATTAAATCTCGGACAACCCCTGCCAAAATCTCTTCTCCACTTCACTAGTATCATCCTAGAGGTCCTGGTATTCTTCAAAGACCATCCTTAGTTCTTTAAGTGGATGTTAAGTGAAGGCGCGTCAAAAAGAGGTAATATCCGTTACCGATCTTTTTCAATTTCTTTCTTCTTCAACTTCTTCTTCTTTAGTTGTTTCATGATAAAGTAATAACATAAGTATTTATTACATACTGATATGTTATTATAAATATTAAACAACTTTAATTAACCTTCCATCCATCCTACGGAAAAAGGAAATCACCGCGCGTGCGTACGTATGGAATATCGTCTCCACGTCGTGGTGTAATCTATTTTCCACCACCACCTTACTTGGATGGGTATAATGGTGTACATAATAACTATATATAATTATTGTAAAGTGATATTGATTCTTAAATAGTATACATACACTCCAATCAAATTCCACGATCATGAGAACGATATCATCGCTCGTGCGTACGTACGGACTACCGTCTCCACGACGCGATGACATTCATTATCCATGTTAACCATTCTAGAATGATTATAGAGTATATATAATGAATAATAATGAAATCTATGACATGTTAAATCTACTGGATTTATGTATATATATATTTCATCTACTTACTTCCATTCAAGACAATAAGGAAAGGAAAACAACGTTCATGCGTACGTACGGACTACCGTCTCCATGAACGGTGTGTTTCATTTCATTTATCTATCTATTATATATATATACCGAATATATATGATATATAAATCATATTTTATATTCTGGAAGTAAGTAAATCATGATATAAGTAATAATAATGTCAAGAACAACAAGTCCAAACACCTACGATAAATGAAACGATTTTAACCAAAACGCTTCTTTAACATGGAATTTACAAAAGAACGGGTAATATAAATTCATAAGTGAACCATATATGATATCATAACAATGAATATGATTCTATAATAAGTTAATGACATTATTTAAATCATTATACAGGAGGTTCGGATACGTACAAAGCATATCGGACATAAGGTAAGGGAAATATCACAATCTCATTTTTATCCGAGATTGTTTATACTTTGAAATTTACTGGGGTGTATTTTATCATACACATCCATGTTTCCTAAATATGTAATATTATTTCCATCCACATAAAATTGTTTAAATCCAATTTTACCCTTCGGTGAGTTTTTAGTAAAGGATATGAAAGGAATCTTTTGTCGTTTTTCATACGAGGTACTTTTTACTTTTCCGACAAAAGTACGAAGAATGTTTTTTTTAACTTATACGACATGAATGGATTTTTAAAACATTATTTCCAAGAAGATTCCTTTACAATTTTTCAAGTTTATTTTTAATCAACTTCTTTTAGTTTAAAATTGTACGACATCTTAAGAAAGGAAAAGTGTTTTTGAAGTTGAAAGGATATTTTCCTCAAGAATGGAGTTCAAGTATTTTATCAAAATTATTTTCCATATAAGATAATATAGGGTTTTGTTTCTATCCTTATTATTACATTGATTGGATTATGTTGTGATGGAATTAATTTTATGAAATCCTTTATCATATATGAATTGTTTTATGATGTCATGTTGTTTAAGAATCCCATTTTTATTACATGGGTTATGCAATGTTGTTTGTTTTATGATTTTGTGGCACACATAAGAATGGTATAATTATGAGATGGGTGGGACCTATATCTCCCTACAATGCATTGGGTAAAGATTTTATATCTCATGAGATAGACATGGCTGGAACGGTAGGTTATACCGGTTCAGTGAAACAGGACTGAAACGAGGAATGAACTTGGTTCAGAAAGGGACTTTGTCCACTAAGATAGTCTTGGAAATGAGTCTTGACTAACAAGAAATGATTCTCTATGATTATATGTGTATTCCACAAAGTTTCATGTTTTATGTTATTATTATTGGGATTACATTTCACTACTATTATTTATCCCATGTTATGAAATTATGATCTCTTTTGCAGGTTAAGATTTCCAAAAGATATGTTCTTAGGAATATGACATGATTGATATTTCATTTGTTTACCCTTACTGAGCATTTGAGCTCACCCTTTTATGTTTTCTTTTCCCCAGGACATAAATAAAGTATTTAGTTTTAAAAAAGAAGAAGATCTCTATGGGAGATATTGAAGATCTTTCACCATGACTAGAAGATTATATTCCGAGTTTTCAAAGACACTAAACTATTACGGTCCTTGTGTGTGTGTTTTTGTTATGTACTAAGTATTCCGCAAAAGTAATGTAATGTCTATGTACTTTAAGCTTCGGGTCTCTACAGTTGGTATCAGAGGAAAGGTTTAGTCAACCTTTGGAAACTAGGATGTGAAAACGTTAGTGAGATCCCTAGAAATATTTCTAAGGTATGTCTAGGGATGTCCCTAAGGATAACTATACGTATAGGATATAGTCCTAGAACTATGGTAACGATCTTAGAATTTAACCTAAGATGTTAGATATTAAGGGTACTCCCCCTTTACTATGTTTTTTTCCCTAGCATTATTTTTGCCTCTCACACTATTCTTTTTGGGTTTTAGACGATGGCTGGAACCCGAAGGAACCGTGTTGATCACTGTAATGGACAATGAAATGATTGTCCTCCTGAACAAACAAGTGTTATGTGAGAGGGAGTGAAAAATCTTATTGCTATACTTACACAAGATATGAATCATTCTGTACTTCCAAATGAGCAGAGAAGGGAGCAATATTCTATTGAGTCCTTCATGAGGCAACGTATACCTTCTTTCAGTGGGTCTTCCGATACACTTGTTGTTGAACAATGGATCAGTGCCACTGAAAAGATATTTTCAGTTCTTCAATTTTCTGAACATGATAAAGTCATCTTAGCAGTATATCGTTTGGAAGGTGATGCTGATCAATGGTGGAATCTTATCAAGAATACGAGGCCAAGAGATGAAATTGAGTCCATGGAATGGGACGAGTTCAAGAACTTGTTTTTCAGTAAGTACTTCCCTCGTATTCTTCGAACAAAGATGGAAAAGAAGATTCTTGAGCTGAAGCAGAAGGATGATGAATCTGTTGGTATATACGAAGCGAATTTTACCAGACTTGCAAGGTATGCATCTGGCATTATCATCCAACCTGAAAGTAAAGTTGATCGATTTTTTAGTGGCTTAAAACCAAGTCTTCGAAGGGCATTAGCTATAAGAGACTTCAGTAGCTATGAATAAATTGTGCATTGTGCTATCAAGGTAGAAATGGAAGTTGGTGTTACATATCCATCTCATGGTTTTGACAAGAAACGAAAGATGGATTTCAAGTAGAAATCTCAGAATAATGGTTAAATGAAGATGAATGTTTCTTTATGCACAAAGTGTGGAAAGAAACATGGTGGAGATTGTCTTAAAGGGACTAGAAAATGTTTTAAGTGTGGAAAAGAAGGTCATCAAGCAGCTGAGTGTCAAAGTAATGTAAAAAGGGTTTCTAATGATGTGAATAAAGAAAAGACTGCAGAGAACGCACCACCAACAATTCAATGCTTCAAGTGCAAGGAAATGGGGCATTATGCTAATAAATTCCCTAATCCAAGGGTTAGTGATGATCGACATGAGAAACCGCTTAAGGCAAAGGACAAAGGGAAGTCACATGCGATCACTATTGGCGATGTTGAATATGACAACGATGTGGTGGAATGATTAAGTGTTTATGTAATGGGATTCCAAAATAATGTTGTATCATGGAGTATTGTAATATTTATGTATTGGTCTAATGTGGTATTAAAAGTGATTGAGATATTTTTGGAAATAAGATGATATGCGCATAATGAAGGGAAAACGAGAAAATGTAATGTTTAACAGTATTCATGAGCTCATGATTGATATAAGGACTAATTGATATCATGGTTTGAGTATATAGAATTTTGAGGATTTTGGTATGTGGAAAGTGTTAACTTTTAACTGCATTCATTTTTTCACTATGGTTCAATGGGTATTCATTTTTTTCAAGAGAATACATGATTAATGTATTCACGTGATTGGAATGTGACCAACAATGTAACATCCCCAAATGATAGAGGGTTAAATGACTAAATGATATGACTCATGTTAACAAGGTGCACCTTCCTTTTCGGGAGCCTATCTGATTAGAACTCCACAGTTAAGGGTGATTGGCCTAGAGTAGTGATCAGGATGGGTGACCTTCTGGGAAGTTTCCCAGGGTGTGTGGGAGTGAGGACAAAGCACACTAGAAAGGACATGTGTTGGCCTGTGGGAAATATCATTAGTCAGATGACCAGTTCGGGTACGTGGGTGGACCCTAGGGTGGGCCCCACGTGTCTATGGGGCAACTGGTGGTACCTAGTGGGCAAGGACCCGACGACCATGTTAAGGCGGGGTAGCTGTGCTGTCACCGGGACCGAGTTGTCACATTTGGTATCAGAGGAGGAACCCAACCTTAAGTGCGGTGCACTGCCTGGGTTGAGATGTAGGGCCCACAACGAGGGTGTTGTTCTCTAAAGGGGGGGGGTGATTGTAACATCCCCAAATGATAGAGGGTTAAATGACTAAATGATATGACTCATGTTAACAAGGTGCACCTTTCTTTTCGGGAGCCTATCTGATTAGAACTGCACAGTTAAGCGTGCTTGGCCTAGAGTAGTGATCAGGATGGGTGACCTTCTGGGAAGATTCCCAGGGTGTGTGTGAGTGAGGACAAAGCACACTGGAAAGGACATGTGTTGGCCTGTGGGAAAGATCATTAGTCAGATGACCCGTTCGGGCACGTGGGTGGACCCTAGGGTGGGCCCCACGTGTCTGTGGGGCAACTGGTGGTACCTCGTGGGCAAGAACCCGACGACCATGTTAAGGTGGGGTAGTTGTGTTGTCACCGGGACCGAGTTGTCACAAACAATATATATATATGTGGGATAAATGATGGTATTCACATGCTTGGTTGATGACCTTTCAAGTAATCGTTTTCTTTATACTATGAGCTTGGACCGAAGTATTTTAGATAAGCCTAAATATTGGAATGGATTATGTTGGACATATGCTATATATTGTTTAAGGATAGAACTTTTTTCGATATTACTGATGGGATTTTATAGTAATGTAGTTTTAGAAAAAGGACAACCTGCAGGACGGGCGACAACCCATCACGTCAGACAAGGCTGTGGGAATCGAACCCACAACCGAAGTGCGACTGGACTTTTTCGCCTACCAATGGCCTACAAGAAGTCCCTGTTTAGTAGAAACTAGTTTTATTATATTAAGCAGTATAAGTCCATTTTAGGAACTATATAAGATTAATCTCACTATAGATGGACTTATGTATTTTTTTTTTTGATAACTTTTCTATCCTTTTGTTTGAGACAGATGGAATGACCCATCATTCTACCACATGATCTGCTAACACATCACGAATTACAAATTCAACTTAATTTATTTAAGAGATGAAGTGGAAATTGTCCAAAGAATGAAAAACGGTGAGACTATACCAAAATCACGAAATTATTTCTTCTAATTCCAATTTCATCAACTTTAGGGAGATGATCTTGAAAACCCAAAAATGTTGTCCTACTGCCCTTATATCCGATGAATCAAATCGTACCTTAGATCACTGGTGGTACCTGGTGGGCAACTGGTGGTACCTGGTGGGCAAGGACCCGACGACCAGGTTAAGGCGGGGTAGCTGTGCTGTCACCGGGACCAAGTTGTCACAAACAATATATATATATGGGGGATAAATGATGGTATTCACATGCTTGGTTGATGACATTTCAAGTAATCGTTTTCTTTATACTATGAGCTTGGACCGAAGTATTTTAGATAAGCCTAAATATTGGAATGTATTATGTTGGACATATGCTAAGTATTGTTTAAGGATAGAACTTTTTTCGATATTACTGATGGGATTTTATAGTAATTTAGTTTTAGAAAAAGGACAACCTGTCGGACGGGCAACAGCCCATCGCGTCAGACAAGGCTGTGGGAATCGAACCCACAACCGAAGTACGACTGGACTTTTTCGCCTACCACTGGCCTACAGGAAGTCCCTGTTTAGTAGAAACTAGTTTTATTATATTAAGCAGTATAAGTCCATTTTAGGAACTATATAAGATTAATCTCACTATAGATGGACTTATGTATTTTTTTTTGATAACTATTCTATCCTTTTGTTTGGGACAGATGGAATGACCCATCATTCTATCACATGATCTGCTAACACATCACGAATTACAAATTCAACTTCATTTCTTTAAGAGATGAAGTGGAAATTGTCCAAAGAATGAAAAACGGTGAGACTATACCAAAATAACGAAATTATTTCTTCTAATTACAATTTCATCAACTTTAGGGAGATGATCTTGAAAAACCAAAAATGTTGTCCTACTGCCCTTATATCCGATGAATCAAATCGTACCTTAGATCACCACAAATCAATAGCTTTGTGATTGTTGGCTTTTTCATAGCCATGTTCTCTACCACTCTCCATCAGAACATGACGGTTAGATTTCTCTTCCATGTCCATATTTTCTCTTATATGGAAACCCAGTGATGAGTTCATTTGGGTAACCGTTATATTTCATACTTTAGTTTTTAAAGTTTAGTTTTGGTATTTCTTTTTACGATGTGGGTTTTTATGAATAGTAAACGATTTATAACCCCGACGAATTTCGAGGGCGAAATTCATTTTAAGGGGGGTAGAATGTAACAACCCGAGATTTTATAAGATATATTCTTTTTAATTTAATTCATATCATCTATTGTACGACACACCAAGATTATCTTGCGCTATACGCAACACTGTATTAGCTTGCAGTATACGCAACACTTTTCTTGGCTCTTGTTACACACAATTTCAAGTTCGTTTGATAGAATTTATTCTACGCAACATTGAGTGTATATATATATATATATATTCAATGTATAAATAAAATATGGTTGGATTCTGTTATACGCAACAACAAAGGAGTTGTGCACTACACGTAACCCTGACTTGGCTTGCATTACACGCAATCGCGACCTTCCTCGATAGCGTGTGTTGTACGCAATACCGGGTTTTACTAAACAACGATATATTATTATAATATTGTTATGAACTAGCTGTTATGAATAGTGTTAACTAAATTTTGAATTTTATAACATTATTATTCATCTTACACATTTCTAGAACATGGTATAAGAACAAAATAAATTTTTCGGGTAAAATAAGTATTTTTAAAAAAAATGCAGTTTTGCCGCCTTTTGATGGCATACCCACGTTAAATCTTGTTTTTGACATGTTTATAAGTTCAATTTGACAAAATAAAATTCTTCTTTTGAATCAGGATATAAAAATTTACATTAGATAAAGTTTTGATATTTTTCCGATAACTTTCATATTTTAATGAATAGTAAAAACACGCTATATTTTAATTAAAAACAACTTTTTTCATCGTAATATCTTATGTGGTTAAATTATAATATTTAATGGGTTTAAAGTATAAATAGAATATATTTTTACCATTTAATATAATGTATGTCATTAGCATTGATTTTACCTTGAATTCGTAGGTTAAATCAATTCAATCTTTTGCAATGTTTTAAAGAAAAACCCGTTTTCTTTCGATAACGGGATTAATTTTAATTTAATTTCTGCATATTTTGTGTATTTAATTTAGAAAAATGGATTCCATATTTGGAATAAGTGGGCCCAAATTATGTTAATAAGCTACTTTTTATTTTTGGGCATTGTGAATAGTAACTACGGTAAATTTTATTTATTATAGATAAAGGTAAATCGGGTAATTAAGGGTAAATATAAGATTATAAAATTACCCTAACACTTGGAAAAATCCTATTGGATGGATAAAAGTATACCCATATAACCTAAGGGTCCGATTAGATTAATTTTATGGACTTTTGTCCATGAAAATAATTTAATTATTATTAAAACAAAAGAATGTGACAACATGTCACTTTCTTAAATCTTATAAGTATAATAATTTTAATTTAGTGATAAAATTCATGAAACTTCAAACATGAATAGTCTCCAGAAAACTAATACAAGTATCTACATCATAGGAATTTATTTAGAATTTTTAGGGATTAAATAATTATTATTTATTATGACACAAAGATGATGCAGTAATTGTCTTATTAATGAAATATTGACATAATTGATGTTATAAATGCCCAAATAAATGTAATTTGAGACTTTCTATGACTTAAATTAATTTTCTAGGTTAATATGACATGTTATTGTTGATATAACTTACTTGTTTAGAACTTATCATTCTGTTATGAATTTCATAAAAATCATGTACCAAATAGTGTCAAAATTGACATAAATTAGTTTTTAAAACAAATATTATATTATTAATTGTTATTTAATTCCTAAAAATCTAAGGTTCTGCCAAATGACTTATATAAGGATATATATATTAATAATAAACAACTTGGTGTTCGTTTGGCTTGTTATGGTAAGTTTATTAACCATATAATGTAAGAAAACAAAAAGACACAGTAAAAGTTAAATTATTTATCTTAGAGTTAAATCTAATTGATAAGGTTACAATACTAACCTAAAATTTTCTAAATCCTATTGTATGAGAGTATTTAGACCCATACCCACTTTAGATTCAAAATAATACCCTTTGGAACCATTATAACCCGAATTTGACCTTAATATAAAATAATATTTTGAGATTTTCCTAAGGTGCCCCTCTCCTCCCTTATAAAAGGGAACCTCCTCCCTCTCCTCCTCACACCAATTTGAGCATTAAAGCTCGGGAAACCCCTGCCAAAATCTCTTCTCCACTTCCCTAGTATCATCCTAGAGGTCCTGCTCTTCTTAAAATACCATCCTTAGTTCTTTAAGTGGAGGTTAAGTGAAGGCGCGTCAAAAAGAGGTAATATCCATTACCGATCTTTTTCAATTTCTTTCTTCTTCAACTTCTTCTTCTTTAGTTGTTTCATGATAAATTAATAACATCAGTATTTATTATATACTGATATTTTATTATAAATATTAAACAACTTTAATTAACCTTCTATCCATCCTATGGAAAAAGGAAACCACCGCGCGTGCGTACGTACAGAATATCGTCTCCACGCCGTGGTGTAATCTATTTTCCACCACCACCTTACTTGGATGGGTATAATGGTGTACATAATAACTATATATGATTATTGTAAATTTATATTGATTCTTAAATAGTATACATACACTCCAATACAATTCCACGATCATGAGAACGATATCATCGCTCGTGTGTACGTACGGACTACCGTCTCCACGACACGATGAGATTCATTATCCATGTTAACCATTCCAGAATGATTATAAAGTATATATAATGAATAATAATGAAATATATGATATGGAAAATTTACTGGATTTATGTATATATATATATGTCATCTACTTACTTCCATTCAAGAAAATAAGGAAAGGAAAACAGCGTTCATGCGTACGTACGGACTACCGTCTCCATGAACGGTGTGTTTCATTTCATTTATCTATCTATTATATATATATATATATATACTGAATATATATGATATATAAATCATATTTTATATTCTTGAAGTAAGTAAATCCTGATATAATTAATAATAATGTCAAGAACAACAAGTCCAAACACCTACGATAAATGAAACGATTTTACCCAAAACGCTTCTTTAACATGGAATTTACAAAAAACGGGTAATATAAAGTCATAATTGAACCATATATGATATCATAACAATGAATATGATTCTTTAATAAGTTAATGAAATTATTTAAATCATTATACAGGAGGTTCCCATACGTACAAAGCATATCGGACATAAGGTAAGGGAAATATCACAATCTCATTTTTATCTGAGATTGATTATACTTTGAAATTTACTGGGGTGTATTTTATCATCCACATCCATGTTTCCTCAATATGTAATATTATTTACATCCACATAAAAATTTTTAAATCCAATTTTACCCTTCGGTGAGTTTTTAGTAAAGGATATGAAAGGAATCTTTTGTTGTTTTTCGTACGAGGTACTTTTTGACTTTTCCGACAAAAGTATGAAGAATGTTTTTTTTAACTTATACGGCATGAATGGATTTTTAAAACATTATTTCAAAGAATATTACTTTTCAATTTTTCAAGTTTATTTTTAATCTACTTCTTTTAGTTTAAAATTTTATGACATGTTAAGAAAGGAAAAGTGTTTTTGAAGTTGAACGGATATTTCCCTCAAGAATGGAGTTCAAGTGTTTTATCAAAATTATTTTCCATTTAAGATAATATAGGGTTATGTTTCTATACTTATTATTACATTGATTTGATTATGTTGTGATGGAATTATTTTTATGAAATCCTTTATCATATATGAATTGTTTTATGATGTCATGTTGTTTAAGAATCCTATTTTTATTACATGGGTTATGCAATGTTGTATGATTTATGTTTTTGTGGAACACATAAGAATGGTATCATTATGAGTTGGGTGGGACCTATATCTCCCTCCAATTCATTGGGTAAAGATTTTATATCTCATGATATAGACATGGCTGGAACGGTAGGTTCTACCGGTTCAGTGAAACGGGACTGAAACGAGGAATGAACTCGGTTCAGAAAGGGACTTTGTCCACTAAGATAGTCTTGGAAATGAGTCTTGACTAACAAGAAATGATTATCTATGATTATGTGTGTATGCCAAAAAGTTTCATGTTTTAAGTTATGATTAATGGGATTTCATTTCACTACTATGATTTATCCCATGTTATGAAATTATGATCTCTTTTGCAGGTTAATATTTCCAAAAGATATGTTCTTAAGAATATGACGTGATTGGTATTTCTTTTTTTTACCCTTACTGAGCATTTGAGCTCACCATTTTATGTTTTCTTTTCCCCAGGATATAAAGAAAGGATTTAGTTTTTTAAAAAAAAGAAGATCTCTATGGGAGATGTTGAAGATCTTTCACCACGATTAGAAGATTATATTCCGAGTTTCCAAAGACACTAAACTATTACGGTCCTTGTGTGTGTGTTTTTGTTATGTACTAAGTATTCCGCAAAAGTAATGTAATGTATATGTACTTTAAGCTTCAGGTCTCTACATCTTTTGAAAGTAGGAACTATGATAAAGTTGGTTTTGAAAAAGTGTTTCCAATATAGTTTTCTAAAATGTTGAAAGGTGTTTTAATGGAAAGAGTTGTTTTGAAGTTAATGTGAATAACTTGAAAGCGAGTTCTTATTTGAATGGTTGTGTTTTTATGAAAAAAAATTAAGATGTTAATTGGGATTTTGATTTTGTGGTTAGTGGTCTTGGGAAAAAAGGAAGTATTGGTCGACTGTTATGGTTTGGAAAAGTGGAACGGATTTTTGTTTTAAAATTTGGTATTTCAATTATTAGCCACATTCATGGGGTTATATGGGATGATGGATGGATAATGTCATAACTGGATTAGTTCTATGATGGATATGAGTAGGGTTCTCGGTTATATAAAAACATGCAAGTGTGAGTCCCATGGGGTACCACTGGTGGATATGCTACCCTGTGAACTATTTTTTTTCAAAGAAATGTTTTTAATATAAAACATGATGTCTTGATGACTGATTTGGGTTGATTTGTTCTATTTGTTTTTTTAATGTTGATGTTGTGGGATGTTTTGAGTCCATGAACCCCTCTGGTTTTAATAGTACTTTGGTTTTGTGTTCGGTTAGTAAGATGGGTTGAAGGGATGGTTAGTGGTATCTTCTGAGATATTTGTTAGGATGCTATTACAAAGGTTCCCTTAATGTTATTGGATTTATCTTGTGGAACGTTTTGACCAAGGGACCAGCTTGGTTGGGCCCTTGATTTTTCTCGTTGGATAAGGTACACCCCCATTAAGGGTTAGTTCATGACTTAAGTGCAACCTAGAGTGTTTCGCCATTGAAAATACACTAGTTAATCAATATAAGGAATGTTTTTCTCAAGATTTGGAGATTTATTTTTCACCATTTCCTTTTATTGATTTGTGGATCCTCTTGTAGTAGGAGAGTGCTCGTGGAAGGTTGAAATAATCCTTAGTATCTTAAGTTACCTAATTCGTTGAAGGTGGAAGTGGTCTAGGGTTGTTAGTGTGAATGAGTGTTTGGATGGCGTAAAATCAGTCCTCTGGGTCCTTCGTAGTCTCTTCAAAGCATGATTTCAGGTTAAACCACTAGTGTGAGAAATAAAGTAATGAGAGGCTTTTATGGCCACTTTCTAGAATTGTGTGTTGTTTGGGGACATTTCATAAGGTCCCTTTCCATGTATTTTTTCTATCGGTCACAATTTTCATGTTTTTTGATATCTGGTGATGTCGTGTGCTCATTTGACTATAAAGGTGAAAGTTGTGCAATCCTCTAAGAGTCCCCGTTATGTTGGGAGTATGTATCCCTTGGAAAAAATTCAAAATCCCTTATTTTAGAGTAACATGATTATATGTGTCCTTTCCTTCTGTTGTTCCTCACCCCAAGAAATAAGGTGTGTTGTGTGTGCATCTTCTAAGCCCTTGTTTTAGTGAGTTGGGGAGTTTTGTGTAAGGTGAGTTTGGAATGTGTTATGTTTTGGGAAACTTATCGGGGATTGGGGTGTATTTGTTTGTATCATCGAAAGAATAAGTTTGGTTTAAGGGGTTTCCAAATACTAACTACGAGGCTGAAGATGTTTCAATCATTCTCACTCAATCCATATGTTCTGGAGAGAATTTGGTGTGTAGTCAGGGGAAATCCTAGGGTCGTCCAAACCCTTGTACCATGTCCTCTCCTCAGTAGGAAAGATAGTAAGAGTTTAAACCTCAAGTGTAATCATATTGTTCTAGTTGTTCCCATTTGGTAGTAGAGGTTGGAGGACCTCGTTTCCATGTTGTAGCCTGAGTTCAAACTTTCCGACTTTGGTTTCCTTAGAATTTTTGGAGATAGTTTTGAAATTTGAGCTACGATGATTAATATGAAATGTTTGCACATGCTTAGTAGTAACTGTGCACCATCCTAGGGAATCATGCGATAAGAGACAGTAGCTATCAAACGGTCTCCACAGAGCCATGTTTGTTGGCCCATGTAACCATGTAATGTTTTCCCTTTGGATAGAATGATTTTCACCATTAGCGCATGATTTCCCAAACTGTGCGGACTAATCGTGTGGTTGGGCCAACTCTTTAAATTTTGTGGTATTTTCGAGCCGGACCATGCTAGTCTGTTTAGATGGATGGTTCGTATATTGGAGAGACCCACTATAGGTATCTTGTATGTTTTCTTGCAGAAATATGATGATATTATACCCATTATGCGGGGATTATATTCAGGCCTCCCTTTGTTAGTGTCTTGATTCCGTCTTGGGAGAATTTAAGTTGTCTCTTATGGTGGGGAGCCCATTTGTTTCTCCGTTTATCAATGACTTAGTTTTTTTCCATAGTCTTGGATTGGAGATAGTTATCCTTGTTTAGAGATATCTAACTACCAAAATCTTCCATGGGTAAATTTTTAGATTCTAAGGCACCCAACAGTTTCGTTAAAGTCAGGTCAGTGAGACCTTATTTGATATTGTTGTTCGTTTGGGTAAATTGCTTGAGTCTTGTTCAGATGGTGTTTGAGGTGTTTCATATGGGATTAAATTGTAATTATCTTGATTATAACAGGAAATTGGATAATGTATTATATTGTCAGAGTATTTCTTACTTGATTTATCAACTGAAGATATCTTAGATTTTTCAATGGTGGAAAAACAAGGAAAATGAGTCCTTTTTAGCCTTTTAGTTGGGTTTGGTTTTTTCTTTTGGCCTTGTTGTGTCTTTCTGTTGGTGAAATGTTTTATAATAGGGAGAATTTTTACATCCATGACATATTTTAAAGGTATTTTCAATTTAATTTCCATTATTTCATTGTTTTGGGGGATTCCCGTGCATTTTTGGAGGAATGGGTTAGTTTGCATGATTTGGGCCAAACAATGAGTCCAATTCTAGATTTAAAAATAATTTTTGTTTACTATATAACTACTTCCTATTTGAACATTTTTCATCCATTCAAACTCATAATTGGTCCCCCCTGACCTATTTACACCACCATATTCATTTGGATCACATAAAAATCTATAATCATGGTGTATTTGAGTTTTTATTTAAGGAATTTGTCCTTCCTAGAATCCCATTTATATTTTTAAAAATAAATCTGGTTTATTTAATAACATATTAATTATTTAATATTTTTCAGTAATTTGACCTCCCACTCGATGATAAAATTCTTAGGCATGCCCCCATTGCCTTTATCTAATCTTTGGAGCTCATATTCATTGCAAATTAGGGAAGACCTTTATAGGGGTTCTCAAATCGTCCATATTGGAAGAGGTAACTTCTTTCCCTCCAAAATCCATCATTTCTCACTCGTTTCCCCCATTCTTATTCCTAAATGACCTTATATTCCTTATTTTATCCTCAATTTAATTTTTGGCTATTTTTAAATTCATATACTGGTGTATGTGGGGATATGCTTCAAGATACCTCAAGTAAGTTGGTCTCCTTCATTCTTCTTTAAATTTTATTAGGACATCACTTTGATTATGGTTTCTTCCCTTATACTAGAGGTTCCTAATTTCCAAAAACTAGAGTTTAGAACCTAGGGTTTAACCTTGGTATTTCATGGTCAAATATTCTGTTTTTAGAATTGATCTACCTTCCTTGAGTTGCGGTAGAGGTGGGATTGAGTTTTTGCACAAAGGATTCAAGGGTATTCATTAATTTTGTAGGTGATTTCATGTTCATGAAATATTTGTGTCTTAGTATGATGTATTTATCATATCTAAAGGATTATCTCATTTTATTATTTCTATAATAAATATTTTTAGTGGTGTTTGTATTGTAAATGAATTTTAAATGCCAATTTCATACGAAATTGGGGGTTTTCCACAGAAATGTTTTATTGGTTTATTTGGGGCTGCCCTATAAATATTAATTTATTTTAATGAACTAAAATTGGGCTTCCAATAATAATTTTAATTTTTAACCCCTTTTATTGGTTCTATGAAAATGGGTTTTAATGGTGTTTGTGGAATATGTGAACTTTAAGTGCCATGTTTTTGTGAAAATGTAGGTTTTACAAAGTTATCATTTCTTGGTTCATAAGGGGCTACCCAAAAAATGATTTGTTAGATTAATTGAAATTTATTGGGCTTACTTTTATATTTTAGTAACATAAAAGTGTGCTCATAGTGTACAAAGTGTGGTTTTCAAGGAGTTTTGGGTGCAAAACAATGGGGGATTTTGGGAAATTATTTCATTAAAAATCAACGTGTTTTGTTGTGTGTCTTAAGTGTTTTAAAATGTGTATAGATGATGTACAGATTTTATGTGACCAGTAGTGGTGTTTCATATAAAAAAAGTATTTATATATCATGCTGAAATTGTTTGATTACAAATGGGGATGCCTGGGTACCTAGGTGGAGCAGATTTGTACTAGTAAGGCTCGTGAACCGGATGGGTTTTGTCCCTGTTTCACATAGCATTTGGATAACAACAACACTAAATAATATATGTGGATGATTATTGTGTAACACTATGTTATGGGTATGTTCTCTACTAGTTTCTCATGCATGATAATGGATTTTTCAATGGTTACTTTACACTGAGGTACAAGGTACATAGGGCCTGGAACAATCTTGTGCCTTGGGGTGTTCCCAATTTTGTTGCTTATTGGATTTATGCTATTTTCCCTTGTTGTAGGGTGTGTTTGGTAGTAAAATATAGTATCTAACATTTATATCTAAATGTGTTAATATTATGAAAGATTTATGTTGAAAAAAAAATCAATTCAAAGTTGCATTTCTTGGAATTTAACAACGCTTTCCATTGCATATTAGAACATCTTTCTTTTTCACCTTGTATTGCATGAACTTTGGAATTATTGGGTGGTATCTTATTAGTATTAGGCTCACACCATACTCACACACCTTGGGTGTAAGTAGAATTGGTTATGTTTTACTTATGAAAAGGTAAATCCTCAGGTGAAGGCAGTTCAGGTTATTAGACCCCTCATGTGGTGCAGTGTTGTGGAGATGGCTCGGGGGTGAGCACCCCCTTGCCATGTGGAGTCTTTGTGGATGCCTTGTTGCTATATTTTATTTTTATTTGGACAACTTTTACTATATTTAATGTCATTTATTCTAATCTGGTTTTTTTAAGACTTGTTGGGTACGAAAAATTTCAGATTCTTATTATTGATTGTTTTTATTGTTTTATGCTTTCATACTCGGGTATATCGTTCCCAAACCTAATTTTTTGATTCTTGGTCACTTGTTCCAGACCGTGGGGATATGAAACGCCCTTCGGGCCTTTCCATAGGCTGGGTTTTGTGCTGGTATTGGTGGCGAATATATGAGGTTTGTGATAGTTTTTGAATTGAAAAAATTGAGAAAAACATCTACAATCAATAGGGACATGTTTAGAGTACCTTGCTTTTTGGATAATAAAATGTAGGTCAATGTGACTTTAAAAAATATGAATTTTATAGAAGTATTATCAATATATAGATAGGTGATTGAGGAATAATATTGTACTCTGATGGTCAATGTAACATCATTAGATATTAATATTAATTGAACTTTAAATAAATATTATTTTTAGTATCCTGTTTCGCATGAAACACTGAACTAAAATGATCCATGATAAATTTTATTCCGAGGAAATTATAAGTGTTAACATGTGGCCACTATAATATATATTTTTAATTAATGGGTATATGTACAGGTACACATATTATAAAATTAATATAGAAAATAAAATTAATGGAATCAATGTATAGAATGATTCCCTACAAAGATCATTATCATATCTTGGGGATGTGTTAGTGTCATTGGGGGTTTCCCTAGAACGAGAATAATTTAAAATTTGATAAGTTCCCCATGAAAAAAAAAACCAAATTTTGGGGAATTTTATGTTCTTATAAATCCACAAAAGATCCTTCTAGGTGAATTTACACCCATTACAACCACCTCTACCTATCATACATTTAGATCCAATACAGAAATTTTGAGGGGATTTATAAGTAGAAGATGAGATGATATAATCATGTAATTATCAATATATTTTATAATATCATTATTACATACATTCTATACATTTTTTATTTCCATGAAATTTAATTTTATAGAATAATAAAGGTTTAATTTAACATAAATTCTAGTTAAAAAGGAAATTAATCTAAAATAATTAGAAATAAAATCATTTAGTGGTAAAAGGATTTTTCTCAAAGAATTGTAATTTTTATATATATTGTGTATTTTAGAACCAATTGAACACTATTTAATAATGTTTAATATATTGATAAAATATATGAAAAATAAATCATTTTTCCCCAATTTTTTTTCTTGGAATATGAACAAATTATTTTTATTCTTAAAAATACATTTTTCTAAAAATGTTTTTATATGGTATAAACACTTATATGAAAATAAATTTTTATCAACTCGTGAAATTGAGTCTAATAAAATATTTTTATATATTTAATCATAATATCAAACTTTGGTAAAAATTTTACTTTTAATTTTTACATAATAATATGTTACCAAAGTAAATATTTGTTACCATGGTAAAATAGTTATTTTTTGAATAATTATATTTATTAATGTTTTTTAATTTTCATAAAAATAAATTTAATTGGAATATTTTAAATGGTGTGAATAATATGATGTTTAAAAAAATAAAATAATGTATTTACACTCATTTAATTATTAATTTATAGGAATTATGAATAGAAACACATAATCAATAAAAAGTCATTTTTCAACCAAATTGGTTTTTTGATATATTATATGTTTTAATTTAAGAAAAATTAGAAATATAATCATATTAATTAGTGTAAAATTAGCATTAATTACCTTAAAATTTGGTAATAGGGATTATTTTATATTTTTAGTAAAAATATACTTTTAAGGGATTATTTTTAATCATGGTCAATAAAGGTAAAATTGAGTAATTAACGTTGGTTGAATTTTATTAAGTTTACAAGACACATAGACCATATATAAATTTTTTACTTATAATTTAATACATACAATTATCAACAATATTTTATCATTTAACTCAACAATAACTCATGAAATTCAATTCGTATTACTAACATGCCATTAAATCCCAAGGAAGAGTCCCTCTTTCTCACCTATAAAAGGATCTCACTTCCAGCCACTTAAATACACACATAAAATTAAAATTCCTTATAAAAACCTACCAAATTTACCTCTCCAAGAATAAAATTATATATTTATTCCCTTGGTTAAAAAGTTTTTTCTAGTTCACCAATAAAAAAAATCTTTCCAGATAAGACTCAAATCATCAATGTGAGTATTATCCCCCTCTATGCATTTCTTCTTTATCATTATGTTCCATAATCATCCTTACCTACTGTAATTATATTAATATAATGATATAAGTATTATATATATATATATATATATATATATTTATATTTAAATTTTATTATATTCAAGTAACAACCATTATATTTCCCCTCTCGTCCATTTTAAAAATGAAAATGTCCACTACGTGAATGTGTGGACTACCATCTCCCTAAACAATATTTATCATTTTTTTCAAATTCTTATATAGATAATTAAAAAATGATATTTAATAAATAAATATAATATTTATAAAATAATTTTTATTCATTAAATATTAATATTGATTTACCATATTTTCTATCCATCTATTGAAAGATGAAATTTTGGGTCATCCACACCTATAGACAATTGCATCCATGGGAGAAGTGTTTCATTTTTCATAACCTCCTTTGATGTATAGTTATAAAAAGATATTTAATGAACATATATGATTTTAAAACTAATATAAAAAAGAGTTATAACCATAGAACTATAGTTATATACTGTCTTGTCTCTGGATATAGGTCAAATTTAATCACAATTATAAACATCCTATAGGTATAAGGTGTAGTAGGAATGCTATAAAAAATGAGAATTTTCATTATAATGAGAAAAATACATAGGAATGGACCCTATATCCATGATAAGAGATATCAATGGCTATAGGTATGATATATCTATCATAGTTTGGTTCCAATGGGTATAAAGAACGGGTTCAGAAGATATATCCATAAACCCTTATTCACGTGGCTATATGGTAAAAATAATAATATTAAGTAAATATATATATAATTAAATATATGTATACACAATTGTGGATAATTTCACCATCAATGTAGTGGAATATTTTCCTTTTTATTAAATGGAATTACAGTGTTTAAACCATGGTAGATATTTCTTTTTTACATACCATGTTGGATATATATATATATATATAATACCATATAGAGATAATAAAATAAACCTAGTCATAAGTTAGTGGTCTTTATCCCCTATTGAAGTCTCTAAATATTAAGTTCAAATATTTATTGGATATTATTCTCTATTCTTTATATAAATAGGATGATATATATATTGGGAAGTATGAATATAAAAAAACTATATGCATAGTAGTGGAAAATTTTATAGTCCCATATGGCGTTCAATATTGATTCGATTCTAGAGATATCATTTATTAAAAATTATTTACCCTTAATTACCATAGTTAAGTGACTATAGAAATAGGTTTCCCACATGTAATATCTATTTCCATGGGCACATTTCAATAAAAAATGTCCTTTGTGGACATGGTTCCACATTATACTTGTTATATCTATAATGCTTATATCCACATACAATATGGATCTAGTTATGCCCTATTTGTGTGAACATATTGGATATAGTCAAAGTCATGGAAAATTTATATTTCCAATTTTTTTGGTTAAGTAGTTATATATGTTAGTAATATCATAATTAATGTATGATAAAAAATAAATTTTGTTATAATGTAATCTGTAGATACTGGAAAATTACCTGAAACAAGTTCATCACCAATTCAATCATCATGAATCATGAAAACAACATTCTTGGAATAAAATAATTAATTTATAAATCAATAACTATTATCTATTAATTTATTAATTTTTAACTTGATATCAATGTATGGATATCAACACTGACATTACAAAGCATGTGTGGAGCAATAAATGCACAAACATCTAATAATGAAATGAAACCGTGGATAACAAATAAATGTATAATAAATGATTATAATTAATTATTATAATATTAATTATATATGAATAATGTTCTAAAATAGTTTATCAATATGGTTACTCTGATTATAGAAGATGTTAAATCACTTTCGTGGAAGATTAAAATTAAGTCAACGGTTTCCGTATTAATTTCCTTTCATTGAGTAACTTTTTCATATTATGCGCATATTATTCATATATATGGTGATCATACTAAATAATTTTATTTTAATCATAATATTAATGATTAATTTATGGTATTTAAAAGTCCTTTTAAGAATACCTCCTTTATATTTTTTTGATACTATTACTACAAAATCAATAAGGATTTCTCATCTCAATTATTATTCTTTGATTCATATACCATTTTATACTATTATTTTACTTTATATGATATATATACTACTCTTGAGATTCTATTTTCATACATTTAAAAAAAATTAAATTTATTTACACCTATATCTGATGTTATCTTTCTCAAGGTAATTTTATTCAATTATTACCAAATCAATAACAGATTTTATTAACTCAACTCCCCTTCATTGAGTATAAGAATTATTCTTAAAATTCATTATTCTATGTTTGATTTATTCAACCCAGAGGTTTTATTATTTTGAATATTCTATTTCTATTTGGGTAAAATAAGATTTTTAATTAAAATATTCTTCTTTGAAGAATTTATTTCAAATTAAAGTATAACATTGTAAAAAATAATTTGTATCCTCTTTTAAAAAAAATCTTCCATATCTATATTATTCTTTTAAAAAAATGATTTCCCTTATTATTTTTAAATATGAATATGTAAAATATATTTCTATATTCATATTTTATATTACCTTATTTCAAAAGAATTTTTATTACTCTTTTTATGATGTTGGTTTGGAAGATAATCACTTCTGTGGGAAATAAATTTTCATGGTGAAACAATTAGAGAGGTCCTCGATGCACTTGGTATAGTTTGGATCAGTGTCTTTCTAACCTCTTGGATTTATCCTTCTTTCAACACAAGGGTGGTACGTTTGGTGTGGGTTTTATTGGACCAGTATCCTCTTCTTATTAGCTTGGATCATAGGCCGGTGAAAAATATATGCTTCTTCTACTAAAGACAATGGAAAATGTATAAAAATTTCCATTCAATAGAACTTTCATCTTAGGAGAAACCCATGAAGGATAGATTTTGGAGGGGATTTCAAAAAAAATGCTAAGAGAATATTTACAGTAGTGGTATTCCAATAGACCCATTAGTTCATCTAATTTTGAGAATTTTAAAGATGAAATTGACCATCTTGAGAGAATGCTGGAAGAAAGCTGGGATGAGGAATGTTTTGGTGCCCTGGTCGGAAAGAAAATCCACAATATTGTGTTACTCTTGGATCAAGAGAGGATTGTTCATGAGTGACCCCATGATACTAGTATTAGGGAGGGAGATAGAAATTTATCCAAATTTTAGGCTTCCATCAAAGAAAGTAGGTACACACTTGTACCCAATATTCGAATGGAAGATGGGTCTTTTACTCAAGTGATTGGATTTTTCTAAGGTATATACCTAGGCTATTTAAAAAAATTATTGTTTGATTTTAATATTTATATGCAGAAGGGATTTTGTTTGGAGAAAACTGGTCTATTTAATTTTATAACAAGGGTGGTGTCCAATGAGGTTAGATTCTCTCTTGAAAAAAAATACCGAATGAAGATAAGGTTTGGGAGGTTGTCAAGGATCTTAATTCTGAGAGTGCTCTAGAGCCAGATGGTTTTCTAGGTTCTTTCTACATTATCATCTGGGAGTTTGTTAAAGGGGGTCTGGTTAAGATCATCCAAGATTTCTTTAGAGGGGTTCATTTTCCTCGAGTTTCTTATGTGTCAACTTTGATACCCATTCCAAAAGTACCAGACCCCTATTAGTAAAATATGTACCCGCCGGTTTGTATGTGTAATTTCCCATTCAAGGCCCTTTAAAACATTCCCAATAAAATACTTGTGTCTCATCTTCCTCAATAGATCTTGGAAAACCATTAGGGCTTTATCAAAGGGAGGTCCACTCAATCGACCATCACCATGGTTCATGGGTTGGTTGGGTATATCAACCGTAAGACGCATGGGTCCAATGTGGTGATAAAAGTGGACATTGAAAAAGCTTAGGATAAAATGGAATGGAAATTTTTCATTAATGTGTTAGCTCACATGGGTTTCTCTAGAGGGTTTGTGGGTCTATTGTTTAGGATTTTCAGCTCACCCTGTCTTGATATTTATTTCCTGGGGAAGCGGTGTGGGTTCTTCAAGGCCAACCGAGGATTTCAATAGGGAGAACCTCTTTCTCCCAGTATTTTAAGCTAGGTTCAGGACACTATTAGAAGATATCTTGAGGGGAAAATACTTAGTGGGAGGCTTCGGGCATATAGTGGTAGAGGGAAATCCAGTGACATTTCACATATCTTCATTTTCAATGACATGTTATTCTTCTTCAACTGTAACTTGTAGAATGTTAGATAATTTATCATGATCATCGAAACCTACTCTAAGTGGAGTGGTCATTCCATCAACAGGGAGAAAATTAGTGCATTTATCTCAAAATGGTGTTCGAAAAGAAGGGATAACAAGATTGAGGAGGATCTGTCCATACAAAAAAATCCTTCCAGATAGAATATTTTGGAGCACTTAATACATCGGGTAGGTTCGTGATTCACCAATTTGAAGAGATTGTTGGGAAAATTACAAATCTCATTACAAATTATAAGAATCAGTTCCTCCCTTTTGGGGGGAATATTACACAAGTAAATTGTGTTCTTTATTCGATTCCCATGAATGTACTTTTGGTTCTCAACGTTCCAAAGGTGGTTCTGAACAATATTGAGAAGTTGTTGAGAATATTCATATTAGAATCACATAATGTGGGTAGAATACACTGGACTTCATGGGAAAGGATAGACAGAGATGTTTCTAATGGCAGTATTAATTTCCAAAGTTTATGAAGTGAAATGCAAGGTATTAAATCTAAGCCTTCTTAGTAATTTCTTGAGAACAAATCATTGTGGGAAAAATTTATTAATAATCGATTTGAATACAATTAACCACTGGTAGAGGATTTGGTTCTCTTATATGGATCATGACCTCTTGTTACTTATCAGTGATTCTTACTCACTCTAAATGGATGGTTGGTTGTGGGAAAATTAATTTCTTGAATGATAATTAGGTAGGTTTAGAACTTGGCTTACCATTTTATCTGACTCTGGAGTTTTCCTTTTATCAGGCTATAAATTTCAGACCATTTTTTCAGGAAATTCTCATGCATAATAAACTGAAGGATTTTGAGGGCATCAACTTGAATTATTAACCTGATAAAATTATTTTCACTGGGTCGACCTCAGGACTGTTCTTAGTCAAGGGGTATTATTTGGTGAATCGGGTGCATGGTTTACATGATATTTGGAATGAAGAAGTTTGATATAATGATATTTCTATGAAGCATAATTCTATTATTTGTTTCCTTTTGAATCAGGTTTTTCCTATGGATGATCAGGTGAAGTGCACATTTATTTCACTTGCATCTAAATTCTTATGTTACACGATTCCCACCGAAGAGTTGACTACTCAACTTTTCTTTGCTAGCAAATGGGCTGCCAATATTTGGGTTTTCTTGGATGAGGCTTTCAGACAAGGAGGTCATGCGGTCTCAGGTGTTTCTTTTCTTTAGTCATGGTTCTTGGGAACCGAAAGTAGCGTATCTGAGAAAAACACGAGGATGACTTTGATTATTGTCGGATGCTAGATTCTACGGAGCACTTGCAACTAGATATGACATGGGGTTATGACCTATTCGTGCTTGGATCTGGTGGTTCATGCTTAGAGTACAGAGATCGATTTGATCCCACTTATTAAGGGTTGGGAGACCATACCCTTGTTAAGTATTTTCATGGATTTAAATTATTGTACCCCCATTTTCAAGGTTATGAATAGGAAGGGATTTTTGGTGCAGAGGAAACATCCAAGCAGTGTTTTGAAGATCAATGTTGATGGGTCATATGTGTCTGGTGTAATGAGAGGGGGGAGTGGTCTGTGACCCCTGAGGGGAGATGATACTTGCTTTTAGTGATGGATTTAGAGTGGGATACTCTATTATGGTAGAGGAATATGTAATGCTAAAAGGTATGGAGCTATGCCATTCCTATAATCATATTCTTGATTTGGTGGAAATTGACACAACTATTCATCACATATTGATTCGAGGGACCCTCCACATTCCCTGGATCATTGCCTACATTATTCAAAAATTAAAGTGTCTTTTGGATTCACAGGTGACACATAGACACACTTGGTGCGAGAGGAATAAGGCTGTGGATTTTTTAGCCTCTGATATTACCACCAACGATGAAAGTATTTTCTTTTCCACCATGGGATATCTTCCATAGGCATACAATAACTTTTTTAAGAAAGATTCATTAGGAATTCATTATTTTAGACCTCTTTAGTCTTGTTTTTTGTAGGGAATTTCCTATATTAAATTTTTATAAAAAAATTAATGTTGGATGGATGGATGATATCAGTTTCAAAAAAGGAATTTAAAATATTAAAAAAGTTTTTTCCTTTCATGAATATATGTTTTATTTTATACTCAACATTTACATTGGATAATATTTATGTAATTTTCATGGATAAATTATGGAAGATTATTTTTAAAAATATTTTTTTGTGAATGTTTTTACAACACCTTTTTGAATTTTTTTTTGATTTTAACCTGTAACTTCATTTGTTATAAACATATTATGAGCATTTTAAAAAAATTTCCATTTATGTTTCAATTAAATTTCCTATTTAACTCAAAAATATCTAAATCATATGGAGTTATATTTTATGAATCACCTTATAAATTTCTTTATGAAATTATCATTTTGGGTGAATGAATTTTTGGTCTCAACTGATCCACTTTTTATATCACAGTATGAGATATGATTTTCAAATTATTTGAAACCTATTTTCCTTCCATGGGTTTTCATAATAGAGTATATATACATACATTATGTAAAAAATATGTTTTTATGATTATTATATGATTGGTGGGGTCCTATATATCGATTAAATTAATTGTTTTATGTTTCATATCTCAGAATATTATGATGCAATATATGGACTTAATGGTTTTTTCTCAACACCACAATGTATGGACGACATGGGTTTGTTAACAACATAATGAATGAGCATCATGGGTTTAATATAACTTAAATCATAGACAAAGTTAATATTTTTACATCCTTAGTCTATAGAAATTATGCGTTTTTTCAAATCCATAATTCATGGACATGATGAGGGTTTTCGATACCTAAGGCTTACACATCATTGGTTTTCTCAAAACATAAAGTGTGTAAATCAAGAGTTTTTTTACACCCTTATTGTTTCAAAAGCTGGGTTTTTTACATAACCTAAATCATGGGCATCTTGGGATTTCTCATTTATCAAAACATGGAAATAAATATTTTTCTCACAAATTAATGTGTGGGCATCATGGTTTTATTCACATCTTTTTAGGTTGAGTAACCATTACATACATAAACATTACACCATTTTATAAGAATATTCCATATATATAATAATAATGCATGCATTGGAACCATACATATTTATTTTCTTTTTGTATTAGATATATAATAAATTTATATTATGAAATATCTTCAATATATACCATAATGTTATTTTCATGTTGTACCCTTCTTAGATATACCCTAGTAAAAACCATTCCTCATAACATGGGGAATTAAAAACTGAATAAAGGGTGAGCTCAGATTCATAATAATACAAATATATGAGATATCAATCAGAGATAATAAGTGAGTATATGATACGAATAACTATTTAATATCATGACCATAACATAAAAAATTCATAACCAATTATCCAAAGATTATTAATAATGAATCACAGAATAATGATTTATCATAACCAATGATATAAGTCATAAGAGTGAAGAATCATCAATAATCAATAATGATCCATTAGAATATATCATCCGTACATGACATAAATGTATGAACTACACATAATCATAGATAAACATCTATTTTTTCATGTTTCAACTCTAAGTGTAACAAAGATGAAAAAGTCTCATAGTGGATTTTGTTCACTCCCCATTCAATTATTTCCTTATTCAAGGTGCACTCCCAAGACTATCATAGTAGAAAAAGTCTCTTATTGAACAAGATTCACTACCCATTCAAATCAATATTATTTCATGAGAAATCAATCAAAACATAATACATTAGAGGGATATATAAATTTTTTCCCACTCTTCAGTTAATCAAAACCATACAAAAGTGTGCCACAAGTTAATAAAAACATTCATCATTTCATCATAACATAACCCAAGGAAAGGAAATGAGTTGCATAAGAATTTCATCATCACATAATCACAAGCCATCCATATAAAGGAAGTATATGGTATCAGATAAATATTCCTTATTTCATCATAGCTTAATTAACCTATAGGAAAGAAACATGTTCCAAATAATTATAATTAAAATATTATCACCAATATTGATCTAGAGAAATTAAGTGGATGGTATTATAATAATATATTTACATACATTAATAATACCATAAAAATTTAATGTTATAATTTTCTTTAAAATAGAAAAATAAAATTTCATTATATTACATAAAAATAAAAAAAATCCCAATAATATTGGGAAAACCATTTTATTTCAAAAATAACCATGTAAACTTGTAATATAAGATTCAAGTAAAGGAATGGAAATGGGGAAAGGAAAAGTTATTCACATCATATACATTAATATATAACATTATTTTCACAGTTTTTTAATATATAGATTGTAACTCGTAAAAATATTGTTTTGAAATAGTCATTTTAATAATTTTTAAGAAAATTACAAATTTAAAAAATAATATTTCTCAAATTTTTTTTGTATAGATAAAATCTTTGACAAAACATATTCATGAATAATGAAACTAAGGAATTTTTTTTGACCAATGTGGAAATATGGTTGAATTCATTAAAAATTTACCAATCATTTTAAATTCCTCATAAATATAAATTATAATAATAATTGAAAATTATAAGAGTAAATAGTGGAGAATAAAATATATTTGTTTTAAAATATAAGGATCATATAATTTCCCTGAATGAAAATTTACTGTAGATAATATTGAAAAGAAGTGAAATTGTAACATAAAACATTATCTCTGGTACATTATCTCATTAAATACAGTCAAAAATAATTTATAATAAATATAAATTTATTATAAATCATTTAAATAACCTTTATATATACATATTAGTATATATAATACCATTATAATTTCCAATTAACTTTTTTATTAACAAATATTCACAAAAATCATTATTATAGTGAGATCTTGTTCATTTACCGTACATGTTTCGGTTTGATGATTATGGTCCTTAAAAAATGATCATAAGTTCATATTATATGGAATATTAATAATATAATAACTACAATATTCATTCATTATATACATTTTTATGTCTATTTATATAATTTTTTGAAGAAAATAAATTATTTTATTTTGTGGAGATGGTGGTTCGTACATACACACAGGTGATGTTTTCACTTTTCGATGGATGGGAAAAGTTAAATAATAATTAAACATTATAAAATAATAATTATATAAAATATTTCTTATATAATCATTAAATATATCTACAATACTATCTATTAAAATAGAAAATGTCAAAAAAAACATCATTTTGTGGAAGTGGTAGTCCGCAAGTATCCACAAATGATGTTATAATTTTACAAAAGTTGAGAAGGAGGTATAAAATAACCATAACATTATAATAAAAACATATAATTATATTAAATAATATAATTACATTATTTTAATATGTTTATAGAATATTTTTAGGAGGTTTATAAGAAAGTGACCTGAAAATGATCGGTCGGAATACATACCACCTGTTCAGGTATCCTCTAAAATTTAACTTGACATTTATTGGATGGGTAATTTGGTAATAATTTAACATAATTTTGTTTAATAAGGATGTATAGAGAGTATTTGGGTAGTTATTTTATGATATAAATGTCTCAAGTGGTTTGTAAAAGAGAGGAGAGTAGGTTCCCTTTTGTAGTGAGGGGAGTGAACACTTGTAATTATTAGAAATACAAAAATGTAATAAAGTTAATTTCAATATAAATTGGAACCAAATTGTATAAATTTATAATATTTAATGTTATGTTATCTCTATAAATTCATCCAAAAGTATTTACACATGTTTTAGGGAAATTTAACCCTTATCTCTTTAGTTTCACCTATAATTAATCCTTTTAACATTTACTGTGGTAACAATATTTTTACCACTGTTACTATAAATTATAACAAAAAAATTAATTTTATATTATAACCAAAAAATAATTATTATAATTCAAAATATAAAATAAATTTCACAAGATTAAATTATTATAATTGGACTAAATAAATTCTAATATTCATGAAAAAAAACATGTAAAGTTTTTAGAGAAATGCATTTTGAAGACTAAAACGAAATTTAATCCAATATATTTCATAGAAAAAACAATTATATAAACATTAAAATATTATACTTAATATATTATTTATAAATTTAATTAATATTATTAATCAATATTTATTAACTTATTTTATTAATATAAAAAACACATTGCACACATAAAAATAGTATTTTTAGGAAAACATATCTTCTTTAACATCAAATGATTTTATTTTCATTTATAACCAACTAATAAAAAAATAATTTACATATTTCATTTGTAAAAAATATTTTTTCATAATTTTTATTCTTTTAATTAATATTTAAATAAAACATATGTGATAAAATATAAGTTAATAATAAAACATTTCAAAATAGTTCTTTATGATTTATATTATTTCCCAAGTGAATAAGAAATTTTTTTAAAACATTATATCTCATTATATAATGTATTATTAGATTAATATTATATTTTATAATAAATATTCCCATATGGTCATGGTTTCATACTTCATAATCTATTGAACAGGGAAAATATTTTAAAGAAAAATAGATTATAAAATATAAGGGTGTTACAACCTTAATGTATGGAAATTAATTGTCTATTAATATATCAAATCATGAGAAAAAAGGATTTTCTCATCACATAAAGCATGGGAATCATGGGTTCTCTTATAATGCGATGATTTCCTATGCTAATGTTTTGTTACACAGTTCTTTTTTTCTATATTTCTATAACATTACACTTTTTTATGTCATAAACCTATGATTATACTCCATGAATCATGATTATTATCTTACAATATTATGCTATGTTACATGTTTATTTATTTGAGATCCCATGACTTATATCCTGAATTGTTGAATAATTTTATTGTTCCAGGTTCAATTTAAAAAGATATTTCTAACATGCTCATTTTTTCTCATAGATTAAGATATAACAATTTTGTATTGTTGATATGTTTTCCCCTTAATGAGTTATTGAGATCAACCCATTATTATATTTTATATTCCCTGGCTATGAAGATGATTATAACCAAGGATATTTCTAGAAGGAGATCATGTATTTTTTTATTATATAGAAATTTTCATGATAATATTTTTATATAGCTAATATCTAAAGAGATTAAATATTTGGGTTCTAGGATTTTATAATTATTGGGAGATAAAAATATTAAATTAATACAACAAATGTATGTTTATTTTGGTTCTTCAAACTTACTATTGAAGGTAGTTTTAAAGAATGTGTATTTAATTCAAAATCTAGGAGTACAGATATTAGGAACCTCTGTCATTGTATGTTTTAAAATTTATTTGAATGAATTATTATAAATTGATGGTGAAGAGGAAGAAAATTTTGGTTTTTGAAGAGTGTTGGAAGGTTAACGTGTAAGGGGAGACAACCCTTATGAAAAAATGTCAATTGGGATATTATTCTTTATCAATGTGGTAGGATAAATAATTTTAGTAATGTATTGAATAAAGTATGTAGTAACGTGACAATAAAGACCATATTACTAAAAATTATATGATTAACCTATTATATAAAAAGACTCATTGGTAAAAGGCTAGTATATTTCAATTCTACTATATGAGAAAGAAAAAAATAGGAGAATAATCTACTTTACTAAACAACAACGAAGGTGTTGTGAGGCCTATAGAGACTATTGAATACAAAATGGGTGAAAATAGGAAAATAAAGAAGATTTCTAAAAATTTGATATCAAGAAGTGTAGATATGGGTAAGAAATAAAAATATTATGATGCAATTTCATTAAAATAGTTCCAATGTTATGAAATGGAATAACTAATGGTAGAAAAGAAAAGATAGCCTCCAGGGTGTCATGTAACCAAAGTGAAGGAAAATATGTATTCTAAAAATATGAAATGGGTATTGAAGAAAAATATGACCAATCAAACTCATTTTCATTAAAAGAGGGAGATTAACACTAATCTAGTGTGGTGGAATAATAATTCTCATCCTTTAATCATAAAATGATAAGGTATGATTGGATAATCCCATCTCACATATTGTTCATTAGATTATTATTTTTAACAAGGGAAATGAAAGTCGAAATACCTTTATGTTTAATTCTCATATGTGTTTACAATGTTGGTAGAAGACTATATAGAGGAATCAATTCATAGATATGGGTTTTACATTGGGGAAAAAAGATATTATTAATAAGGTGGATGTATTTAGATAGAGTTTTTAAAAGGGGTAATCTATGAATCTAGCATGTGAATGGTTCTATCATGTTTGGTTAGAATATATAAGGGAAATTTTTAAACTCATATTCGAAGAATAGTTTTGATAATTAAAAGAAGATTTTGAGTTATTTAAAAATTGGTTTATTTTTGACACTTAATTTATTTCATATAGTCGTATCCAAGTCTATATAAAGTCAATTTTTTAGTTGGCATCAAGATAATCAAGATCTATGGAAAACTGAATGTAAGATACTATATATGTAAAACATGATATTTTTATTCAATGCTATTTTTATCTACATTGAGTTCTAATGAAATGTATTAGAATTTTTAATAATGATTAATTTATTAGTGTGATGATTTTGAATGTGATTTATGTTCCTTATTTTCCAATTAAATCAAGAAAGTAATATTTTTTATCCTAAGAGATGCTTTGGGATATTATTGACCTTTTAAAGAACAAGTCATAAATTTAAGAAGTGATAAAGTGAATGTGATTATTGTTCTTCCTTTTGTTTTCATCACATAAATAATATTCAAAAGATATGAAATACATTGTTTAATTTGAGGTTATTTACATTCCTAGATTTTTTTGTGTTTTTGTATTATCGAGGAAGGTGTTGTGATGTTTAAGAGAGCTGGTTGGTGATGTTTTAGATATAGGTGACATCACCAGGCCATAGACAATACAGGAAATGGCTCTGGATATGTCTTGGGAAGAGAAAATAAAAAATCTTATAAGGAAATTATAATTTTGGTTACCCATTGTGTTATGATTAATACATAACCATGTCATGGTGTCAACTAAATTGGAATTTTTGTGAGAATATTTAATTGAGAGAACTACCTATAAGAAACAATGAGATATAATATACTATGGAGGTTGTCGTTTTGGATCATTAGTGAGGTATCTATAAGAAATATTTTCCATAAACATGTCATGGAGGTTCCAAGGGTGTCTCACATGATGATTTATGTTCTAGGAAACCAAAATGGTGATGACCACACCATGGTTCATCGCAGTGGGAATTTTATGAATTCCTTGAAACATTGAACAATTGTTCTCAAGGAGTATACAAAATGAAATTTTTATGAGGTTTAAGAAAAGTATTCCTAGGTCATGGAATATGTTGTGGTAAAAATGAATTCTTATTTGAATCACTGAGTGGAAAACATAACATTGTGTGGGGAATGTTGAGTGGAAATTAATTTTTTTTCCAGAATAGTTGGACTAAAGTTATTAAAAACACACTATGAGGATAGTAATTTAAAGTGGAAATGATTTATAGCACACTGTGGTAATTAAATATGGTGACTTGTTATGAAGAATACTTCCGTATTTGAGAGAATCCCATTAATTTGTTCATTTTCACTCAAGATAATCTCATACTAAATACATAATGACTCTAACATAATCTATAATGCCTCAAACTAGGTTCCACTAAGCCAGTTCCCCAATCCATTGTTCCACATGTCATCATGAATTCATCCTCTCATGCCAAAGGTTTTCATCATGTATCAAGGGTATATACGTGGTATGTTGGGGAGACCATACCCTTTAGTCATATATCAACATAGTGGAAACAAATAAAACCTCATATAACATAAAAATTCATAAAATAATATATATATATATATATATATTCAAAATTTTAAGAAATAATTCATGAAATGTCATAGTGATTTCACACACATAAAAAAAGAGAAGTACACATATCATTCAAGTCAAATACAAATCACCCAAAATTAAATAAAAAAAATAAAAAAAAACATTTCATAACATCAAAAATAATGATATATAAACTAGAACTCATCTTCCATGCTCTAACCTAACTATGAAACCATTCATTATCAACATAAGGATTACCCATGTCCAAACCTATATATTTTAAAGCCGTTTGGGTACCAATCGATGGTCTAAACATGGGATGTGTGAAACTCAATAGGACACCACCAACAATGTCTAATGAAATTTTAGTCTATATGTTTAAATCATTAAGGTGTGTAATAAATAAATAAAGAATTATTCATAATAGGATATAAAAAAATGGAACCCATATGATCCTCAGGTCTTAATGAGATGATCCATGCCGACCCAACCTACTTCAGCCTATTATAGTCACTGAACAGCTTGGATGTATCATGTCTCAACATGGTTCCCTGATGAATCACTATAGAGACCATAATCATGTTTCCTGAGGGAAATCCTCATGGATGGTTTGGGAATTCCATTCATGTAATTATTTAATGAATCCTTATAACTACTCTGAACCCAATTAACCATTCTTGACATTTAGATGCATAAATTTATTGGAATATAAGGATCACAATTGAGGCATTCCACACCAATATGATTGCTCCAAATATAGAGAGCTCATCCAGTGACATTTAATATGGTTACCCCTCAATAATCCATGAGATTAATCTGTTTCATTCAATAAATGTATACCTTACCTAAATGTAAGGGGGATCTACACAGATACATTAATGGTAATGAATCAATGTATAATACACTCACTCAGTCGAGGCATTCCATATATTTGGACCTCATCAAATCTGAGAAAATAATCACTCTCCTCATTCAAATGAGTCCCCTAGATGAATCCAAGGTGAATCTATTTCATTCCACCCAAATATAATTTATAATAAATATAAGGAATTTTTCAAAGGAATTCCATACTCACAACTTTGGTTCATTTCATATTTTCTATTTAATAATTCCATAGTTTTTTTAATTATGTGTTTTTAAGGGAAATTCAAGTAAACTCTTGTTCAACAAAAACTTAAATAACCAAGGGATGGCATATATCACCCATTTAATTCAACCAATTCCAAAGTACAAGAAAACTATCCACTTATATAGTTTTGATAGAGGTATCCCCAAAACCGACATGATTTTTTAATATCATGGGAGTTTCCAAGACATAACAATTGAATCTAGACAAATTTATTCCATTTTAAGTTAAATGTTTCATGATTTGGAAAGACCCCACATTAAAAAACACAATTGAAAATTGATAATTAATGGGAAAAGAACTTATAACACATACCTCAACCTCATATGGACCTAACTATCTCATATCAGCTTTCAGTTGAGCCTATATTGCAGGAAATTGATGAAGTAGAAAAAATCCCCTAAAATTAGGCAGAATATAATTAAATAAAAAAGAACTCATATGGAAGTGAAATAAAAGAACAATGTAAGATGAAAAAATCCTTGATTTATATTGGAACATTAAATAACTCAAACATAATTAAAAATAACCAAGAGAATGAGGAGGTTCACCATGGTAGAGGATATGAGGATGGACTCAATGACAGTAGAACATGCTTAAAATTGAGAAATAATATGTTATGAATGAATAGGGTAAAAGGAATGAAATTACCTTTTTCTCATTAAAAAAGTATCTTGTGCCTCACTAGTGATCTAGCGAACCACTAGATTGCTGAGGAGCCTTGGTGACCTGTACCAAGACTGGAAGACCACCAGCTAGTCTATGGAACTGCATCCCCTTGGTTATATGCCCCAATCACATCTCACATTTCCCATAAACCTCCAAGACCCCATGAACCCCCTATGTAACATAATAAATGGTTTAAATAAAGGGTTTTTCTAAAATATTTACAATCCCACACCCCCACAAAGGGTTGGGTTATTAAAATATTCTCACCATTCAACAAATTCTTTAGGAGTTGTACTCTCTTGTGTTTTCAAGCATAGATTTATGACCAAAATACAGACCCACACAATGTTTATTAGTTATAATCATAGGAAAAAAACTCCATTGATATTCACTATATTAAAACACCATTGGCCCACACATGATGGTTCCGATCAAGTATTCAAACAAAAAATGATACCCCACTACTGATTAAATCCCCAAATTCTCAACTCCAAACATCCCAACTCGTGGGTTGATGACAAAAATGTACACTAAAGAATTAACACCCAAACTCACATTTTAAATTATAGTCTAATTCCTAAAAAATCATATATTGAGGTCATACCTCATGATTTACATCGATGCACCACAAAATAACACCAATGTTTCATTGAATCAATTGCCTACTATCCCGATTCATGGTAAACACATATAGTCATACCATATGACCTCCAAAACACACATAAATTTCTCAAACAATTAAGAATGTATAATAACCATTCTTTCATAACCAATATACAAAACAGTGCATTCTTAACTAAAACTATCCACCACCAGAATGATTCTAATAATTCACCACACCCTACATTCTTTGAGAACCACTCAAAATGAGAACTACATATTCTAATTATCAAGGGTTTTCTCCCCAGCATAGGAAATCCTTATTACTGATCAGCTAGCATGATTCTTTTTTGGATCCATTATCTTACCACAATTAAAATCTTATGTGTCACACACTTTAAAAAATCAACTCATCAACTAGAACCTTAATGTATGTTATAATAATATAGTGTTATTCTTCACAACCACTAATGTGCTAAGTTAAAAAAGAGAACTCGACCCTGATAGGTCAACATGGTGTTGATGAAATTATCCAGCACTATGCAAATATTCAATCCGACTACGCTATGGGAATTTTATAAACCCATTATCATTTTTTTACTAGGAAAATACTTGAAACACTTTCCTACTTCAGAACAAGACAACACCATCAACCAGTTTACATCCAAGCCTATAGTACTCCCTTCTACATAACTAAAACAATAATGAACATTTTGATCCATAGTGCTTTCCCCTACTGGAATCACCCCCCCCCAATAATACCATGGTCCTATAACACACTTTCTATTGTTGCAACAAATAGAACCAAACTCTCAATAGGACACCGACCAAAAGTAAGTACAATCCCTCATCCTTAATCTTGGACCAAATTGGTCAGTTTGACAACCGTCCATTCACAGGTTCTAACAAGTAGTTTTATCTTATAATCATTGTTTATAAATTAGTTACACCTATCATATTTTTTATGTTGTATATAAATTAGATTCCAACTCAATATGTCAATTTAAATTAAGTATAATAGCTTGACCTTCTCTAGATGACTTTTTGAAATGCTTGGTTGTACCCATTGATGCATCACCCAAGAATATAATAATGATTTGTTATACTCTAGTTGAATTAGAAGACCATATATAACTTTCCTACTGAATTACAACCCTCAAATATAATAAATATCTATATTTGAACCACCAATCAAATGTGCTCATCATCATGATCTATCATAAGCATCAATTCACCAACATTATGAATCGCCATTAGAATATATCTAGATCATATAATGACAAAATACATACTTATAATTCATATAAAATTATATCTAATTTTTCTCCATTAATCCTCCATGTAATCAAGATAACATTGATCCACCAGCCCAGTGGATAGATTCACCACACTGTCAACACCAAAACACAAGGGTCTAACCTTACACAATTCATTTAAAGCTCCCACCTAAAAGAGTCTCATTATTATAACCCAAGGAATAAAAAAATATCTCTATGGACAATTAATAAAATTTTTCTAAACAAAATGGATATACATGAACACACCACCCAAATACAATCCCCAATAATGATACATTAGTCTCTAATCATCTTTGACATATAAGAAATTCTTCCATTTTGTCCACCAAAACCTCATTTAAAGAATGGTTTGACCCCTATACAACCTATGGTTTACTCCCAACTACATGGATTTATATATACCACCCCCTAAATTAATCCTAAATAGTTTTAAGCATAAAAATTCACATTCTGGTTATATCAAGTCCTGATGAATCACATCAATTACCCATTGTCCCTACATTAGGATTAACTAGGATTGATAGTGTTAGCACACCTCGATACTTCATGGTGTGACCATTATCTCATTGGATATATCTAAAATCACATCGAATCCCTGGGTAGTAATTCTTGAAGGTATTATAAATTTCTTGATCTACTCACATTGCAAGGAACCTTCTGATAGATACCAATATGGTTCTTTTAATCTCCCCCAAATTTTAGTGAAACCATTCCATAACTATACTAACAGCACTTCACCGCTCGTGATGCTCTAAGCATTAAAAAATTTACCATAGACCCATAACGATAATTCTTTGCTAAATTTAAAAAAGAAATAGGCCTTGACTGTAGCGAACACACACAAGTTTGACCACAAGGAAAACATAAGGTGCTTGCTCCCAAGACCTCAAGTCACATCACCTAAGAAACCTATTCCCCTCAAATATGAACATCCATCTGGATTTTTGTTGTATCCTACTATGTAAATGCACCACAATGACCATTTCTAACCCTCTATACATAATCTATTGACTCATATAATTCCTTGACCCTCACACACGCTAGGTCAAGAACCACATACATATACATAGAGACACATATACCATAAAGGTATCATAACCTAGGCTCACTCTCTAGCCCAACTGATCCATAAACTTGGTCAATGTTATTCACACATGGTCACAACATTGGTTACCTCTTGAGACTATCTTACCACTAAATACCTAAAACCATCATTATATAAGAATTCACACATATTCATTTGTTTTAGGATTCCATCATTTAATTGGTTTTATATTTCCAAAATTTAAAAAATCTCAATAAAATCACATTCTATGACTCTAAGATCCCCAAAATCACATTCTTAAACTTTTATCACTCTATAATGACAAAATTTTTGATTCCTCGCTATACAAAGGGTTCAAAAGGACAATTTTTCTTATATAAACTCATATCCATAAGATTGGGTAAATAAGATTTCATCCCCATGTTATGAGAAAAAACACCATATATGTTGCTTACATGTATTTATTTAACCAAATCCATCATTTAATTTGATAATGGTCTCATAAATCATACACATTTAGGTCTTTATAATTTTCCAATTCTTTTAAACATACAATGAACACTTACACAATTCCACTATATGAAGTTTCAATCATAATTTATGGAGTATAATACCCTTTATAATGTTTTTGGAACCACATTTAAATAAAGCAAATTTAGATTCAAAATTTAAAGGCCCAAATTCCAAATTATTATAAATTTATATATTAGTTTGATAAAGTGTAAATATTTAGATCTATAGGACTAAATCACTAACCAAATCCATTATTCATTATTCCTATAGGGTTAAATTTTAATTTCTTTTCATTATTCATTTAGATTAGATAGATTAACCATTTTTACTTATATAAATTTTAAAATTATGATTTAGTTAGATAGGGTTTCATTCCCAATTTAAAAAGGAAAATTCCTTATAATTTACATACTAGAACCTCATTTAACCAAATCTATCACATTAAAAATCATTTAAATTTTCTCAAAATTTAAAATGGGCCACTCATGGACTTATCCAATTAGAATTCCACTATACATTTATATGTGAAAACACAATATAAATGGTTGTAGTCAATTTAAATAACCAAACCATATTAATCATATAAATCCATTAGATGATATAAATTACTAGATTATATAAGCCCCCATAGGTAAATAACACTCCAGCATATATGAATTATAAGAAGATATAAATCACATTTAACACAAAGATGAAGTATAAATCCTTTGTTCCTTTTATGATGTATGAAAACACACACCTTCTTATCACACCAGCTAAAAGTACAAATACAATAATTCAATAAAATCATACAAAATTATACCCTTAATGGTGGAAATTAATAAACTATAAAAGAAAAAAGAATGAAAAAAACCCATCCATGATAGCATAGTTTTTCCCATGCATGTGGGGATGCAACTAAAAATCATGGGATTATTACAAATCCATTAAAGTATAACATTTTCTTAACAAAAATGACTAAATATTAATAAAAAATAAAATACATCTCTAATATAATATTGTAAGAATCCAACTTGGGTTTCACTGAACCGGTGCCCCAAAATGGTGCACCACATGGCCTCAAGAACACAACCATATATGCTAATGTTTTCCAAAAAGAAGTGATGATCAATAAGTGGTAGGTTGGGGATACTATACTCTCCATCCAAATATATTCACAACAAAAATAGTGAAAAAATCAAATAACATCAAAAACAAAAAATAAAATATTTGGTGTTAAAATACTAAGTTAAAATCCAAGAAATATCATAGTGATTGTAAGAACCCGGTTCTTACTTTTGAGGTACGGGTTTCTTCCATTCTCTTTTCCTTAATTATTTTTGAGAAAATATGGGAAAAGGGGAGATATCCCAAATTTTGGAAGTACACACCATGTACTTTTCCACACACTGTGTACTTTTGGCCGTGTGGGATGAGTACATGGGGCGTGTGGCCATGTCGGCAATGAAGGGTGTATGAACTGACTACATTTCGTGTAGTGGTCCCTTACACACCGTGTAGTCAGTCGGCAGGAAAATAGTAATCTGCTGTCCAACTGTGTGACAGAACACGTCGTGTACTCAAGAAGACATGCCATGTAGTCATGTCGGCAGATGAACAGTGCCACGCTGGTGGGAAGCCTCCAGAGGAATAGTTTAAAAATTGGAAGTACACGTCGTGTACTCGGATGTACACACCGTGTAATTTGTTTTTTTCACTTAAAATGGGTAGTAGCCTCCCCTATTTATAGGGAAGGCTTAGAACAGGAAGAGGGATCAGGGGAGGAAGGTCGAATCTTCGAGGATCTGCTGAGCACACGTTAAAAATCTGTTTTCCCCTCAGACGATCATGTTGGAACCGCACGGGTAAGCCCTCCACTCTTCTTTAATAATTCTTGACAATTCTTCCTCTAATGGAAGTTATTTGCATTTAATTGAGAATTATTTTACCTCAGATCTATGATGTCTTTGGGTGTTTCTGGAATTGGCGTTCGTGTATATCATTCACTGGTGTTAAAGGTAGGTGGTTTGGTGTTTATTTTCCAACTGTGTGTTTTGTGTGTTTTTTAGCTACGAACCCATATTTGGGGTGTCGTGTGGCTGAGGCCGTAGCTATTTTTATACCTAGGATTGTATAGGTGATTAAATAAAGTTGTAAAACTACTACTTGGGATTGCTTCTTGGATCCAGGACCACCCCGGGGGTGCGTTCCTCTGTTTAGCCATTTGGCCAGGATACACGAGTGTATGCCTTGTTTATATTATTCCTTTAAAATGATAATTGTAGAATTTAATTGAGATGAATTTCTTTTATATTGATGTTTACATGTTGGGCTTGGCCTGGTTACCGGTTTAGCTTGAGGGCAGTGTTGTGATTAGCCTGTGGGAATTGTACTACTTAGCCTGTGGGAAACTTCTTTCGTGCCTGTGGGCAGCTTATTCTGTGCCTGTGGGAGAAACTACTTATGCTTGTGGGAAATGTCCATATGCCTGTGGGCAGATTCTTGTGTTTGTATTTCTCTTTACCTGAGGGTAGGAGTTTATGTGTCTGATGAAATTGGCTATTTACTTAGAATATTCAATGTGGTGGTATTTTAAATTAAATGATTAAATAGAAATTAAAATGGAATATAACTAGTTAAGTTAGTTACTTTCAGTACTGCTTACTGTATTTCATTTCATTACTACATATTGTTGTTGTATGCTTTCACACAGTTGGGCACGGGCCTTGGGTGGGTGCCTACTGGGAATTTATTTCTCACACCCTGTTTGGGTCATGCTTTTCAACCCAAACAGATTATGTTTCTACAGGTGTGGATAGGGGAATGAGTCCCTATACAGGTACTTGATTGCTGCTGGGGTGTAGGAGAGCATGTGATCGATCATTGGCTCATGATGCCGCTAGCTATTCTATTTTTATTTTCCCTACCTGTACTTCAGTTGTATTGTATTGATCGTGTGACATGTTCTGGCTATTTTATAGAATAGTGACATGCTGCATCTTCATATATATATGACTGGTGGTTTCTCTTTTTCTTATCAGTTATCAATTTCAGTTATATATACTGTTTCTGCTTCCGTTTTTGTTTTATGTTTATATTATATTCCGATGCGCTACACTTTGAAAAACAAGGGCATAGTTTCCCCACTATCAGACCTCGGTCTTCACTGCTAGTCGGCAGCCTCTGGCGTTTGGGTAAATGCGCTTGAGGTCACATGGAGAACCGAGTTCAGGGTACCCGTTGCATGGCACCCGGATATGGGACGTTACAAAGTGGTATCAGAGTTAGGTTAGGCAGCTTTACTGGGACCACGTCTCGTGCAGGAGACTTCTGAGCAGGTCTAGTTGATTCAGAAGCGGATGGCTACCGCACAGTCTCATCAGATGTCTTATTCTAATCACCGCAGACAACCCTTGGAGTTCATGGTTGGGGATCAGGTTTTCTTTCATGTTTCACTGAGGCTAAGACACAGACGGATCAGGACATAGGGTAAACATTCACCGAGGTATGTGGGGCCATTTGATATTCTGGAGAGATTCGGGCTGGTTGCCTATCGGTTGCAGTTACCTCAGAGGTACCAAGCCATGCCTGACGTCTTCCATGTATCTTAGTGGCGCCACTATCATTGCGACCCATATCAAATCTTTCAGCCCAAGGAGGTCGAGCTTCAGGAAGATGCATCCTTTGAGGATCATCTGATTCGTATCGTTGATAGGAGCACAAAGGTTCTCTGAGGCCGGTCAGTTCCTCTCATACGGGTGCTATGGCAGCATGGCCAAGTGCAGGACGAAACCTAGGAGCGGGAAACCGATGTACGTGCTCAGTGGATGGAGTTGTTCTGGATTTATCTTTGACACCATTATAAGGGAAATTCGGGGATGAATTGCTTTAAGGGGGGAAGTTTTTATGAACCCGGTTCTTACTTTTGAGGTACAGGTTTCTTCATTTCTCTTTTCCCTACGTGTTTTTGAGAAAATATGGAAAAGGGGGAAATATCCCAAATTTGGGAAGTACACTCCGTGTACATTTCCACATGCCATGTACTTTTGGCCGTGTGGGATGAGTAAATGGGGCGTGTGGCCATGTCGGCAATGAAGGGTGTAGGAACTGACTGCACGCTGTGTAGTGGTCCCTTACATGCCAAGTAGTCAGTCGGTAGGTAAATAGTAAGGTGGTGGCCAGATGTGCAAAATAACATGCCATGTACTCAAGAAGACATGTTGTGTAGTCATGTCGGCAGATGAACAGTGCCACGCTGGTGGGAAGCTGACAGAGGAACAGTTTAAAAATGGGAAGTACACGTCGTGTACTCAGAAGTACACACCGTGTACTTTTTTTTGCTGAAAATGGGATGTATCCTCCCCTGTTTATAGGGAAGGATTAGAATGGGAAGATTTTTCAGGGGAGGAATTTCAAATCTTTAAGGATCCACCAAGCGCACGTTAGGAATCCATTTCTGCCTAGGATGATCTCGTTGGAACCACACGGGTAAGCCCCCCACTCTTCTTTAATCGTTCTTGCCAATTCTTCCTCTAATGGAAGTTATTTTATTTTAAGTGAGAATTATTTTACCTCATATCTACGACGTCTTTGGGCATTTTTGGAATCGACGTACACGTATATCGTTCGTTGGTGTTAAAGGTATGTGGCTTGGTGTTTATTTTCCAACTGTCATGTGTTTTGTGTGTTTTTGAGCTACGAACCCATATTTGGGGTGTCGTCTGGCTGAGGCCATGGATATTTTGATACCTATAATTGTATAGATGATTAAATAATGTTGTAAAACTGATGTTTGGGATCGCTGCTTGGATCCAGGACCACCCTAGGGGTTCATTCCTCTGTTTATCCATTTGTCTAGGATACCTGAGGGTATGCCTTGTTTATATTATGCATTTAAAGTGATGATTGTAGAATTTCTTTGGGAGGAATTGCTTGTATATTGCTGTTTAAATGTTGGGCTTAGCCCGGTTACTTGTTTAGCCTGAGGGAAGTGTTGTGATTAGCCTGTGGGCATTGTACTACTTAGCCTGTGGGCAACTTCTTCTGTTCCTGTGGGCAGCTGATTCTATGCTTGTGGGAGACACTTCTTACGCCTGTGGGAAATATCCGTATGCCTGTGGGCAGATTCTTGTGTTTGGATTTATCTTTACCAGAGGGTAGGATTTTATATGTCTGAAGACATTGGATATTTAGTTAGAATATTCACTGTGGTGATATTTTAAATTAAATTATTAAATGGATATTAAAATGGAAATATAACTGGTTAAGTTAGTTACTTTCAGTACTGCTTACTTTATTGCATTTCATTACTGCACATTGTTGTTGCATGCTTTCACATAGTTGGGCACGGGCCTTGGGTGGGTACCTACTGGGAATTTATTTCTCACGCCATGTTTGGGTCATGCTTTTCGGCCCAAACAGATTATCTTTCTATAGGTGTGGATAGGGGCAAGAGTCCCTATACAGGTACTTGATTGCTGCTGGGGTGTAGGAGAGCATGGGACCGATCATTGGCTCACAATGCCACTGGCTGTTCTGTTTTTCTTTTCCGTACCTGTACTTTAGTTGTATTGTATCGATCGTGTAACATGTTCTAGCTATTTTATAGAATAGTGACATGTTGCATCTTCACATATATATGACTACTGGTTTCTCATTTTTTTATCAATTATCCATTTCAGTTATATATACTGTTGCTGCTTCCGCTGTTTTTGTATGTTTATATTTTATTCTGTTGCGCTACACTTTGACAAATGAGGGCATGGTTTCCCCACTATCAAACCTGGGTCCTCGCTGCTATTCGGCAGCCTCTGGTGTTTGGGGAAATGTGCTTGAGGTCACGTGGTGAACCAGTTTCAGGGCACCCGTTGCGTGGCATCTGGATCCGGGACATTACAGTGATTCAACAGAAAAATCATGTAGATTATACATATTAGTTAAGTCAATATAAATAACTAAAAATTAAATTAAAGGGTAAAAGGCAGTATGACCATAGAAGTCCCAAGCTTTAGCATGGATCCCAACTCCTAAGATCCATAAAAACAATATAATCAAGCTTCAATAACATTGTTCTTACCCTTCAATAAACCTACATCCAAGGAATATTTTTATGTTATAACCAATGGCCTAAATAGGGTGTCAGTACATATCAATAGGACAACACCAATTGTGCCTAATACAATTCATTTCTATAAGTGGAATAGATAAAGGTTTCCAATAAATAAGTGAGCTAGTAATCAAAAAAGGTTACAGGAATAATTGGAACCTAGTCAAGCCTTGAATGTTAATGGGATGAACCAGGTCGAACCTACCTACTTCAAACTATGCCAGTCTCTGAAAATGGTGCAATTATTATATCTCAACTCAATTCCTCGGTGTTTTACTAAGGAAACCATGATCATGTGAACTGAGGGAATCTTCGTGGCTGTTAAAGTAATTAACTTCCAAAAATAACCAGTGTAATATATCTATCTATTTTGAAATCCTGAAACTATCCATGTCATTCAAAATCACATAATGATTGGAATCCAAGGATCACACTTGAGGAATTCCACACTAATAATATCAAGGTGATTATAGGGATCTCATCATGTGAAACTCAATAAGGTTACCACTCAATAATACATAACATTAATTCATAACATTAAAAATATGAATACATTACATGAATCCTAGAGAGATCCACCCCATGGAATTCATAGTGGTGAATAAAAGTAAAATATGGTGCCCTAGTTATTGCATTCCATATATTTTGACATCATTTAATCTATGTAATTATTCAGACCCATTATTCACATAAATACTATAGTGGAACCCATATCATACCCATAGTTTTCTGCAATAATTCAATTCATAATAAATCAAAGGAACTCCATTAAGGAATTTCATATTCATAATAAATTCCAAGAATTTAAAAAAATCCTTATTACAAAATTTATATATGAAGTAATTCAAAAAAATAATCCATGATCACCAACTTGGTTCAATTCATATTTTCCATTTACAAATTCCATTTTCCTAATAATTACCTGATCCTAAGGGCCATCCATGGAAACTCACATTTTATAAAAATTCATTATGTCACCAAGGGAATCCCCACACCACCCCTTTAATTCACCCCATCAAAAAGAATTTTATAACCCACCACTTAAGTGTTTTAAATGAAGGTATTCCCCAAACTAGAAATAATTTCTATACTAAAGGGTGTTTCGAATAAATAACATGGTAGGATAAACAATTTAATTCAATTTTAGGTCCATTATTCTATGAGAAGTCATGAATTCACAAGACAAAAACTCAATCTGAAAATTATAATTTATGTGAAAAGAAATTAAACCCAGTACCTCAACCTCATAGGGATCCACTAATATAAAATAATCATATCGTTTGACATATAATTGATGAAATTTAAGAAGCATACAAAATTCTGAAAAAATGAATAATATTTTAAAATGATAAGGACCTATATGGAATTGAAATAAATAATAAAATGAAGACGGTTGACTTTATAATTAAAATAGAACTTCATTATCATCATTAGGAAGTAGAAACAACCAATAGATTTAAGATTTTCACCATATAAAAGAAGAGGAGGAGGAGGGATTCCATAGAACTTGAATAAACCAAAAAAAAGGAACAAGAAAATCAGATTTAGAAGAATGGGGTTAAAGGGGTTTAAATTTCATTTTTTCCATTTTATTAAAGTTCTCTAAGACTCACTAGTGAGTTAGTGTACCCCCTAATACCCTATGATCCTAGTAGGTCTGCTTCTGAATGGAAGGCCATTGGCTAACCGGTCACCTCTTCCCGACTAGACAGTGGTGCTATAGCCCATTGGCTATATTCCCTAGTCATTTTTTTCACTTATTTTAAACCTTTAAGATCAATCAAACCCCTAGAGAACTTCATCAAGAGCATAAAAAAGGGGATTCAAAAAACCATTATTACACTGACACACCCATGAATAGTTTTATTTTTTCATCATTAATGGTCAATAATAGATATTGGATAATCCAATGGCTTAAAAAGAAGTATGATAATTTGAGGAGTGGGTAATGGATGTTGGAATTTGGAAATTGAAATTCATATTCAAATGAGAGTATTGCTTCTATAAAAGATTTAATAGAAACATGGTTTTTCATATAGGGATTCTAGTATGTGTTGAAAAAAATAAAAAAATAGGAGGAATATTTAGGAACGAATTTATATTATGGAAGAATAGGTGTGTAGAATAATTTTCACAAAAAGAGAGATGAATTAGAAGATAATAATTTCAATCAGATTAAGTAGATTATGAAGAAATGAAAGAATTTCACACTATGGATTTTTGTGTTTGATCTCTTAAACAATGATCTGTGGGGAGGATGAATTCATAAATATTCTAAATAGTGAAGGCTTGTTGAAGTGATATAATATTCTCGGGGGGAAAGTTTTATTAGAAAAGGATAATCCCTATCCCAACTGAATACAAAATGATAATGAATATTGGTCTAAATACATTACAGGATACAACAATGATGGATTTAATATATCATGAATAAAGGATATACTTCTCTCGTTTATATGCATGGTAGTGATTCAAGTCTATCATATGGTCACAAGTGTGTCAAGATATATCAAATTATTGGTCTTCTCATTTTGAGTAGTGGACCTTATACATATATTACACTATTTGTTCCATTCCTCATTTTCTGATAGTAAATATATGAGATCACCCACTCTTGCAAGTTACATAGTTTGATTTCACAATAAACAATAAAAAAACAAAAATGGTTCAATGTTCATTGATTTACCCCACTCTTATTAACCCTATACTATGTTAGGGTACATCATAGGGGATTCCTTTAATTCTATTGATTTTTTATGTTTTTTCTAACCATATTTCATTATCACTTTTATAATTTTTTGATTTTATAGTTATATTAATTATCCTTATTTTTTAGCTCTTGTACACTTAGTAGGAATTTTGTTTCATTTTAATCCTCTATTTTATCCCATGAAGAGTATAAATACACCATGTTGTGGGATTTTATGTTAGTATTCGACGAATTTATTAAAATGTAATTAATATTTAATTTAATAAGTTTTTTATTAATTTAATATGATATTTTATATCTTTTTTCTCTAAATGGGTATTGGATGAATTAAATAATAAAATAATAGTATATTTGGTTATTTATTATGGAATTATTGGAATTTATTTTAGAAGTTATTATATATAAATATTTTCACCTTAAATTATTTTATGTTATAGAATCACATAAAATGTTGTATCTAATTGATTAAAATAATTTGTCTTAGTACAACCAAATTGAGACACTAATAATGTAGAAATAATTATTCCCATAAAATAAAATTCTAATAAAAAAAAGGTTAGAAATTTGAAAGGAATAAAAACATACATAAAATATCTAAAAATATTCATTCTATTATTTATATTTCATGTTCAGAATTCCCATTTTCTAAAATAGATTAATTAATTCAACTCTCTAAAATCAATATTCATTAATAGAAAAACAACGTTACATGCTTAACTATATTTCAAAACCCGAAGCTCAAAACCACTCTACTCTATGCGTATAGTATAAGGAAAATGTGTTACACTTCAAATTTTTTATTTTTTTTGCATCATAGATGTAACACCCCAAGGTTTTGAAAATAAATATAGAATTTTATAATCTTACCATTAAACATAACTTTTCCTCTTTTATGTTTTTAATTTCGAAAAATGGTCATCTAGAGTTGTGTTCTGGAAGTCATTTGGTGTCTGATAGAACAAACTTGATTTTTAGTGAATAGTAACATACCTATATGAATAGTAATATGAATAGTAATATGACCCTAATGAATAGTAATTTTTATTTTTATTTTATTTTCATAAGGCTAGAAGATAATAACATCTCGATTAATTTTTCATTTTCATAACGAAGTATTTGTAGAATTAGAACTGTTAATTTTTTAATTAAGTATGCTTTTATTTAAATGTTAAATTAATAATATTTAGAAAATAATTTTTCAAAAATGGACTTATTATGTGATGGGTAGGGCCTGCTATCACCCCTTGATGCATCGGTAGGTCTCATGAGACAAATAGACATGGAATTGGTCGAGGCCTTTCCCACTGTGATATGGATTTTGGCCGAGGCCTAAATCAATAGATGTCTTGGCTGAGGCCATGACAAAATGATTCAGAATGTTCGGAATATGCAATTCCCTCATTATGAAGTGATTAATTGAAAGTTCATGTGGTTATTTGACTAGTATAATACCCATGGTTATGTTTTATTGTGTCATTATTTACTCAGTTCATTTTCCTGCCATAATGTGTTCATGTTTATTATTAAAGGCATGTGTTTTCAATTATTCACCATGTCTAATGTTTATATTATATTCCACTATATTGCTTACTCTTACCGAGCATTTGATTTCACCCCTTTCTTATGTTTCATTTTCTCAGGATATGAAGAAGTAATTTATGAATGAATTGCAAGAATAATCTAGGAGACGTGATGTTTCTAGTGGAATAAAATAGTGTTTTTTCCCTTAATGTTGTAATGATCAACATATGTGTGAAACATGTTTCCAATAATATTAAACTACTCGGTCCTTTGAGGTTCATATTCCTTGTATTTATGTCAATGTAATCAAATAAGGCACTGACTCCGGGCAACTAGGGTCGGGTCCTTATAGTTGGTATCAGAGGATAGGTTCAGAAAATTCTGGAAAAACCAGATAATAGAAATATATAACTACGAATGAACCTTACTAAGTGGTTTTATTTTAATTTTCAGATGGCAGACGAAAGATCACTAACAAGTCTTTTGTCCCTTCCCACTGAAATCCTCGAGACTAAAATTATTAAGTCATGTATGGAAGACTATGAACCCTTTGGGAACTGCCGACTATCCTGCAAGCTTCTTTACCAATTGTCGAACAACACTAATATCCTTCGACTCTTCCAAGGAACAAGTCATGTTTACTATCGTATAACTTATACACAACTTGCATACAATACGCGTAGGGGGGTACTAATGTAACACCCCAAATATTTCAAAACCTTATAAATAGAAATTGTGTTTTTAATGCCGTTAAAGTTTTCTCCTTTTAACCAAGAAAAATATAAAAGATAAAACACAGAACTTCTTATTTAAGAACATAACACTAAAGTGTCTTACAACATTCTGAGTTTAATAGGAAAGCTCACTAACCAAAAATGCCTAATAAAAACCCTAGTAAGATCACTGGAAGGGATTGGGAGAATATGTATATATACACTTGTGAATATGTATATACATTATTTATGTATCAAATGTTTTTTACAAGTTTTAATATATGAAAACCCAGTGAAAATGTATACATATTTAAGGCAAGCTTAAAAATGTGTTTAGAAACCCCAAATCTCTAGTATGGTAGATAGGAAGGGATTGGGCGTGGATCCATCATGGTTTGTCATTAGTCGAGCAGTCTCAGAATTAGTTATTTTGTTTTTAGAAGCTTGCCTAATGTTTTTAGAAAAACACTGGAGTATTTTTGGGTAATATCAATTGAAAGTTAAATATTCAAAGTGGTATGGGACACCTTGAATATCAGACCTTATTGAAAAATGAGAAATGTATTGGACTTTCGGGTTGGGGTCCGGTTAAAAGAAAGCCCTCTAAGTTAGGTACTTGTAAAAATAAGCCCTCTGGGTTGGAGACTGGTAAAAGTAAGTTCCTCTATGCATCGATATTTCTCGAGACAGTCAGATTGGGTTTTTACCCGTAGGTTATGGCATGAGGCCTTGACACAGATACCATGAGTCCTTCAGTATACATTTTCTCATTATGTTTTAGTACATGACCAACCAAGAGATTATTTCAACTAGAGAAATATCCTTGTTTATAGAACCATTACCTATGAGTATGAGATTAAAGTTCACATGGCATATGATGAGACAATAATGATGCATAATCAGTTTGCCTTTCCATGTAAGGACCCGACCCCAGTTACCTGGAGTCGGTGCCTTGTTTGATTACGTTGTCATACATACAAGGAATACGAATCCCGAAGGTCCGAGTTGTTTAGTATTATTGGACACATGTTGTATACATAAGTTGATCATTACAACATTAAGGGAAACAAAAACACTATTTTATTCCACTAGAAACATCAAGTCTCCTATATTATTCTTGCAATTCATTCATAAATTACTTCTTCATATCCTGAGAAAATGAAACATAAGAAACGGGTGAGCTCAAATTCTCAGTAAGAGTAAGAAATACAGTGGAAGATAATATAAACATTAGACATGGTGAATAATTGAAAACACATGCCTTTATTAATAAATATGAACACATTATCGTAGGAAAATAAACTGAGTAAATAATGCCATAATAAAACATAACCATGGGTATTGTACTAGTAGAATAACCACATGAACTTTCAATTAAAAGCTTCATAATGAGAAAAGATCATATTCTGGACATTCTGAATCATTTTTTCATGGCCTCGACCAAGACATCTAGTGATTAAGGCCTCAGCCAAAATCCATATCACATTGGGAAAGGCCTCAGACAATTCCACATCTATTTGTCTCATGATACTTACAGATGCATCGAGGGGTTATAGCGGGCCCCACCCATCACATAATAAGTCCAATAAATTCCTCATATGAGAGGGGATAAACATAAACAACATAAACATTCATATTGAAACTATCATATGAAATGTAACTATCTTTCCCCAATCATTAAAAATAAAACACTAACCATTCAGAATAATATGGTGAATGGTTTTAGGATATATTATCCACAATAGATTTAGTCATAAACCATTAAATAAAATATGGTATATGACTTCATAAATGATTAAACCCAATAATACCATGGATTCATCAAGAGTGTTGAATTAGATGAAAACACTCTTATAAAATCATTAAGCAATTCTGGAGATAAATACTCTTTTATTTTGAAAAGAAGAGTTCTTTTGAAAAAATCTTTGTATAAATCCATAATTGAAGTAAGATAGTATTTTCATAATAAAATGAGTGATTTTATAAAGAAAATGGTTTCCAAAAACAGATTATAGAGTGCCCTTGTAAATAGGAAAGAATTTGAGAAATTCCTTTGAATCGGGCTTGTATTTTGGAAAAAAAATTGAAAGTTCCTTTTAAAACATGTAAATATCCATTTAATAAGTAAGGATTCTAGTTTCTAAAATTATATATGATTTTTAAAAATAATATATGATGATTACATAACAATACATAAGAATTTCATCGAGGAAGTTAGACAAATAAAGTATCCCGAAAGAAAATGGAAGTTCAGGTGGAAAACCCTTACCTTAACTCCAAACGTGTTCCTCTCTTGTACATAAGCTCATGGAATATGAAATTATACATTTTAATAACTTATTTCAGAACCTATTATACATGTATTTAGTTTACCATAATTCTGGTTAGTTCATTTATGTATTTATTGACAAGTTATTGTACTGAATTCCGTCGTTCTGGAGTGTTTGTTTCCTTTGTTTTCATATTCAGTTCACTTGTTATTATGTACTGAAGATCATGTGGAATGGTTATAAATCTCTAGTATTGGAATTATATATTATTAATGAACATAAATAATTGATAATGGTCATTTATATCATTTGGTTACATGGAATGAGGATGAATCATCATATGATAACCACTTCGATTATTTGGCGGTATTTGGAATATTATGAATTAGTTTGGCCATATAACTTAATTATTTGTACATATTCTGGTTCATAAATATTAATTAGGTTATAAAACATATATTATATTCTGGTTCAACCATGAATATGGTTTCATGAATAGTAATTAATAAGAAATTGAAGAATGAAACTTCGTCATCCACAAAGGTTATAAATCGGAACCTCATGGACGTCGATTTCATTTATTAAAATAAAATGGAGGGAATAAGAATATTTATGATGGTTCTTACATTCACATGATATAAATATAGTATATAGAAGTTACTGGAGTTATAATGATCATTTGGACAGAGGAGGTGAGGAGAGGATTACAAAAGTGGATAAATTGAAATAAAACCAAAAGAGAAAGAAGGGTGTTTTACCTCTTGAAATAACCTCCTTGAGAAACTCCTTAAGGGAAGGGGTTTCAGTCTTTGGGAAAGACTAAGAGCTTCGTGGTCATGGGGAGTGACTAGGGAAGGGTAATTTGGCAGAAAATTGAGGAGCTTCAAGGCTTAGAGTAGTGAATAGAAGAGGCAGTGGTGGGGGGTTTTATAGTGGAGGAGAGGAGTAATTTTTGAATATTTAATTCATTATTTTATTATTTCCCTCAAGACAACCAATAGTATTGTTTCATGTGACCCCTAATATTAATAATGGCATGTTAGTTAGAAACAAGTGGGACTACATCATCCTTGCATCACCTATGATGCAGTAAATCAAGTATTTAGCATTTATCGTATTTTATAGTATTTTACTATTCATCAAAAATACTAGAATTTCAGAAAAATCCCAAAAATTCACTCTAACCATTTTTCGACCTGTATAATTCAAAAGTGAAGTCCATTTTTGAAAAATAATTTTCTAAATATTATTAATTTAACTTTTAAATAAAAGAATACTTAATTCAAAAATTAACAGTTCTAATTCTACAACTACTTCTTTATCACAATGAAAAATTAACTAAGATGTTATTATCTTCTAGCCATAAGAAAATAAAATAATAATAAAATTTACTATTCATTACGGTCATATTACTATTCATAAGGGTATGTTACTATTCACTAAAAATCAAGTTTGTTCTATCAGACTCCAAATGACTTACTGAACACAACTCTAGATGACCATTTTTCAAATTTCAAAATGTAAGAACCCATGTTTTTGGAAACGTGTCAAAATCCCGACCCTGTTTGAATTTTGACTAGTTTCTGAGGAAACTAGAGAAAACGGAAAGTTTCTGGAAATTTCCAGACTACATGTCGTGTACCTTAAGTACACACCGTGTATATGGAAAGTGGGTGTCAGCTGTGTGCTCTCCAAGTACATGTCATGTGGTGACCGTGTAGAAATTTCTTACTACATGGCATGTAGTTTTGAACACACTGTGTAACCCTGACCGTGTGGTGGCCATACATGGCGCGTAGGCCGGTTGGCCGGGTAGAATCGAGGACACATCGTGTTCCCCTTGGACGCGCCGTGTAGTCTAGCCATGTATAAGGCATATACATGGCGTGTGGGTAAGTCGGTGAGGATGAGAAGGGAAACCAAGTACACACTGTGTACCCACAGGTACATGTCGTGTACTCATGTCGGCGGGTTTGGAAATTAAGTCGGCGGAATTTCAGTCATTATATGAACAGTAAAATGATACACGCTGTGTATTTTCTTTTTTTCACTAAAACGGGCAGTAGCCTCATTTTGAGGCAGAACCTCAATACCTCCTTCGGGTTGAGCGGGGAGAGTCGGCCAGATCTTCAAACCCTTCCTGGTTCTCTGTCCGAAGTCGGATTCGATCGCAATTGGATGCATTGGAACTCCCTTGGTAAGGTCTCGATTCCCCATGAGCCTTTTTTTTTTTTGATTTTTGTTCATGAACGAGTTATAGGGGTTTGAGAGGTTTGGATTCTTTTGTAGACCTACCGCATTTTAGACCGAATTGAAGTCTGTTACTGGAGGAGTAGCATTGTACGAGTCTCTGGTAGGTGGTGTATACTTCATTTTATGTTTTCATGGTTGTTTGGGTGACGCGGCCATCGGTGTGTTTTCGAGTATTTTGAGTGGGCCCTGTTTTATCTGCTATTTCATATTGAATTTATTGTTGGACCTATGGGATGCCTTTGGGTAGTCCTTGTTACCAGTTTGCGTGAGTGGGGCCGGGTGAGGGGTTGTTGCTCGTCGGGGCATTTTGGCCGGGGAATGCCAGAATGGTTTTAATTGAAATATTAATGAGTTAAACTGTTAGTTTAATTTATTAAAGCCTGATATAAATTTCTAGAGGAATTTAAGACCTCAGTGTTGGTATGGGACAACACCTGGTATAGTGCAATTCAACTATTTAGTTTGTTTTGCTGGTTTATGTTTCATGTTTGAATATGTTATATATGAAATTGATGGATTGCATCTCCTAGACCCTTTTGGGTTGTGTTGGGCTTGGCCCGATTACGCTTGAGTGATGCTGATCGCAGGTTGGGGATTTGATTGAGTTATTTTGGGTGGTTTTGACCATGGGATTGGACGTCATGGACGTCAGCTTGAGGCAGTACGACTGACAGGATGGGCATGGCCTAGGTTACTTGAATTTCAAGGCCATCGGACTTGAGCGACATGGTCGTAGGGACACGGGGTGTCAGATGCATTGGTGGCTTAGTTACTATTTGGTGATTACCGCTCACCCAGGACTTTGAGTAGTGTGCACACAGAGATACTCCGTGATGAGGTTTTATTGACCACTCGTATGGGTAGAGGCCCCCATAGTTGCGGTTAGGTATTCTGGTTGGGGGTTCTTGCCATAGAAAGCCACATGGAAGGTGAGGAGCCTTCAGGGGATGGGCGTGCCTTCGGGACATCGGTACTTGAGACACGAGGTGTCAAGAGGCACATAGTGCCATGTTACTATTCTTGGTCATTCCTTCGAGACATCGGTACTTGAGACACGAGGTGTCAGGTGGCACATGGTGCTGGGTTACTATTCTTGGGCGTGCCTTTGGGACGTCAGTTGTAAGAACCTGGTTTATGCTGTGAAAGACTTTGTAATATTCTTGATGTTATTCCAGAGCAGCTCCTTCAAACGGCGTGCGATTTCGAGCCCCGGAGTGGTTGTAATTGAATTTTCAATACGTTCACACTGGAAACGCCAAATAAATGGGATGACTCCTAAACGGTGGTTCAGATCAGAGATCTGAGTGTACGGATGGGTCCGGAATGAGATGTTTACCCGAGGAACGACATAAAGCGTGTCGGCGCGGGACATTTGGACCCCTCGCTCGCTTTCGGAACGTTAAACGGATAAATTTATTTATTTATTTATTCGTTTAATGGTGAAACTCCAGTATCTCTTAAATGGTGGCTTGGATTGGAAAACTTAGGGCACCGTTGAGTTTGGAGTGTACCCTTTACCCTAGGAGGGGTGTAAGTTTCGTGGGCGTGGGCCGTTTGTGAAAAAGGGCCCCAGGGGCGTTTTCGTAATTTGGCAGCCTCAGGCGCTAGGTTTAATAACTTTTGAATGGAGTCTCAGATTAAAATTCCAATACCACCGTTGTTCTCAGGAGGTGGTGTTTACCCTAGGGGAGGCTTAACCTCGACCCCGTCGAGAGTTTCAGATGCGGGCAAATTTTGAGGTTTTAAATTAAATAAGAATTTAATTAATTAATTTTCTTTAAATAAACCCTCACCCCCACTCCACCCCCCTTGCCCCAAGTATCTGGCGTAAGGGACACACCAAGGAAGCTCAAGACCCTCCTCCCATCTCCATCTTCTCCAAGGTGTGGCGGCCGGATGATCGTCGCGAAGCTTCGGGCAAAGCCCCGCAAGGTAGGATCTTGCTCGTTTGTGTTTTCCCGCACCCTTTCGCCAAAACATTTGGTTGTCTAAATGATTATTTATTTTCGAGAAAATCCCATACCCAGGTAGTTCTTATTTTGAGCTTTCCGTCGCATTTTATGGTTTCAAAATCTGAGTTTGGGGTTGTCTGCAATCGATCGCCGAAGTTGGGAAGTTTTTGAGTGTTTCCGGCGGTTTTTGGGCTTTCCGGTGAGGTACCGCGGTAGTCCGGCATGCAGGTGCAGTGGCGCGGCTGGGATCCAGGCAGAGGCGGCCGGCTCAGGTGCAGGCGTTCGGTGGGCTCCTCGGTAGCCGCGGGTCTTCGGGCGAGCGAGGCGCGAGGGCGAGAAGGTGAGGCCAACGGAGGCTCTGGCGGTCGAGCACGGGGTCGCCGGGTCGTTGGCAGCAGGCGTCAGCCGGGGGCGGTGACGCAGAGGGAGACCAGCCGGCGCAGCCGGCCGGTTGCTGCGGGAGCCGATGTTGTGCGGCGACCTCGGGAGGTGAGATGGACCCGGCCAAATGGCTGGGTTGACTTGGAAAAAAAAGGTGTCCCTCGGGACCCCACGTCAGATTGAAAAAAACAATATTAATAAAAATAAATAATTAATAAGTTATAATAATAATAATATTATTATTATTATTATTATTATTATTATTATTATTATAGAGATGGTTTAATATTTAAAAAAATTCATCCTGGGGGTCGGATTCGAGCGTCGTCAGCGGCAACGCGTTCCTTGGAACGAATAGAATATTTTGATATGGTTTCGGGGATTTTTAATCCCCGAAACGAGGGTCTCAGTTGCGTGACACACCGTTAAGTGTTTGGGGCATTTTCTTCGAGGAATATTGTTCTGGATGGAGCGGACGCGTCTGACATCCATTTTGAGCGCCGTTAGTGGCGTTGGGACCCTAGCGCCGGGGCGAAGCTTTCCAGGGTGGTTTCGAGCGTTGAGGCCGAAGTTGAGGCGCGGACCCCACGGCCCGTCTATCGAGCTGCGCGCAACTTTTCACTCCTTTTTCATCGGACATCTGTTCGGAGTGTCTGACCAGTCATTTTTGGGTGTTTTGTGAGGGCATTGCAATGGTGCAGTTTTCCCGCTCTAATTCGGCATGATGGTGCGGGGCCCATGAGGGTCGTTTGGGCGTCGACGGTGATTTTCCATCATTATCATCGGGCGACCATTTTTGACAAGTGAATAGTCCAACTTGTGTACTTATTCAAGAGGATCGCAACGGTGTGATCCGTCCGTTGAGTTTCGGGACCGGGGTGCGGGTCCCATGTAGCACCGCTCGCGCACGGTGCGCCGGAATGCATCTTCTTCTCCTGATATCCATTGCACTCAAGTGAGTAGTGCTTTTGACATGTTTTTCCGAGGGGATCGCAATGGTGCAATGCGCCTGTCTATTTTCAGGGACGAGGCTCGGGATCACGGGACGCCATTCGGGCGTGAGGCGGTGTTGGTGACTTTTCGGTCAGTTATCCGTTTGAGGTGAGTGAGTAGACTATCTCACGTGTTTTTTCGTGAGGATTACAATGGTGTGATCCGTTTGTTTGTGCGGATCCTTATACATGATCTTATTAAATGTGGAAATACGAAAGGTGACCCGGTGGCAGTTCTCCTACCGTGTTTGTAACGGACCTTTGGCATGTGATCGCGTGCACTCCTGGGAGAGTGAGGTTGGTGTTTAAAGAGATGTGGTTGACTGTGCCTCAGCCGATGTAGTGGCAAGTTGGTGAAGTTGCGTTTATGACCTTCGCGTTGACATTGGGTACCGTGCGCACGATATCCATTGGGATGAAAATTAGGTATACTCTCGGAGTATACGGGAGTGTTTGGAGGTACGTGTGGTTTGTACCTAAGACATTTGTGCGCTTAGTTGGGGTTAACTTGGGGTCACACGTCGTGTGGGCCCCATGTGCGTGTCGTGTTCTGCCTTGCGTACTTTGACCCCTTGCGAGGTAGAGGGTCCCTCTATGCTCGTTTGTTTGACCAGAAGGGTTGATTGGCCTCCCCCTGGTTTCGTTCTCGATGGATCGGTCGGTAGCGGTGCTAGTGACACCTAGTGATGGAGCAGGTGTTGAACCTCTTTTGGGTGAGTTGTTCTGGAGTTGGGTGGTTGCGTGATGCCCACTCCGTGTTCAATTGGCCAGTGATGTACCATACAATAGAGATGGCTAGAGCTATTTTGAGTTTTACCCTCCAGCGGGGTTGGGCATTGGGTTACTCATCGGCTTCTAGGGTCTACCCTCTAGCAGAAACTGGGTAGTGGGTCACCCGACACCCTTAGGGTCTACCCTCCAGCAGAGACTGGGTAGTGGGTCACCCGATGCCCTTAAGGTCTACCCTCCAGCAGAGACTGGGCAGTGGGTCACCTAACGACCTCTTGGGGTCTACCCTCCAGCAGGGCTGGGTAGTGGGTCGCCCGTCGTCTAGTTCCAGTTCTACCCTCCAGAAAGGCTGGGTAGTGGGTTGCCTGTCGACTTATTCCAGGTCTACCCTCCAGCAGGGCTGGACAGTGGGTTGCCTGATGATGTATTAAGGTCTACCCTCCAACAGGGCTGGGCAGTGGTTTTCCTGATGATGTATTATGGTCTACCCTCCAGCGGGGCTGGGCAGTGGGTTGCCAGATGATGTATTAGGTTTTACCCTCCAGTAGGGCTGGGCAGTGGTCACCTGATATCTGGTTATGAATTACCCTCCAGCAGGGCTATGCAGTGGGACACCTGTTGGCATTCTTGGCTCAGTCCTTTCTATTAGGCTATCCTGTGGCTTTCCTCCGTGATTACCGGAGCAGGACCCTTGGTTATACGGGTCAGTGTTGTGACGGATTTGACTTTGATAAGACCTCTCGACTATGGGGCAGTGACGAGGCGTGGTTTGACTTAACCCAGAACTCTCAAGTACGAGGGCCGCTTTCCCCAACCGAGACGCGTCCTTGTGACGTGACCTAAAACCGTGTGTCCAAATCAGTGCCGCCCAAAGCAGATAGTTTTGAGGTGCGGTGGTTTGAGCCCCTTGACTTCTAGTTCGGGACAGACGTGTGGGATGCTGGGCATCGATGGAGTTTACTTCTGGGACTGTTGGCTACTCATTTTTCTTGGGCAGAGCTATGGGATGTAGATCCCCTTACGGTCTTGTTCGGGCTTCTTGACAGAGCATATTTATATGTATATACCTTGTTCCGGTACCCACTTCTTGGGTTTGGTTACTCTCCTTCCATGTGAGGTGAAGACGTGTGGGGTATGCCACGTGCTTTCCGTGTCTAGATTCTCATGGTTGGATGAGTCTACACTCCTGCTATAGGTAGCGAAGACTCAACGAGAAGTTCATCTTCTCACCGTTTCCATCTCCATATGTCTGGACAAGTCTACCTCCTATCACTTGTCGGGTTGAGCTGGACTCTCTACTATACTCTTTACTACACTTTCAGTTGTACTCCTTCACTTTTCCCTATTCGCTCTACTGCTCACCCTTCAGTACCACCTTTTTTGCTCCCTCAAGACTTCGGGGTATCCTACTGATTATTTTTTATACTCACCCCTGCTTGGGCTTTGCCCGCACTTGGTGTGCCCTTGCAGACGACGGACAGGTTGGTCATGACTTCATTGGAGCTTAGGAGTTCAGGATCGTGGACCGCGTGCGGTGGTCGGAGTCAGGTTCCAGGAGGGGGACCCTTCTAGCTGTTTTTCTTTTGTTTACCTGTTGCCGGGTTGTGGCACATTTCTAATTGGGCGCGTGTTTTTCCCCTTTACTTTTTAGTGTACCTTCATCTTTATTTGTACTTATAGAGGTCGATGCACTTTGTGGTTTATATATAGCAGTTGCCCTTTTTCTTTACTTGTCTTTTCTTTTACTCTGCACCTTTGCACTGAGTGTGCTGCGTGTGTGCGTGTACAAGTACTTAGGCAAAGGACTCGCCGAGTTTTTGTGCCTTCGGCGCTAGTCGCCAGCCCCTGGCCTATAGAGGCAGGCTTGGGGTAGTTTCGGCTTGAGCCTGGGTAGGGTAGGGTCGTGACAAAGTGGTATCAGAGGTGGTTCGTTCCTTATGATGTTGTGTGGATGTCTCTAAAAGAGGAATTGGTTGGGATTTAGGGAAACAATGTTAACATGTCTCGAGAGCGGCTCTCAGGCCAGGGAGTCCAGTGATGGTGCGACAGCTGACGTATCCATTCACCAGGACCCTGATAACCCGCTTGTCGACTCGGCATGCTGAGACACTTGCTGTAGGGAAATTTGTTTGTGCATCACATAGGATTGAGTCTTTGACTTTCCTTTTTGAGTCAGCTCCCCATCGTTGTTATTGGTATATACATATATGCTCATCTGACCATGGCACTCCTTGATAATATTCAGGATGTCTCCGCGAAGACATCTAGCTAGGATACTAGCTTTGGTTCGTGACGATGACCTAGTGAGCTATGAGGCTACAGTCCAGGACCCATCATGCGAGCTTTTTCTCCGAGTGGGCCGGTAGCAGCACCCCCTCTTGTTGAGCGACAAGTAGTTTCAGCAGAGCATGTTGAGCATGAGTGTAGATTGAGTGCACTCCGTGAGTTCCAGTGGCAGAGACCACTAAGGTTCAGTGGTGAGCCAGACCCTCAGGTAGCAGAGGCTTGGCTCAAGACAGTTGTTTTCCTTTTCAGGCTTGTGCAGACGCCGACAGATCAAAGAGTGCCTTTGGAATCCCCCCCTTTTTGTGGAGCAGCTTGGCGTTGGTGGAGTCTGGTGACTCAGTTTCTTGACGAGTCATCGCTTTTGTGGGGCGACTATCAGTTGTTGTTCTGTGAGGAGTTTTTTCCCTCCTGCTTGCACTCCTTTCGGATTTAGGAGCTCTTGCAGTTTCAGTAGGGATGGACGATGGTGGCCGAGTACGCAGCTAGTTTTGCAGACCGTGCACACTTTTACCCGGACTTGGTCCGTGACAACAACATCCGAGCGTGGAAGTTTGGGCAGGGTCTCCGCTGAGAGATTCGTGTTGTCATAGTACCCTTGGGGATTTCCACATATATCGGGGTTCTAGAGCAGGCGCTGGTGACAGAGAGCTTCCTGTCACATTCTAGAGTTGGTGGTGGCAGCAGGCACGTTGGAGCCGAGACGTCTGCCACTGCTAGCGGGCGTTGGCAAGCAGAACCTCGACGCAGGTGGCCTTTCCACTTCTGGTTTCAGAGACGTAGTCTTATACCACTGTGGAGGAAAAGTGCAGGACCTCAGCCGAGGGTGCCCTTCTGTGAGTGGGCTTCGGGCCGTGGTCGTACACCACAGTGGCACCGGAGGGCACCAGGACGGCTCAGGGAGTGGCGGTGCTATTCTTGTGATGGGAGAGATCACCTGGCATGGGAATGCCCAACTAGGCGTGCAGAGAACTTCAGGCAGGCAGCGGGTGAACCACCACGATGGAGGCAGCACCGTGATTGGATTAGTACCCATAGAGGTGGTGCTAGTGGAGGAGCTGGAGGAGCTGGTAGTGGGGGATAGCTTTATGAGGTCTTCCCATCACCACTAGCCAGTCTACGTCAGGCTCCGGGAGCTGACAGTTGGGACTACGGACAGTCGTGAGCTTTGGATGTCTACGACCCTGCAGACCATGAGGTGGAAAGAGGTACTCTCTACAGCTCTTCTACTTTTTTCAATAGAATTGTTAGACTCTGGGTGTGCAATGCTTTCCTCCCTGCTCCTTGCATGAGGTGTTACCGGGGTGGCGCGAGGCATCGGTGTAACCCTATGTTGGTATGATAAAAGGTGTGGGACCTTTTTCTTTAGTCGATGGTGTTGACTCTTTCGCTCTCTAAGCGTGTAAGAGAGTCTTGGTTGCGAGACATCGATGTTGAAACCTTGCGCGGCTAGATATCCTTGGGTGTTTCACCATATAGATATTCTGAAGGAGGGAATCACCGGGCCTTATCCCGGGAGCGGGCGGTGATTCCAGTTGTGGCATGCGACTTAGAGGTTTGGTCAGGGAGGTGATCTACCCCCGAGAGCCTTCGGGTCGTTTGAGACTGTGCAAATGGATGGTGAGGTTCCCTACCGCCTTGCCCTAACCCCAAAGGCTGGTTTGGGTGCATGACATCTCCCACATGACTCACCCGAGAAGAGGTGTGTGTTCTCCTATGCATGTCATCGGCGAGGGCAGACCTCGCGTGAAGAGATCAAACTTTGGTCTGTGTGCGGTGGCGTGGAGCTGTGCAAGAGTTCTTATGGGTACGAGAGAGCCAGGTGTGAGCTCAGTACCTTGAGTTGTTCCCTGGTTTTTCTATTCAGGGATGAAAATCTTGGAGGTAATGATGTAAGAACCAGGTTTTTGCTACGAAAGACTTTGGAATATTCTTGATGTTATTCCAGAGCAGTGACTTCAGATGGCGTGCTATTCCGAGCCCCGGAGTGGTCGGAATTGAATTTTCAGTGCGTTCACACTCGAAACGCCAAATAAATGGGATGACTCCTAAACGGTGCTTCAGATCAGAAATCTGAGTGTACGTATGGGTCCGGAATGGGGTGTTTACCCTAGGAACGACATAAATCATTTCGGTGTGGGACGTTTGGACCCCTCGCTCGCTTTCGAAACGTTAAACGGATAAATTAATTTATTTATTTATTGGTTTAATGGTGAAACTCTAGTATCTCTTAAACGGTCGCTCGGATTGGAAAACCGATGGGACCGTTGAGTTCGGAGCGTGCCGTTTACCCTAGGAGGGGAGTAACTTTTGTGGGCGCGAGGCGTTTGTGAAAAATGACCCTAGGGGTGTTTTCGTAATTTGGTGGCCTTAGGCGCTAAGTTTAATAACTTTTGAACGGAGTCTCGGATTAAAATTCCAAGACCTCCATTGTGCTTAGGAGGTGGTTTTTACCCTAGGGGAGGCTTAACCTCGACCCCGTCGAGAGTTTCGGATGCGGGCAAATTTTGAGGTTTTAAATTAATTAAGAATTTAATTAATTAATTTTCTTTAAATAAACCCTCACCCCCACTCCACCCCCCTTGGCGCAATTCTCTGGTGGAAGGGACACACCGAGGAAGCTCAATCCCCTCCTCCCATCTCCATCCTCTCCAAGGCGTAGCGGCCAGCGGATCGTCGCGAAGCTTCGGGCGAAGCCCCGTGAGGTAGGATCTTGCCCGTTTTTGTTTTCCCACACCCTTTCGCCCAACATTTTGGTTTTCTAAATGCTGATTTATATTTGAGCAAAGCCCATACCCTGGTAGTTCGTATTTTGAGCTTTCCGTCACATTTTACGGTTTCAAAATCCGAGTTTGGGGTTGTCTGCAATTGATCGCCGAAGTTGGGAAGTTTTTTAGTGTTTCCGGCAGTTTTTGGGCATTCCGGAAAGGTACCGCGGTGGTCCGGCATGCAGGTGCGGTGGCGCGGCTGGGATCCAGGCGGAGGCGGCCAGCTCGGGTGCAGGTGGTCGTTGGGCTCCATGGCAGCCACGGGTGTCCGGGCGAGCGAGGCGCGAGGGCTAGCAGGCGTGGCCGGCGGAGGCTCTGGCGGTCGAGCGTGGGGTCGCGGGGCTGTCGGAAGCAGACGTCAGCCGGGGGTGGCGACACAGAGGGAGATCGGTCGGCGCAGCCGAACGGTTGCTACGGGAGCCAAGGTCGCGTGGCGACCTCGGCAGGTGAGCTGGACCCGGCCAAATGGTCGGGTTGACTTGGAAAAAAGGGGGTCCCTCGGGACCCCGCGGAAGATTTAAAAAAAACAATATTAATAAAAATAAATAATTAATAAGTTATAATAATAATAATAATAATAATAATATTATTATTATAGAGATGGTTTAAAATTTAAAAAAAATCAGCCTGTGGGTCGGATTCGAGCGTCGTCAGCGGCAACACATTCCTTGGAACGAATAGAATATTTTGAGATGGTTTCAGGGATTTTTAATCCCCGAAATGAGGGTCTCAGTGGCGTGACACACCGTTAGGTGCTTGGGGTGTTTTCTTCGAGGAATCTTGTTTTTGACGGCCCGGACGCGTCCGACGTCCGTTTTTAGCGCCGTTAGTGGCGTTGGGACCCTGGCGCTTGGGTGAAGCTTTCCAGGGTGGTTTCGGGCGTTGATGTCGAAGTTGAGGCACGGACCCCACAGCCCGTCTTTCGAGCTGCGCGCAGCGTTTCACGCCTTTTTCATCGGACATCTGTTCGGGGCGTGCGAGCAGTATTTTTTGGTGTTTTTCGGAGGGCATTGCAATGGTGCAATTTGCCCGCTCTACTTTGGCACGATGGTGTGGGGCCCACGAGGGCCATTTGGGCGTTGACAGTGATTTTCCATCTTTATCACCAGGCGACCGTTTTGGACAAGTGAATAGTCCAACGTGTGTACTTTTTCTAGAGGATCGCAACGGTGTGATCCGTCCGTTGTGTTTCGGGACCGGGGTGCGGGTCCCACGTAGCACCGCTCGCGCGCGGTGCACCGGAATGCATCTTCTTCTCCGGATATCCGTTGCACTCAAGTGAGTAGTGATTTTGACGTGTTTTCCCGAGGGGATCACAATGGTGTGATGCGCCCGACTATTTTCGGGGCCGAGGCTCAGGATCACGGGACATCATTCGGGCGTGAGGCGGTGTTGGTGACTTTTCTGTCGGTTATCCGTTTGAGGCGAGTGAGTAGTCTATCTCGCGTGTTTTTTTGCGAGGATTACAATAGTGCGATCCGTTTGGTTGTGTGGAGAATTATACACGATCTTATTAAATGTGGAAATATGAAAGGTGACCTGGTGGCGGTTCCTCTACCGTGTCTGTAGCGGACCATTGGCGTGTGATCGCGTGCACTCCTGGGAGAGTGAGGTTGGTGTTTAAAGATACGTGGTTGACTGTGCCTCAGCCGATGAGGTGGCAAGTTGGCGAAGTTGGGTTTACACCCTTCGCGTTGACGTTGGGTGTCATGCGCATGATAGCCCTTGGGATGAAAATGAGGTATACTCTAGGAGTATATGGGAGTGTTTGGAGGTACATGTGCTTTGTACCAGAGACGTTTGTGTGCTTGGTTGGGGTTAATTTAGGGCCACACGTCGTGTGGGCCCCATGTATGTGTTGTGTTCTGCCATGTGTACTTTGACCCCTCGCGACGTAGAGGGTCCCTCTGTGCTCGTTTGTTTGACCAGCAGGGTTGAGTGGCCTCCCCCTGGTTTCGTTCTCGATGGATCGGTCGGTGGCGGTTCTAGTGACACCCAGTGATGGAGAAGGCGCTGAACCTCTTTTGGGTGAGTTGTTCTGGAGTTGGGTGGTTGCGCGATACCCACTCCGTGTTCGGTTGGCCAGTGATGTACCCTCCAGTGGAGATGGCCAGGGCAGTTCTGAGTTTTACCCTCCAGCAGGGCTGGGCATTGGGTTACTAATCAGATTCTAGGATCTACCCTCCAGCAGAGACTAGGCAGTGTGTCACCCGACACTCTTAGGGTCTACGCTACAGCAAATACTGGGCAGTGGGTCACCCGACACACTTAGGGTCTACCCTCCAACAGAGACTGGGCAGTGGGTCACCCGATGACCTCTTGGGGTCTACCCTCCAGCAGGGCTGGGCAGTGGGTCGCTCGTCATCTAGTTCCAGGTCTACCCTCCAGCAAGGTTGGGCAGTGGGTCGCCTGTCGACTTATTCCAGGTCTACCCTCCAGCGGGGCTGGACAGTAGGTTTCCTGATGATGTATTAAGGTCTACCCTCTAGCAGGGCTGGGCAGTGGGTTTCCTGATGATGTATTAAGGTATACCCTCCAGCAGGGCTGGGCAGTGGGTTGTCTGATGATGTATTAGGGTTTACCCTCCAGTAGGGCTGGGCAGTGGGTCACCCGATATCTAGTTATGAATTACCCTCCAGCAGGGCTGGGTAGTAGGACACCTGTTGGAATTCTAGGCTCAGTCCTTTCTACTAGGCTAGCCTGTGGCTTTCCTCCATGATTACCGGAGTGGGACCCTTGGTTATACGGGATAGTGTTGTGACGGCTTTGACTTCGAGAAAACCTCTCGACTGCGGGGCAGTGACGAGGCATGATTTGACTTAACCCGGAACTCTCAATTACGAGGGGCGCTTTCCCCCACCGAGATGCGTCCTTGTGACGCGACCTAAAACCGCGCGGGCGAGTCAGTGCCTCCCAAAGCAGATAGTGTCTAGGTGTGGTGGTTTGATCCCCTTGCCTTGTAGTTCCGGGCAGAGGTGCGGGATGCTGGGCATCGATGGAGTTTACTTCTGGGACTGTTGGCTACTCATTTCTCTTGGGCTGAGCTACGGGATGGAGATCCCCTTACGGTCTTGTTTAGGAATCTTGACAGAGCATATGAATATGTATATACCTTATTCCAGTACCCACTTCTTGGGTTTGGTTACTCTCCTTCCAGGTGAGGCGAAGACGTATGGGGTATGCCACGTGATTTATGTGTCTAGCTTCTCGTGGTTGGATGAGTATACTCTCCTGCTATAGGTAGCGAATACTCGACGGGAAGTTCATCTTCTCACCATTTCCAGCTCCTTGTGTCTGGACAAGTCTACCTCCTATCTCTTGTCGGGTTTAGCTGGAATCTCTACTGTACTCTTTACTGCACATTCTATTGTACTCCTTCACTTTTCCATGTTCGCTATACTGCTCAGCCTTCGGTACCTCCTTTGTTTCTCCCTCGAGCCTTCAGGGTATCCTACTGAGTATTTTTTATACTCACCCCTGCTTGGGATTTGCCCACACTTGGAGTTCCCTTGCAGACGACGGATAGGTTGGTCGTGACTTCAGTGGAGCTTAGGAGTTCAAGAGCATAGACCACGTGCAGTGGTCAGAGTCGGGTTCCAGGTGGGGGACCCTTCTAGCTGTTTTTCTTTTGTTTACCTGTTGTCGGGTTGTGGCACTTTTTTGATTGGGCGCGTGTTTTGCCCCTTTACTTTTAAGTGTACCTTCAGCTTTCTTTGAACTTGTAGTGGTCGATGCACTTTGTGGTTTATATTTAGCAGTTTCCCATTTTCTTTACTTGTCTTTTCATTTACTCTGCACTTTTTTAGTGAGTGTACTGCGTGTGTGCCTGTATAGGTACTTAGGAAAAGGCCTCCCCATGTTGTTGTGTCTTCGGCGCTTGTCGCCATCCCCTGGCCTATGGAGGTGGGCTTGGGGTAGTTGCGTCTTGAGCCCGGGTAGGGTCGGGTCGTGACATCAGTACTTGAGACATGAGGTGTCAGGTGGCACGTGGTGCCGGGTTACATGACATAGATTCCAGTGTTGGCCGAAGTAGGTGACACTTCTTAGTGGTTGTCGAGCACCATAGGAGTTTGTGTTTACTTGTGCACTGTACTGATTACTTCTTTTCTTGTAAGTGTATGACTGTTTAAACACATATATTTGTTATACACCATTGGGTGCTATCCTAATGGGATTTTTCTCACATCCTGCTCGGGCCCTTCAGGACGCGTGCAGACTTTATGGATTTATGTGAAGGAAAGAGGCCAGCTTCAGGAGCTGGGTTGCGTTAGTTATTTCATGGAGATAGTATGGACCTTGAGGTCATTCCTAGCTAGGTTTACTTTGTTTTTTTTACTTTTCTATATCAACATTCTTACTTGTTGTAGCTAATGTTGATTATCCATTGGCGCCCTTTTTATATTCAGTTGAGTATGACCTGCTTTTGATGAATATTTTACTATTCAGTACTAGTTACCGGTTATTAGCATGTTGTTGTGATATTTCTGCTGTTGTTGTTATATTTATTGCTTCCGCTATTTATCTACATTGGTTATGCTTCCACTCTGTATATCTGGTTCGAGTCTGCTGATTCTTTCTTTCCGCTTCATCTTTACTGTTATAGTTGAACTAGTTCCCTTATTATGATCCTTCGAGTGGGTATAGCCTCCCCACTATACCTAATAGATCCTCGCAACTAGTCGGAATAATTTGGCATTCATGGTAGGTGCGCATAAGGTAGTGACACCCGACCCGTTCGGCACTGTTCGGGTGGCTAGCCGGGTCTGGGTCATTACAAAGTGGTATCAGAGGAGTTCTTGACAAGGATTTAGTAGCAGTGTTTTTCTGGGTACTAATGAGATTGAGACTTCTCTTTTTATTTCAACTAGTTTTACTATTTGGGATATGGTAGACTAGAGATAGTTTGTTACAGGGACTAGGTTTCTAACTTGTGCTTGGGTGCCTGCAGCCCCACGTATGAGGGATGGACCAAGTTGCCAATGGGTGGGAATTTCTGTTTTCTTTTTGATTAGATTACAGTTTATATGATTTCCACCTCAGTGGATCAATTGATGTGTGATGTTATTGATTGTGATATCTGACCCTTGACCCGGTGTGGTAAGGGAGAAGTGGACCTTGGCTCGGTATGTCAAGGCTATTTTTCTTGGCTTTTGATAGGCACATTTTAGGGTATTTCAATTTCATAATTGCACGTATGGTTTGTGAAGTGATAATGCCATGTGAATGAAATATCAATTGCCATGATTTATATGTTTTGAAATGTAATTTGGTGAAATTCCTGATAGAATTTCTTGTATGTTGAAATGTTTATTCCATGGTTTATTTTTGTAGAATTGAATGTGGAGGAATATTTGGGTCTGACTCTTATGAGAGCAGGTAGGTACTATGGCTGAGGCAGTGTAACTATCAGGATTGGGAGACTTGGTCATCGGTTTGAGGCAACATGGGTTGTCAGGACGGTCATGGCCCAAGGTACTTTTGATACTTGGCTCTGTTAAGGGCGGGTAAGGAGGCCATGAGGCCGGGATGTCGTGGGGCATGGGTTGTGGTGAGGGGGAGTAAGGGTAGTTGTTATGCGCTGCCTTTTACTGATTTCCTTATCTTCTTAGAATATATTATTATATATATATATATATATGAGTTGTCAGACCATTTATGGTATTCAGCGGGTTACTCCTTCATGACTCGATGGGGTGTCAGGCAGGAGATGATACAGTGTCGTAGGATCAGGGTCAGAATTCGGTACAGTCAGAGCACGAGTCGCAGGTACAGGCTCAGGGACAGGATCAGGTTCAGGATCTAGTGCAGGCAGGATAGCAACCGGGATTGGCATCGTTCAGGTTGTGGCTTGACGAGAAGCTCCGAGATAGCCTGGTACGTGTCATGCAGGGGATTGATAGAGACACGTAGGGTACAGATCCTTCTATGGCGTATCTAACGTGGGATTTCCAGTCGCAGCACCCACCGCTTTTTCAGGGAGAGGGTGGTCCACAGGCGGCTAAGAACTGGATAGAGAGTGTGCAAATGATTTTTGAGCAGCAAGAGATGCCTCCAGGGTGGAGGTTCAAGCTGGAGACGTACATGCCGAGAGGAATAGAGAAGATTTGGTGGGATGTATAGGTACAGGATCATAGGCACAGGGGACTAGCATGGAAGGACTTCGATGTAACGTCCCGGATCCAGGTGCCACGCAACGGGTGCCTCGAACCCAGTTCGCCACGTGACCTCAAGCGCATTTCCTTAAATACCAGAGGCTTCCCACTAGCAGCAAGGGCCCAGGTCTGATAGAGGGGAAACTATGCCCTCAATTGTCAAAGTGTAGCGCAGCGAAATATAATATAAACATACAACAACAACGAAAGAAGCAACATTATATATAACTGAAATGGATAACTGATAACAAAAAGAGAAACCAGAAGTCATATCTATATGAAGATGCATCATGTCACTATTCTATAAAACAGCCAGAACATGTTACACAATCAATACAATACAACTGAAGTATAGGTACGGAAAAGAAAAACAGAATAGTCAGCAGCATCACGAGCCAATGCTCGGTCCCATGCTCTCCTACACCACAGCAGCAATCAAGTACCTATATAGGGACTCTTTCCCCTATCCACACCTGCAGAAATGTAATCCGTTTTGGCCGAAAAAGCATGACCCAAACATGGTGTGAGAAATAAATTCCCAGTAGGTACCCACTCAAGGTTCGTGCTAAACTGTGTGAAAGCATAAAACAACAGTGTACAGTAATGAAATGAAATAAAGTAAGCAGTACTGAAAGTAACTAACTTAACCAGTTATATTGCCATTTTAATATCCATTTAATCATTTAATTTAAAATATTACCACAGTGAATATTCTAAGTAAATAGCCAATGTCCTCAGACACGTAAACTCCTACCCTAGGGTAAAGAGAAATCCAAACACAAGAATCTGCCCATAGGCATACGGATATTGCCCACAGGCGTAAGAAGTGTCACCCACAGGCACAGAAGAAGTTTCCCACAGGCTAAGTAGTACAATGCCCACAGGCTAATCACAACACTTCCCTTAGGCTAAACAGGTAACCGGTCCAAGCCCAACATGTAAATAGTAATATACAAGCAATTCCTCTCAATTAAATTCTACAATCATCACTTTAAAGGAAGAATATAATCAAGTCATACCCTCGGGTATCCTGGCCAAACGGCTAAATAAAGGAACGCACCCCCGGGGTGGTCCTGGATCCAAGCAGCAATCCCAAGCAGCAGTTTTACAACTTTGTTTAATCACATATACAATTCTAGGTATCAAAATAGCCATGGCCTTAGCCACACAACACCCAAAATATGGGTTCGTAGATCAAAAACACACAAAACACACAACAGTTGGAAAATAAACACCAAGACACCTACCTTTAACACCAGTGAACGATACACACGAAAGTCGATTCCAGAAACGCCCAAAGACATCGTAGATCTAAGGTAAAATAATTCTCTCATAAATGAAAATAACTTCCATTAGAGGAAGAATTGGCAAGAACGATTAAAGAAGAGTGGAGGGCTTACCCGTGCGGTTCCAATGAGATCGTCCGAGGTGGAAACGGATTCCTAATGTGTTCTCAGTGGATCCTCGAAGATTCGGTCTTCCTCCCCCGATCCCTCTTCCCGTTCTAAGCCTTCTCTATAAACAGGGGAGGCTACTTCCCATTTTATGAGAAAAAAACAAAGCACACGGCGTGTAATTCCGAGTACACAGCGTGTACATCCCATTTTTAACTGTTCCTCTGGCGGCTTCCCGCCAGCGTGGCACTATTCATCTACTGACATGACTACACGGCGTGTCTTCTTGAGTACCTGGCATGTTCTGTCGCACAGCTGGCCACCACCTTACTATTTGCCTACCGACTGACTACATGGCGTGTAAGGGACCATTACACGACGTGTAGTCAGTTCCTACACCCTTCATTGCCGACATGGCCACATGCCCTGTGTACTCATCCCACACGGCCAAAAGTACATAGTGTGTGGAAAAGTACACAGCGTGTACTTCCAAAATTTTGTATATTTCCCCTTTTTCCATATTTTCTCAAAAAAACTTAAGGAAAAGACAAAGGAAGAAACTCATACCTCAAAAGTAAGAATTATGTTCTTACAAACTTTCCCCCTTAAAGCAATTCGTCCCCAAATTGACCTTCCAAGGGTGGAAAAGATAAATCCATGAACAACTTCGGCCACTAAGCATGTACATCAGTTTCCCGCTCCCAGGTTTCGTCCTGCACTTGGCCATGCTGCCATAGTAGTCGTACGAGAGGAACTGATCGGCCTCAGAGAACCTTTGTGCTCCAATCAACGATACAAATAGGATGCTCCTAAAAGGACGCATCTGCCTCGAGCTCAATCTCCTAGGGTTGAAAGACGTGATACGGGTCTGAATGATAGTGGCGCAACTGAGATACATAGAAGATGTCATGCATGGCTCGGTACCTCCGAGGTAACTGCAACTGATAGGAAACCGGCCTGACTCTCTCCAGAATATCAAATGGCCCCACATACCTCATTGAAAGTTTACCATGTCTCCTAATCCATCTATGTCCCAGCCTCAGCGAAACACACAAGAAAAACTGATCCCCAACCACGAACTCCAAAGGTCATCTGCGGCGATTAGCATAAGACTTCTTACGAGACTGTGTGGTATCCATCTGCTTCTGAATCAACTAGACCTACTCAAAAGTCTCCTGCACGATACGTGGTCCCAGTAAAGTTGCCTCACCTGCCTCTAACCAGCACAAAGGTGATCGGTACGGCCTACCATATAAAACCTCGTATGGTTCCATATCAGTAGTTTCCTGAAAACTATTGTTATACGCAAACTAGACTAGGGGTATATGCTTCCCACAAGATCCCCCAAAGTCTAGGACGCATGAAAGAAGCATGTCCTCATGCACCTGTATCGTACGCTCTGACTAGCCATTAGTCTGAGGGTGGTAATCCATGCTCAGAAGCACATGTGTGCCCATTTCCCTCTGAACACTCTGCCATAAACAAGACGTAAAACGGGCATCCCTATCTAAAAAGATAGAACGAGGGACACCATGAAGACATATGATCTCTCGGATATACAGCCTTCTGAGCTCGTCAACACCGAAAGTCTCCTTGATCGGAAAAAAGTGAGCTACCTTTGTGATTCTGTTCACAACAACCCACATGGCATCATTACCTTGAGGTGACCTCGGAAAACCGGTCATGAAATCCATAGCGACATCATCCCATTTCCACTCCGGAATGGGTAACTCTTGTAATAGTCTGGTGGGCCTCTGATGTTCTGCCCTCACCTGCTGATAGGTGGAACACCTTGTAACAAAACCAGATACATCTCTCTTCATACCCGGCCACCAGTACTGACGTCTGAAGCCTCTGTACATCTTGGTAAACCCAGGATGAACTGCCCATGCTGAAGCATGAAACTCCCACATCATCTCATCACATATATCCCCTGGAACCCACACTCGTCCATGGAAACAAAATACCTCATCATCGCCTATCGTCCAACCAAGAAGAGGGTCCTCACTTTCCACTGACTCCCGTAGAACTAGGCCTTCTGAATCAGATAGTTGTCTCATCCTCAATCTATCCAGGAGGGTAGAAGTCACGACTAAAGATGAAAGATAAATTTTCTCCTAACTGTCGTGCACCTCCAAATGCATCTCAGAGAACAAAGTCATAAGTTGACACTCACCACTTCCTTCCTGCACTGCCTGTATCTAAGTCTTCCTGCTCAGTGCATCAGCTACTGCATTACCTTTTCCAGGTGTGTAGGCAAGCTCAAAATCAAAGGAATGAAGGTACTCGACCCACCTTCACTGCCTCATATTCAAGTCACGCTGAGTAAAGATATACTTGAGACTTTTGTGGTCGGTGAAAACCACAAAACGTTCTCCCAATAGATAATGCCTCCAACAGCGGAATGCATTAACTACTGTAGCCAACTCGAGATATGTGTTGGGTAATTCCTCTCATGTGGCCTCAACTGCTATGACCCATAGGTAACAACTCGATCGCCCTGCATCAACACTACTCCCAACCCAATAGCTGATGCATCATAGTAAATTGTATAGCTCTTCCCCTGCTCTGGGAGTATCAGGATCGGTGCTGATGTCAACCTTCCCTTCAGGTCCTGAAAGGTTGTTTCGCAAGTTTTTTTATAAACGAACTTCACACCCTTCTTAGTCAAACCCATCAACGACACTGCTAATCGGGAGAAGTCGTGTATGAAGCATCTGTAGTAACCATCCAGCCCCAAGAAACTCCACATCTCAAACACGTTCTTAGTCCACTCCCAGGAAACTACTTCTCTCACCTTCTCTGGGTCTACTGCAACTCCTGCCTCTAAGATGATATGACCCAAGAAGTGAATCTGATCTATCTAGAAGTAGCACTTTGAGAGCTTAGCATATAGCTGATGCTCTCTCAGTGTACTCAATACGATCTCAAGATGGGTGGCATGGTCGTGTCGAGTGTGAGAGTACACCAAGATTTCATCCACTAATACTACCACGAAAGATTCCAGATAAGGATGGATCACACGATTAATCAGATCCATGAAAACTGCTGGCGCGTTCGTGATTTTGAATGGAATAACCAAGTACTCGTACAGACCATATCGTCTCCGAAAAGATGTAAGCAGAATATCCGATGGTCTCACACGTAGATGATGATATCCCGACCTCAATTCAATCTTCTAGAACACTCATGCTCCAAGAAGTTGATAAAAATATCATCAATCCTCGACAAGGGATATCGGTTCTTAATCGTCAACTGGTTCAGCTTCCAATAATTCACATAGAGTCTGAGGGTACCGTCCGCCTTCTTCATAGAGAGAACCGGTGAACCCCATACAAAAGTACTGGGTTGGATGAAACCCTTTTCTTGTAACTCCTCTAACTGCCTCTTGAGCTCCTACAGCTTAGGCATAACCATCCTATAAGGAGGAATGGACAATGGTGCTTCCCCTAGCACAAGCTCAAGAGAGAAATCCACCTCTCACTCCATAGGTAGACCCGAAAAGTCGTCCGGAAAGACATCCCTGAAACGATCAATCACTGGAGGGAAATCCTTCTGACAAGTTCCCTATTCATCCAGATATAAACTCACAATCTGGGTTGTGACTCCACCTTTCCCACGGTGCTCTGGTCCAGCTCGACTCGCCTGAACATCCCATTCACCCTTTTATAGAAACTCTCCAACCTCTGGTGACGTGAAACTCACCCTGCAATGATAGCAATCTAAAAAGGCTCGAAAGGGAACCAACCAGTCCATCCCAAGAATGAAATCATAAGTTATCATCTCTAAGACATAGAGGTCCCAAAGGAAGTGACACCCACCAACCTCGAGGGGGTACTCCTTGTACTGACACACACATGTCGTTCTAGTCACCAACGGAGTGTCTAGCATCATAATACCAGTAGAAGTAGAAACACAGAGCCCAAGTCTCTCCACAACGGTTACAGATATTAAACTATGTGTAGAACCCATATCGAAAAGTACTGAAGAAACGACAGAATATCACGACCCGACCCTACCCGGCCTCGAGCCGCAACTACCCCAAGCCTGCCTCCATAGGCCAGGGGCTAGCGACCAGTGCTGAAGGCACAACAACTCGGGGAGGCCTTTGCATGAGTACTTGTACACACACACAGCACACTCAATGCAAAATTGCAGAGTAAAAGAGAAAATACAAGTAAATTAAAGGGAAAATTCTTTATATAAACCGCAAAAGTGCATCAACCTCTAAGAAGTACAAAGTAAAAGATGAAGGTAAACTGAAAAGAAAATGGGAAAAACATGCACCCAACCAGAAAAGTGCCACAACCCAGAAACAGGTAAACAAAAGAAAGACAAATGGAAGGGTCCCCCACCTAGAACCCATATACGACCACCACACGCAGTCCAAGCTCCTGAACTCCTAAGCTCCACTGAAGTCACGACCAACCTGTCTGTCATCTGCAAGGGCACACCAAGTGCGGGCAAAGCCCAAGCAGGGGTGAGTATAAAAATACTCAGTAGGATACCCCGAAGGCTTGAGGGAGAAACAAAGGATGTACCGAAGGGTGAGAATTATATTGAATAGGGTAAAGTAATGGAGTACAACCGAGAGTGCAGTAGAGTAACAGTAAAGAGTCCAACTCAACCCAACAAGAGAAAGGAGATAGACTCGTCCAGACACAAGGAGCAAGAAACGGTGAGAAGATGAACTTATTGTTGAGTCTTCACTACCTGTAGCAGGAGAGTAGATTCCTCCAACCATGAGAAGATAGACACGGAAAGCACGTGGCATACCCCGTGTGTCTTCGCCTCTCCTGGTAGGAGAGTAACCAAAACCCAAGAAATGTGTACCGGAAACAAGGTTTATACATATCTGTATGCTCAATAAGAAACCCAAACAAGATCGTAAGGGGATCTCTGTCCCATAGCTCATCCCAAGAAAGTGAGTTGCCAACAATCCCAGAAGTAAGCACCATTGATGCCTAGCATCCTACATGTCTACCTTGAACTGCATGTCAAGGGGCTCAAACCACCGCACCTTGACACTATCTGCTTTGGGCGGCACTGACTATCCCTCACGGTTTTAGGTCGCGTCGTAAGGACGCGTCTTGGTGGGGAAACTTCCCCTCGAACTTGAGAGTTCTGGGTGAATTCAAACCACACCTCATCACTATCACATAGTCGAGAGGTCTTCTCAAAGTCAAAGCTGTCACATCACTGACCCGTACAAGCGAGGGTCCCACTCCGGTAGTCACGAAGTAAAGCCACAGACTAGCCTAGTAGAAAGGTCTGAGTCTAAAATACCAATGAGTGACCCACTACCCAGCCCTACTGGAGGGTAATTCATAATAAGATATTGGGTGACCCACTGCCTAGCCCTGCTGGAGGGTAAACCCTAATACATCATCAGGCGACCCACTTCCCAGCCCTGCTGGAGGGTAGACCTGGAAGAAGTCGACAGGTGACCCACTGCCCAGCCCTACTGGAGGGTAGACCTAGAACAAGATGATAGGCGACCCACTGCCCAGCCCTGTTGTAGGGTAGACCTGGAATAAGATGCCAAGCGACCCACTGCCCAGCCCTACTGGAGGGTAGACCCTCGAGATTCATTGTGTGACCCATTGCCCACCCTCTGCTGGAGGGTAAACCCTGAGAAGTAAATGAGAAACCCACTGCCCAGCCTCACTGGAGGGTAAACCCAAAGAAGCTGATGAGAAACCCAATGCCCAGCCCCGCTGGAGGGTAAACCCAGATCTGCTCTGACCATTTCTACTGGATGGTATAACACTGGCCAACAGAACTCGGAGTGGGTATCGTGCAACCACCCAAATCCAGAACAAAACTAGGGGAAACCACTCAACCCTGCTGGTCTAAACCAACAAGAACAGAGCCAGAGGAAAACTCAACCCTGCTGGTCAACAGATGAGAACCGAGGAACAATCTATGTCACAAGAGGTCAAAAGTACGTAAAGCAGAACACAACACACACATGGGGCCCACACGACGTGTGGCCCCAAGTCAACCCCAACCGAACGCACAAACGTTCTTAGGTACAAACAACCACATGTACCTCCAAGTGTTCCCATATAATCCCAGAGTATACCACGTTTCATCCCAAGGGCTATCGTTCACATGGAACCCAGCGCCAACGCAAAGGTGTAAACGTAACAACTCCAACTTTCCACCTCAACGGTTGAGGCACGACCAACCACATCTCTTTAAACACCAACATCACTCTCCCAGGAGTGAACGCGATCACATTCCAAGGGTCCTCTACAAACACGGTAGAAGAACCACCACGGGCACCTTCACATTTCCACATTTAATATGATCGCGTAAGAGGCTCTGCCCGCCTAAACAGATTACACCCTTGTAATCCTCGTGGAAAAAAAATGTGAGATAGACTACCTACTCGCCTCTAACAGATATCCGACGGAAAATTCTCCAACACCGCCTTACGCCCGATAGACCTCCCGTGATCCCGATCCTCGGCCCCAAAAATAGTCGGGTGCATCGCACCATTGCGATCCTCTCGGGAAAACACATCAAAAGGTATCCTCACTTGATTGGAACAGAAATTTGGAGAAAAATATTCATTCTGGTGCACTGCACACGAGCGGTGCTACGTGGGACCCTCATCCCGGTCCTAAAACACAATGAATAGATTGTGCCGTTGCGATCCTCTCGAAAAAGTACACAAGTTTGACTAATCATTTGTCTGAAATGGACACCCGGTGATAAAACTAGAGAAATCACCGTCAACGCCCAAACGACCCTCGTGGGGCCCATTCCATCATGCATAATTAAAGCAGACGGATTGCACCATTTTAATTTCCTCGGAAAAACACCTAGAATTGACTACTCTCACGCCCCGAACGTACGCCCGATGAAAAGGTTATAAAGCGCTGCTCGCAGCTCAATAGACGGGCCGTGGGGCCCATACCTCAACTCTGGATTCAATGCCCGAAACCACCCTGGAAAGATTCTCCCCGGTGCCAGAGTCCCAACGCCACTAACGGCGCTCAAAATGGATGTCAGATGCGTCTGCGCCGTCCAAAACAAGATTCCCTGGAAAAACGTCAAATCACTTAAAGACGTGTCACGCCTCCGAGGCCCCTCGTTTCAAGAATTAAAAATTCCTCAAAACATCTCAAAAAGTACTCCTTGACGCGAGGTCCAAATTTCTGCTGACGGCACGCAAAACGGACGCTCGTAGCTCAATATACGGGCGTCCGAAGTTGGAGGGGAAAAACCCCTTAGGCCGGACCGGCCCGGTCCGGCCGGTCCGCCCTGCTTGGGCGAGCCCCCACTGGCCGGCCCACTAAGCCTGCGGCCCTGCCGCTTCACGGCCCGGTCTGCCCAGCCGGCCCGAGGCCCAGCCACAGGTCTGGTCCCCTCCGTCGTGGCCCGCTGGCCGCAGCACGCTACCGCCGACCGGCCGACATGGCCAGTCCTTCCACGCGGAGACCCACCTATGGCGGGTCTTGGTCTCCCACCGGGGTCGCGCACCACGACCCCACCTTGCCCGCACCGGCGAGGCGCCACCCAGCTGGACGGATGGATGGCCTCCTCCGCCACCACCAGATGAACCCACCGCCATCGCTGGATGAACCTGCCGCCGTCACCGCCTCGAACCGGAGCCGCACCGCCCTAGGACCTCGCCGGACCGCCCTGGGTCGCCGGAAACACACAAAACCCCCAAAAACTCGCTGATTTCGGCGGATGGATGAGATCACCTCGGACGTCGGATTTTCAATCCGAAATAGGCGTCGGGAATCTTATGAAATATGTTATTCTTACATGGGATTTGATCGAAGATCGGGCAGCAATTCAGCACTAAAAATTGGGTTCAAAGTTTGCAGGAATTTAAAAACTGAAACAAAAATCCCCTACCTCGTGGGCATAGCCCGACACTTCGTCGTCGACCCATCGGAGTGGCCACAACTCACCGGAGCTGCCTCGCCAGAGTGGAGGAGGAGAGGGAGGTGGCTGCCGCCTGTCGCTGCCCAGGTAAAGAAGAAGAAGAAGAGGAAGAAGTGGGAGGGGTGTGTTTAAGTAGAAAACACTTAAACCCCCTGCCCGGCACGCCCCCGACTCTGCTCCTGATGTAGAAAAAAAAGAGGGCGCTCCTGGGGTAAACACGATGCTCCGAGCACAATGGTGGTATCATAATTTTAATCTAAGGCACCATTCAAAAGTTATAAAATTTAACGACCGAGGCCGCTAAATTATGAAAACGCCCTTGGCGGTGTTTTTCACAGAAGGCCCGCCCCCATGAAAGTTACACCCCTCCTAGGGTAAATTGCACGTTACAAACTCAACGGTGCCCTCAGTTTCCCCATCTGAGCCACCATTTAATAGATATTGAGTTTAACCATTAAACGGATAAATTAATTATTTAATTTATCCATTTCACATTCTGAAAGTGAGCGAGGGGTCCAAACGTCCCGCGCCGACAATTTTTATGTCATTTATAGGGTAAACACCCCATTCCAGATCCATCCGTGCACTCAGATCTCTGATCTGAATCACCGTTTAGGATTTATCCCATTTATTTGTCATGCACAGTGTGAACGCACTGAAAATTTAATTCCGGCCACACTGGGGCTCAGAATCGCACGCCGTCTGAAGGCGCTACTCTGGAATAACATTAAGAATATTCCAAAGTCCTTTATAGCCAAAAACGGGTTCTTACATCATTCCCTAATTCAATATTTTCATCCCCCAAAAGAAAAACCAGGGAGTAACTCAGGGTACTAAGCCCGCACCTAGCTCTTTCGTAACCAAAAGAACTTTTGCACAGTCCCTCATCACCGCACACAGACCAAAGGATTTGATCTGTTCACGCGAGGTCTTATCTCGCCAATTACATGCATAGAGGCATTCACACATCTTCTCAGGCAAGTCACACGGGAACGTCGTGCACCCGCTCTAGAATTCAGGGTTAGGGCAAGGCAGTAGGTAACCTCTTCATCCCTTTGCACGGTCTCAAACGGCCCGAAGGCTCTCGGGGGTCGCTCACCTCCCCGACCGAACCCCTACGTCGCACGGTGTGACTGAAATCACCTCTTGAACCTGGGATAAGCCTGGTGATTCCCTTATTCATAATATCCATATGGTGAAACACCCAAGGATATCTGGTCATGAAAGGTTTCAGAGTCTATGTCTCATAACCAAGACTCTCTTACACCCTCAGAAAGTGATGGAGTTGACACCATCGACTGAAGAGAAAGGTTCCATGCCTTTTACTCTACTAACGCAGGGCCACACCGATGCCTATGTGTCACCCAGGTAACACTTCAATAAAGGAGCTGGGAGAAAATAATTTCACACGCAGAGTCTAAAAATTCTACTAAAAAAAGTAGAAGAGTTGTACAACGTACCTCTTATCACCTCATGCTCTGTAGGATCGTAGACATCCAAAGCTCGTGACTGTCCGCAGTCCCAACTATCTGCTCCTGGAGCCTAACATGGACTGCCTAGTGGTGATGAGAAGATCTTGTAAGGTCATCCTCCACTTCCAGCTCCTCCCGCTCCTCTGCTAGCACCACCTCTATGGGTACTATTTCGATCATGGCGCTGCCTCTGTCGTGGTGGTGCACCTACTACCTGCTCGAAGCTCTCCGCATGCCTGGTCGGGAAGTCCCATTCCAGGTGACCTCGCCCATCGCAAGCATAACACCGACTCTCTTCGGGTTGCACTGGTGTCCTTAGGCGCCACTATGGTGTACGACCACACCCCTGAGTCCGATTGTCAAAGAGCCACCTGCATCGAGGTGCTGCTTGCTGACGCCTGCTAACTGCGGCAGACGTCTCGACTCCAATGTGCCTGCGGCCACCACCAACTCTATAATGTGATAGGAATATCTCTGTCACCAACTCCTTCTCTAGCACCCCGGCATATGTGGAAATTCCCAGGGGTACTATGAAGGCAAAAATCTCTCAGCGGAGACCCTTCTCAAACATCTGTGCTCGGATGTTGTCGTCATGGACCTAGTCCATGTAAAAGCATGCACAGTCTGTGAAACTAGCCATGTACTCAGCCACCATCATCCCTCCCTGATGAAAATGCAGGATCTCCTGAATCCGAATGGAGTGAAAGAAGGAGGGGAAAACTCCTCAGGAAACAACAACTGAAAGTCACCCCACGAAAGAGACGAATCGTCAAGAAATTGAGTCACTAGACTCTACCAATGCCAAGATGCTCTGTGGAAAAGGTTGGCAGCCAAAGCCACTCTCTAATATGTCGGTGTCTGGACAAGCCTGAAAAGGAGAACCACTATCTCTAGCCAAACCTCTGCTGCCTGAGGATCTGGCTCACCACTGAACCTCAGCGGTCTCTACCGCTGGAACTCACAGAGCGCGCTCAACCTGCGCTCAAACTCAGTCTGCTCTGCTGAAGTTGTCTACTACTCAACAGGTGGGGGTGATGCTACCGGCCCACTCGATGAAAGGGCTCACATGATGGGTCCTAGACTGTGGCCTCGTAGCTCATAGGGTTGTTGTCACGAACCAAAGTTGGCATCCTGGCTGGTTGTCTTCACGGAGACATCCTGAATATTATCAAAGAGTGATGCGGTCAGATGAGCATATATGTATATCACAACAACAACAATGATGGAGAGATGACTCAATAAGGACAGTCAAAGTCTCAATCCTATGTGATGCACAAAACAATTTTCCCTAAAATGAGTGTCTCAGCATGACGAGTCGGCAAGCGGGTTATCAGGGTCCTGGTGAATGGATACGTCGGCCGCCACACCATCACTGGACTCCCTGGCGTGAGAGCCGCTCTCGAGACATGTTAACACTATTTCCCTAAATCCCAACCAATTCTTTTTTAGGGACGTCCGAACAGCGTCCCAAGGAATGAACCACCTTTGATACCACTTTGTCATGACCCGACCCTACCCAGCCTCGAGCCGCAACTACCCCAAGCCTGCCTCCATGGGCCAGGGGCTGGCGACCAGCGCCGAAGGCACAACAACTCAGGGAGGCCTTTTCCTGAGTACCTATACACACACACACAAGCAGCACACTCAATGCAAAAGTGCAGAGTAAAACAGTAAAGACAAGTAAAGTAAAGGGAAACTGTTGTATATAAACCACAAAAGTGCATTGACCTCTAAGAAGTACAAAGTAAAAGCTAAAGGTAAACTGAATAGAAAAGGGGAAGAACACGCGCCTCAACACAGCAACAGGTAAACAAAAGAAAGACAGCTGGAAGGGTCCCCCACCTGGAACCCATCTATGACCACCGCACGCAGTCCAAGCTCCCAAACTCCTAAGGTCCACTGAATTCACGACCAACCTATCTGTCTTCTGCAAGGGAACACCAAGTGTGGGCAAAGCCCAAGCAGGGGTGAGTATAAAAATACTCAGTAGGATACCCCAAAGGCTCGAGGGAGCAAAAAATGAGGTACTGAAGGGTGAGCAGTAGATCGAACAGGGAAAAGTAAAGGAGTACAACCGAGAGTGCAGTAGAGTAATAGTAAAGAGTCCAGCTCAACCCAACAAGAGAAAGGAGATAGACTCGTCCAGAAACAAGGAGCTGGAAACGGTGAGAAGATGAAGTTATTGTTGAGTCTTCACTACCTATAGCATAAGAGTAGACTCGTCCAACCACGAGAAGCTAGACATGGAAATAACGTGGCATACCCCGTGCGTCCTTACCTCTCCTGGAAGGAGAGTAACCAAAACCAAAGAAATGCATACCAGAAACAAGGTATATACATATTTGTATGCAAATCAAGAAACCCAAACAAGATCGTAAGGGGATCTATGTCCCGTAGCTCAACCCAAGAAAGTGAGTTTTCAACAGTCCCAGAAGTAAGTACCATCGATTCCCAGCATCCCAAACGTCTACCTTGAACTGCACGTCAAGGGGATTAAATCACCGCACCTTGACACTATCCGCTTTGGGCGGCACTGACTCGCCCTCAAGGTTTTAGGTCACGTCGCAAGGACGCATCTCGGTGGGGAAAGTGCCCCTCGAACTTGAGAGTTCCTGGTGAAGTCAAACCACACCTCGTCACTGTCACACAGTCGAGAGGTCTTCTCAAAGTCAAAGCTTTCACATCACTAACCCGTAAAAACGAGGGTCCCGCTCCGGTAGTCACAGATTAAAGCCACAGACTAGCCTAGTAGAAAGGTCTATGTCTAAAATTCCAATGGGTGACCCACTACCTAGCCCTGCTGGAGGGTAATTCATAATAAGATATCGGGTGACCCACTGCCCAGCCCTGCTGGTGGGTAAAACCTAATACATCATCAGGCGACCCACAAACCAGCCCTACTGGAGGGTAGGCCTGTAATAATTCAACAGGCGACCCACTGCCCAGCCATGCTGGAGGGTAGACCTGGAACTAAATGACAGGTGACCCACTTCCCAGCCCTGATGGAGGGTAGACCTGGAACAAGATAACAGGTGACCCACTACCCAGCCCTGCTAGAGGGTAGACCCTCAAGATTCGTTGGGTGACCCACTGCCCAGTCTCTGCTGGAGGGTAAACCCTGAGAAGTAAATAAGGAACCCACTACCCAGCCTCGCTGGAGGTTAAACCCAAAGAAGTCGATGAGCAACCCACTACCCAGTCCCACTGGAGGGTAAACCTAGATATGCTCTAGCCATTTCTACTGGATGGTAAAACACAAGCCAACAGAACTCGGAGTGGGTATCACGCAACCACCCAACTCCAGAACAAAACTGGGGGAAACCACTCAACCTTGCTGGTCTGAACCAAACGAGAACAGATCCAGGAGAAAACTCAACCCTGCTGGTCAATAGATGAGAATCGAGGAACCCACTACATCGCGAGAGGTCAAAAGTACGTAAAGCAGAACACAACATGCACATGGGTCCCACACGATGTGTGGCTGCAAGTCAACCCCAACCGAATGCACAAACTTTCTCAGGTACAAACAACCACATGTCCCTCCAAGAATTCCCATATACTTCCAGAGTATACCATGTTCCAGCCCAAGGGCTATCGTGCACATGGAACCCAATGCCAACGTGAAGGGGTAAACGTAACAACTCCAACATGCCACCTCAACGGCTGAGGCAAGGCCAACCACATCTCTTTAAACACCAAAATCACTCTCCCAGGAGTGAACGCGATCACATGCCAAGGGTCTGCTACAATCACGGTAGAAGAACCGCCACATGCACCTTCACATTTCAATATTTAATAAGATCGCGTAAGAGGCTTCACTTGCCTGAACAGATTACACCATTGTAATCCTCGTGAAAAAAAACGTGAGATAGACTACCTACTCGACTCCAATAGATATCTGATGGAAAAGTCGCCAACACTGCCTTACGCCCGAACGACGTCCCGTGATCCCGAGACTCGTCCCTGAAAATAGTCAGGCGCATCACTCCATTGTGATCCCCTTGGGAAAACATGTCAAAAGGTCTGCTCACTTGAGTGGAACGGATATCCGGATAAAAATATGCATTCTGGCGCACCGCACATGGTCGGTACTATGTGGGACCTGCTTCCCAGTCCCGAAACACAATGAACGGATCACGGTGTTGCGATCCTCTCGAAAAAGTACACAAGTTTGACTAATCATTTGTCTGAAACGGACACCCTGTGATAAAACTGGAGAAATCATCGTCAACGCCCAAACGACCCTCGTAGGGTCGGCACAATCGTGTAGAATTAAAGAGGGCAGATTGCGCCATTGCAATTCCCTCATAAAAACACCCAGAATTGACTACTCTCACACCCTGAATGGACTCCCGATGAAAAAGTTATAAACCGCTCCTCCCAGCTCAATAGACGGGCCATGGGGCCCACGCTTCAACTCCAGATTCAATGCCCAAAACCAAACTGGAAAGCATTTCCCCGGATCCAGGGTCCCAACGCCGCTGACAGCGCTCAAAACGAACGTCAGACGCGTCTGCGCCATCCAAAACAAGATCCCCCAGAAAAACGTCAATTCACTTAAAGACGAGTTGCGCCTTCGAGGCCCCTCGTTTCGGGAAGTAAAAAATTGCTGAAACCATCTCAAAAATTCCTCCTTGATGCGAGGTCCGCGATGCCACTGATGGCATGCAAAACAGACGCCCGTAGCTCAAGATACGAGCGTCCGAAGTTGGAGGGGAAAACCCCTTGGGCCGGACCTGCCCGGTCCGGCCGGTCTGCCCTGCTTGGGCCGGCCCACGCCAGCCGGCCCGCTGATCCCACGACCTAGCCGCTTTGCGGACCGGTCCACACAGTTGGCCCGCAGCCCATCCACAGGTCCGGTCTACTTCATCGCAGCCTGCTGGCCGCAGCACGCTGCCACCGACTGGCCGACATGGCCGGTCCTTCCACGCGGAGACCCACCTATGGCGGGTCTTGGTCTCCCACCGGGGTCACGCACCGCGACCCCACGTCGCCCGCACCGGCGAGGCACCTCCCGGCTAGCCGGATGGTCGGCCTCCTCCGCCGCCACCAGATGAACCCGTCGTCGCTGCCGGATGAACTCGCCATCGCCGCTGCCTCGGACCGGAGCCGCGCCGCCTTGGGACCTCGCCGGACCACCCCGGGTTGCTGGAAACACCCAAAAACCCACGGATTTTCGGCAGATGGTTGCGATCACCTCGGACGTCAGATTTTCAATCCGAAATAGGTGTCGGTAAGCTTATGAAATATGCTACTCTTACATGGGATTTGATTGAAGATCGAGCAGCAATTCAGCACTAAAAATTGGGTTCAAAGTTTGTAGGAATTTAAAAATGGAAACAAAAACCTCATACCTCGTGGGCGTAGCCCGACGCTTCTCCGTCGACTCGCCAGAGTGGCCGCAACTCGCCGGAGCTGCCTCGCCGGAGTAGAGGAGGAGAGGGAGGGGATTCCACCTGCTGCTGCCTAGGCAAAGAAAATAAGAAGAGGAAGAATATAGAGGGGGTGTGTTTAAGTAGAAAACACTTAAACCCCCCGCCCGGCATGCCCCCAACTCTGGCACCGACACATAAAAAAAGGAGAGCACCCCTGGGGTAAACACGACGCTCCGAGCGCAATGGTGGTCTCAGAATTTTAATCTAGGGACTCGTTCAAAAGTTATAAAATTTAACGATCGAGGCCGCAAAATTACAAAAATTCTTATGGTGGCGTTTTTTACAGAAGGCCCACGCCCGCGAAAGTTAAACCCCTCCTAGGGTAAACGGCACGTTCCAAACTCAAAGTTCCCCTCAATTTCCCCATCCCAGCCACCATTTAAGAGATTCTGAGTTTAACCATTAAACGAATAAATTAATTATTTAATTTATCTGTTTCACTTTCCGAAAGCGAGCGAGGGGTCCAAACGTCCCGCGACGACATGTTTTATGTCATTCCTAGGGTAAAAACCACATTACGGACCCATCCATGCACTCAGATCTCTGATCTGAAGGACCGTTTCCATTTATTTTCCATACACAATGTGAAGGCAATGAAAATTTAATTCTGGCCACACCGGGGCTCGGAATCACACGTCATCTGAAGGCGCTACTCTAGAATAAAATTAGGAATATTCCAAAGTCCCTTATAGCCAAAAACCAGCTTCTTACACTGAATCTACTAGAATAGTACCTCTGATAGTAGAAGGTCTGGGATCCTGCTCCTACTGGGTCTGTTTCACTGCATATGCCTACCCAGTGCCGTGGCCCTGTGACACAGCCTGACTACCCTAAAATGTCCTGCCTTGCTACTTCTGAGATACTGGTGTCTGGCTACCACAGCCACGACCACCATCTCTACCTGCATGCCCTGGCATATTCTAGTTCCTTGATTGGTAAGAAGCTGCTAGTCCTGATCCCACATGCGGAGTCTGCACAGAACCCCTCTCACTAGCCATCAGTGGAAACACCCTATAAAAGTGCTGCAAATGACCCATCCTGTCGCACGCTCGGCACTCCACTGGGTCTCATGGACACTGTGGCCTCTTGTGCCCCTCTCTACCACATTGGTAGCACATGAACTGGCCACCTGAAGCATTCTTCTGACGGGTACTGCCACCCTGAGAGAAGTCCATCTGTCTCTTCCACTTGCCATCAGAAATAGTACCAGTAACAGGTGTTGAACTGCCCTGGCCCACACCACTAGATTCCCACAAGTTCCTCTCTGTAATCAGCGCCTGATTCACAATAGAATTTACTGATGGCAACCTAAAAAGATTCCCCAGCGCGCGGATGTCATAACGAAGACCATCCTCAAAACGTCTCATCACCCACCAGTACAGGTGCAAAGAGATAAAGCTCGGTAAAGCGAGAAGAATAGTCCATCACCGACATAACACCCTACTGAAGATTCATGAACTCTTGAGCTTTATTGGCCCTCAGTGTCTCTAGGAAAAATAATTCATAGAAGACTACCTAAAAATCTTCCCACGCCATGTTTCTATGATGATATGACTAGTTGGTAACATCCCAACACCTCTTGGCGGAATCATGCAGCATATACGTTGCGAGCTTGACCCTCCACCTTGGAGGAATCTAAAGATGCTTGAAAATAGTCTGCATCGATCCTATCCAAGACTCCACAACCTGTGGTCCGCCATCCCCTGAAAACGTAGGCAGATACTGCTGCTGGAAGATATGTGTCAGGTCAGCCATAGATGTGGCAGTCTGCGGTGCTCCCTGAAAGGTCTGCATAAACCGCATAAAGCCCTCATAGAACTGTGCCTCCACGCCTGTGTCTGGTATAACGTATGGCACTGCATCTGGCTCTGTTGGAGGATCCACTGGTAGCCCATGTCCCACCATCTCTGGAGTATAGTCATCACCGCTCTCCTGGCGAACAACGCACGGTCTTCTATGCTGCATGACACTAAAATTTCAAAAACACACCTTAGATTCAAGATTATCAACGGCCGAAAATGAAGAAACCCAAAAGGGAACAGGAGGAAGAAGGCATTCAAAATTTGAAAAACATGACTACACGGTATGTACACTGACTACACGGTGTTTACATGACTTCCCTTCCCTACCCGGGTCCTACTACACAGCTAATCCACACGGCTCCCATTGAAAAAAACTACACGGCATGTATATAATCGACACGACGTGTATGGTGAAATTTTCTAACCACCCATGTCGTCTGTGACACGGCTGACTACTCATCTTTACACTACATGGCGTGTTACACCCGCACACGGCATGTCAACAACCCCGTTTCCCCAGTCACATGGATAACTCCACATGTTCTATCCTCAGACAAGACTACACGGCATGTCCCACAGGTACACAACATGTTCTTGATGAGCTATGTTGACCCGTGTTGTTAGTTACACGGTCGGATACATGGCTCATACTACACGACATGTTCAATATACACACAGTGTGTACACAAAGGGATTTCCTCGACCCATGTTGTTAGTTACACGGTCGGGTCCCCAGGTCGCACTACACGGCGTGTTCTTCATTGACACGGTGTGTTAAAGAAACGACTACACCGACCTGTGTTCGTTAGTTACACAGTCGGGTCTCCGGGTCAACACTACACAATGTGTACTTCCAGTACACGAAATGTACTCAAAAAGTTTATTTTTCTTCCCAAATAGAATACCATACACGGCGTGTTGAAGGTACTACACGGTGTTTATACTACGAATTCCAGACACTATGCCTCAGAAACTACTCCAGAGCCTAGAAAATACTGAAAAACAACACCTATGTGCCAAATTCTGAACCATGAGGGCCCATACTCCCCACAAATCAAAGTTTGAAATCTTATCTGTGTTTAAACAAAATACACAGTCAATGATCTACCAAATTCCAGTAAATGGGGGCCCATACTCTCCAAAACCCAAAGTTTGATATCCATTCTATAAACATGCTCACACAATAATACCCTATCACATAGTAGGTATTTATCAAGCAGCTATCACAACATCATGCTTTTCTAGCACAACAACTATCACAACAACATGCAATTTCTAATGCACCTACATGGCATGGAACTATGCATGGAATGTGATTTATAGAATGTGCCTAAATGATACATGAGATGGCATACCATCATCTCGTTGGGTTGTAACTAAATAGATCCAAGGATAAAATATAACAGCACAATCACAAGTGTGTCACCCAACGGTGAAATCATATCAAATGTAAATTGCAAAATCAGAAAATTGCAACATGAGGTAAATTGTATTTTCCCTATACATGGGTTAGCTACTCCTGAGCACAGCTTATTACCAACTACCATTCCCATCCTATCCTTGACTGAGGCTCTAAATAGTAAGTCAAAGAAGAAACTCCTCTAATACCACTTTGTAAAGTCCCGAATCCGGGTGCCACGCAATGGGTCCCCCAACCTGGTTCACCACGTGACCTCAAGCACATTTCCCCAAATGCCAAAGGCTGCCAACTAGCAGCGAGGGCCCAGGTCTGATAGTGGGGAAACTATGCCCTCATTTGTCAAAGTTTATTGCAACAGAATATAATATAAACATACAACAACAACAGAAGCAGCAACAGTATATATAACTGAAATGGATAACTGATATCAAAAAGAGAAACCAGCAGTCATATATATATATGAAGATCAAACATGTCACTATTCTATAAAATATCCAGAACATGTTACACGATCAATACAATACAACTGAAGTACAGGTACGGAAAAGCAAAACAGAACAGCCAGCGGCATCGCGAGTCAATGCTCGGTCCCATTCTCTCCTACACCCCAGCAGAAATCAAGTACCTGTATAGGGACTCTTTCCCCTATCCACACCTGTAGAAATGTAATCTGTTTGGTCCGAAAAGCATGACCCAAACAGGGTGTGAGAAATAAATTCCCAGTAGGCACCCACCCAAGGCCCGTGCCCAACTGTGTGAAAGCATGCAACAACAGTGTGCAGTAATGAAATGAAATAAAGTAAGAAGTACTAAAATTAACTAACTTAACCAGTTATATTTCCATTTTAATATCCATTTAATCATTTAATTTAAAATATCATCACAGTGAATATTCTAAGTAGATAGCCAATGTCGTCACAGACGTAAACTCCTACCCCCGGGTAAAGAGAAATCCAAACACAAGAATCTGCCCACATGCATACAGATATCACCCACAGCTGTAATAAGTGTTTCCCACAGGAACATAATCAGCTACCCATAGGCACGAAAGAAGTTTCCCACAGGCTAAGTAGTACAATTCCCACAGGCTAATCACAACACTTCCCTCAGGCTAAAGAGGTAATCGGGCCAAGCCCAACATGTAAAAAGCAATATACAAGAAATTCATCTCAAGGAAATTTTACAATTCTCACTTTAAAGGCATAATATAAACAAGGCATACCCTCAAGTATCCTGGCCGAACGGCTAAATAGAGGAACGCACCCACGGGGTGGTCCTGGATCCAAGCAGCGATCCAAAGCAGTAGTTTTACAACTTTATTTAATCACCTATAAAATTCTTGGTATCAAAATAGCCACGACCTCAGCCACACGACACCCCAAATATGGGTTCGTAGCTCAAAAACATACAAAACACATGATAGTTGGAAAATAAACACTAAGACACCTACCTTTAACACCAACGAACGATATACACGAACGTCGATTCCAGAAACGCCCAAAGACATTGTAGATCTGAGGTAAAATAATTCTCTCTTAAACACAAATAACTTCCCTTAGAGGAATAATTGTCCAGAATGATTAAGGAAGAGTGGAGGGCTTACACATGCGGTTCCAACGAGATCGTCCGAGGCGGAAATGGATTCCTAACGTGCGCTCGGTAGATCCTCGAAGATTTGGCCTTCCCCCAAGCCCTCTTCCCATTATAAGCCTTCCCTATAAACAGGGGAGCCTACTGCCCATTTTAATCCAAAAAAACAAAGTACACGGTGTGTACTTTTGAGTACACGGCGTGTACTTCCCATTTTTAAAATGTTCCTCTGGATTTTGGGGAAATGCGCTTGAGGTCACATGGCGAACGGAGTTCAGGGCACCATTGCGTGGCACCCGGATTCGGGATGTTATATTCGAGGACAGGTTCTTCATGCACTTTTATCCGGAGACATTGAGGGTAGAGAGAGTTTGGGAGTTATTGAGTCTTCAGCAGGGAGACATGTCCATCATGGACTATGAACCTACCTTCACAGATATGTCTCTCATTGCACCTGGTATGGTAAGCGACGATGCAGCTAGGGTGAGGAGCTTTGAGGATAGCTTACGACATTCCATTTGGGTCCAGGTGAATATCTTCATGCTGGGTTCCTTCTCTGATGCGGTTAATCAGGCGCTCATAGTCGAGGGCAACGAGAGATAAAATTCTCGCTTGGGTAGGGAGATAGCTTCAGGTGATGGTTCAGACAGCTGGAAGCGAGGACGGGATGAGATCCAGTAGGCTAGTCAGGCTAGGGATTCAGCTAGACCACCTCATGGTAGTTCTTCGGTGATTTTATTTCAGTGTGGACAGCTAGGACATGTTAGGGCTCAGTGTTATAGGCCTTCAAAGGAGTGTCGGGCATGTGGACAGGACGGGCATCTGGAGAGGTTTTGCAGGCAGCCTTCTCAAATAGCCGGTAGGTAGGGACCATGGTAGACTATAGCGTTTGGAGTTGGTTTGAGTTCGGTACCCGGTGAGGGTAGTCGAGGTTCATCTGTGCGTGGAGGTCATGACAAAGACAGTGGGACCCACCTCAGGGTTCAGTGGTCGGTGACTGGAGAAGCATCGCAGGGAGGTCAGGCGTCAGGCTGCCGTGTTTCTGGCCAGGTGTAGGCCGTGGAGCTACCAGAGGCTGAGTAGGCTGGTGAGCCGACGATAGTTAGAGGTACATCGCGGTGTGGTCATGATCTCCATGTTTCCTTTTTGGAATGACCTATGGAGGCATGTCTGTTTTGAGTGCACGTGGTGCACATGATCTATGTGAACTGGCTAGATGCTAGTCAGTTCGATTGGCACCATAGAAGGTGCATGATATATTCTATATATATAAGTATGAGATGTGTGGCATCAGGGCAACGAGGATGTGTGTTACATGAGGTGCCATGGGCATCGGGGCATCGTGGATATGGGTTACTTGAGGTGCCTTGGGCATCAGGGCATCGAGGATGCAGGTTACTTGAGGCGCTAGGCATCAGGACCTCATGGAGGCAGACATCGATGCGGTGCGGGTTACGATGGGTGTCGGAAGCGACACAGGAGCACCAATGGGGCGCAGGGGTGATGATACATCACGGGAGGACTATGCGTCCAGAAAATAGGTTAGTAAACCTTGGTTACATTGGGCTTAGTTTGTTGAGACTGAGTAGGCAATTCCTAAGGTGGGGAGCCCCTTGAATAATTTATCCAGAACCTTGGGATCGAGGAAGTCCAGGTTGTTTAATCGGAATGATATGTACGGTTCCATATTTAGTTTTCGTTCAGTAGCTCGGGGACGAGCTACGTTAAGGTGGGGAGTTTGTAAGAACCCAGGTTTTTGGAAACGGGTCAAAATCCCAACCCTGTTTGAGTTTTGACTGGTTTCTGAGGAAAGTGGAGAAAATGGGAAGTTTTTGGAAATTTCCAGACTAAGGGCCGTGTATATGGAAAGTGAGTGTCAGCCGTGTGCTCACCAAGTACATGTCCTGTGGTGACCGTGTAGAAATTTCTTACTACATGATGTGTAGTTTTGACCACGCCATATAACCCTGACCATGTGGTGGCCATATAGTGCATGTAGGCTGATTGGCCGGGTAGAACCGAGGACACGTTGTGTTCCCCTTGGACACACGATGTAGTCTAGCTGTGTATAAGGGATATACATGGTGTGTGGGTAAGTCGGAGAGGAAGAGAAGGGAATCCAAGTACACACCGTGTACCCATAGGTACACGCTGTGTACTCATGTCGGCAGGTTCGGAAAGAAAGTCGGCAGAATTTCATCCATCATATAAACAGTGAAATGATACACGCCGTGTATTTTCTTTTTTCCGCTAAAATGGGTAGTAGCCTTGTTTTGAGGCAGAACCTCAATACCTCCTTCATGTTGAGCGGGGAGAGCTGACCAGATCTTCAAACCCTTCATGGTTCTCTATCCGAAGTCAGATTTGATCGCGGTTGGATGCGTTGGAACCCCCTCGGTAAGACCTCGATTCCCCTTGAGCCGTTTTGTTTTATTTTTGTTCTAGAACGAGTTATAGGGATTTGAGAGTTTTGGATTCTTTTGTAGATCTACCACATTTTAGACTAAATTGAATGCTATTACCAGAGAAGTAGCATCGTACGAGTCTCAGGTAGGTGGTGCATACTTCATTTTGTGTTTTTGCGGTTGTTTGGGTGACGCGGCCTTCGGCGTGTTTTTGGGTATTTTGAGCGGGACCTGTTTTATCTGTTATTTCATATTGAATTGCTTGTTGGACCTATGGGATTCCTTTGGGTAGTCCCTATTACCAGTTTGCGTGAGTGGGGCCGGGTGAGGGGTCGTTGCTCGTCGGGGAATTTTGGTCGGCGAATGACAGAATGGTTTTAATTGAAATATTAATGTGTTAAACTGTTAGTTTAATTTATTAAAGCCTGATATAAATTGCTAGAGTCATTTAAGACCTCAGTGCTGGTATGGGACAACACCTGGTATAGTGTACTTTAACTGTTTAGTTTGTTTTCCCGGTTTATGTTTTCTGTTTGAATATGTTATATATGAAATTGATGGATTGCATCTGCTAGACCATTTTGGGTTGTGTTGGTCTTGGCCCGGTTACGCTTGAGTGATGTTGATCGCAGGTTGGGGCTTTGCCTGGGTTATTTTGGGTGGTTTTGACCATAGGATTGGATGTCATGGACGTCATCTTGTGGCAGTACGACTATAAGGATGGGTATGGCCTCAGTTACTTGGATGGCAAGGCCATCGGACTTGAGTCACATTCTCGCATAGACACGAGGTGTCAGATACGTTGGTGGCTTAGGTACTATTTGGTTATTACCGCTCACCCGAGAATTTGAGTAGTGTGCACACAAAGATACTCTCTTATGAGGTGGTTTTGACCACTCATGTGGGTAGAGGCCCCCATAGTTGCAGTTAGGTATTCTTGTTGGGGGTGATTGCCGTAGAAAGCCACATGGGAGGTGAGAAGCCTTCAGGGGATGAGCGTGCCTTTGGGACGTCGGTACTTGAGACACGAAGTGTCAGGAGGCACATGGTACTGGGTTACTATTCTTGGACGTTCCTTTGGGATGTCGGTACTTGAGACACGAGGTGTCAGGGGGCACATGGTGCCCGGTTAATATTCTTGGGTGTGCCTTTGGGATGTCGGTACTTGAGACACGAGGTGTCAGGTGGCATGTGTTGCTGGGTTACACTACAGAGATTTCGGCGTTGGCTGAAGCATGTGACACTCCTTAGTGGCTGTCGAGCACTAGAGGAGATTGTGTTTACTTGTGCACTATACTGATTACTTCTTTTCTTGTAAGTGCATGACTTTTTAAACATGTATATTTGGTACGCACCGTTTGGTGGTATCCTACTGAGATTTGTCTCACACCCTACACGGGCCCTTCAGGACGCGTGCAGACTTTATGGATTTATGTGCAAGAAAGAGGCCAGCTTCAGGAGCTGGGATGCATTAGTTATTTCATGGAGATGGTATGGACCTTGAGGTCATGCCTAGCTGGGTTTACCTTGTTTTTTTTACTTTTCAATATCGGCATGCTTACTTGTTGTAGCTACTGTTGGTTAGTGATTGGCGAACTTTTTATATTCAGTTGAGTATGACCTGCTTTTGATGCGTGCTTTACTGTTCAGTAGAAGTTATAGGTTATTATCATGTTTTTGTGATATTTCTGCTGTTATTGTCATATTTTTTGCTTCCACTATTTATCTACATTGGTTATGCTTCCACTTTGTGGTTCTGCTTTGAGTCTACTGAGTCTTTCTTTTCACTACATTTTTACTGTTATACTTTGACCAGTGCCCTTATTATGATCCTCTGAGAGGGTATATCTTATCCACTATAGCTAACAGACCCTCACTTCTAGTCGGCAACCTTTGGCGTTCAGGGGAGGTGCGTCTAAGGTAGTGACAGCCAACCCGTTCGGCACTGTTCGGGTGGATGGCTGGGTCCGGGTCGTTACACAAAACATATAAGAGGAAAATTTATGTTTAATGGTTAGATTATAAAATTCTATATTTATTTTCAAAACCTTGGGGTCTTACATTATTTCCTCTTCTATATTTTGAATTTCAAAAAATGGTCATCAAGAGTTGTGTTTAGTAAGTCATTTGGAGTCTGATAGAACAAACTTGATTTTTAGTGAATAGTAACATACCCTTATGAATAGTAATATGACCCTAATGAATAGTAAGTTTTATTATTATTTTATTTTATTAAGTCTAGAAGATAATAACATCTCGGTTAATTTTTATTTGTGACAAAGAAGTAGTTGTAGAATTAGAACTGTTAATTTTTTAATTAAGTATGCTTTTATTTAAAAGTTAAATTAATAATTTTTAGAAAATTATTTTTCAAAAATGGAATTATTATGTGATGGGTGGGGGCCACTATATCCCCTCGATGCATCGGTAGGTCTCATGAGACAAATAGACGTTGAATTGGTCGAGGCCTTTCCCAATGTGATATGGATTTTGGTCGAGGCCTTAATCACTAGATTTCTTGGCTGAGGCCATGTTAAAATGATTCAGAATGTCTGGAATATGCACTTCCCTCATCATGATGCTAGTAATTGAAAGTTCATGTGGTTATTCGACTAGTATAATACCCATGGTTATGTTTTATTATGGCATTATTTACTCAGTTCATTTTCCTGCCATAATGTGTTCATATTTATTTTTAAAGGCATGTGTTTTCAATTATTCACCATGTATAATGTTTATATTATCTTCCGCTGTATTACTTACTCTTACTGAGTGTTTGAGCTCACCCCTTTCTTATGTTTCGTTTTCTCAAGCTATGAAGAAGTAATTTATGAATTACTTGCAAGAAAAATCTAGGAGACGTGATGTTTCTAGTGCAATAAAATAGTGTTTTTGTTTCCCTTAATGTTGTAATAATAAACTTATGTATGAAACATGTTTCCAATAATACTAAACTACTCTGTCCATCAGGATTTGTATTCCTTGTATGTATGCCAACGTAATCAAACAAGGCACTAACTCTGGGTAACTGGGGTCGGGTCCTTACTGTTGGTATTAGATGAAGTTTAGTAGAATACTTGGAATATGGATTTAGAAAATGTAGCATTAGAGAAGAGTCCCTAAGTTAGTCTTTGAGGATATACATACAATAACGTCTTGGTATTTTGGTAAGGAGTAGCTTATGTGGATATTTCAAGCAATACATCCCTATCTGGATACTAGTAGGTAGAGGCAGCTCTGGCACAGATATATCTAGGGGTAAAAACTGAAAACACCACTTTGAGCTAGACTCGAACGAGAACTGGTGCACGACAATGGACCTTATTGCACTCTTGTTTATGACACTCCTGGGGGATATGCTTAGGATAATTCGGATTTTCTTTACAATCCATTATGAAGGATTTTAAGGTAAATATTCCTCCAAGAAATCATTTTTTTGAATATGGGATTAGCCATGCGTAGGATCTCAATTTTTCTGAGTATTTTTAAGTTACGATTATACAATATGATTCATAACCAAATATAGTGTATGCCATTATCTAGATATGGAACCTAGTGGACGGAATGGAAATCGCATGAATGCGCGTGTCCCCTGTAGGGATTTTCCTATGACGCAAGACAGTGATGTTGGCTCTGGTGCTGGGACTGGTGTTGAGAAACTCATCACTATACTGGGACAACTTAATCAGGTTATAAATAATAAACTTACCCATATGGAGCATCTGAATCCACCACGTGGAGGAGCCATGCTAGATTGATTTATGCGACAACAGCCTCCATCATTTAATGGGACTACAAACCTGTTTATAGAAGAGTAGTGGATATGTTCCATTGAGAAGATATTTCTCACTTTGGGATGTAATGAAAGAGAGAAGGTTGTCATGGTAGTATATCATCTATCAGGAGATGTGGATCAGTGGTGGTAATTAATCCAAAACACAAAGGAGGATGAAGAGATAAAAGAGATGGAATGGAGGGATTTTAAGGAAATATTTTTAGAAAAATATTTCCCTTGTAAGCAGCGAGCAGATATGGAGAGACAATTCATGAATCTGAGGTAGAAGGAAGATGAGAATGTTTCAAGGTATGAAGCTAACTTCACAAGATTAGCAAGACATGTGGTATACTACATACAAAATCCAAGGAGAAAATTGATAGATTCTTTGATGGCCTAAAGCCATTCCACCGACGGGCACTGGTCTCCCAAAGTTTTTCATCATATGAGGATATAGTTTCATGTGACATCAAGACAGATAACAAATTCTCTAAGTCTTATGACTTCAAGGGAAAGCAAGTAAAGAAGAGGGCTACTGAAAACCCTGGGAAAGGAGATAAGGAAACAGGGAAGAAGGGAAGAGTCAGATTTCCACCATGTGAAAGTTGTGGAAGGAAACACCTAAGTGCATGCTTAAAATTAAAAGGAGTATGCTACAAATGTGGTCAGAAAGGCCATATTTTTGGTGATTGCAAAGGGAAGAAGGAAGCAAATCATGTTCAATGCTATAGTTGTCGAGAGATGGACACTATGCTAATGATTGTCCAAAATGTCAAGGAAATATGCAATAGAAAATGGAAAGGGATCATGGATAAGATTATGCATTCACAACTGCAGAGATTGATGTTCCTAATGACGTGGTGGAAGGTACTTTAAGTGTTTCCTCATGTTTAGTCAATGATTTATTTGATTCTGGATCATCGCATTGTTTCATATCTTCCCAGTTTTCTAAGAAAATTAGATATTTCCAATTTGATTTAACAAGGGAGTTGTCAGTCAAAACTTCTAAGGGAAGTATCATTGCAACAAAGTTATGTCAATCAGTTCCCATCAAGGCATATAAATGTTCTTTATTTTCTGATCTCATCATCATACCTATGATTGAATTTGATATAATCCTAGGTATAGATTGGCTTTCGGATCATGATGCAAATATTTATTGTAATAAGAAGGAGGTTATGATTTTTGATGATGATGATAAAGAACACCTTATCTTTAGGTCAGAATCGTCACCACCTGATTCTTATCTAGATCCACTCCCAATAGCTCAACTAAATTCAATTATTGGGGGGGAAGAGAATGAAATAACTATGTGTGAGGAAAGGAATGTTCAAATAGAATGTGTACCTATTGTGAGAGAATATGTTGATGTGTTTCTAGAATATTTACCTGGACATCCTCCAGAATGAGAAATTGAGTTTTCCATTGATTTAATTCTTGGTTCAAGTCCCATATCGAAGACCCTATATAGAATGGCCAATGTGGAATTAGTGGAACTAAATAAAAAACTAGAGGAATTGAGTAATAAGGGATTTATCCGCCCTAGTTTTTCTCCATGGGGAGCCCCTGTCCTTTTTGTTAAGAAGAAAGATGGATCAGTGAGGTTATGTATCGACTATATGGAGATCAATGCTATAATAATAAAGAACAGGTATCCCATACCTCGCATTGATAATTTATTTGACCAACTGCATGGAGCTAAATACATTTTGAAGATTGACCTTTGATCTGAATATCATCAGTTGAGTGTGAAGAAGGAATACATTCTGAAAACAGCATTTCGAACAAGGTACGGGCATTATGAGTTTACAGTAATGCCTTTTGGATTGACAAATGCACCCTATATCTTCATGGATCTAATGAACAGAGTTTTCAAGGAATATCTCGATGATTTTGTCATGGTATTTATTGATGATATCTTGGTATACTTCAAAAGCTATGAAGATCATGAAAATCACTTGCGCATTATCCTAAAGACTCTTAGAATAAATGAATTATATGGGAAGTTTAGTAAGTGTAAATTCTAACTTTAGGAGATTTCTTTTCTTGGCCATATTTTCTCTAAGTATAGAATCCTGGTTGATCCTTTAAAGAAAAAGGCAATCCAAGATTGGCCCACACCAACAAACATAACTGAGGTACGCAGTTTTATTGGCTTAGCAGGTTATTATCGGCCTTTCATACTGAATTTTTCCCGACTGGCTAACCCACTAACGAAGCTCACACATAAAGGGGTTAAATTTTTTTCGACAAAATATTTTGAAGAATGTTTCAAAGAACTGAAGAGAATATTAATCAATACTACTATATTGACACTACCAACGGGGAATAACAAGTTTATTATTTATAGTGACGCTTAAAATAAAGGACTTGGTTTGGTCCTTATGAAAAATGATAGGGTTATTGCTTATGCATCATGACAGCTAAAAATTCATGAGAAAAACTATCCTACTCATGATCTTGAGTTAGATGATGGAATATTTTCTTTGAAGATATGGGGACATTATCTCTATGGTGAAAAATGTGAGATTTATACAGATCACAAGAGTTTGAAGTATATTTTCTGACATAATGAACTCAATATGAGGCAAAATAGATGGCTTGAACTACTCGAGGATTATGATTGCATGATACACTACCACCAGGGAAAGAAAAATAGGGTGGCAGATACTTTGAGCAGAAAGGATCATGGATTTTTGAACAAGATGAGAGTTGAAAGGGATCCTATTTTCATGGATCTAGTAAAGATGGATATGGGAATAACCATTGAAGGTGAAACATCAATGATTTTTCAAATGGTTGCCAAACCATATTTCCTAGAAAGGATAAAAATTTCTCTGGCTAATGGTAAGGAGTTTCAAAAGATGATTAAAGCTGTGAATGATGGTAGATTGAGTTACTTTGTATATGAAGATGGAATTATGAAATTTGAGAAGAGACTTTTTGTCCCTGATATACCTGATCTAAAAATGGAATTGTTAGATGATTCTCATAGTTTAAGAACCCAGTTCTTATTTTGAGGTATGAGCTTCTTATTTTCTCTTTTCCTTAAGTGTTTTTGAGAAAATATGGAAAATGGGAAAATCCTAAATTTTGGAACTACACACCGTGTACTTTTCCACATGTCGTGTACTTTTGGTCATGTGGAATGGGTGCATGGGGCATGTAGCCATGTCGTTGAAGAAGGGTGTAGGAACCGACTACATGTCGTGTAGTGGTCCTTTACACACCGTGTAGTCAGTCGGCATGCCAAAAAAGTAGGCGGTGGAGCAGCCTCCAGCTTGGGGATAGTACACGCTGTGTACTCAGGAGTACATGTCGTGTACTCATGTCGACGGATGAACAGTTTGGAGGTGCCGCCAGAGGAACAGTTAAATTAAGGAAGTAAACGCCATGTACTTGGAATTACATGTTGTGTACTTTGTTTTTTTCTTTTAAATGGATAGTAGCCTCCCCTGTTCACAGGGAAGTCTTAGAATCGGACGAGAGGAGCGGAAGAGGGAGGAAAAACCTTAAGAGATTCTCCAATCGAGAACCGAGAATCTGATCCCGCTTTTGTCGATCACACTGGAACCGTGCGGGTAATCCCTCTCTTCTCCTAGTGTGTTGCTTACCAATTATTCCACTAATGGGAGTTATTTGAGGTTAATTTAAATTTCTTCTTCGTCAGATCTACATCGTAATTGGGCATTTCTGGAATCGACGTTCGTGTATAGCGCTCGTTGGTGTATAAGGTAGGTGGCTTGATGTTAATTTTTCCAACTATTGTGCATTTGTGTGATACATTGTGCCACAAACCCATGTTGGGGTGTCATGTGGCGGAGTCTGTTGCTATTTTAATCACCTATAATTGAATAGGTATTTAAATGTGATATTAAAATGCTATTTGGGATCGCTGCTTGGATCCAAGATCATCCCAAGGGGTGTGTTCCTCTGTTTAGATATTTTTCCAGGATACCCGAGGGAATGCCATGCTTAATTATGCGTGACTTTTTCCTTGAAAGTAATTTTGTGTAAATTTCATGTTTATATGTTGGGCATATCCCAGTTACTTATGCCTAAGGGAGGTGTTTAATATACCCTGAGGGTGTGATTGTATTAGCCTGAGGGTGACGTTCTATTTCGTCTGAGGGAAACCTTTCGTGCCTGAGGGCTTGAATTCTATACTTGAGGGTGACACTTCCTACGCCTGAGGGAAATTTCTGTTACGCCTGAGGGCAATGCCTGAGGACGAGAATCTGATTACCTGAGGGTGAGGTTTTGTTTGTCTGAGAACACTGACTGCTTAATTAGGAATTCACTGTGTTGTTTTATTAATATGAAATGGTTAAATGAATAATTAAATGACAATAAAACTGGTTAATTTGGTTACTTTTGAGTACTTCTTAGTTTATTGCATTTACTTTTGCACACTGTTGTTGCATGTTACACTTGGGAACGAGCCTTTGGTGGGTGCCTATTGGGATTTATTTCTCACACCCTGTTTGGGCCCTGTTTTTCAGCCCAAATAGATTATATTACTACAGGTGTGGATAGGGGAAATATTCCCTATACAGGTAATTGATTTCTACTAAATAGTATGGGATCATGGGACTGGGCTGAGGCTCACGATGCTACCGGCTGTTTTGTTCTGTTTTGCTTTCCTGTACTTGTACTGTACTGTATTGTTGTGTAACATGTTCTGGATGGTTTCTTAAAATTAAGGCATGTTGCACCATTATTTATAAACTGGTTGGTTATTTCTACTGCAGTTGTTTAATTCAGTTGAGTATGGCTTACAGATTCCGCTGTTTTTGTTTGTTTTATTTCTTTCTGTTGCGCTACACTTTGACAAATGAGGGCATAGTTTCCCCACTATCAGACCTGGGCCCTCGCTGCTAGTCGGTAGCCTCCGGCATTTGGGGAAATGTGCTTGATGTCACGTGGCGAACTGGGTTCGGGGTACCATTGAGTAGTACCCAGAATCGGGACGTTACAAAGTGGTATCAGAGGCAGGAACAGTGGAGACCTTTGGAGTTTGTTGTTTGGGAAGGGCAATTTGGGGACGAATTGCTATAAGGGGGGAAGTTTGTAAGAACCTGGTTCTTATTTTGAGTTACGGGATTCTTCTTTTCTCTTTTCCTTATGTGTTTTTGAGAAAATATGGAAAATGGGAAAATCCTAAATTTTGGAACTACACGCCATGTACTTTTCCACACGTCGTGTACTTTTGGCCATGAAGAATGGGTGCATGGGGCGTGTATCCATGTCGACAACGAAGGGTGTAGGAACCGAATACACACCGTGTAGTGGTCCTTCACACGCCGTGTAGTCAGTCGGCAGGCCAAAATAGTAAGGCGGTGGAGCAGCCGCCAGTTGGGTGACAGTACACGCTGTGTAATCAGGAGCACATGTCGTGTACTCATGTTGACAGATGAACAGTTTGGCGGTGCTGCCAGAGGAACAGTTAAATGAAGGAAGTACACGCTGTGTACTTGGAAGTACATGCCGTGTACTTTGTTTTTTTCGCTTAAATGGACAGTAGCCTCCCCTGTTCACAGGGAAGGCTTAGAACCGGACGAGAGGAGCGGAAGAGGGAGGCCGAACCTTGTGAGATCCACCGATCGAGCACCTGGAATCCGATCCCGCTTCTGTCAATCACACTGGAACAGCGTGGGTAAACCCTCTCTTCTCATAGCTTATTGCTTACCAATTTTTCCCTAATGGGAGTTATTTGAGGTTAAGAGACTTTTCTTCTTCGTCAGATCTATGTCATAATTGGGCGTTTCTAGAATCGTCGTTCGTGTATAGCACTCGTTGGTGTATAAGGTAGGTGGCTTGGTGTTAATTTTTCCTAATGTTGTGCATTTGTGTGAAACATTTTGCCACGAACCCATGTTGGGGTGTCTTGTGGTGGAGTCTATTGCTATTTTAATCACCTAGAATTGAATAGGTAATTAAATGTGATATTAAAATGCTGTTTGGGATCGCTTCATGGATCCAGGATCATCCCGAGGGGTGAGTTCCTCTGTTTAGCAATTTTTCCAGGATACCCGAGGGTATGCCATGTTTAATTATGCATGGCTTTTTCCTTGAAAGGAATTGTGTGTAAATTGCATGTTTATATGTTGGGCATAGCCCGGTTACTTATGCCTGAGGGCGGTGTTTACTATAGCCTGAGGGAGTGATTGTATTAGCCTGAGGGAGACGTTCTATTTTGCCTGAGGGCAACCTTTCGTGCTTGAGGGATTGAATTCTATGCCTGAGGGTGACACTTCCTATGCCTGAGGGTAATTTTTGTTATGCCTGAGGGCAATGCCTAAGGGAGAGATTCTGATTACCTGAGGGTGAGGTTTTGTTTTTCAGAGGACGCTGACAACTTAATTAGGAATTCAATGTGGTGTTTTATTAATATGAAATGATTAAATGAATAATTAAATGACAATAAAAATGGTTAAGTTAGTTACTTTTGAGTAATGCTTAGTTTATTACATTTACTTTTGCACACTGTTGTTGCATGTTACACTCAGTTGGGCACGAGCCATTGGTGGGTGCCTACTGGGATTTATTTCTCACACCCTGTTTGGGCCATGTTTTTTGGCCCAAATAGATTATATTGCTGCACATGTGGATATGGGAAAGAGTCCCTATACAGGTAGTTGATTTCTACTGAGGAGTAGGGGAGCATGGGACCGGGATGAGGCTCATGATGCTACCGGCTTTTTTGTTCTGTTTTTCTTTCCCGTGCTTGTACTGTACTGTATTGTTGTATAACATGTTCTGGATATATTCTTAGAATTGAGGAATGTTGCACCATTATTTATACACTGGTTGGTTATTTCTACTATAGTTGTTTAATTCAGTTGAGTATGGTTTACAGATTCCATGGTTTTTGTATGATTTATTTCTTTCCGCTGCGCTACACTTTGACAAATGAGGGCATAGTTTCCCCACTATCAGACCTGGGCCCTCGCTGCTAGTCGGCAGCCTTTGGAATTTGGGGAAATGCGCTTGAGGTCACATGTAAAACTGAGTTCGGGGAACCGTTGAGTGGCACCCAGAATCGGGACATTATACATAGTTCCAATTTCTCTATACACTCTGGTTGCACTAAGATGTATAGAGATTTGAAGGAACATTTCTGGTGGGACAACATGAAGAGGGAGATTGCTGATTTTGTGTCAAGATGTATGGCTTGTCAACAAGTGAAATCTGGAAGGAAACAACCTGGAGGAGTATTGAAACCTCTTCCCATAGCTGAGTGGAAATGGGATAATATTATGATGGACTTTGTCATGGTACTACCAAAGACTCCTAGAAGGAACAATGCAATATGGTTCATTGTCGATCGTCTTACCAAGTCAGCACATTTTCTTGCTATAAGATAAGATCTACCACTTTAAAATCTAGAAAGACTATATATTAATGATGTTTTGAGACTTCATAGAGTACCCCTATCGATTTTTTTATCGTGATCCACGTTTTACATTAAGATTCTGGAAAAGTCTTCAGAAGGCCCTAGATACTGATCTTCGTTTAAGCACTGCCTACCACCCACAAACTGACAGACAATGAGAACAGACAATTCAAACATTGAAAGACATGTTGAGGTATTGTTCACTTGATTTTCAAGGCCTGTGGGATCAATATTTACCTTTCATATAATTTTCCTACAACAATAGCTTCCATTAAAGTATATAGATGGCACCCTATGAAGCATTATATGTGAGGCGATGTCTTAAACCAACTTGCTGGGATGATGTTGGTGAAAGAAAGCTCGTGGGACCAGAACATGTTGAAGAAACAATGGAAAAGGTGAATATTATCCATAACCATATCAAAATATCTCAAAGTAGGCAAAAGATCTATGAAGATAACTGAAGGAAGGATTTGGAGTTTCAAGAAGGTGATCGCGTTTTCTTGAAGGTATCTCTATGGAAGGGTATTATATGATTCGATAAGAAGGGAAAGTTACGTCCTAGATACATTGGACCTTTTGAAATTAAAGATTGAATTGGATTCGTAGCTTACCATTTGGAAATGCCACCAAATATCTCCAAGGTTCATAATGTGTTCCACCTGTCAATGTTAAGAAAGTACATGCCAGACTCAACACATGTACTCACTTGTGAAGAGGTGGAACTAAATCCCGATCTATCTTACTGTGAAGAACCTATCTATAAGAACCTAGTTTTTGCTGCTAAAGACTTGGGAATATTCTTGATGTTATTCCATAGCATTGCCCTTATACGGCGTGCGGTTCCGAGCCCCAGTGTGGCCGGAATTAAATTTTCAGTGCGTTCACACTGGAAACATCAAATAAATGGGATAACTCGTAAATGGAGTTCCGAATCAGAGATATTATTGTACGGATGGGTCTTTAATGAGGTTTTTACCCTAGGAACGACATAAAACATGATGGTGCGGGATGTTTGTACCCCTCGCTCGCTTTCAGAATGTTAAACAGATACATTAATTAATTAATGTATTCGTTTAATGTTGAAATGCGGGTATCTCTTAAACGGTGGCTCGTATTGGAAAACCAAGGGCACAATTGAGTTCAGAGTGTGCCGTTTACCCTAGGAGGGGTGTAAGTTTCGCGGGCGCTGACCGTCAGTGAAAAATGGCCCCAGGGGTGTTTTCGTAATTTGGCGGCCTCAGGCGTGGTTGTTGCAACTTTTGAACGGGGCCTCAGATTAAAATTCTGATATCGTCGTTGCTCTCGGAGTGTGGTTTTTATCCTAGGAGAGCCTTAATCCCGACCCCGCTGAAATTTTGGGTTCGAGACTATCGGGCGAGCGTTTAAGTATTTTCTACTTAAACGCATCCCCTTCCCCCCTTCTTCATCCTCTACCTAAAACCCTCCCCTCTCCTCTAGCTCCGGCGAATCACTCCAGCGAGGCACCTCTGGTGAGGCAACTCCGGAAAGGTAGTGGTGCGGTGGCGGACTCCCCGTGAAGCTTCGGGCATCGCCCAAGAGGTAGGAGTCATTTTTGTTTCGTTTTATTTTTCCCGCAATCTTTGAGCTTAATTTATAGCATCAAACTGTTATCTTATTTTCGATCGACGTCTATTATCGCGTAGTACCTAATCCGAGCTTTTCAACGCTTGTTTCGGATTCGAAATCCGACCTTCGAGGCCTTCGCAGCGGTCCGGCGATGATTCACGGTTTTCGGGGTTCTCTGGCCGGCACGGTGGTCCGACGGTTTCCAGCGGCGATGGCGCGGTGGTCGGGCGAGCTCCGGGCGGCGGCGCGGTGGTCCGATGAGCTCCAGGCGGCGGTGCGACAGGGGGTTCCGGCGAGGGGATCCGGTCAGCGAGGCGGCCCGGCGAACGGCCGGCCGAGAGCGCCGGCCGAGGGGCGCGATCGGGGTCGCGGCTCGCGACCCCGCTGGGGAGACCGAGACCTGCCACAGGCAGGTCTCCGCGTGGAAACGTCCGGTCGTGTCAGCCGGTCGGTGGAGGGGGCGCCCGCGCAGCGCGTGGGCAAGAGCCTCGCGGGAGGCAGCGGGCCGCGTGCGACGGCCCGTGGGTCCGGCTGGGCCGGGCCCAGGCGGCTGGGCTGCGGTCCCAGTGGGCCGACCGGAGTGGGGCGGACCGGCCGGACCAGGCCGGTCCGGCCCAAAGCCCCCCCCCCCTTTTAAAATCTTTGGACGCCCGCATTTTGAGATATGAGCGTCCGTTTTGAGCGCCGTCTGTGGAAGCGTTGACCTAACAGTAAGGCGGTCTTTTTTAGATGGTTCCGGGAAATTATAGTTCCCGAGACTGGGGCTTCGGTGGCGTGACACGTACGTCGTGGGGATTGACGTTATCCCAAGGATTCTTGTTTTGGGCGGCGCGGACACGTCCGGAGTCCGTTTTGCATGCTGTTAGTGGTGTTGCAACCCTGGCACCGAGGCAGAGTTTCCAGGGCGGTTTCGGGAATTGAGACCGGAGTTGAGTCGTGGGCCCCACGGCCCGTCCTTCGAGTTGCGAGCAGCGTTTAGCGACGTTTTCATCGGAAGTTCGTTCGGGGCGTGCGATCAGTCGATGTTGGGTGTTTTTCCGAGGGCATCACGTTGGCGCAGTCTGCCCGCTATAATTTGGCATGATGGTGCGGGGCCCACGAGGGCCGTTTGGGCGTCGTCAGTGATTTTCCATCTTTATCACTGGGTGTCCATTTTGGAAAAGTGATTAGTCGAACTTGTGTACTTTTTCTAAAGGATCGCAATGGTGTGATCCGTCCATTGAGTTTTGGGACCGGGATGTGCGTCCCACGTAGCACCACTCGTGTGTGGTGCACTGGAATGCATCTTTTTCTCTGGATATCTATTACGCTCAAGTGAGCAGTCTTTTTGACGTGTTTTCCCAAGGGGATCACAATGGTGGGAGGCCCCTGACTGTTTTCGGGGCCAAGGGTCGGGATCACGGGACGCCGTTCGGGCGTGAGGCGGGGTTGGTGACTTTTCCGTCGGATATCCATTTGAGGCGAGTAAGTAGTCTATCTCGCATGTTTTTTTGCGAGGATTACAACGGTGCAATCCGTTTGGTTGTGTGAAGCCTCTTGCTTGATCTTATTAAATATGGAATGTGAAAGGTTCCCTGATGGTGGTTCTTCTCGCCGTGTTTATAGAGAACACTTGGCGTGTGATCGCGTGCACTCCCGTGTGAGTGAAGAGATGTGGTTGGTCATGCCCCAGTCGTTGAGGCGGAAAGTTGAAGATGTTACATCATGCCTTTGCGTTGGCGTTGGGTGTTGTGTGCACGAAAGCCCTTGGGCTGAAAATGAGGTATACTCTGGGAGTATACGGGAGCGCTTGGAGGTACGTGTGGTTTGTACCTGAGACATTCGTGCGCTTGGTTGGGGTTAACTTGGGGCCACACATCGTGTGGTCCCCAGGTGCATGTTGAACTCTACTTTGTGTACTTTGACCTCTCATGACGTAGAGAGTCCCTCTGTGCTCGTTTGTTTGACCAGAAGGGTTGAGTGGTCTCCCCCTAGTTTTGTTCTCGATGGATCGGACGGTAGCAGTGCTAGTGACACCTAGTGATGGAACATGTGTTGAACCTCTTTTGGGTGAGTTGTTCTGGAGTTGGGTGGTTGCGCGATACCCACTCCGTGTTCGTTTGGCCAGTGTTGTACCCTCCAGTAGAGATGGACAAAGTAGTTCTGAGTTTTACCCTCCAACGGGGCTGGGCAGTGGGTTACTCATCGACTTCTTCGGGTTTACCCTCCAGCAGGGCTGGGCAGTGGGTTGCTCACTGACTTCTAGGGTTTACCCTCTAGCAGAGACTGGGGAGTGGGTCACCCGACGCACTTAGGGTCTACCCTCCAGCAGAGACTGGGCAGTGGGTCACCTGACGACCTCTTAGGGTCTACCCTCCAGCAGAGCTGGGCAGTGGGTCTCCCGTCGTCTAGTTCCAGGTCTACCCTCCAGCAAGGCTGGGCAGTGGGTCACTTGTCGACTAATTCCAGGTCTACCCTCCAGCGGGGCTAGGCAGTGGGTCTCCTGATGATGTATTAAGGTATACCATCCAGCAGGGCTGGGTAGTGGGTTTCCTGATGATGTATTAGGTTTTACCCTCTAGTAGAGCTGGGTAGTGGGTCATCAGATATTTGGTTATGAATTACCCTCCAGCAGGGCTGGGCAGTGGGACACCTGTTGGCATTCCAGGCTCAGTCCTTTCTTCTAGGCTAGTCTGTGGCTTTCCTCCGTGATTACCGGAGTGGGACCCTTGGTTACAAGTCAGTGTTGTGATGGCTTTGACTTTGAGGAGACCTCTCGACTTCGGGGTAGTGACGAGGTGTGTTTGACTTTGCCCAGAATTCTCATGTACGAGGGGCACTTTCCCCCACTGAGATGCATCCTTATGACGCGACCTAAAACTGTGCGGGCGAGTCAGTGCCGCCCAAAGCATATAGTGTCGAGGTGCGGTGGTTTGAGCCCCTTGACTTGTAGTTCGGGGAAGATGTGCGGGATGCTGGGCATCGATGATGGTGTTACTTATGGGACTGTTGGTGACTCATTTTCTTGGGCTGAGCTATGTGATGGAGATCCCCTTATGACCTTGTTCGGGATTCTTATTGAGCATACGGATTTGTATATATACCCTGTTTTCGGTACCCATTTTCTCAGTTTTTGGTTACTCTCCTTCCAGGAGAGGTGAAGACGCGTGGGGTATGCCACATGCTTTCCGTGTTTAGCTTCTCGTGGTTGGACGAGTCTACTCTCCTACTATAGGTAGAGAAGACTCGATGAGAAGTTTATCTTCTCACCATTTCTAGCTCCTTGTGTCTGGACGAGTCTACCTCCTTTCTCTTGTTGGGTTGAGCTGGACTCTCTACTGTACTCTTTACTGCACTTTCAGTTGTACTCCTCTACTATTCCATGTTCTCTCTACTGATCACTCTTCGGTACCTCCTTTGTTTCTCCCTCGAGCCTTTGGGGTATCCTACTGAGTATTTTTATACTCACCCCCGCTTTGGATTTGCCCAAACTTGGTGTGCCCTTGCAGATGACGGACAAGTTGGTCATGACTTCAGTGGAGCTTAGGAGTTCAGGAGCAGGGACCGTGTGCGGTGGTCGGAGTCAGGTTCCAGGTGGAGGACCCTTCCAGCTGTTTTTCCTTTCTGTTTACCTGTTTCCCGGTTGTGGTACTTTTCTTGTTGGGCGTGTATTTTCCCCTTTTCTTTTTCAGTTATATTCAGCACTTTCTTTGTACTTTCAGTGGTTGATGCACTTTGTGGTTTATTTATAGCAGTTTCCCTTTTTTTTCCTTTTTACTCTTTACTTTTGCATTGAGTGTGTTGCGTGTGTGTGTGTATAGGTACTTAGGCAAAGGCATCCCCGAGTTTTTGTGCCTTTAGCACTGGTCGCCAGCCCCAGGCCTATGGAGGCGGGCTTGGGGTAGTTTCAGATCGAGCCCGGGTAGGTTCGGGTCATGAGAAAGTGGTATCAGAGGTGGTTCGTTCCTTGGGACGTTGTTCGGACGTCCCTAAAATAAAAGGAATTGGTTGGGATTTAGGGAAACAGTGTTAACGTGTCTCGAGAGCGGTTCTCAGGCCAGTGAGTCCAGGGATGGTGCGGTGGCCGACGTATCCATTCACCAGGACCTTGATAACCCGCTTGTCGACTCGTCATTCTGAGACACCTGTTGCAGGGAAAATTGGTTTGTGCATCACATAGGATCGAGTCTTTTACTATCCTTATTAAGTCATCTCACAATCGTTGATATTGGTATATACATATATGCTCATCTGATCATGGCACTCCTTGATAATATTCAGGATGTCTCCGCGAAGACAGCCAGCCAAGATACTAGCTTTGGTGCGTAACAACGACCCTGTGAGCTACGAGGCCACAGTCCAGGTCCCATCATGCGAGCCCCTTTCTCCGGGTGGGCCGGTAGCAACACCTCCGTCTATTGAGCAGCAGACAGTTTCAGCAGAGCAGGCTAAGCTTGAGCGCAGGTTGAGCACGCTCCATGAGTTCCAGCAGCATAGACCGCTGAGGTTCAGTGGTGAGCCAGATCCTCAGGCAGCAGAGGTTTGGCTAGAGACAGTGGTTCACCTTTTGAGGCTTGTGCAGACGCCGGAAAATCAGAGAGTGGCTTTGGCCACCAACCTTTTTCGTAAAGCATCTTGGCGTTGGTGGAGTCTGGTGACTCATCTTCTTGACGAGTCGTCGCTTTCGTGGGGTGACTTTCAGTTGTTGTTTCCTGAGGAGTTTTTCCCCTCCTTCTTTCACTCCATTCAGATTCAGGAGATCCTTCAGTTTCAGTAGGGAGGGATGACGGTGGTCGAGTGCGCGGCTAGTTTTACAGACCGTTCACGCTTTTACCCGGACTTGGTCCATGATGACAACATCCAAGCGCGGAAGTTTGAGCAGGGTCTCTGCCGAGAGATTCATGCTATCATAGTACCCTTGGGCATTTCCACATATCCCAGGGTGCTGGAGTAGGAACTGGTGACAGAGGGATTCCTGTCACGTTCTAGAGTTGGTGGTGGTAGCAGGCACGTTAGAGCCAAGGCGTCTGTCGCAGCTAACGGGCATCGGTAAGGAGAACCTCGACGCAGGTGGATTTCTGAAAACCAGGTTCAGGGCGTGGTTGTATACCAGAGTGGCATTAGAGGGCACCAGGGCATCCTAGATAGTGCTGGTGTTATGCTTGTGACGGGTGAGATCACTTGGCACGGGACTGCCCAACTAGGCATGAGGAGAGCTTCGGACAGGCAGCAGGTGCACCACCACGACGGAGGCAGCGCCGTGATCGGAGCAGTACCCAGAGAGGCAGTGCTAGCAGAGGAGCGGGAGGAGCTGGTGGGGGGGGACGACTTTACAAGATCTTCCCATCACCACTAGGCGGTCCACATCAGGCTCCGGGAGCTGACAGTTGGGACCACAGACAACCACGTCTTTTGTATGCCTACGATCCTACAGAGCATGAGTTGATAAGAGGTACGCTCTATAGCTCTTCTACTTTTTGCAGTAGAATTGTTAGACTCTGTGTGTGGAATGCCTTTTCTCCCTGCTCCTTGCTTGGGTTGTTACCAAGGTGACGCAGGGCGTCGGGTGTAACCTTGTGTTGGTAGAGTAGAAGGTGTGTAACCTTCCTCTTTAGTCGATGGCATCGACTCCATAGCTCCCCGAGCTTCAAGAGGGTCTTGGTTGAGAGACATCGACGGTGAAACTGTGCGTGACCAGATATCCTTGGGTGTTTCACCATATGGATATTCTGAAGGAGGGAATCACCGGGCCTTGTTCCAGGTGCGGACGGTGATTCCAGTCGCGGCGTGCGACGTAGAGGTTTGGTCGGGGAAGTGAGATACCCGCGAGATCCTTCAGGTCATTTGAGATCATGCGGAGGGATGGTGAGGTTCCCTACCACCTTGCCCTAACCCCAAAGGCTGGTTTGGGTGCATGGCATCTCCCACGTGACTCACCCAAGAAGAAGTGTGTTTGCCACTATTCACGCTATCGGTGAGGGTAGACCTCGCATGAACAGATCAAATCCTTTGGTCTGTGTGCGGTGGCAGAGAACTGTGCAAGAGTTCTTCTAGGTACGGGAGAGCCAGGTGTGGGCTTTGTACCCTGAGTTGTTCCCTGGTTTTTCTTTTTGAGGAAGAAAAGATTGAAGGAGGGAATGATGTAAGAACCCAGTTTTTTCTGTGAAAGACTTTGGAATATTCTTGATGTTATTCTAGAGTAGCGCCCTCAGACAGCGTGCGGTGCCGAGCCCCGGTGTGGCTGGAATTAAATTTTCAGTGCGTTCACACTGGAAAAGTCAAATAAATGGGATAACTCCTAAACAAAGTTCCGGATCAGAGATCCGAGTGTATGGATGGGTCTGGAATTGGGTTTTTACCCTTGGAACGACATAAAACATGACGGTGCGGGATGTTTGGACCCCTCGCTCGCTTTCAGAACATTAAACGGATACATTAATTAATTAATTAATTCGTTTAATGTTGAAATGTGATTATCTCTTAAACGGTATCTCATATTGGAAAACTGAGGGCACTGTTGAGTTCAGAACATGCTGTTTACCCTAGGAGGGGTGTAAGTTTCGGGGGCGCGAGCCGTCAGTGAAAAATGGCCCCAGGGGCATTTTCGTAATTTGGCGGCCTCAGGCGCGGTTGTTGTAACTTTTGAACGGGGCCTCGAATTAAAATTCTGAAACCTCTGTTACGCTCAGAGCGTGGTTTTTAGCCTAGGGGAGCCTTAATCCCGACCCCGCCGAAATTTTGGGTTCGGGACTATCGGGCGGGCGTTTAAGTATTTTCTACTTAAACACATCCCCTTCCCCCCCTTCTCCATCCTCTACCTAAAACCCTCCCCTCTCCTCCAGCTCCAGCGAAGCACTCTGGCTAGGCACCTCCAGCGAGGTAACTCCGGCAAGGCAGCGGTGCGGTGGCGGACTCCCCGTGAAGCTTCGGCATCGCCCAAGAGGTAGGAGTCGTTTTTCTTTCGTTTTTTTCGCAATCTTTGAGCTTAATTTATAGCATCGAACTTTTATCCGATTATCTATCGATTCCTATGATCGCGTAGTACATAATATGAGCTTTTCGACGCTTGTTTCGGATTCGAAATCCGACCTTTGAGGCCTCCGCAGCGGTCCGGCGAAGATTCGCGGGTTTTCGGGGTTCTCTGGCTGGCACGTTGGTCCGGCGGTTTCCAGCGGCGGCAGCGCGGTGGTCCAGCGAGCTCCAGGCGGTGGCGCGACAAGGGGTTCCGGTGAGGGGAGCCGGTCAGCGAGGTGGCCCGGCGAACACGACCGGCCATGTCGGCCGGTCGGTGGAGGAGGCGCTCGCGTGGCACACGGGCGAGAGCCTCGCGGGAGGCGGTAGGCCGCGGTCCCAGCAGGCCGGATCAGCCGGACCGGGCCAGTCCGGCCCAATGGGTCCCCCCCTTTTTTTAAAATCTTTGGATGCCCGCATTTCGAGCTACGGGCGTCTGTTTTGAGTGCCATCTATGGCAGGGCGGACCTAACAACAAGGCGGTCTTTTTGAGATGGTTCCGGGAAATTATAGTTCCCGAGACGGGGGCTTTGGTAGCGCGACACGTACGTCGAGGGGATTGACGTTATCCCGGGGATTCTTGTTTTGGGAGGCGCGGACACGTCCAAAGTCCGTTTTTCACGCCGTCAGTGGCGTTGCGACCCTGGCGCCGAGGCGGAGTTTCCATGATGGGTTCGGGCATTAAGACCGAAGTTGAGGCGTGGGCCCCACGACCCGTCCTTCGAGTTGCGAGCAGCATTTAGTGACTTTTTCATCAGACGTCTATTCGGGGCTTGTGAGTAGTCGATGTTGGGTGTTTTTCCGGGGGCATCGCGTTGGCACAGTCTGCCCGCTGTAATTCGGCACGATGGTGTGGGGCCCACGAGGGTCGTTTGGGCGTCGACGGTGATTTTCTAGCTTTATCACCGGGTGTCCATTTTGGACAAGTGATTAGTCGAACTTGTGTACTTTTTTGAGAGGATCTCAATGGTGCGATCCGTCTATTGAGTTTCAGGACCAGGATGCGGGTCCCATGTAGCACCGCTCATGTGCGGTGCGTCGGAATGCATCTTTTTCTCCGGATATCTATTGAGCTCAAGTGAGCAGTCTTTTTGACGCGTTTTCCCAAGGGGATCGCAATGGTGTGATGTGCCCGACTGTTTTCGGGGCCAAGGCTTGGGATCACGGGACGCCGTTCGGGCGTGAGGCAGTGTTGGTGAGTTTTTCGTCGGATATCCGTTTGAGTCGAGTAAGTAGTCCATCTCGTGTGTTTTTTCGTGAGGATTACAAAGGTGAAATCCGTTTGGTTGTGCAGAGACTCTAGTGCGATCTTATTAAATGTGGAATGTGAAAGGTGCTCTAACAGTGGTTCTTCTTACCGTGTTTGTAGAGAACCCTTGGCGTGCGATCGCGTGCACTCCCGTGTGAGTGAAGAGATGTGGTTGGTCATGCCCCAGTCATTGAGGCAGAAAGTTGGAGATCTTACGTCACGCCTTCACGTTGACGTTGGGTGCCATGTGCACGATAGCTCTTGGGATGAAAATGATGTATAATCTGGGAGTATATGGGAGCGCTTAGAGGTACGTGTGGTTTGTACCTGAGACATTCGTGCACTTGGTTTGGGTTAACTTGGGGACACACGTCGTGTAGGCCCTAGGTGCGTTCCGAGATGTTCTTTGCGTACTTTGACCTCTTGCGACGTAGAGGGTCCCTCTGTGATCGTTTGTTTGACCAGCAGGGTTGAGTGGTCTCCCCCTAGTTTCGTTCTCGATGGATCGGCCGGTAGTGGTGATAGTGACACCCAATGATGGAATAGGCGCTAAACCTCTTTTGGGTGAGTTGTTCTGGAGTTGGGTGGTTGTGCGATACCCACTCCGTGTTCGGTTGGCTAGTGTTGTACCCTCCAGTAGAGATGGCTAGAGAAGTTCTGAGTTTTACCCTCGACCAGGGCTGGGCAGTGGGTTACTCATTTACTTCTTCGGATTTACCCTCCAGCAGGACTAGGCAGTGGGTTGCTCACTGACTTCTAGGGTTTACACTCCAGCAGAGACTAGGCAGTGGGTCACCCGACGCACTTAGGGTCTACCCTCCAGCAGAGACTAGGCATTGGGTCACCCAATGACCTCTTAGGGTCTACCCTCTAGCAGTGCTGGGCAGTGGGTCGCCCGTCATCTAGTTCCAGGTCTAATCTCCAGCAGGGCTGGGCAGTGGGTCACCTGTCGACTTATTCCAGGTCTACCCTCCAGCGGGGCTGGCCAGTGGGTCGCCTGATGATGTATTAAGGTCTACCCTCCAGCGGGTCTGGGCAGTGGGTTGCCTGATGATGTATTAGGGTTTACCCTCCAGTAGGGCTAGGCAGTGGGTCACCCGATATCTGGTTATGAATTACCCTCCAGTAGGGCTAGGCAGTGGGACACCTGTTGGCATTCCAGGCTCAGTCATTTCTCCTAGTCTAGTCTATGGCATTCCTCCGAGATTACCGGAGCGGGACCCTTGATTACGGGTCAGTGTTGTGATGGCATTGAATTTGAGGAGACCTCTCGACTGTGGGGCAGTGACGAGGTGTGTTTGACTTTCCCCAGAACTCTCAAGTACGAGGGGCATTTTCCCCCACCGAGACGCATCCTTGTGATGTGACCTAAAACCCTGTGGGCCAGTCAGTTCCACCCAAAGCGGATAGTGTCGAGGTGCGGTGGTTTGATCCCCTTGACCTGTAGTTCGGGGAAAACATGTGGGATGCTGGGCATCAATGATGGTGTTACTTCTGGACTTTTGGTGACTCATTTTCTTGGGCTGAGCTACAGGATGGAGATCCCCTTATGACCTTGTTCGGGCTTCTTATTAAGCATACAGATTTGTATATATACCCTGTTTTCGGTACCCATTTTCTCAGGTTTTGGTTACTCTCCTTCCAGGAGAGGTGAAGTCGTGTGGGGTATGCCACATGCTTTCTGTGTCTAGCTTCTCGTGGTTGGACGAGTCTACTCTCTTGCTATAGGTAGCGAAGACTCGATGAGAAGTTCATCTTCTCACCATTTCCAGGTCCTTGTGTCTAGAGAAGTCTATATCCTTTCTCTTGTTGGGTTGATCTGGACTCTCTATTATACTCTTTACTGCAGTTTCAGTTGCACTCCTCTACTATTCCATGTTCTCTCTACTGCTCACCCTTCGGTACGTCCTTTGTTTCTCCCTCAAGCTTTAGGGGTATACTACTGAGTATTTTTATACTCACCCCTACTTAGGCTTTAACCGCACTTGGTGTGCCCTTGCAGACGACAGAAAAGTTGGTCGTGACTTCAGTGGAGCTTAGGAGTTCAGGAGTGTGGACCGCGAGCGGTGGTCGGAGTCGGGTTCCAGGTGGAGGACCCTTCCAGCTGTTTTTCCTTTCTGTTTACCTGTTGCCGGGTTGTGGCACTTTTCTGGTTGGGCGCGTGTTTTCCCCTTTTCTTTTTCAGTTACTTTCAGCACTTGCTTTGTACTTTTAGTGGTCGATGCACTTTATGGTTTCTTTATAGCAGTTTCCCTTTTGCTTTCCTTTTTACTCTGCACTTTTGCATTGAGTGTGTTGTGTGTGTGTGTACAGGTATTTAGGCAAAGGCCTCCCTGAGTTGTTGTGCCTTCGGCGCTGGTCGCCAGCCCCTGGCCTATGGAGGCAGGCTTGGGGTAGTTGCGGCTTGAGCCCGGGTAGGGTCGGGTCGTGAGACTATCAATATTCTTGATAATAGAGAACAAGTATTGAGAAATCGGAGGACTCATCTGGTGAAGGTTCTATGGAGGAACCATAAGATGGAGGAAGCAACATGGGAGCCAGAGGAGCTTATGTTAAAGACATACCCGAATATTTTTAGGTAATATTCTATGAATTTTGAGGATGAAATTTTTGTAAGTATGGGAGAATGTAACACCCCAAGGTTTTGAAAATAAATATATAATTTTATAATCTAACCATTAAACATAACTTTTCCTCTTAGATGTTTTGAATTTCAAAAAATGGTTATCTAGAGTTGTGTTCAGTTAGTCATTTGGAGTCTGATAGAACAAACGTGATTTTTAGTGAATAGTAACATACCCTTATGAATAGTAATATGAATATTAATATGACCTAATGAATAGTAAATATTATTATTATTTTATATTCATAAGGATAGAAGATAATAACATCTCAGATAATTTTTCATTGTGATAAAGTGGTTATAGAATTAGAACTGTTAATTTTTGAATTAAGTATGCTTTTATTTAATAGTTAAATTAATAATATTTAGAATCTTATTTTTCAAAAATTGACTTCACTTATGAATTATACACGTTGAAAAAATTTTAGGATGAAGTTTTTGGATTTTTCTGAAATTCTAGAATTTTTGATGAATAGTAAAATATGATAGAATACGATAAATGCTAAATACATGATTTACTGCATCATAGGTGGTTAAATGATGATGTAAGTCCACTTGGTTCTAACTCACATTCCATTATTACTATTAGGGGTCACATGAAATAATACCATTTGTTGTATTGAGGGAAATAATAAAATAATGAATTAAATATTCAAAAATTACTCCTCTCCTCCACTATAAAAACCCCCAACCACTACCTCTTCTCTTCACTACTCTAAGACTTGGAGTTTCTCAAAGTTCTGCCCAATTACCCTTCACTAGTCACTCCCCATGACCAGGAAGCTCTTAGTCTTTCCAAAAGACTAAAACCCCTTCTCTTAAGAAGTTTCTCAAGGAGGTTATTTCAAGAGGTAAAGCACCCTACTTTCTCTTTTGGTTTTATTTCAATTTATCTACTTTTGTTATATTATCCTCCCCTACTCTGTCCAAATGATCATGATAACTCCAAAAACATCTATATACTGGATTTATATCATGTTAATGGAAGAACCATCATAAATATTCTTATTCCCTCCCTTTTATTTTTAAAAATGAAATCGACATCCATGAGGTTTCGATTTATAACCTTCGTGGATGATGAAGTTTTGTTATACAATTTCTTCTTCATTACTGGTCATGAAACCATATTCATGGTTTAACCAGACTATAATATATATTTTATAATCTAATTAATATTCAGGAACCAGAATATGTACAAATAATTATGTTATATGTCCAAACTAGTTCATAATACTCCAAATACCTCCGAATAATCGAAGTGGTTGTCATCTAATGATTCATCCTCATTCCATGTAACGAAATGATAGAAATGAACATTATAAAATAATTATGTTAATTAATAATATATAATTCCAATCCTGGAGATTTGTAACCATTCCACATGAACTTCATTACATAATAACAAGTGAACCAAATATGAAAATAAAGGAAACGAACACTCGAGAACGACCGAATTCAATACAATAACTTGTCAATAAAGACAAAAATGAACTAACCATGTAAGAACCCGGGTTTTTCTACGAATGACTTTGGAATATTCTTGATGATATTCCAGAGCAGCGCCTTCATACGGCGTGTGATTCTGAGCCCCGGAGTGGTTGGAATTAAATTTTCGATGCTTTCACACAGGAAATGCTAAATAAATAGGATAACTCCTAAACGGAGTTCCGGATCAGAGATCCGAGTGTACGGATGGGTCCTTAATGGGGTGTTTACCCTAGGAACGACATAAAACTTGTCGGCGCGGGATGTTTGGACCCCTCGCCTTCTTCTGGAACGTTAAACGGATTAAATAAATTAATTAATTCATTTAATGAGGAAATGCAGGTATTTCTTAAATGGTGGATCGGATTGGAAAACTGAGGGCACCGTTGAGTTCAGAGTGTGTCGTTTACCCTGGGAGGGGTATAAGTTTCGCAGGCGCGGGACGTTTGTGAAAAATGGCCCCAGGGGGTGTTTTCGTAATTTGGCGGCCTCGGGCGCTAAGTTTAGTAACTTTTGAAAGGGGTCTCGGAATAAAATTACGAGACCGCCGTTGCGTTCAGAGCGTGGTTCTTAGCCTAGGGGAGGCTAAATCCCAACCCCGTCGGGAGTTCGGGTTTGGGGCTGTCGGGCGGGCGTTTAAGTGATTTGTACTTAAACACCCCCCCCCCCTTCTTCTTCTTCCTCTTCTTCATCAAACCCTCCTCCCCCTCCTTCACCTTCGTCGAGGCGAGATCCGGCGAGACGAGCTCCGGCGAGGAGACTCCGTCAAGGTGTGGTGGTACCGGCGGATCGACGCGAAGCTCCGGGCGAAGCCCAGCGAGGTAGGTGGTGTTGTTTGAGTTTTAAATCCCGTGCCCCCTTTGAACCCCAATTTTAGCCTCGGTTAATCATTTAATCTTTGAACAAATCCCATTTATGCGTAGTATACGATTTTCTCTTTTCGACGCTTGTTTCGGATTTGAAATCGGAGGTTAGAGGCATCCGCAATCGTTCGCCGAAGTTTGCGGGAAATTCGGGAGGTTATGGGTGTTTTCGGCAGGTTCCGGCGGTCCGGCAGCTTAGGCGGCGGCGGTCCGAGGTTGAGGCGGCGGCAGTGGCATCGACGCAGGGTGGCACGGTGGCTCGGTCGGGCGATCGCGACGGAGGGAAGCGGTGGCTGGCCGGGGCACGCGGTCGGCGAGTGGGGTCGTCCGCCATCAGCGGCGTCGCGGGGGGGAGCAAGGACCCGCATCTTGCGAGTCCTATTGGCGTGATGCGGAGACTGGCTCTAGCCGGTCTTCTGGGAATAAAACCGGACCCGAGGCGGGTCCGGTTCAGTTGGAGTGGGCCGCGGCCAGCCGGTCGCGGCAGTTCGGACCAGGCCGGCCGGGGTGGACCGGCCCGGTTGGCCCCCTTGTTTTCGGGAGGCCGTAACTTCCAAACGACGCGTCCATTTGATGCGCCGTCTGCGGAAGTAGATCCGTATTGATGAGGCGGATCTTTTGAAATGGTTTCTGGAATTTTTAGTTCCTGAAATGAGGGGCCGCGGAGGCGCGACACATCTTTAAGTGGTCGAGCGTTTTCCCCGAGTTTCTTGTTTTGGACGGCGCGGACACGTCCAACGTCCGTTTTGAGCGCCGTCAGTGGCGTTGGGACCCTGGAGTCGTGGCGGAGGTTTACAGGGTAGTTCCGGGCGTTGAAGCCGGAGTTGGGGCGTGGGGCCCACGACCCGTCTTTTGAGCTGCGTGCATCTAGTAGCGACTTTTTCGTCAGACGTCCGTTTGGGGCGTGCGAGCAGTCGATGTTAGGTTATTTTCTGAGGGCAATGTGTTGGCACAGTCTGCCCGCTGTAATTCCGCACGATTGTGCGGGTCCCGCGAGGGCCGTTCGGGTGTTGACGGTGATTTCCGGCCTTATCACCGGGCGACCGTTTTGGACAATTGAGTAGTCCATTTCGTGTACTTTTTCGAGAGGATCGCAACGGTGTGATCCGTTCGTTGAGTTTCGGGACCGGGATGCGGGTCCCACGTGGCACTGCCTGTATGCGGTGCACTGGGATTCATCTTTTTCTCCGGATATCCTTTGGACTCATGTGGGTAGTGCTTTTGATGTGCTTTCCCGAGGGGATCGCAATGGTGCGACGTGCCCGACTGTTTTCAGGGCCGAGGCTCGGGATCACGGGACGCCGTTCGGGCGAGAGGCGGTGTTGGTGACTTTTCCATCGGGTATCTGTTGGAGGCGTGTAAGTTGTTGATCTTGAGTGTTTTTCCATGAGGATTACAACGGTGCGCTACGTTTGGTTTTGCGGAGCCTCTTGAATGATCTTGTTAAATGTGGAAATGTGGAGTTGCCCCGGTGGCAGTCCTTCTACCATGTTTGTAGCGGACCTTGGGCGAGTGATCGCGTGCACACCCGTGTGAGTGATGTAAATGCTTGAAGTGATGTGGTTGGCCGCGCTTGGGCCTTTGAGGTGGAGTTGTTACGTCACGGCTTCGCGTTGACGTTGGGTGTCGTGTGCACAATAGCCCTAGGGCTGGAGACGTGGTATAATCTGGGAGTATATGAGAGCACTTGGAGGTACGTGTGGTTCGTACCTGAGATATTCGTGCGCTTGGTTGGGGTTGACTTGGGGCCACATGTCTTGTGGGCCCCATGTACCTGTCATGTTCTGCTTTGCGTACTTTGACCTCTCGCGACGTAGAGGGTCGCTCTGTGGGTTTGTTTCACCAGCAGGGTAAAGTTTTTCCCCTGGCTCTGTGCTTGTTTGTTGACCAGCAGGGTTGAGTGGTCTCCCCTGGTTTTGTTCTCGATGGATCAGCCAGTAGCAGTGCTAGTGGCACCCCTTGATTGAACAGGTGTTGAAACTCTTTTGGGAGAGTTGTTCTGGAGTTGGTTGTTTGCGTGATACCCACCCCGTGTTCGGTTGGCCAGTGTTATACCCTCCTGTAGAGATGGCCAGAGCAGTTATGAGTTTTACCCTCCAGCGGGGCTAGGCAGTGGGTTACTCATCGACTTCCTTGGGCTTTCCCTCGAACAGGACTGGGCAGTGGGTTTCTCACTGACTTTTAGGGTCTACCCTCCAGCAGAGACTGGGCAGTGGGTCACCCGACGCTATTAGGGTCTACCCTCCAGCAGAGACTGGGTAGTGGCTCACCCGACGCTATTAGGGTCTACCCTCCAGCAGAGACTGGGGAGTGGGTCACCCGATGCTACTAGGGTCTACCCTCCAGCAAAGACTGGGCAGTGGGTCACCTGACAACCTCTTAGGGTCTACCCTCCAGCGGGGCTGGGCAGTGGGTCGCCCGTCATCTAGTTCTAGGTCTACTCTCCAGCACGACTGGGCAGTGGGTCGCCTGTTGACTTATTCCAGGTCTACCCTCCAGCGGGGCTGGACAGTGGGTCGCCTGATGATGTGTTATGGTCTACCCTGCAGCGGGGCTGGGCAGTGGGTCGCCTGATGACGTCTTATGGTCTACCCTCCAGCGGGGCTTGGCGATGGGTCGCCGGTTGATGTATTAGGGTTTACCCTCCAGCAAGGCTGGGCAGTGGGTCACCTGATATTTGGTTATGAATTACCCTCCAGCGTGTCTGGGCAGTGGGACACCTATTAGCATTCCAGACTCAGTCCTCTCGACTAGGCTAGTCTGTGGCTTACCTCTGTGATTACTGGAGTGGGACCCTTGGTTATACGGGTCGGTGATGGAACGGCTTGACTTTGAGGAGACCTCTCGACTGCGAGCTAGTGACGAGTTGTGGTTGACGTTCCCCCATAACTCTCAAGTGTGAGGAGCACTTTCCCCCACTGAGACGTGTCCTTGTGATGCGACCTAAAACCGTGTGGGTGAGTCAGTGCCGCCCAAAGCGGATAGTGTCAAGGTGTGGTGATGGAGCCCCTTGGCCTGCTGTTTGGGGCAGACGTGCGGGATGCTAGGCATTGATGGTGTTTCTTTTTGGGATTGTTGGTGATTCATTTTTCTGGGGCTGATCTACGGGACGGAGATCCCCTTACGAGTTTCTTCGGGCTTCTTGATAGAGAATACATATGTATATACCTTGTTTCCAGCACCCCCTTCTTGGGTTTGGCTACTCTCCTTCCAGGATAGGTGAAGACGCGCGGGGTATGCCACGTGCTTTCCGTGTCTAGCTTCCCAAGGTTGGACGAGTCTACTCTCCTACTATAGGTAGCGAAGACTCGACGGGAAGTTCATCTTCTCATCGTTTCCAGCTCCTTGTGTCTGGATGAGTCTAATTCCTTTCTCTTGTTGGGTTGAGATGGAATCTTTACTGTACTCTTACCTCACTTTCAGTTGTACTCCACTACTTTTCTGTTCGCTCTACTGCTCACCCTTCGGTACCTCCTTTTGTTGCTCCCTTGAGCCTTCGGGGTATCCTACTGAGTATTTTTATAATCACCCCTACTTGGGCTTTGCCCGCACTTGGTGTGCCCTTTCAGACGACGGACAGGTGGAGCGTGACTTCAGTGGAGCGTAGGAGCTTGGGAGCTTGGACCGTGTAGGTGGTCGTGGTCGGGTTCCAGGTGGGAGACTCGTGAGCTATTTCTTTTGTTTAACTGTTGCCGGGTTGTGGCGCTTTTCTGGTTGGGTGTGTGTTTTTCCCATTTTTCCTTTTCAGCATTGTACTTTGTACTGTTAGAGGTAGATGCATATCGTGGTTTATATATAGCAGCTTCCCTTTACTTTGCTAGTCTTTTATTTTACTCTGCACTGTTGCATTGAGTTTGCTACGTGGGTGTGTATAGGTACTTAGGCAAAGGCCTCCCTGAGTTATTGTGCCTTCGGCGCTGGTCACCAGCCCCTGGCCTATGGAGGTGGGCTTAGGGTAGTTGCGGATCGAGCCCGGGTAGGGTCGGGTCGTGACAAAGTGGTATCGTAGGTGGTTCGTTCCTTGGGACGTTGTGCGAACGTCCCTAAAAGAGGAATTGGTTGGGATTTAGGGCAACAGTGTTAATGTGTCTCGAGAGAAGCTCTCAGGCCAGGGAGTCCAGTGATGGTGCGGCGGCCGACGTATCCACTCACCAGGACCTTGATAACCCGCTTGTCGACTCAACATGCTGAGACACTTGTTGCAGGGAAAATTGGTTTGTGCATCACATAGGACTGAGTCTTTGACTGTCCTTCTTGATTCAGCTCCCCATCATTGTTGTTGTGGTATATACACATATGCTCATCTGTCCGCGACACTCCTTGATAATATTCAGGATGTCTCCGCGAGGACAGCCAGCCAGGATACCAGCTTGGGTGCGTGACGACGACCCTGTGAACTACGAGGCCACAGTCCAGGACCCATCATGCGAGCCCCTTTCTATGGGTGGGACGGTAGCAGCACCCCCACCTGTGGAGCAGCAGACAGTTTCAGTAGAGCAGGATGTGCTCGAGCGCAGGTTGAGCGCGCTCCGTGAGTTCCAGCAGCAGAGACCGCTGAGGTTCAGTGGTGAGCCAGACCGTCAGGCAGTAGAGGTTTGACTCGAGGAAGTGGTTCACCTTTTAAGGCTTGTGCAGATGCCGACAGATCAGAGAGTGGATTTGGTAGCCACCCTTTTCGTGGAGCATCTCGGCATTGGTGGAGTCTGGTGACTCAGTTTCTTGACGAGTCGTCACTTTCATTGGATGACTTTCAGTTGTTTCTCCGTGAGGAGTTTTACCCCTCCTGCTTGTGCTCCATTCGGATTCATGAGTTTCTGCTATTTCAGCAGGGAGGGATGACGGTGGCCGAGTACGCGGCTAGTTTTGCAGGCCGAGCACGCTTTTACCCGGACTTGGTCCATGACGATAACTTCCGAGCGCGGAAGTTTGAGCAGGGTCTCCATCGAGATATTCATGCTGTCAGAGTACCCTTGGGCATTTCCACATATGCTGGGGTGCTAGAGCAGGAGCTGGTGACAGAGGGCTTCCTGTCATGTTTTGCAGTTGGTAGTGGCTGTGGGCGCGACGGAGCCAGGACGTCTGCCATAGCTTGCAAGCGCCGGAGGACAGGACCTCGATACAGGTGGCCTTCCCACTGCCGGTTTCGGAGACGTGGTCGTATACCACTATGGTGAAAAGGCGCAGGGCCTCAGCTGAGGATGCCCTACCATGAGTGGATCCCAGGCCATGGTCGTACACCATAGTGGCGCCAGAGGGCACCATGGTAGCTCAGAGGGAGCCAGTGCTATGCTTGTGATGGGCGAGGTCACTTGGCACGAGACTGCCCGACCCGAGTTGCTGAGAGCTTCGGGCAGGTATCAGGTGCACCACCACGGTAGAGGCAGCTCCGTGATCAGAGTAGTGGCCAGAGAGGTAGTTCTATCAGAGGAGCGGGAGGAGCTGGAGGTGGGGGACGACGTTACAAGATCTCCCCATCACCACTAGGCAGTCCACGTCAGGCTCCGGGAGCTGATGGTTGGGACCGCAGGTAGCCGTGAGCTTTGGATGTCTACGATCCTGCAAAGCATGGGATGGTGAGAGGTACCCCTTGAGACTCTTCTACATTTTGCAGTAGAATTGTTGGGCTCTGCGTGTGAAAGGCTTTTCTCCTTTCTCCTTGTTTGAGGTGTTACCAGGGTGACGCAGGGCGTCGGGTGTAACCCTGTGTTGGTAAGGAAAAAGGCGCGAGACCTTTTCCTTTAGTCGATGGTGTTGACTCCTTCGCCTTTTGAGCGTCTAAGAGAGCATCGACTGTGGAATCTTGCGTGACCAGATATCCTTGGGTGTTTCACCATATGGATATTCTGAAGGAGGGAATCACCAGGCCTTGTTCCAGGTGCGGGCGGTGATTCGAGTTGCGTCGTGCGACATAGAGTTTTGACCGGGGAGGTGAGCTACCCCCGAGAGCCTTCGGGCCGTTTGAAACTGTGCAAAGGGATGGTGAGGTCCCCTACCGCCTTGCCCTAACCCCAAAGTCTGGATTGGGTGCATGACATCGGAAAGGGCTGACCTCGCATGAACAGATCAATCCTTTGGTCTGAGTGCGGTGGCACAGAGCTGTGTGTGGGTTCTTTTAGGTATGGGAAAGCCAGGTGTGGGCTTAGTACCCTGTATTGTTCCCTGGTTTTTCTTTTCAAGGAAGAAAATCTTGAAGGAGGGAATGATGTAAGAACCCTAGTTTTGCTATGAAAGACTTTGGAATATTCTTGATGATATTCCAGAGCAGTGCTTTCAGACGGCGTGCGATTCCGAGCCCCAGAGTGGCCGGAATTAAATTTTCGGTGTGTTCACACTAGAAACGCTAAATAAATGGGATAAGTCCTAAACGGAGTTACAGATCAGAGATCCGAGTGTACGTATGGGTCCGGAATGGGGTGTTTACCCTAGTAACGACATAAAACTTGTCGGCGCGAGATGTTTAGACCTCTCGCCCGCTTCTGGAACGTTAAACGGATTAAATTAATTAATTAATTCGTTTAATGGCGAAATGCAGGTATCTCTTAAACGGTGGCTCGGATTGAAAAATCGAGGGCAACGTTGAGTTCAGTGCATGCCGTTTACCCTGGGAGGGGTATAAGTTTCGCGGGCGCGGGCCGTTTGTGAAAAATGGCCCTAGGGGCGTTTTCGTAATTTGGCAGCCTCGGGCGCTAAGTTTAGTAACTTTTGAATGGGGTCTCAGAATAAAATTCAGAGACCTCCGTTGCGTTTATAGCATGGTTCTTAGCCTAGGGGAGGCTAAATCCCGACCCCGTCGGGAGTTCGGGTTCGGGGCTGTCGGGCGGGCGTTTAAGTGATTTGTACTTAAACACCCCCCCCCCCTTCTTCTTCTTCCTCTTCTTCCTCAAACCCTCCTCCCCCTCCTTCACCTCTAGCGAGGCAAGCTCTGGCGAGGCGAGCTCTGGAGAGGAGACTCTGGCATGGTGCGGTGGTACCGGCGGATCGACGCGAAGCTCCGGGCGAAGCCCAGCGAGGTAGGTGGTGTTGTTTGAGTTTTAAAGCCCGAGCCCCCTTTGAACCCCAATTTTAGTATCGGTTCTTCATTTAATCTTCGAAAAAATCCCATGGACGCGTAGTATACAATTTTATCTTTCCGACGCTTGTTTCGGATTTGAAATCGGAGGTTGGAGGCATCCGCAATCGTTCGCCGAAGTTTGCGGGAAATTCGGGAGGTTCTGGGTGTTTCCGGCGGGTTCTGGCGGTCCGGCGGCTTAGGCGGCGGTGGTCCGAGGTGGAGGTGGTGGCGGAGGCATCGACGCAGGGTGGATCTGTGGCTCGGTCGGGCGAGCACGATGGAGGGAAGCGGTGGTTGGCCGGGGCGCGCGGTCGGCGAGCGGGGTCGTCGGCCATCGGCGGCGTCGCGGGGGGGAGCAAGGACCCGCATCTTGCGGGTCCTATTGGCGCGACGCGGAGACCAGCTCTGGCCGATCTTCTGGGAATAAAACTGGACTCGAGGCGGGTCCGGTTCAGTTGGAGTGGGCCACGGCCAGCCGGCCGCGGCGGTTCGGACCGGGCCGGCCGGGGTGGACCGGCCCGGTTGGCCCCCTTGTTTTCGGGAGGCCGTAACTTTCAAACGGCGCGTCCATTTGACGCGCCGTCTGCGGCAATAGATCTGTATTGACGAGGCGGATCTTTTGAGATGGTTTTGGGAATTTTTAATTCCCGAAACGAGGGGCCGTGGAGGCGCGACACATCTTTACGTGGGCGAGCGTTTTCCCCGAGTTTCTTGTTTTGGACGGCGCAGACACGTCCAACGTCCGTTTTGAGCGCCGTCAGTGGCGTTGGGACCCTGGAGTCACGGCGGAGGTTTCCAGGGTGGTTTCGGGCGTTGAATCCGGAGTTTATGCATGGGGCCCATGACCTGTCTTTTGAGCTGCGTGCAGCTAGTAGCGACTTTTTCCTCGGATGTCCGTTCGGGGCGTGTGAGTAGTCGATGTTGGGTGTTTTTATGAGGGCAACGCGTTGGCGCAGTCTGCCCGCAGTAATTCCGCACGATGGTGTAGGTCCCGCGAGGGCCGTTCGGGAGTTGACGGTGATTTCCGGCCTTATCACCGGGTGACCGTTTTGGACAAGTGAGTAGTCCATTTCGTGTAATTTTTCGAGAGGATCGCAACGGTGCGATCTGTTCGTTGAGTTTCGGGACTGAGGTGCGGGTCCCATGTGGCACCGCTCATATGCGGTGCGCCGGGATACATCTTTTTCTCCGGATATCTTTTGCACTCATGTGGGTAGTGCTTTTGATGTGCTTTCCCAAGGGGATCGCAATGGTGCGACACGCCCGACTGTTTTCGGGGCCGAGGCTCGGGATCACGGGACGTCATTCGGGCGTGAGGCGGTTTTGGTGACTTTTCCGTCGGGTATCCGTTAGAGGCGAGTAAGTAGTCGATCTCGCATGTTTTTTCACGAGGATTACAACGGTGCACTTCGTTTGGTTGTGTGGAGCCTCTTTCACGATCTTGTTAAATGTGGAAATGTGGAGGTGCCCCGGTGGCGGTCCTTCTACCGTGTTTGAGGCAGACCTTGGGCGAGTGATCGCGTGCACTCCTGTGTGAGTGATGTAAATGCTTGAAGTGATGTGGTTGGCCGCGCTTGGGCCTTTGAGGTGGAGTTGTTACGTCACGCCTTCGTGTTGACGTTGGGTGTCGTGTGCACGATAGCCCTTGGGCTGGAGACATGGTATACTCTGGGAGTATATGAGAGCGCTTGGAGGTACGTGTGGTTCGTACCTGAGATGTTTGTGCGCTTGGTTGGGGTTGAATTGGGGCCACACGTCGTGTGTGCCCCATGTACGTGTTGTTTTTTGCTTTGCGTACTTTGACCTCTCGCGACGTAGAGTGTCCCTCTGTGGGTTTGTTTGACCAGTAGGGTGAAGTTTTTCCCCTGGCTCTGTGCTTGTTTGTTGACCAGCAGGGTTGAGTGGTCTCCCCCTGGTTTTGTTCTCGATGGATCAGCTAGTAGCGGTGGTAGTGGAACCCCATGATGGAATAGGTGTTGAAACTCTTTTGGGAGAGTTGTTCTGGAGTTGGGTGGTTGTGTGATACCCACCCCGTGTTCGGTTGGCCAGTGTTATACCCTCTTGTAGAGATGACCAGAGCAGTTCTGAGTTATACCCTCCAGCAGGGCTGGGCAGTGGGTTACTCGTCGACTTCCTCGGGCTTACCCTCCAGCAGGGCTGGGCAGTGGGTTGCTCACTGACTTTTAGGGTCTACCCTCCAGCAGAGACTGGGCAGTGGGTCACCCGACGCTATTAGGGTCTACCCTCTAGCAGAGACTGGGCAGTGGGTCACTCGACCCAATTAGGGTCTACCCTCCAGCAGAGACTGGGCAGTGGGTCACCCGACCCAATTAGGGTCTACCCTCCAGCAGAGACTGGGCAGTGGGTCACCCGATGCTATTAGGGTCTACCCTCTAGCAGAGACTGGGCAGTGGGTCACCCGATGCTACTAGGGTCTACCCTCCAATAGAGACTGGGCAGTGGGTCACCCGACGACCTCTTAGGGTCTACCCTACAGCGGGGCTGGGCAGTGGGTCGCCCGTCATCTAGTTTCAGGTCTACCCTCCAGCATGACTGGGCAGTGGGTCGCCTGTTGACTTATTCCAAGTCTACCCTCCAGCGGGGCTGGGCAGTGGGTCGCCTGATGATGTGTTATGGTCTACCCTCCAGTGGGGCTGGGAAGTGGTTCACCTGATGACGTCTTATGGTCTACCCTCCACCGAGGCTGGGAAGTGGGTCGTCGGTTGATGTATTAGGGTTTACCCTCCAGCAGGGCTGGGCAGTGGGTCACCTGATATTTGTTTATGAATTACCCTCCAGCGAGGCTGGGCAGTGGGACACCTGTTAGCATTCCAGACTCAGTCCTCTCGACTAATATAGTCTGTGGCTTACCTCCGTGATTACCGGAGCGAGACCCTTGGTTGTACGGGTCGGTGATGGAACGGCTTGACTTTGAGGAGACCACTCGACTACGGGGCAGTGACGAGTTGTGGTTGACGTTCCCCCAGAACTCTCAAGGGCGAGGAGCGCTTTCCCCCACAGAGATGCGTCCTTGTGACGCGACATAAAACCGTGCGGGCGAGTCAGTGCCTCCCAAAGCAGATAGTGTCAAGGTGTGGTGATTGATCCCCTTGGCTTGCGGTTCGGGGCAGACGTGTGGGATTCTAGGCATTAATGGTGTTTCTTTTTGGGACTGTTGTTGATTCATTTTTCTTGGGCTGAGCTATGGGACAGAGATCCCCTTACGAGTTTGTTCGAGCTTCTTGATAGAGCATACATATGTATATACCTTTTTTCTCGCACCCACTTCTTGGGTTTGGCTACTCTCCTTCCAGGAGAGGTGAAGACACGCGGGGTATGCCACGTGCTTTCCATGTCTAGCTTCTCAGGGTTGGAAGAGTCTTCTCTCCTACTATAGGTAGCGAAGACTCGACGAGAAGTTCATCTTCTCACCATTTCTAGCTCCTTGTGTCTGGATGAGTCTACTTCCTTTCTCTTGTTGGGTTGAGTTGGACTCTTTACTGTACTCTTACCACACTTTCAGTTGTACTCCTCTACTTTTATGTTCGCTCTACTGCTCACCCTTCGGTACCACCTTTTGTTTCTCCCTCAAGCCTTCAGGGTATCCTACTGAGTATTTTTATACTCACCCCTGCTTGGGCTTTGCCCACACTTGGTGTGCCCTTGCAGACGACGGACAGGTGGAGCGTGACTTCAGTGGGGTGTAGGAGCTTGGGAGCTTGGACCGCGTACGGTGGTCTTGGCCGGGTTCCAGGTGGGAGACCCGTGAGCTGTTTCTTTTGTTTACCTGTTTCCGGGTTGTGGCGCTTTTCTGGTTGGGCGTGTGTTTTTCCCCTTTTTCCTTTTCAGCACTGTACTTTGTACTGTTAGAGGTCGATGCACATCGTGATTTATATATAGCAGTTTCCCTTTACTTTTCTTGTCTTTGCTTTTACTCTGCACTGTTGTATTGAGTTTTCTACGTGGGTGTGTATAGGTACTTAGGCAAAGGCCTCCCCGAGTTGTTGTGCCTTCGGCGCTGGTCGCCAGCCCTCGGCCAATGGAGGCGGGCTTGGGGTAGTTGCGGCTCGAGCCCGGGTAGGGTCGGGTCATGACAAACCAGAATTATGGTAAACTAAATAAATGTATAATAGGTTTAGAAATAAGTTATTAACAAGTATAATTTCATATTCCAGGAGCTTATGTACAAGATATGAATACGTTTGGAGTTAAGGTAAGGGTTTTCCACCCGAACTTCCATTTTCTTTCGGGATACTTTATTTTTCTAATTTCCTTGATGAAATACTTATGTATTGTTATGTACTCCTCATATATTCTGTTTGAGTATCATATATATGTTTACAAACTAGAATACATCATAATTTTATGGATAGTTACACATTTTAAAAGGAACATTCAATGTTGTTTCCAAAATACAAGCCCGATTCAATGGAATTTCTCAAATTCATTCCTATTTAAAAGGGCACTCTATAATATATTTTTGGAAACCATTTTCTATATAAAATCACTCATTTTATATTAAAATACTATAAAACTTCACTTCTGGTTTTATACAATGATTTTTCCAAAATAACTCTTCTTTTCAAAATAAAAGAGTATTTATCTCCAAAATTGCTCAATGATTTTATATGAGTGTTTTCGTATAATTCAAAACTCTTGATGAATCCTTGGTATTATTGTGTTTAATCATTTATAAAGTCATCTACCATATTTTATTTAATGGTTTATTACTAACTCTATTGTGGATAATCTATCCTAAAACCATTCACCATATTATTCTGAATGGTTAGTGTTTTATGTTTAATGATTGGGGAAAGATAGTAACATTTCATATGATAGTTTCAATATGAATGTATCTGTTGTTTATGTTTATCCCTACTCATATGAGGAATGCATTGGACTTATTATGTGATGGGTGGGGCCCTCTATAGTCCATTGATGCATCGGTAGGTCTGATGAGACAAATAGACGTGGAATTGGGTGAGGCCTTTCCCAATGTGATATGGATTTTGGCCGAGGCCTTAATCACTAGATGTCTTGGCCGAGGCCATGAAAAAATGATTCAAAATGTCTGGAATACGCACTTACCTCATTATTAAGATAGTAATTGAAATTTTATGTGGTTATTCGACTAGTAAAATACCCATGGTTATGTTTTATAATGGCATTATTTACTCAGTTCATTTTCCTGCCATAATGTGTTCATATTTATTATTAAAGACATGTGTTTTCAATTATTCACCATGTCTAATGTTTATATTATCTTCCACTGTATTTATTACTCTTACTGAGCGTTTGAGCTCACCCCTTTTTTATGTTTCATTTTCTCAAGATATGAAGAATTAATTTATGAATGACTTTCAAGAATAATCTAGGAGACGTGATGTTTCTAGTGGAATAAAATAGTGTTCTTGTTTTCCTTCATGTTGTAATGATCAACTTATGTATGAAACTAGTTTCCAATAATACTAAACTACTCGATCCTTCAGGATTTGTATTCCTTATATGTATTCCAACGTAATCAAACAAGGCACCGACTTCGAGAAACTGGGGTTGGGTCCTTACAGTTAGTATCAGAGAAAGTTTAGTAGAGTACTTGGAAACTAGATTTTGAAAACGTAGCATTAGGGAAGAGTCCCTAAGTTATTCTTTGAGGATATTCATACAATAACGTCTTGGTATTTTGATAAGTAATAGATTATGTGGATCTTTCAAGTAATACATTCCTGTCTGGATACGAGGAGGTAGAGGCGGATCTGGCACAAATGTATCTAGGGGTAAAACCCGAAAACACCGCTTTGATCTAGACTCAAATGGGAACTGGTGCATGACAACGGGCCTTGCTACACTCTTGGTTACGACACTCCCAGGGGATATGCTTAGGATAATTCACATTTTCTTTACAAGCCATTATGAAGGAGTTTAATGTAAATATTCCTCAAAGAAATCATTTTTCTAAATATGGGATTATCCATGCGTAGGATCTCAACTTTTCTAAGTATTTTTAAGTTAAGATTATACATTATGATTCCTAACCTAATATAGTGTATTCCATTATCTAGATATGGAATCTAGTGGATGGAATGTAAATCGCATGAATGCACGTGTCCCCTATAGGGATTTTCCTCCGACGCAAGACAATGATGTTGGCTCTGGTGCTGTGACTGGTGCTGAGAAACTCATAACTATAGTGGAACAACTTACTCAGGTTATGAATAATAACCTAATCGTATGGAGCATCCAGATCCACCACGTGGAGGAGCCATACTAGATCACTTTATGCGAAAAACGCCTACATCATTCAACGGGACTACAAACCCATTTATAGTAGAGCAGTGGATATGTTCCCTTGAGAAGATATTTCTCACATTGGGATGTAATGAAATAGAGAAGGTTTTTAGGGTAGTATATCATCTATTGGGAGATGTGTATTAGTGGTGGTCATTAATCCAAAACACAAAGGAGGGGAAAGAGATAGAAGAGATGGAATGGATGGATTTTAAGGAAATATTCTTAGAAAAATATTTCCCTCGTGAGCAGCGAGCAGATATGGAGGGAAAATTCTTGAATATGAAGTAGAAGGAAGATGAGAATGTTGCAAGGTATGAATCTAACTTCAAAATTTTAGCAATCCATTCTCTAGACTACATACGAAATCCAAGGAGAAAAATTGATCGATTCTTTGATGGCTTAAAGCCATTCCTCTGATGGGCACTGGTCTCCCAATGTTTTTCATCATATAAAGATATAGTTTCATGTGCCAGGAAGAAAGAAAAATAATTCTATAAGTCTTATGAATTTAAGGGAAATCAAGAAAAGAAGAGGGCTACTGAATTCCCTGGGAAATGAGATAAGGAAACAGGGAAAAAGGGAAGAGTCGAATTTCTACCATGTGACAATTGTGGAAGGAAACACCCTAGTGCATGCTTAGAAGGAAAAGGATTATGCTGCAAATGTTGTCAGAAAGGCCATATTGCTGGTGATTGAAAAGGGAAGAAGGAATCCAATGATGTTCAATTCTATAGTTATAGAGAGATGGGACACTACGCTAATGATTGTACAAAACATCAAGGAAATATGCAACAGAAAAAGACAAGGGATCAGGGACAATATTATGCAATCACAACTGTAGAGGATGAAGTTCCTAATGACATGGTGGTAGGTACTTTAATTGTTTCCTCAAGTTTAGTCAATGCTTTATTTGATTCTGGATCATTGCATTGTTTCATATCTTCCCAGTTTGCTAAGAAAATTAGATATTTCCAATTTTATTTAACAAGGGAGTTGTTAGTCAAAACTCCAAAGAGAAGTATCATTGCTACAAAGTTCTTTCAATCAGTTCCCATTAAGGCATATAAATGTTCTTTATCTGCTAATATCATCATCATACCCATGATTTAATTTGATATAATCCTCATTATGGATTGTCTTTCGGATCATGATGCAAAATTTTATTGTAAGAAGAAGGAGGTTACGGTTTAGGATGATGATGACAAAGAACACCTTATCTTTATAGCAGAATCGTCACCACCTGATTATTATCTACATCCACCCCCAATAGCTCAACTAAATTCAATTATTGGGGAGGAAGATAATGAAATAACTGTGGGTGAGGAAAGGAATGTTCAAATAGAGGATGCACCTATTGTGAGGGAATATGTTGATGTGTTTCCAGGATATTTACCTAGACATCCTCAAGAACGAGAAATTGAGTTTTCCATTGATTTAATTCCTAGTTAAAGGCTCATATAAAAGACCCCTTATAGAATGGACACTGTGGAATTAATGGAACTAAAGAAAAAACTATAGGAATTGGGTAATAAGGGATTTATTGGCCCTAGTGTTTCTCCATGGGGATCCCCTGTCCTTTTTGTTAAGAAGAAAGATGGATCAATGAGGTTATGTATCGACTACAGGGAGATCAATTCTATAACCATAAAGAAAAAGTATCCCCTACCTCACATTGATTATTTACTTGACCAACTTCATGGAGCTCAATACTTTTTGAAGATTGACCTTCGATCTGGATATCATCAGTTGAGTGTGAATATGGAATACATTCCAAAAACTGCATTTAGAACCAGGTACGAGCATTATTAGTTTACAGTAATGCCTTTTGGATTGACTAATGCATCCTCTATCTTCAGGGATCTAATGAATAGAGTTTTCAAAGAATATCTAGTTGATTTTTTAGTGGTATTTTTTGATGATATCTTGGTATACTCCAGAAGCTACTAATATCATGAAAATCACTTGTGCATTATCCTAAAGACTCTTAGAAGACATGAATTATATGGGACGTTTAGCAATTTTGAATTCTGGATTTAGGAGATTTATTTTCATGGCCATATTGTCTCTAAGGATAGAATCCTAGTTGATCCTGCAAATACAAAGGAAATCCAATATTGGCCTACACCAACAAACATAATTGAGGTATGTAGTTTTATTGGCTTTGAAGGTTATTATCGGCATTTCGTACAGAATGTTTCCCAACTGGCTAACCAGCTAACAAAGCTCACACATAAAGGGGTTAAATTTATTTCAACAAAAGATTGTGATGAATTTTTCGAAGAACTGAAGAGAACATTATTCCATGCTCATATATTGACCCTACCATCGAGGAATGACGGGTTTGTTATTTATAGTGATGCTTCAAAGAAAGGACTTGGTTGTGTCCTTGTGAAAAATGATAGGGTTATTTCTTATGCATCACAATAGATAAAAATTCATGAGAAAAACTATCCTACTCATGATCTTGAGTTAGCTGCTGTAATATTTGATTTGAAGATATGGAGACATTATCTCTATGGTGGAAAATGTGAGATTTATACTAATCACAAGAGTTTGAAATATATTTTCTCACAGAAGTAACTCGACATGAGTCAAAGGAGATTCCTTGAACTACTCAAGGATTATGATTGCACGATACACTACCACCTGGGGAAGGCAAATAGGGTAGCAGATGCTTTGAGCAGAAAGGATCATGGAGTTTTGAACAAGATGAGAGTTGAAAGGGATCATATTTTCATGGATATAGTAAATATGGATATGGGAATAACCATGGACTGTGAAAAATCAATTCCTTTTAAAATGGTTGCCAAACCATCTTTACTTGAAAGGATAAAAAGTTCTCAGGCTGATGACGAGGAGTTTCAAAATAATATTAAAGCTGTAAATGACGGGAGATTGAGTGACTATGTATATGAAGATGGAATTTTGAAATTTGGGAAGAGACTGTGTGTCCCTGATATATCTGATCTAAAAAGGGAATTGTTAGATGATGCTCATAGTTCCAATTTCTCTATACACCCTATTAGAACTAAGATATATAGATATTTGAAGGAACATTTTTGGTGGGTCAACATGAAGAGGAAGATTGCTGATTTTGTGTCAAGATGTATGGTTTGTCAACAAGTGAAAGTTGGAAGGCAACATCCTAGAGGAGTATTGCAACCTCTTCCCATACCTGAGAGAAAATTGGATAATATCATGATGTACTTTTTCATGGTACTACCAAATACTCCTAGAAGGAACAATGAAATATGGTTCATTATTGATCGTTTTACCAAGACATCATATTTTCTTGCTATAAGAGAAGATCTACCACTTGAACATCTAGAAGGACTATATATTAATGAATTTGTGAGACTTCATTTAGTACCCCTATCGATTGTTTCTGATCATGATCCACGTTTTACATCAAGATTCTATAAAAGTCTTCAGAAGGCCCTAGAGACTGATCTTCGTTTAAGCACTGCCTACCACCCACAAATTGATTGACAATCAGAACGGACAATTCAAACATTGTAAGACATGTCGAGGTCTTCTTCACTTTATTTTCAAGGCATGTGGGATCAGTATTTACCCCTTGTAGAATTTTCCTATAACAATAGCTTCCATTCAAGTATACAGATGACACCCTAAGAAGCATTATATGGGAGGCGATGTTGTACACCAACATGCTGGGATGATGTTGGTGAAGGAAAGCTCATGGGCCTAGAAATTGTTGAAGAAACAATGGAAAAAGGTGAAGATTATCCAGAACCATATCAAAATAGCTCAGAGTAGACAAAAGAGCTATGCAGATAACTGAAGGAAGGATTTGGAGTTTCAAGAAGGCGATCACGTTTTCTTGAAGGTATCTCCATGGAAGGGTATTATACGATTCAGTAATATGGGAAAGTTAAGTCCTAGAAACATCGGACCTTTTAAAATTATGGACCAAATTAGAGCCAAAGCTTACTATTTGGCAATTCCTCCATGTCTCCCCAAGGTTCATAATGTGTTCCACACGTCAATGTTAAGAAAGTACACGCCAGACCCAACACATGTACTCACTTATGAATAAGTGGAACTTGAGCCTAATCTGTCTTACTATGAAGAACCTTTAAATATTTTTGATACTAGAGAACAAGTATTGAGAAATTGGACGACTCATCTGGTGATGTTTCAATGGAGGAACCATAATATGGAGGAAGAAACATGGGATCCAGAGGATCTTATGTTAAAGACATACCCGAATCTTTTTTGGTAATATTCTGTGAATTTTGAGGATGAAATTTTTGTAAGGATGGGAGAATGTAACACCCCAAGGTTTTGAAAATAAATATATAATTTTCTAATCTATCCATTAAACATAACTTTTCCTCTTCTATGTTTTGAATTTTGAAAAATGGTCATCTAGAGTGGTGTTCAGTAAGTCATTTGGAGTCTGATAGAACAAACTTGATTTTTAGTGAATAGTAACATACCCATATGAATAGTAATATGAATAGTAATATAAACCTAATGAATAGTAAATTTTATTATTATTTTATTTTCTTAAGTCTAGAAGATAATAAAATCTCTGTTAATTTTTCATTGTGATAACGAAGTAGTTGTAGAATAAGAACTATTAATTTTTGAATTAATTATGATTTTATTTAAAAGTTAAAATAATAATATTTCGAAAATTATTTTTCAAAAATGGACATCACTTTTGAATTATACACGTTGGAAAATGGTTAGGGTGAATTTCTGGGATTTTTCTGAAATTCTAAAAATTTTTATGAATAGTAAAATACGATAAAATACGATAAATGCTAAATACTTGATTTTCTACATCATAGGTGATGCAAGGATGATGTAAGCCCACATGGTTCGAACTCACATGCCATTATTACTATTATGGGTCACATGAAACAATACTATTGGTTGTCTTGAGAAAAATAATAAAATAATGAATTAAATATTCAAAAATTACTCCTCTACTCCACTATAAAAACGCTCCACCACTACCTCTTCTCTTCACCACTCTAAGCCTTGAAGCTCCTAAAAGTTCTACCAAATTACCCTTACCTATTCACTCCAAAAGTCCAGTAAGCTCTTAGTCTTTCAAAAAGACCAAAACCCCTTCCCTTAAGGAGTTTCTCAAGGAGGCTATTTCAAGAGGTAAAGCACCCTTCTTTCTCTTTTGGTTTTATTTCAATTTATCTACTTTTGTTATCTACTCCTCACCTTCACTGTACAAATGATAATTATAACTCCAGTAACATCTATATACTTGATTTATATCATGTCAATGGAAGAACCATCATAAATATTCTTATTCCATCCCTTTTATTTTTATAAATGAAATCGATGTCCATGAGGATCCGATTTATAACCTTCATGGACGACAAAGTTTCGTTATTCAATTTATTCTTCATTACTGATTATGAAACCATATTAATGGTTGAAAAATAATATAATATATGTGTTATTACCTAATTAATATTCAGGAACCAGAATATGTACAAATAATTAAGTTATATGGCCAAACTAGTTCATAATATTCCAAATACCACCGAATAATCGAAGTGGTTGTCATCTAATGATTCATCCTAATTCCATGTAACCCAATGATAGAAATGAACATTATAAATTATTTATGTTAATTAATAATATATAATTTCAATCCTGGATATTTATAACCATTCCACATGAACTTCATTACACAATAACAAGTGAATCGAATATGAAAATAAAGGAAACGAACACTCCAGAACAACGGAATTCAATAAGATAACTTGTCAATAAAGACATAAATTAACTAACCATAATTATGGTAAACTAAATACATGTATAATATGTTCTTAAATAATTTATTAACAAGTATAATTTCATATTCATGGAGCTTAAGTACAAGAGAGGAACATGTTTGGAGTTAAGGTAAGGGTTTTCCACCCAAACTTCCATTTTTATTCAGGATACTTTCTTTGTCTAATTTCCTAGATGAAATTCTTATGTATTGTTATGTACTCCTCATATATTCAGTGTGAGTATCATATATATGTCTACAAACCATAATAATTCTTTATTTTATATATAGTTACACATTTTAAAAGGAACTTTCAAAGTTGTTTCCAAAATACAAGCCCGATTCAAGGGAATTTCTCAAATTCTTTCCTATTTACAAGGGCACTCTATAATCTATTTTTTGGAAAAAATTTCCTTTATAAAATATCTAATTTTATTATTCAAATACTATCTTACTTCACTTCTGGTTTTATACAAATATTTTTCCAAAAGAACTCTTCCTTTTCAAAATAAAAGAGTATTTATCTCCAGAATTGCTTAATGATTTTACAAGAGTGTTTTCATCTAATTCGTCAATCTTGATGAATCCATGGTATTATTGGGTTTAATCATTTATTAAGTCATCTATCATATTTGATTTAATGGTTTATGAATAACTATATTGTGGATAATCTATCCTAAAACCATTCACAATATTATTCTGAATGGTTGGTGTTTTATGTTTACGGATTGGGGAAATATAGTTACATTACATATGATAGTTTCAATATGAATGTATATGTTGTTTATGTTTATCCCCGCTCATATGAGGAATGCATTGGACTTATTATGTGACGGGTGGGGCCCGCTATAGCCCCTCGATGCATCGGTAGGTCTCATGAGACAAATAGACATGGAATTGGCCGAGGCCTTTCCCAATGTGATATGGATTTTGGATGAGGCCTTAATCAATAGATGTCTTGGCCGAGGCCATGACAAAATAATTCAGAATGTCTGGAATATAAACTTCCATCATTATGAATCTTGTAATTGAAATTTCATGTGGTTATTCGACTAGTAGAATAACCATGGTTATTTTTTATTATGGCATTATTTACTCAGTTCATTTTCCTACCATAATGTGTTTATATTTATTATTAAAGGCATGTGTTTTCAATTATTCACCATGTCTAATGTTTATATTATCTTCCGATGTATTTCATACTCTTACTGAGCATTTGAGCTCACCCCTTTCTTATATTTCATTTTCTCAGGATATGAAGAAGTAATTTATGAATGGCTTGCAAGCATAATCTTGGCGACATGATATTTCAAGTGGAATAAAATATTGTTTTTATTTCCCTTCATGTTTTAATGATCAACTTATGTATGAAATATGTTTCCAATAATACTAAACTACTCGATCCTTCGGGATTCGTATTCCTTGTATGTATGCCAACGTAATCAAACAAGGCACAGACTCCATGATTTTTAGTGAATAGTAACATACCCTTATGAATAGTAATATGAATAGTAATATGACCATAATTAATAGTAAATTTTATTGTTATTTTATTTTCTTAAGGCTAGAAATTAATAATAACATCTCAGTTAATTTTTCATTGTGATAAAGAAGTAGTTGTAGAATTAAAACTGTTAATTTTTGAATTAAGTATGCTTTTATTTAAAAGTTAAATAATAATATTTAGAAAATTATTTTCCAAAAATGGAATTCAATTTTGAATTCAACAATTCGAAAAATGGTTAGGGTGAATTTTTGGGATTTTTCTGAAATTCTAGAATTTTTGTTGAATAGTAAAATACGATAAAATACGATAAATGCTAAATACTTGATTTACTTCATCATAGGTGATGCAAGAATGATGTAAGCCCACTTGTTTTGAACTCACATGCCATTATTACTATTAAGGGTCACATGAAACAATACTATTGGTTGTCTTGAGGGAAATAATAAAATAATGAATTAAATATTCAAAAATTACTCCTCTCCTCCACTATAAAACCCCCAACCACTACCTCTTATCTTCACTACTCTAAGACTTGAAGATCCTCAATGTTCTTACAAATTACCCTTCCCTAGTCACTCCCCACGACCAGGAATCTCTTAGTCTTTCCAAAAGACCAAAACCCCTTCCCTTAAGGAGTTTCTAAAGGAGGTTATTTCAAGAGGTAAAGCACCCTTCTTTCTCTTTTGGTTTTATTTCAATTTATCTAATTTTGTTATCCTCTCCTCACCTTCTCTATACAGATGATCATGATAACTACAGTGAAATCTATATACTGGATTTATATCATGTGAATGGAAGAACCATCATAAATATTCTTATTCCCTCCATTTTATTTTTATAAATGAAATCGACGTCCATGAGGTTCCAATTTATAACCTTCGTGGACAACGAAGTTTTGTTCTTCAATTTATTCTTCATTTCTGGTTATAAAACCATATTAATGGTTGAACCATACTATAATATATGTTTTATAACCTAATTAATATTCAAGAACCATAATATGTACAAATAATTAAGTTATATGGACAAACTAGTTCATAATATTCCAAATACCGCCGAATAATCGAAGTGGTTGTTATCTAATGATTCATCCTCATTAAATGTAACCAAATGATATAAATGACCATTATCAATTATTTATGTTCATTAATAATATATAATTCCAATCCTATATATTTTTAACCATTCCACATGAACTTCATTACATAATAACAAGTGAACCGAATATGAAAATAAAGGAAACATACACTCCAGAACGACGGAATTCAATACAATAACTTGTCAATAAAGACATAAATGAACTAACCAGAATTATGGTAAAAAAAATACATGTATAATAGGTTCTGAAATATGTTATTAACAAGTATAATTTCATATTCAAGTATTTTAATTACAAGTGAGGAACACGTTTGGAGTTAAGTTAAGGGTTTTCCACCCGAACTTCCATTTTCTTTTGGGATACTTTCATTGTCTAATTTCCTCAATGAAATTCTTATGTATTGTTATGTACTACTCATATATTATGTGTGAGTATCATATATATGTTTTAAAACCATAATAATTCCTTATTTTATGGATAGTTACACATCATAAAAGGAACTTTCAAAGTTGTTTCCAAAATACAAGCCCGATTCAAGGGAATTTCTCAAATTCCTTACTATTTACAAGGGCTCTCTATAATCTATTTTTGGAAACAATTTTCTTTATAAAATCACTCATTTTATTATTAAAATACTATCTTAATACACTTTTGGTATTATACAAATATTTTTACAAATGAACTCTTCTTTTCAAAATAAAAGAGTACTTATCTCCAGAATTACTTAATGATTTTGTAAGAGTGTTTTCATCTAATTCAACACTCTTGATGAATCCATGGTATTATTGGGTTTAATCATTTATGAAGTCATCTACCATATTTTATTTAATGTTTTATGACTAAATCTATTGTGTATAATATATCCTAAAACCATTCACCATATTATTCTGAATGTTTAGTGTTTTATGTTTAATGATTGGGGAAAGATAGTTACATTTCATATGATAGTTTCAATATGAATGTTTGTGTTGTTTATGTTTATCCCTGCTCATATGAGGAATGTATTGGACTTATTATGTGACGGGTGGGGCCCGATATAACCCCTCGATGCATCAGTAGGTATCATGAGACAAATATACGTGGAATTTTCTGAGGCCTTTCCCAATGTGATATGGATATTCCAGGAGCTTAAGTACAAGAGAGGAACACGTTTAGAGTTAAGGTAAGGGTTTTCCACCCGAACTTCCATTTTCATTTGGGATACTATCTTTTTATAATTTACTCAATTAAATTATTATGTATTGTTATGTCCTCCTCATATATTCTGTGTGATTATCATATATATGTTTACAAACCATAATCCTTCCGTATTTTATGGATAGTTACAGGTTTTAAAAGGATCTTTCAATGTTGTTTCCAAAATACAAGCCCGATTCAAGGGAATTTCTCAAATTATTTCCTATTTACAAGGGCACTCTATAATATTTTTTTGGAAACCATTTTCTTTATAAAATCACTAATTTTATTATGAAAATACTATCTTACTTCACTTTTGGTTTTATACAAATATTTTTCCAAAAGAAATCTTCTTTTCAAAATAAAAGAGTATTTATCTCCAGAATTGATTAATGATTTTATAAGAGTGTTTTCATCTAATTGAACACTCTTGATGAATCCAGCATATTATTGGGTTTAATAATTTATGAAGTCATCTACCATATTTGATTTAATGGTTTATGACTAACTCTATTGTGGATAATCTATCCTAAAACCATTCACCATATTATTCTGAATGGTTAGTGTTTTATGTCTAATGATTGGGGAAAGATATTTACATCTCATATGATAGCTTCAATATGAATTTATATATTTTTTATGTTTATCCCCACTCATATGAGGAATGTATTGGACTTATTATGTGACAGGTTGGGCCCGCTATATCCCCTCGATCCATCAGTAGGTCTCATGAGATAAATAGGCGTGGAATTGGCCAAGGCATTTCCCAATGTGATAGGGATTTTGGCTGAGGACTTAATCACTTGATGTCTTGGCCAAGGCTATGAAAAAATGATTCAGAATGTCTATAATATGCACTTCCCTCATTAGGAAGCTAGTAATTTAAATTTCATGTGGTTATTTGACTACTAGAATACCCATGGTTATGTATTATTATGGCATTATTTACTCAGTTCATTTTCCTGCCATAATGTGTTCATATTTATTATTAAATACATGTGTTTTCAATTATTCACCATGTATAATGTTTATATTATCTTTTTTTGTAGTTTTTTACTCTTACTGAGCATTTGAGCTCACCCCTTTCTTATGTTCCATTTTCTCAGGATATGAAGAAGTAATTTATGAATGACTTGCAAGCATAATCTTGGATACGTGATGTTACTAGTGGAATAAAATAGTGTTTTTGTTTCCCTTCATGTTGTAATGATCAACTTATGTATGAAACAAGTTTCCAATAATACTAAACTACTAGGTCCTTCGGGATTCGTATTCCTTGTATGTATTCCAATGTTGTAACGTCCCAGATCCGGGTGCCACTCCACGGGTTTCCCAAACCCGGTTGGTCACATGACCTCAAACGAATTTCCCCAAATGCCAGAGGCTGGTGACTAGTAGTGAGGGCCCAGGTCTAATAGTGGGGAATCTATGCCCTCATTTTTCAAATTGTAGCGCAGCGAAATGAAATATATAAACATACAACAACAGCGGGAGAAATAAATCATACACATTTAAAATGAACAACTACAGTAAAAGATAACCAACAATCATATAGATAATGATGCATCATGTCTCAAGTTCAAAGAAAACAACCAGAACATGTTACAAAGAAATACAATACAATACAATACAGCTCAAGTACAGGTACAACATAATAAAACAGAACAGAAAGTAGCATCGCGAGCCTAAGCTCGGTCCCATGCTCCTCTACGCCTCAGCAACAATGAAGTACTTGTATAGGGACCCTTTCCCTTATCCATACCTTCAGAGATGTAATCTGTTTGGGGCTAAAGACATGACCCCAAAAAGGGTGTGAGAAATAAATCCCAGTAGGCACCCACCAAAGGCCCATGCCCAAATGTGTAAAAATATGCAACAACAGTGTGTAGTAGTAAATTCAATAAACTAAGAAGTACTCAAAAGTAACTAACTTTACCAGTTATATTGGCATTTTAATATTCATTTAATCATTTAGTATAAGGAAATCACCACAGTGAATTTTCTAAGTAAACAATCAGTTTCCTTAGACACGCAAACCCTTACCCTCAGGCAATCATAATCGAACCCATAGGTAATTTCCCACAGGCATAATAAATATTTCCCTTAGGCATACGATGTGTCTCCCTTAGGCACAGAATCTACTACCCTCGGGCATGGAAGAAGTTTCCCTCATGAAAATTAAAACATTGCCCTTAGGCTAAAGAGAACACTGCCCTCAGGATAAATATAACACTGCCCTCATACGCAAGTAACCAGGCTGAGACCAAAGCATAAACATGCAATTTATATACAATTCCTCTCAAGGAAAAAGTAATGCACAAAATAAACATGGCATACCCTCGGGTATCCTGGCCAAACGGCTAAACAGAGGAACACACCCCCGGGGTGGTCCTGGATCCAACTAGTGACCCCAAACAATATTTATTATCACATTTAACTACCTATACAATTCTAGGTATTCAAAACAGCCAAGGCCTCAAGCACACGACACCCCAACATGGGTTCGTAGCACAATGGTACACAAAAATGCACAATAGTTGGAATTCAAACAATAAAGACCCGACCTTAAACCTTACTTAATATTGAATTAAATGAATAATTCACATTGAGGATCTTTTTAGGTTTAGAGTTTTAGAGAATTAGGACATAAATATTACATCTCAAAAGATTACAAAGTAGACACTTCTACTAAGTTCCCATAAAATAAAAACTCTTAAAAAGAAACATGTCTACTTACATGTTTTAGATGGCATGACTTTTCCTTGATCCCATATTTGACCCTATTCCACATTAAGTCCTGTGAAAAAAAATTCAAAAACTTGGGGTGAGCATAAAAATCTCAGTAAGGGATACACAAAGAATGAAAACTGTTAGTTTTTCAAAACAACAAGTAAACCATGTGTACTTTACCAAAGTAATACCTTTCACCTTTATAAAGTAGTAAAAACTCTCCACTGAATAAAAGATCATTACATAAGAATTTGTAACCAAAATATTACCATAAAACCCATATAAATAACACATAACATATAAAGGTAACTTGGGACATAAACATACTTAAATGGAATAACCATACGGTCGACTTCCACACATATCACTTAATGGAATAGCCATACGGCTGACTTCCATACCCAATGCATTGGAGGTTATAACATAACCACCCATCCTGGTATTCACGACACCACCCGTCATATGGTTTATCACGTAACCACCCGTCAAATGTCCAAGTACCATTATAAAATCATAAGACATAAAACAAATATAATGGAAAGATAACATTTCCACACTTTGATCACAATATATCACTTAAATATAATGACGTAACAAATCCATTATAAAAACCATTTTCAATACCAAAATACATAAAAGATTATATGGTATTTATTTCATTTTAAAAGCATTACGGCTTGTTGAGGAAGCCAAAGACCAAATAACACTCACGGCGGCGGAAAAGGTCGTTGTCACTGCGTACGTTAAAAGAAACATTCCTTTTTGTCGTTTTGTAAAACGCTTCATAGAAAAATATTCCTTTTGTATAAAATTAAAAGTCAAAAGGGTTTATACACCATATAAAAGAAAGCCTTTTATTATAACAAAATATGCCTCAATGAAAGGAGATTGAGACGAAGTCCCTTACCTCGTGTCTGACGTTACTCGATTGCTCTTTAATCTACTGAATAATAAACTAAAGTTAATTTTTACTTGCTTAATAACCTTTTTCAAGCTTATTATTCTTTTTATGTCACTTATTGCCATGTTATAAACATTATGTAATCATTTAAGTTAAAAAAATGTTTGTTTTGTCGATATTTGGTTCTTAAGTCAAAAGTGGGCTTCTTACAATTACATGTTGTTTATGTGGTCAAAGGTTCATTATATCCAGAATTATATTCATGATTTGGATATCATATATATCATATATATCCTGCATATACATGTATTTATAATATTACATAACATTTAGAGGTAAGAAATGAAATGCACCGTTCATGGAGATGGTAATCCGTACGTACGCATGAACGCTACTTTCATTTCTATTTCGTATTTAATGGAGTGAAATCATAATGATATAAGGGTATAATATAATTCCAGTATAACATAATATATAATAACATTAACTCCATCCTTTATATGTCCCACATATGGAATTAACGAATCAAATCATATTGAGGGGGCGGTAGTTCGCACTTTCTAAAATGAAATTATCGTGTTTACCCGTAATGGAAACCATAAAGGTATACCACAAATGAAAAATACAGAAGCATAAGGAAAACATAAACATAATATATATCATATATAAATATATTGAAATGTTAATGTCCACCATTAAAGGTGTTAAAAGAAGATTGAACAATCATCGTTTCGTGAGGCAGAAATTCGCCAACCACAGAAACAGTATGCTCTTTAACCATTAGACGGAGGTGTGTGTAGGTGTAGCTCGAATCCTTCTCATAACAACATCCTAGTATATTGAAGATACTGCTGTTGTTACAAAATAATGGAATAAAAAGTGTTTATAGGGTTGGAGAAGCAAAATAGAAAAAAAGAACACAAGTGAAGACATTACCTTAAAATCGGGTAACTCTTCTTGGTTTGAACCAAAAGGGTTCCTTGAAGAGATTTCTGCCCAAGGTAAGGCTTCTAGGATGAGGAGAGGGATGTGGAGAGATAAAATGAGCAGGGTTTGGCTGAGCCAAAGGGTTGAGAGGTGTGGGTAAGGTGGTAGAGGTGGGGCCTTTTATAAGAGGAGAGGATGGGCACTCTTGGAAAGTTATAAAAGTTTACTTTATTATAAAATGATTTTCGGATTTTAAAGGTCCCACATTGATATATTTCGAGGATATGGTGATAAGAGTTCGAAATCCACCCATACAATAGGTTTTTGACTTGTGTAGGTCTTAGATTTTACATTATCTTTTCATTTTATTTAGATCGTTAAATAATGAGGTAATCGCTGCATCATCATGATGGCATAAATAATTTAATTTATTTAATGTCTAAAAATTAAAAAAAAATATCATTTTTATTTTAACTTTCAATAAAAAGTTATTAATGTCATTTTCCTACCAAAGTTGTCCTATGGGGTCCCCAAGTTGACCCATGGATTGTCTTGGTCGGCCATGACACATCCAATAAGGGTAGGACATGTGTCAAGGTCATTTCATATTATTAAAACATTATTTTTACCTTAAACTACACTAATTACCTCTAATCGCGATTAAAAACTTAAAAGTTACTATTCACCAAAAAATTATTTTAATCCCAATGAACCACATTTTACTTCTTAATGACAACCATGTATGTCAGATTTTTGAAATTCAAAACACAGAGGAGGTAAAATTTCATTTAAATGAAAAAAATCCTTTTTTTAAGTACCACTTAGTGGTTTCACTATTCATCAAAAATTGAAGTTTTTCAGAAAAATACCAAAAATTCACCCTAAGCTATATTTGATATTTCGAATTCAAAAATGATGTTTGTTTTACAAAATTAAAAACATATAAGTTTCATTAATTAATTTAATAATTAATTCCCGCTGTCAAAAAAATAGCGTGTTTTTATGAAACAAATGTATCAAAAGATTGACACAAGTTTAAGTCTGATTTCAAAGTGAAATTAATTCCAACGTCCACTATTGGATTAAATGGTAAAAATATATTCTAATTTAACTTTAAAACCAATTCAATAGATAATCTAATCATATTAAAAATTATATTAAAAAGCGGTTTTGAATTAAAATACGACATTTTTCACTATTCATTAAAAAATGATCTTTATCGGAAAAATACCAAAAATTTACACAAAGTAAATTTTGATGTCCTGATTCTAAAGAAGAGTTTTATTTGGTCCAAAATAATGTATAAGAGTGACCAAAACGATATTTAATGAGGGTTCGCCATCAAAAGGTGATAGTTCGACCTTTTAGTGAATATTAGAGTATCTATGCCTAAAATTGAATTATTTTCTTATTTTAAGCCTTTATCTTTTATTGGATAAATGTAAAAACATTTAAAAAACATATATAATCATATTTTAGTTATTTTTATTCTTTCCCGCCAATACAACGGCTACGTGTTAACTACCATTGAAAATAATATTATTATATTACTAGTGTGCAACGTAAGATTTCAAAGAAACTCATTGTTGCGTATCGGGTACGCTATCGAACATAGAAACCCCTTTAAAGTAAAATTAATATTTAATTTGAAAATATTAATAAATATGAAAATGTTTTATTCTTTATTTACCTGGGATGTTACATCCTTCCCCCCTTTTGGGAATTATGTTCTCGAAATTTTATTCACTTATCAAAATAAGTGGGGGTATTTATCCCTCATAGCATTTTCAGATTCCCAAGTTGCCTCTTCAACCATATGGTTTTTACAGAAAACCTTTACCTGGTGAATTACCTTATTCTGCAACACTTTCTCTCTATGGTCAAGAATCTGGACTGGTTGTTCTTCATAAGAGAGATTCTCTTCCAACTGAACTACGTCTGGGCTCAAAACATGAGATGGATCTGGCATATACTTTCTCAACATCGAAACATGAAAAACATTGTGTACCTGAGATAAACTCGGAGGTAAAGCCACTCGATAAGAAACTAATCCAACTTTCTCCAGAATTTCATATGGTCCAATGAACCTTGGACTTAGCTTTCCTTTATTACCAAATCGCATCACAATTTTCCATGGTGAAACTTTGAAAAAAAACATGATCACCTACCTCAAAAGATAGATCCTTCCTCCCATTATCCGCATAACTCTTTTGCTTGATCTGAGCTGTTCTCATGTGTTTCTGAATCAACTGAACTTTTTCTACCATCTCTTCTACCAATTCTGGTCCCATCAGATTCCTTTCACCCACTTCATCCCAAAAAGGTGGAGTTCGACACCGCTTCCCATATAATGCCTCAAATGGTGCCATCTGTATACTAGAATGAGAACTATTATTATATGAAAAATCAACCAAAGAAAGATGTAGGTCCCAACTTCCCTGATAATCCATAGATCAAGCATGTAGAATATCCTCCAAGGTCTGAATTGTTCGTTCTGACTGCCCATCTGATTGCAGATGAAAAGCTGTACTAAAATTTAATTCAGTACCCAACAACTTTTGAAGACCTTTCCAAAAGTTAGAAGTAAACCTGAGATCACAATCAGATAAAATGGAGAGGGAAACTCCATGAAACCTGACTATCTCTTTAAGATACAATCGAGCAAGTTGATCTAGAGACAAAGTATCTCGAATAGGAAGGAAATGAGCAGATTTAGTCAATCAATCAACAATAACCCAGATTGCATTATTACCTCGAGATGTCCTCGGTAATCCCACAACAAAATCCATGGATATATTTTCCCATTTCCACTCTGGAACCGGTAATGACTGATGCATCCCTTTTGGTAACTGCCACTCTGATTTAACCTACTGACAAGTCAAACACTTCACAGTAAAATCAGCAATATCTTTTTCCATTCCATCCCACCATTAATACTCTCGCAGATCTCTGTACATCTTATTACTGCCAGGATGAACTGAAAATGGGGAACTATGAACCTCACACAATAACTCACCCTTCAAATGTGAATCACAAGGCACACATAATCTCTTCCCAAACCTCAAAACACAATCATTATCAATGTTAAACTGAGGCAACTTACCCTTCTGAACCAGCTCTACCTTTTTCTGCAATACACTGTCTTTCTTCTGCGCTTGCTTAATTCTATCTGATTGGGATGATCTCACTGACACCTGAAACAGAACAGAAGAACTTCCTGCACCAACAAATTCTATGCCAAATTTCATCAAATCAAAAACCAAAAGATCTCGTTCCTAACGTAGCATGGTTAATGAAGCATTACTTTTTCGACTCAAAGAATCAGCCACTTTATTTGATTTTCCCGGATGGTAATGAATTGTACAATCATAATCCTTTATTAATTCTAGCCATCTCCCCTGTCTCATATTCAATTTTTTCTGAGTGAATATATACTTTAAACTTTTGTGATCAGTATATATTTCACACTTTACTCCATACAAATGGTGCCTCCAAATTTTTAGAGCAAAAACAACAGCAGCTAATTCTAAATCATGTGTGGGGTAATTTACCTCATTAGTTTTCAACTGACGTGAAGCATAAGCAATTACCTGATCATTCTGCATTAGGACGCAACTAAGTCCTTTAAATGAAGCATCACCGTAGATAACGAACTCACCATTCCTAGAAGGATGCGCCAAAACGGGAGCATTCACCAATCTTCTTTTCAACTCCTGAAAACAATCATCACATTCTTTTGTCCAGATAAACTTAACACCCTTCCGAGTTAGATTAGTCATTGGACTAGATAACTGTGAAAAATTTTCAACAAACCTTCTGTAGTAACCTGCCAAACCAAGAAAAATATGGATCCTAGTTACATTGGTGGGTCTTGTCCATTCTTTAACAACTTTTGTTTTAGCAGGATCAACAGTTATGCCATTTTTTTGAAACAATGTGACCAAGGAAAGAAATTTGTTGCAACCAAAACTCACACTTGCTGAATTTTCCATACAGTTTCTTTTCTTTTAAGATTTACAAGATAAACTTTAAATGACTTTAATGATCCTCTTTACTTTTAGAAAACACGAAAATATCATCAATAAAAACAACCAACATTTTTCACCTGAGTCAACTGAGCCATCACTGCAACAAACTGTTTAGTTCAGATTCTGACCATCTCAGGATACTGATTTGAAAGGTCATTTCCCTCTGTATGCCTTCCCATAAAACCTGTTCTACTTCCTCTATGAAAAACCATTCTTAACACAGAAATATCTTAGCCGAAGAAACAAGGTAATCTTTAAATACTATATCATTTCAGTCATACCATAAATTAACTTATAATTTAACAATTTTATAACTCCTAAAGTTGTCTAAATCGACCTCTGATACCAACTCTAAGGCCCTAGACTTAAACCTTACTTAATATTGAATTAAATTATTAATTCACATTTATGATCTTTTTAGGTTTAGAGTTTTATAGAATTAGGACATAACTATTACATTTCAAAAGATTATAAAGTAGAAACTTCTACTAAGTTCCCATAAAATAAAAACTCTTAAAAAGAAACATGTCTAGTTCCATGTTATAGATAGCATGACTTTTCCTTGATCCCATCCTTGACCCTATTCCACATTAAGTCCTGTGAAAAACATTTCAAAAACATGGGGTGAGCATAAAAAGCTCAGTAAGGGATACACAAAGAATGAAAACTATTAGTTTTTCAAAACAACAAATAAACCATGTATACTTTATCAAAGTAATACCTTTCACCTTTATGAAGTAGTAAAAACTCTTCACTGAATAAAAGATCATTACTTACCCTTTTATAACCAAAATATTACCATAAAACCCATATAAAGAACACATAACATATAAAGGTAACTTGTGACATAAACATACTTAAATGGAATAACCATACGGTCGACTTCCACACATATCACTTAATGGAATAGTCATACGGCCGACTTCCATACCCAATGAATTGGAGGTTATAATGTAACCACCCATCCTGGTATTCACGGCACCACCCGTCATATGGGTTATCACATAACCACCTGTCAAATGTCCAAGTACCATTATAAAATCATAAGACATAAAACAAATATAATGGAAAGAAAACATTTCTACACTTTGATCACAATATATCACTTAAATATACTGACGTAAAAAATCCATTATAAAATCCATTTTCAATACCAAAATACATAAAATATTATATGGTATTTATTTCATTTTAAAAACATTATGTCTTGTTGAGGAAGCCAAAGACCAAATAATACTCACGGCGACGGAAAAGGTTGTTGTCACCGTGTACGTTAAAAGAAAAATTCCTTTTTGTCGTTTTATAAAATGCTTCATATAAAAATATTCCTATTGTATAAAATTAAAAGTCAAAGGGTTTTATACACCGTATATAAGAAATCCTTGTATTATAACAAAATATGCCTCAATGAAAGGAGATTGAGACGAAGTCCCTTACCTCGTGTCCGACGTGACTCGATTGCTCTTTAATCTCCTGAATAATAAACTAAAGTTAATTTATACTTTCTTAATAACCTTTTTCAAGCTTATTATTCCTTTTATGTTACTTATTTCCATGTTATAAACATTATTTAATCATTTAAGTTAAAAAAATGTTTTTTTTGTCGATATTTGGTTCTTAAGTCGAAATGGACTTCTTACAATTACATGTTGTTTATGTGGTCAAAGTTTCATTATATCCAGAATGATATTCATGATTTGGATATCATATATATCATATATATACAGCATATAAATATATTTATAATAGTACATAACATTAAGAGGTAAAAAATGAAATGCAACGTTCATGGAGACGGTAAGCCGTACGTACGCTTGAATGCTACTTTAATTTCTATTTCGTATTTAATGGAGTGAAATAATAATGATATAAGGGTATATTATAATTCCAGTATAACATCATATATAATAACATTAAATCCATCCTTTATACGTCCCACATATGGAATTAACGAATCAAATCACTTTGAGGGGGAGATAGTCCGCACTTCCTAAAAAGAAATTTTCGTGTTTACCCATAATGGAAACCATAAAGGTATACCACAAATGAAAAATAAAGAAGCATAAGGAAAAAATAAACATAATATATATCATATATAAATATATTTACATCTTAATGGCCACCATTAAAGGTGTTAAAAGAATATTGAACAATCATCGTTTCGTGTGGCAGAAATTCTCCAACCACAGAAACAGTATGTTATTTAACCATTATACGGAGGTGTGTGTAGGTGTAGCTCAAATACTTCTCATAAAAACATCCTAGTATATTTAAGATAATGGTTTTGTTACAAAATAAAGGAATAAAAAGAGTTTAGAGGGATGGAGAAGAAAAATAAAACAAAAGAACACAAGTAAATACATTACCTTAAAATAGGGTAACTTTTTTTGGTTTGAACCAAAAGGGTTCCTTGAAGAGCTTTCTTCCCAAGTTAGGGCTTCTAAGATGAGGAGAGGTATGTGGAGAGATAAAATGAGCTGGGTTTGGCCGATCCAAAGGGTTGAGAGGTGTGGGTAAGGTGGTAGAGGTGGAGGCCTTTTATAAGAGGAGAGGAGGGGCACTCTTGGAATGTTATAAAAGTTTACTTTATTATAAAATGAATTTCGGATTTTAAAGGTCCCACATTGATGTATTTCTATTATAAGGTGATACGAGTTATAAATCCACCAATCCAATAGGTTTTTGACTTTTTTTTGTCTTAGATTTTACATTATCTTTTCATTTTATTTAAATTGTTAAATAATGAGGTAATCACTGCATCATCATGATGTCAAAAATAATTTAATTTATTTAATGTCTAAAAATTATAAAAAAATATCATGATGTAGAAAATACTTTTATATTTCTAATGAATATTTATAGTCAAAAATATGACTTGTATAACCCCATTTAAAAATTGTTTTAGTAAAATAACTCATGTTTGTGACATTTTTATTTTAACTTTAAATAAAAAGTTATTAATGTCATTTTCCTACCAAATTGGCTCCATGGGGTCCCCAAGTTGACCCATGGATTTTCTTGGTCGGCCATGACACATAAAATAATGGTAGGACATGTGTCAAGGTCATTTCATATTATTAAAACATTTTTACCTTAAACTACACTAATTACCTCTAATGGCGATTAAAAACTTAAAAGTTACTATTCACCAAAAAATTATTTTAATCTCAATGAACCACATTTTACTTCTTAATTACAACCATGTATGTCGGATTTTTGAAATTCAAAACACAGAGGTGGTAAATTTTCATTTAAACGAAAAAAATCAGTTTTTTAAGTACCACTTAGTGGTTTCACTATTCATCAAAAATTGAAGTTTTTCAGAAAAATATCAAAAATTCACCCTAAGCTATATTTGATATTCCAAATTCAAAAATGATGTCTATTTTACAAAATTAAAAACATATAAGTTGCATTAATTAATTTAATAATTAATTCCCGATGTCAAAACAAATAGGGTGTTTTTATGAAACAAAATGTATCAAAAGATTGACACTAGTTTAAGTTCGATTTCAAAGTGAAATTAATTCCATCGACCACTATTGGATTAAATGGTAAAAATATATTATAATTTCACTTTAAAACCAATTCAAAAGATAATCTAATCATATTAATAAATTAGATTAAAAAAAGGTTTTGAATTAAAATACGACATTTTTCACTATTCATTAAAAATGATCTTTATCGGAAAAATACGAAATATTTACACAAAGTAAATTTTGATGTCCCGATTCTAAAGAAGAGTTTTATTTGGTCCAAAATACTATATAATAGTGACTAAAACTATATTTAAAGAGGTTTCTCCATCAAAAGGCGATAGTTCGACCTTTTAATGAATATTAGAGTATCTATGCCTAAAATTGAATACTTTTCTTATTTTAAGACTTTATCTTTTATTGGATAAATGTAAAAACATTTAAAAAATATATATAATCATATTTTAGTTATTTATATTCTTTCCTGCCAATACAACGACTACGTTTTAACTACCATTTAAAATAATATTATTATATTACTAGTGTGCAACGTAAGATTTCAAAGAAACTCATTGTTGCGTATCAGGTACGTTATCGAACATAGCAACCCCTTTAAAGTAAAATTAATATTTAATTTGAAAATATTAATAAATATGAAAATGCTTTATTCTTTATTTACCTGGGATGTTACACAAACACTAAGCCACCTACCTCGATCTCCCCTGATCCGTATACGTGAATGACGATCCTTGAATCATCCAAGAACGATGTAGACATGAGGTGAAAGAAAAACCCATTCAAATGTAAATAAATTCCCTTATAAGAATAATTGGAAAGAACGGTTCCAGGAGAAGGAAATTCTTACCCATACGGTTCCAATGAGATCGGCGGAGGCGGAATCGGATTCCCGGTGCTCGATCGGGTGATCTCCAAAGTTCTGACCATCTCTCCCAAGCCCTCCTCCGGTTCTAATCCTTTCCTATGAATAGGGGAGGCTACTTACCTTTTTAAGCAAAAACAAAAAACAAACTACATAGTGTGTAATATTAACTACATAGCGTGTACTTTTATCATTTAACTATTCCTCTGGCGGCTACCTTTCCCACCTCCACACTGTTCATCAGTCGACATGAGTATACATCGTGTAATCCATGAGTACACGACGTGTACTATCGCTCAGCTGGTGGCTACTTCCACCACCTTACTATTTTCCTACAGACTGACTACACGGTGTGTAAATACAAACTATACGGCATGTAGTAGGTTTTTACACCCTTCCTCATCAACATGGCTACACACCCTGTGTACTCATCCCATACGGCCAAAGTACATGGTGTGTGGACAAGTGCATGGCGTGTAGTCACAAAATTTAGGATTTTTCCCTATTTTCCATATTTTCTCAAAAACACTTAAGCAATAGAGAAAAGAAGAAACTCATACCTAAAGAATAAGAACAGGGTTCTTACAAACTTCCCCCTTAAATAAATTCGTCCTTGGATTTCCCTTCTAACAGTGGCGAAGATAAAGCTCAGAAAAACTCTAGCCACTAAGCACTTACGTCGGTCTCCCTCTCCCAAGTTTCTTCATGCACTCGACCATACTGCCAAAGCACCCGTACAAGAGGAACTGACCGGCCTCAGAGAACCTTCATGCTCCTATCCACGATACGAATCAGATGCTTCTCAAAGGACGCATCTGTCTGAAACTCAACCTCCTCTTGATGAAAGATGTGAGACGGGTCTGAATGATAGAGGTGCAACTGAGATACATAGAAGACGTCGTGCATGCCTCGGTACCTATATGGTAACTGCAACCAATAGAAAACCAACCCGACTCTCTCCAAAATCTCAAATGGCCCCACATACCTCGGTGAACGTTTACCCTATCTCCTGATCTTTCTGTGTCCCAGCCTTGGCAAAACACCCAAGAAAACCTGATCCCCAACCATGAACTACAAGGGTCATATGCGGTGATCAGCATAAGATTTCTGATGAGACTGTGAGGTATCCATCCACTTCTGAATCAACCGGGCCTGCTCAGAAGTCTCCTGCACGAGACGTGGTCCCAGTAAAGCTGCCTCACCAGCCTCTAACCAGCATAAGGGTGATCGGCATGGCCTACGATATATATCCTCATAAGGTGCCATCTCAATAGTTTTCTGAAAACTGTTATTATAGGCAAACTTGACTAGGGGTATATGCTTCTACCAAGAGCCCCCAAAGTCTAGGATTCTTTCATGCATCATGTCCTCAAGCAACTGTATTATATGCTCTGACTGACCATCGGTCTGAGGGTGGTAATATGTGCTCAGAAGCACCTGTGTACCCAGTTCCCTATGAAAACTCTTCCAGAAACAAGACATAAAATGGGCATCCCTATCTGAAATGATCGAACGAGGGACCCCATGAAGACATATGATCTCTCAGATATACAACTTGTCCAACTCTATAACTCTGAAGGTATCCTTGATCAGAAAAAAGTGAGCTACCTTTGTGAGTCTATCCACAACAAACCACACAGCATCATTGCCTCGAGGTGACCTCGGCAACCCAGTCACGAATTCCATCATGACATCATCCCATTTCCACTCTGGAATAGTTAACTGTTGTAATAGTCCGGCAGGCCACTGATACTCCGCCTTCACCTACTGATAGGTGGAACATCTCGTAACAAAACAAATTATCTCCCTCTTCATACCCGGCCACCAATACTGACGTCTCAATTCATGGTACATTTTGGTAACTCCAGGATGAACTGTCCAAGATGAAGCATGAAACTCTCACATCAGCTCCTCACGTATATCCTTAGGAACCCATACTCTTCCATGGAAACACATTACCTCATCATCGCCTATCATCCAACCAGGAGGAGGGTCCTCACTTTTCACCGACTCTCGTAGAACTAGGCCTTCCGAATCAGATAGTTATATCATCCTCACTCTATCAAGGAGGGTAGAAGTCAGAGCTAAAGAAGAAAGATAGGTCTACCCCTAACTATCGTGCACCTTCAAATGCATCTCAGAGAACAAAGCCATGAGCTGCCACTCACCACTGGCCTCCTGCACTGCCTATATCTGAGTCCTCCTGTGCCGTGCATCAGCTACCGCATTACCTTTACCAGGTGTATTGGAAAACTCAAAATCGGAGGACTGAAGGTATTCAACCCACCTTCACTGCCTCAGATTCAAGTCACGCTGAGTAAAGATATACTTGAGGCTTTTGTGGTCGGTGAAAAAAACAAAATGCTCTCCCAAAAGATAATGTCTCCAACAGCGTAACGCATGAACAACTTCAGCCAACTCGAGATCATGCATCAGGTAATTCTTCTCATGTGGCCTCAACTTCCAAGACCCGTATGCAATAACTCGATCTCCCAGCATCAACAATGCTACCAGCCCAATACCTGATGCATCACAGTAAACTGTATAGCTATTCCCTTGCTATGGAACTATCAGGACTGGTGCTGATGTCATACTTCCTTTTAGGTCCTGAAAGGCTGTCTCATAAGCTTATGTCAAAATGAACTTCACACCCTTCTTAGTCAAACCCATCAACGGTGCTGCTAAGCAGGAGAAGTCCTGGATGAAATGCATGTAGTAACCAGCCAGCCCCAAGAAACTCTGTATCTCAAACATGTTCTTAGGCTGCTCCCAAGAAACTACTACTCTCACCTTCTTTGGGTCTATTGCAACTCCTACCTATGAGATGATATGACCTAGGAAGTGAATTTGGTCTATCCAAAAGTGTCACTTTGAGAGGTTATCATATAACTGATGCTCTCTCAGTGTACCCAAAATGATCTCAAGATGGGTGGCATGGTTGTGTCGAGTGTGAGATTACACCAAGATTTCATCCAAGAATACTACCACAAAAGAATCCAGATAAGGTTGGAACACACGATTCATCATATCCATGAATATTGTTGGCATGTTCGTGAGTCCAAATGGCGTAACCAAGTACTCGTACAGACCATATCTGCTCCAAAAATCTGTAAGCGGTATATCTGATGGTCTAACGTGTAACTGATGATATCTCAATCTCAAGTCAATCTTTGAGAAAAATCGTGCACCTTAAAGTTGATCAAAATGATCATCAATCCTCAGCAAGGGATATCGTTTCTTGACCATCAACTGGTTCAGATTCCGATAATCCACACAAAGTTTGAGGGTACTGTCCACCTTCTTCGCAAAAAGGACTGGAGAACCCCAAGGAGAAGTATTGAGTCAGATAAAAACCTTTTTCTGTAACTCCACTAACTATCTCTTAAGCTTCTATAACTCAGGTGTAGCCATCCTATAAGGAATAATGGACACCGGTGTCATTCCTGGCACAAGATCAATAGATAAATCCACCTCTCGCTCTGGAGGTAGACCTGAAAAGTCATCCGGGAAGTCATCCCTAAAATGATCAACCACTGGAGGGAAATCCTTCTGACAAGTCCCCTGATCATCCAGATGTAAACTTACAATCTGGGTTGTCACACCACCTTGCCCACGATGCTCTGGTCCATCTCGACTCACCGGAACATCCCACTCGCCCTTGTATAGAAACTCTCTTCCCTCTGGTGACGTGAAACGCACCCTACGACGATAGTAGTCTACAAAGGCTCTCGAGGGAACCAACCAGTCCATCCTAAGAATGACATCATAGCTCATCATCTCCAAGATATAGAGGTCCCAAAGAAAGTGACACCCACCAACATCTAGGGGGAACTCCCTGCACTAACGCACACCAACCGTTATGGTCCCCAACGGAGTTTCTAGCATCATAACAGTAGAAGAAAAAGAAACACAAAGCCCAAGGCTCTCCACAATGGGAAAAAATATGAAACTATGTGTAAAACCCATTTCAAGAAGTACTAAAGATAAAAAAAAGCTACTAGAATAGTACCTCTGACAGTAGAAGGTCCGGGATCCAGCTCTTGTTGGGTCTATTGCACTTAATATGTCTACCGAGTGCCATGGCCCTATGACAAAGCCTGGATACCATGAGTTGTCCTGCTCTCCTGCCTCCGAGATCCTGGTGTCTGGCTACCACGGTCACGACCACCACTTCTGCTTGTACATCCTGATGTATCCTAGTTTCCTGACTAGTAGGAAGATACTGGTCCTTCTCCCACTCACGAAATCTGTATAGAACCCCTCTCACTAGACACTGGTAGAAACACCCTACAAAAGTCTTGCAGATTTCCCATCTTTCCGCAGGCTCGGCACTCCACTGGGTCATGTGGACACTGTGTTCTCTTATTCCCCTCTTTACCACACTGGTAGAACATGAATTGACCACCTGAAACATTCTTATGGATGGTACTACCACTGTGAGAGAAGTCCATCTATCTCTTCCTCTTCCTGGTAGAAATAGTACTAGAAATAGGTGTCGAACCGCTCTAGCCCACACCACTAGCTTCCCACAGGTTCCTCTCAGTAATCAGTGTCTGGTTCACAATAGCATGTACTGTAGGTAACCTGAAAACATTCACCAGTACTCGGATTTCATATCGAAGACCATCCTCAATGATTTTGGCCCTCAACGTCTCATCACCCACCAGAACGGGTGAAAAATGCTGAAGCTCGGTGAAGCGAGCAGAATAATCCATCACGAACATAACACCCTGCTGCAGATTCATGAACTCTCGAGTGCTATCTTCCCTCAGTATCTCTGGGATGAAGAAGTCATAGAAATCTATCAAAAAATATTCCCACGCCATGTCTCTATGATTCTCAGACTGAGTGGTAACATCCCACCACCTCTTGGTGGAATAACACATCATTTAAGTAGCGAGCTTGACCCTCCACCCTGGAGGCGTCTCAAGGTGCTCGAAAATAGTCTGCATAGACCCTAGCCAAGACTCTGCAGCCTGTGGTCCTCCATCCCCTGAAAACATAGGTGGATGCTACTGCTGGAAGATATGAGTTAGCTCTACCATAGATGTGGTAGCTTGTGGTGTCCCCTGAAAGGTCTAAATGAACCGCATAAATCCTTCACAGAACTACACCTCCAAGCCTGTGTCTGGTATAACGGTCGGCGCCACATCTGGCTCTGCTGGAGGATCTATTGGTAGCCCATGTGCCACCATCTCTGGAGTATAATCGTTGCCACTCTTCTGGAGAACAACATGTGGAATGACTCTACAAGGTCAAACTCACACCTTAGATCCAGATTTATCAAAGACTGAAAATGAAAGGACCAAAAAGGGAAGAGGAGTAAGAAGGAATTTCAATATTTTCAAAACAAGACTACACGGCGTGTATAATAACTACAGGGTGTGTACCTTACTTTTCTTCCCCTTCCTGGGTCCTTCTACATGGCTAACACACACGGATACTATTGAACAAGACTACATGGCATGTATGTAATCTACACGATGTGTATGGTGTAATTTCCAACTACCCGTGTCTTCGTGACACGACTGACTACACAGCTAAGACTATACTACGTGTGACACCCACACACGGTGTGTACACCACCCCATTTCCCAAACACATAGTCAGTTCCACACGGTCTCCCACTGGAAAGGACAACACAACATGTCCCTCAGGTACACGATGTGTTCTAGAAGAGGTCACACCAACCCGTGTTTGTTAGCTACACGGACGGGTCCCCAGGTCAAACTACACGGCGTGTTCATCATTGACACAATGTGTACAAGAAATGATTTCACGGAACCGCGTTCTTAGTTACACGGCCGGACTCCGGGTAAAAACTACATGGCATGTACATCCAGTACACGGTGTGTTTTTTCCAAGCATTTCCCTTCCCTGTGTCCCCGCCCACATGGTCTATGACACGGGAAGAGACTATACAGCATGTACTGACGGTACACTGCGTGTACTTAAAAAGTTTTCTTTTATCGCTGAACAGAAGGACACACGGCGTCTGTTCGAGGAACTACACGGCGTGTATCCTGGGTTTTCCAGACAGTAATCCTTTGAAACTACTCTGGGACCTAGTAAATATAGATAAACAACACCTAAGTTCCAAATTCCAACCTGTGAGGGCCCATACTCCCCGTGAATCAAAGTTTGGAATCTTATATATGTTATAAAAACTAAACAAGTCAATGATCTACCAAATTCTGGTCATTGAGGGCCCATACTCCCCAAAAACCAAATTTTGGCGTCCATTCTATAAACAGGCTCACAAAAAAATACCCTATCACATAGCAGGTATTTATCAAGCAATTATCACAACAACAAGAAATTTCTAATGCACCTATATGGCATGGAACTATGCATGGCATGTGATTTCTAGCATGTTCCTAAATGATGCTTGAGATGGAATACCCTCATCTCATTAGGTTGCAACTAAATAGAACCCATGGATAAAATATAAACAGCACAATCACAAGTGCGTCACCCAACGGTGAAATCAAATCAACTATAAAATTTTCAAAATCAAAATAATTGCAAAAATACGAGGTAGACTTTCTTTTCCCTGTACACAGGTTAGCTACTCCCAGGCACAGATTATTACCGACTACCATTTTCGTCATATCCCTGACTAAGGCTCCAAATAGTAAGTCAAAGAAAAGAAACTCCTTTGATACCACTTTGTAACGTCCGGGATTCGGGTGCCACTCCACGGGTTTGGGGCACCCGTGGAGTGGCACCTGGATCCGGGACGTTATAAATGTAATCAAACAAGGCACTGACTCTCGGAAACCAGGGTCGGGTCCTTACAGTTGGCCTCAGCCAAGAAATCTAGTAATTAAGGCCTCGGTCAAAATTCATATCACATTAGGAAAGGCCTCGGCCAATTCCACGTTTCAATACTACAACTTGGCCCTTTATCAGCGCTAAAAACCGGAATTAACAGCGCTAGAAAAGCACTGTTAATGCCCACATAGATAAAGGGGGGTCCCCTTTATCAGCGCTTCTCAAAGCACTGATAAAGGGTGTCCTTTATCAGCGCTCAAAAAAATGTTGATAAAGGCACCATCGCCTGCACCTGAAAAACAGAACCTACACACCTTCACACCAGAATACCAGCACAAAGTAGCACATGAACAACTGCACATAATAGCACCCACACACAATATTTTGACCGACAATGGTATATACATTTACTTAACATCATGAATACAAAAAAACACAATGCTATATACATTTCAAACATTGTTTTACATGGTTACAATTACAATTTTTCAAAAACAGTTATAAAAATTCATGTTTCATCCTTTGATATCCGTGATCCGCTCTCAAAAATTGTCATTCCCGGTATTTGTTGCCAAACAAAGCATCCAAACTCGAGGAAAAAAATTCACCTATATAAAAAAACAAATATTATGTTAGTAATGTAATAATGAAATAAATTAAAATAGTAATATGAAAGAATACATTAATATGGAAATTTGAAACTAAAATATGAAATTTTAAACTCAAATGCTTTCATTCTCATAACAATGAAAGGGAATAATTTAAAATCAATATGTTTTTGATTGATTTATCTCATTTAATAAATACTAATTATTTATCTAATGAAAAGCTTTACCGGTCACACTGTGCATCTAATTGAGGTGCGGTCGATTCGTACACGTCACAAATGACTCATGTATTGTTGTCCTAAAGTTTCAAAACAATCCGAACGCGTTTTCTCGGTATTCCATATGTCAGTAGTGTTGTTTTCTAAAGTTTATGTCATTTTCAAACTGATATCATATACTTTTAGCCATACCGGTCACACCGTGCATCAGATTGAGGTGAGGTTGATTCTTACACATCACAAATGACTCATGGATCGTTTTCCTAAAATATCAAAACAATCCGAACGTGTTTGCTCAGTTTTTGGTATGTCATTAGTGTTGTTTTTTAAAGTTTATCTCAATCAGAAACTGATATCAGACACTTTTAGCCATACCGGTCACACCATGAGTCGGATTGAGGTAAGGTTAATTCATACACATCACAAATGACTCATGGATCATTGTACTAAAGTATCAAAACAATCCAAACGCATTTTCTCAGTTTGTCGTATGTCAGTAGTGTTGTTTTCTAAAGTTTATCGCAATTTGAAACTGATATCAGACACTTTTAGCCATACCAGTCACAACGTGCGTCGGATTGAGGTGTGGTCAATTCGTACACGTCAAAAATGACTCAGGGATCGTTTTCCTAAAGTATCAAAACAATCCAAATGCATTTGATCAGTTTTCCATATGTCACTTGTGTTGTTTTCTAAAGTTTATGTCAATTTGAAACTGATATAAGACACTTTTAGCCATACCGGTCACATCGTGCATCGTATTAAGGTGCAGTCGATTATTACACGTCAAAAATGACTAATGGATCGTTGTAAAAAAGTATCAAAATAATCTGAACGTGTTTTCTCGGTATTCTGTATGTCAGTAGTGTTGTTTTCTAAAGTTTATCTCAATTTGAAACTGATATCAGACACTTTTAGCCATACCGGTCACACCATGCATTGGATTGAGGTGCGGTCAATTTTTAAATGTCACAAATGACCCATGGATCATTTTCATACAGTATAAAAACAATACGAATGCGTTTTCTTGGTATTCCTTATGTCATTAGTGTTGTTTTATAAAGTTGTCTCAATTTGAAATTGATATCAGACACTTTTCACCATGCCGGTCACACCGTGCATCATATTGAGGTGAGGTTGATTCGTACACATCAAAAATGACTCAAGGATCATTTTCCTAAAGTATCAAAACAATCCGAATGCGTTTGCTCAGTATTCCATATGTGAATTGTGTTGTTTTCTATAGTTATGACAATTTCAAACTGATATCAAACACTATTAGCCATGCTAGTCACACCGTGCATCGGATTGAGGTACGGTCGATTCGTACACGTCAAAAATGACTCATGGATCATTGTCCAAAAATATAAAAACAATTAGAACTCATTTTCCGGGTATTCTGTATGTCACTTGTGTTGTTTTCTAAAATTATGTCAATTTGAAACTCATATCAGACACTATTAGCCATGCCAGTCACACTGTGCATCGGATTGAGGTACGGTCGATTCGTACATGTCACGAATGACTTGTGGATCGTTGTCCTAAAGTATCAAAATAATATGTATGCATTTTCTCGGTATTCCATATGTCAGTAATGTTTTTTTTTCTAAAGTTTATTTCAATTTGAAACTGATATCAGACAATATTAGCCATACCGGTCACACTGTGCGTCGGATTGAGTTGAGGTCGATTCGTACATGTCACAAATGACTCATGTATCGTTGTCCTAAAATATCAAAACAAGATGAATGTGTTTTCTCGGTATTCCGTATGTCATTAGTGTTGTTTTCTAAAGTTATCTCAATTTAAAACTGATATCAGGCACTTCTAACCATGCCGGTTACACCGTGCATCGGATTGAGGTGCAGTCAATTCGTACACATAACAAATGACTCAGGGATCGTTTTCCTAAAGTATTAAAACAATCCGAACACGTTTGATCGGTATTCTGTATGTCACTTGTGTTGTTTTCTAAAGTTATGTCAATTTCAAACTGATATCAGACACTATTAGCCATGCCGGTCACACCGTGCATCGGATTGAGGTGAGGTCGATTCGTACACATCACAAATGACTCATGTATCGTTGTCCTAAAGTATCAAAAAAATCCGAATGCATTTTCTTGGTATTCCGTATGTCACTTGTGTTGTTTTCTAAAGTTATGTCAATTTCAAACAGATATCAGACACTATTAGCCATGCCGGTCACATCGTTTGTCGGATTGACATGCGGTCGATTCGTACATGTCACAAATGACTCGTGGATCGTTTTCCTAAAGTATCAAAACAATCTAAATGTGTTTTATTAGTATTTTGTATGTCATTAGTGTTGTTTTATAAAGTTTCTCTCAATTTGAAACTGATATCAGACACTTTTAGCCATACCGGTCACACCGTGCGTCAGATTGAGGTGCGATCAATTCTTACACGTCAAAAATGACACATGGATTCTTTTCCTAAAGTATCAAAACAATCCGAACATGTTTTCTCAGTATTCTGTATGTCACTTGTGTTGTTTTCTAAATTTATGTCAATTTCAAACAGATATCAGACACTATTAGCCATGCTGGTCACACCGTGCGTCGGATTGAGGTGTGGTTGATTCATATATGTCAAAAATGACTATCGGATCATTGTCTTAAAGTATCAAAACAATCCAAATGCATTTTCTTAGTATTCCGTATGTTAGTAGTGTTGTTTTCTAAAGTTTATCTCAATTTGAAACTGATATCAGACACTTTTAGCCATACCGGTCACACCGTGTGTTGGATTTAGGTGAGGTCAATTCATACACGTCACAAATGACTCATGGATCATTGTACTAAAGTATCAAAACAATAAGAATTCTTTTTTTTCGGTATTCCGTATGTCATTAGAGTTGTTTTCTAAAGTTATCTCAATGTGAAACTGATATCATACACTTTTACCCATGCCGGTCACACCGTGTGTCAGATTGAGGTGCGGTCGATTCGTACACATCACAAATGACTTAGGGATCATTTTACTAAAGTATCAAAACAATTCAAACGTGTTTTCTCAGAATTTCGTATGTCACTTGTGTTGTTTTCTAAAGTTTTGTCAATTTCAAACTGATATTAGACACTATAAGCCATGCCGGTCACACTATGCGTCGGATTGATGTGCGGTCAATTCGTACACATCAAAAATGACTCATGGATCGTTTTCCTAATGTTTCAAAACAATCCGAATGCGTTTTCTCGGTATTCCGTATGTCAGTAGTGTTGTTTTCTAAAGTTTATGACATTTTCAAACTGATATCAGACACTATTAGCCATGCCGGTCACACCATGCATCAGATTGACATGCGGTTGATTCGTACACATCAAAAATGACTCGTGGATCATTTTCCTAAAGTACCAAAACAATCCGAATGCGTTTTCTCGGTACTCCGTATGTCAGTAGTGTTGTTTTCTAAATTTTCTCTCAATTTGAAACTGATATCAGACACTTTCAGCCATACCGGTCACACCGTGCATCAGATTTATGTACGATCGATTCATACACGTCACAAATGACTCATGGATGCTTGTCCTAAAGTATAAAAACAATCCAAATGTGTTTGCTTGGTATTCCGTATGTCAGTTGTGTTGTTTTCTAAAGTTATGTCAATTTCAAACTGATATCAGATACTATTAGCCATGCCGGTCACACCGTGCATTGGATTGATGTGAGGTTTCTTCATACACATCACAAATGACTCGTGTATCATTTTCCTAAAGTATCAAAACAATCCAAACGCGTTTTCTCGGTATTTCGTATGTCAATAGTGTTGTATTCTATAGTTTCTCTCAATTTGAAACTGATATCAGACACTTTTAGCCATACCGGTCACACCATGCGTCGTATTGAGGTGAGGCCAACTCGTACACGTCAAAAATGACTCATGGATGCTTTTCCTAAAGTATCAAAACAATCCAAACGTGTTTTCTTGGTATTCCGTATGTCAGTTGTGTTGTTTTATAAAGTTATGTCAATTTGAAACTGATATCAGACACTTTTAGCCATAACATTCACACCATGAGTTGGATGGAGGTGTGGTCGATTCGTACATGTCACAAATGACTCAGGGATCGTTGTCCTAATGTATCAAAATAATCTGAACGTGTTTGCTCGGTTTTCTGTATGTCATTTGTGTTGTTTTCTAAAGTTTATGTCAATTTGAAAATGATATCAGACACTTTTATCTATACCGGTCACACCGTGCATCGTATTGAGGTACGGTTGATTCATACACGTCACAAATGACTCAGGGATCGTTTTCCTAAAGTATCAAAACAATACGAACACGTTTTATTAGTTTTCCGGATGTCACTTGTGTTGTTTTCTAAAGTTTATGTCAATTTGAAACTGATATCAGACACTTTTAGCCATACCGGTCACACCGTGCGTCAGATTGAGGTGCAGTCAATTTTTACATGTCACAAATGACTCAGGGATCATTTTCCTAAAGTATTAAAACAATCTGAATGCGTTTTCTCAGTTTGTTGTATGTCACTTGTGTTGTTTTCTAAATTTTATGTCAATTTGAAACTGATATAAGACACTTTTATCCATACCGGTCACACCGTGCATCATATTGAGGTGCGGTAAATTATTACACGTCACAAATGACTCAAGTATCATTTTCCTAAAGTATAAAAACAATCTGAATGTTTTTTCTCAGTTTGCCGTATGTCACTTGTGTTGTTTTCTAAAGTTTATGTCAATTTGAAACTGATATCTGACACTTTTATCCATACCGGTCACACCGTGCGTCGGATTGAGGTGTGGTCGATTAGTACATGTCACAAATGACTCATGGATCATTGTCTTAAAGTATAAAAACAATCCAAAAGTTTTTTCTTGGTATTCCGTACGTCACTTGTGTTGTTTTCTAAAGTTATGTCAATTTCAAACTGAGTAGTAGGAATTCACTAATCTAAGGATATGAAACATAAGAAAGGGAGATAATAGATGCTCAATAAGTGTAAAGGGAGATATAAATGAATATATAAAGATAACATAAGTATTAGGAATTCACCTTCATTTTCCAATTTGTTTACATTCTTCCATCGGGTATGCTACCCATTAGTTTCTAAACACATTTATATCTTCTTCTGAATAAGAGTTTTTGTGACAGTCATAGTAATACTAAAAAAATATAAATACACAAAGGATTAATAATTATTTTAAATTAATTAGTAATTATTTTCAAAAATACCTCTTCAGGGATGCTAGTTTGTTCATGAAATATGATCTCTTTCATAAATTTACAAACATAATAACTGTAGTCCTTGTCGTTTGTTTGTTTCGAACACTGCAGAAACATCGAGAAAAATAAGTAATTTGTTTTGATATGTATTTGGATAGTGAAATATAATTATATATACCCAGATGCTTCTCCATTTTTAGATCTTGTGGGCATTTTCGTCCTTATGCCCTGGATTTATTCCAGCCTTTAGACGATATTCATACACCGCCCTATCATAAAAGAATACTCATTAAAATATAATATAAATTATATAACTAGATATTTATTTTTAAAATGTTGGATCTAGTGTATTAAAAATTGAAAATCACCATCATGTGTGGTCGGTTTGTTGGATATCCATGCAGTGAATCTAGAAAATAAATCTTTGGAGTATCCAAATTGACTGTAATGAGCATCCAATGATCCCTAAAAACACAAAAAGAAATAAGTACTGATAGAAATGAAAATATAATTGATATGATTGAAATGTAGAGTTTTACCCCTACAACGTTGGTATTAAAAAGAGTCTATCAGTCGTAATTCTGCTTTGAAATGTTCTGAGCAGATTTGACATTAATTCAGCCTGAAAATCAGAATCTATTTCTTCTCGTTGTGTAGAAATGGTGTGAGGACTAACGAGTCCAAATTTTTATTCATGGGAAAATCCATTCAATTGTTTTTCATATATACGCCTGTGAAAAATATGAGATGTATTTAGCCATAATTATCAAAGTATATCAGCTTCTGTAAAATCAAATCATGAAAACATACCTCATGTATACATTTATAACTGAGGAGCCTAGCCAGTCGTATGTGATGCTCTCAGCAACAACGTCTGCACTAACGAAATCTAATGTTTCCTCTCCATACATATCTTTTTCACAAAAAAATGTGTGACTCTTGACACCTATAATTTTCGTATCCACATGAGATTTCAATGATATTAAATGTGGATATAGAACGGGCGGGGTGAACGCGCTCTCAGTAGATCGTTTTTCTAGGTTGGTTGATCCTTTGGAGCCGCTCTTTCGTTTTAGCTCCTCCATTTTGTCCTTCTGTAATAACATTCATCGGTTCAGCCATTTTCTAATTTAATGTTAAAGGTTATGCTTGAAAATTTAATTGGAAATGAATACCTCCTGGTCGACATGTTTTTTTACAAGATTCGACAGCCATGCAACGAATGTTCCAACATTTTTTTTCCACCATATGAATGTCTTCATCGTTATTTTCCATGGTTATCTCAGCACTCGGCTCATGAGATACGTTAATCGACACTTTGACATGACCGGTTGAAAGTGGTCTAGAGTGTAGCATGTCATTCTGCATACTGAACACTGTAGACATCGCTACAAGGCGATGGGTGGGAGTTGACAGATATAAATCACAGTCATTTTCACCCTGTAGAATATCATTACATGAAAGGTATCAGTTTCTATGTGATTCACATTTCACAGAAACAAATGTTAAAACATTTATTACCTCAGTTAAGTCAGGTCTTTGAAGGGAATGGCTCGCCTCAAAACTGGTGGGGGTGGGGCGGGATCTTCTCACACGGGTTGTTCTTGAGTTTTATGTTCTCTTCGCCTCTCATCCATCAAACTTGCTAGAATCTCTCCCTGACTTTGGAAATTTTCTTCAAGGGTGGCTACTCTATCTCTCATTACTTGCAATTCTTTAGTTTTTTCATCCTCTTGTTTTTTTTCTGAAAATATGCCTGGGGTGACACCCCAAAACCCACACCTCTGACGCGTCCATATTGTTCTGGCTGTTTCAAGGCTGCTGAAAGTATGTCTGCATCCGGTGCGGGTGTTGTTGATTCCTGTGACTATTTCAAATAGAAAATATGGAAAAATAAGTAATCATCGTTATGTAATAGTGATTTAAAAAAAACAATTTTATATTATGTCATACTTACACATGTTTCCCAAACTTTTTTTGTGTTTTCATCTACCAGTTTCCCCTCTTTATTAACACGAGCCTCCTTCCATAGCACATGGCGTGGAATGGAAGTGGCTTGGGATTTTGCTTCATCAATCTGCATATAAACAGAGAAACTTGGTTACAGTGTTGTTTTATGTCACATAATATTATTATAGTACTTTTAAAATACGTACCAATTGTTTTTCTATTGAACCATACCCCAGCCTTGCTTTACGGTAGGGGTACGCTGGTTTTGCTGCCCGTTCATTATTTTCAGCACTCATTTGCTATTTCATAAATAAAAACCTATCAATCAACGTGATAAATACAGGAAACATTACACAACGTGTAACCAAACAAAATATACCTGAAAATTCTTTTCCGCACGACGATTGCAAAACGCATCCCACGTTCCTTGGGATATCAAGTGTGCATAAAGAGGAGCCGGGTGCAGCTTGATTTTCCCTTCAGCATCATTCAAATGTTGTTTCATTAAAATGGTGCGAAAGCCTCTATGAATCCTTCCTGCCAGTCTTAATACATATTCTTTGTGTGAAACATCTACTATAAATGCACTCTGCAAGAGATGATTAAGATTTAGTCAATCTTTCAGTATTTTATTTTATTTTATTTTAATAAATTAAATAGATGATATCGTAATGTTACCGTAATCACTTCTCATATTAATGTTTTCAACCCACTAACAACATGGTGCCACAACTCTACATCAATCGGCACACGTTGTTGAGTGACGATTCTAATGTAGCTACTAAACATGGATTTGTTGGGGTTTACATGCTAGCCTCGTTTATCCCATCCCACCTCATATTTGATTCCTTTTGCTTTTGCCTTAAGTATTTTGGCTAAAACTGTCAAACTACGGCACACTTGTTTTTTTATGCCGTCGGGATTTCATAGCCTACCATTTCCTCGGTTTCTGCATCATCATTATGTTTCTACGAAGCACTAGCATCGGCATTGGGACCAGCTGAAAAAGGTTGAGAGACCTGTTGTACCTCAGCAGTGGGACCAGATGCAACAGGTTGACAGACATGTTGTCTCTCAGCAGTGGGACCAGCTGCAACAGGGTGAGAAACCTGTTGTGTCTCGGATTGGGTGCATCAGTAGGTGAAGAAGTCATTATCTGCAGAACTGGTTTAAAATTTAATTTAGATCACATAAAAGTAGCAGCAAACAGATAATAACATAATGTAACACAATCTATATTAAAATAAAAATAATAACCTGATTATTGAACTCTGTTTTTTTTAAGGCTGAAGGTATTTGACCCCTCTATAAACGATCCATATCCCTTCATTGTGGTCTCCTCTGACATACAGAATGTCGTCTACATTGGGACCACTGTGAAATGATTGCGAAGTCCCAATGAAAGGGTCATCTTCCGTTGAATTTTCATCTGACCCTTCAGCTGTTTTGGTCAATAACAGAACGATTGACCAGTTTCAGTTTGCGGGATCTGAAACATAAAATACTTTCACAACCTATTATTCCATTATAAATGGTTCATTTTTCTCCCCTTTCTTACTAAAATCAACTTTCACAAATCCCAAATCATCTATTTTAACAGCACTCCTGTTATCAACCCACCTACATTGAAATATCAGAACATGAAATTCTGTATAATCCAACTCCCATATTTGTTTGATGATGATAAAGTATGACATATTTATATAAATTGGATTTCTATCCTTAGCACCAGAAACATGCATCGCTTCAGCCACAAGTGTAACCCCACTATTCTGCATAATACTATCTTCATCATGTTCATTAGTATAAAATGTATAACCATTAACTACATAAGCATTGTAAGATAATGCAAACACCCTTGGTCCTCTAGCTAGCCATCGAAGTCGTTCTGAAATTGTCTCTGGATTTTCATCTGACTTCTTAAAAATATGATCTCGAAACTATCCTATAAACTGTCAATTATATGTATCTGATATCCATTTTTCATCCCTAGATGGATTCAAATGCCTAAGAATTTCTTTGTGGATTTCAACATATGGGTCAACGTCAAAAATGTTATGAAAAACATAAAAGTGGGCCTGCTCCTGATCTGTAATATTGATTATGACAACCTATCTTCTAGAAATTCCTTCACCCTCAAGCCACCCTGTGTGACAATATTTTGGTAATACAATGCTTTCCACACCAGACAAGTATTTGGTACAGAATTCAACGGCTTCCTCAACAACATATTGCTCTACAATACAACCCTCTGGCCAACTTCGATTTTTTACATACCCTTTCGAAATCCTCATATACCATTCAATGGGGTACATCCATCTGTAATGTACAGGACCACATAGTCGAATATCTCTCACCAGGTGGACCATCAAATGAACCATCATATCAAAAAATGAATGCGAGAAGAACATTTCTAATTCATATAATATGACAGCAATTTCTTTTTCCATAGCTGGCAATTTCTCTGGGTCTATAACTTTGTTGCATATAGCTTTGAAAAAGAAACACAGTTTCATTAATGTATGGCAGACATTCTTGGGAAAAATGAAACGTAAAGCAATTGGAATGAGATCTTACATCAAAACATGACAGTCATGTGATTTCAGACCTTTTAACTTCAAGTTACTCATTGGCACGAGGTTACTGATATTTGATTAATACCCCTCTGGAACCCTTATTTCATTAAAGAAGTTGCAAAACTGATATCTATCCTGCCTGGAAAGAGTGTAAGCAGTTGGAGGAAGAAATGTTCATTTTTCACCGTTCACTGGTTCCAACTCTTCTCGTATTCCCATCTCAACCATGTCCAACCTAGCCTTAATTCCATCTTTTGTTTTACCAGATGTATTTAGCAATGTTCCGATTGCACTATAAAATACATTTTTTCTACATGCATAACATCAAGAAAATTTCATACATATAGACAATTCCAATATTGAAATTCAAAAAAAACTGATCTCTTTTTCCAATCGATTTTTGTAAGGTTTTTCGAAGCTAGTTTACCAAAAGTAGTGTCCACATTTTTAACTTTCTCAAACAATTGATCCCCTGTTAGTGGAGAAGGTGTTGTACGTTCTTCTGAACTTCCATCGAATGATGTCTTCCAAGAACGGTACTTATTTCATCGCGGTAGAAATGTATGATGTCCTAGAAACACGGTTTTCGATGAATGCTTCAACCTAATTGATTGTGTACCTTCTTCGCAAACGGGACAACCTTGAGTTCCTTTAATGCTATATCCTGACAAATTTCCATAAGCAGGGAAGTCATTTATCATCCCATACAACATGACTCTCAAAGTGAAATATTCCTTTCTGTAAGCATCATACAATGTAACACCTGAATCCCACAATAATTTCAAATCTTCGATCAATGGAGCTAAATAAGCATCAATATCATTACCCGGTTTTTTTGGTCCTGATATGAGCAGAGATAACATGATGTATTTTTGTTTCATGGTTCATGTTTGTAATCATATCAGATGATCCATAAAATGCTGTATCATCCCAGTCACTACCTACATTTATTGTTTCCCCATGTTTATTCCAACATGTATAACTCTGATCTATTCTATGACAGATCAAGTGTTCTTCCAACTCCTCTGAAATAATTTTTTTTGAATAACAACAGCATAAACATGGACAAAGGATTTGAGAATAGTCACATGCATGATCTTTTGAAAACATGATAAACTCTTTCATGCCTTCTTCATACTCTTTTGTCAACCGATTGGCATTCATCCATTATTTATTTATATTCATCCTATTTGAAATCCATAAGATGAGTATATAGGTTAGGGGAGAAGGAATATGAGTATAATTTAGATAAAAAACTAGATACTTCAAAAATGGTAGGGGGTGTACTCATTAATTTCAAATCTTGGGTAGTTCTTGGGATTCATCCAATCTCTTCCTCTCTTCAATCCCCCTTGATGAGGGGTGGTTCATGGGAGTTTTTTTTATAGTGTGTTAGTGAGTTTTCCCGTCATACTTTCTCAATTACCAATATCCTTTATTTTCCTATGATTTGGGATGATTTTAACTAGGATTTGTGTGATGATTTCACTATATCATCTTCAAATCATGTCAAATGATGTATATTTTTATTGTATTGGATAGAGGTTATCCTTGTATGAGGAATTCACCATGTTTTGTGAGGTAGGTGGACCCTATAATACAAAACCATGTTCCAATTTAGGCATGTTTGTGCATTCATGCATGAGTATATGTGTTCCAGTGAAAGGGACAGAAATAAAGAGCAACCAAAGTAAATAAATAGGGTGTTTTTGAGAGATAGAGTTGGGGTTCTATTGAATTTTTGTGATTTTGTGATCATCCATAGATTATGTCTCCATGGAGTAGTTGTGTTTATGAAAGGATTGGGTTTTGTATGAGTTTTTTGTAGCGTAGTTAGTTTTTTTAAGGCTATTTGATTAGAGTCTTAGGCCTAAAGAAGATGGATCATATAGTTTTATATATCACGTATGATGAGGAACACCCTCTAAATGATATATAAGAGTCATGGTGTAATAATATGATGTGAGATATAGAAATGAGGATATATATAAACCAAATATAGCACACACAAAAACCATGAGGATCTATAAGCATAGAACATAAAGAATACATAAACATGATCCATATACAACATCAACTGAACAAAAAAGAAACTAAAAATAGAGATAGAATAAATCAGAACCCGACCAGATATCCTCGTGACCTTTGGGTTACCACTAACTATAAGACCAACCTGCTTTAAAGGAAACCTAAACAAGAAACCCAAACCTAAAAATAACTTGGGTCTACTGATGCTGAGTATCACAAGTAGGGTGTGAGCATAAAACAACATAGTAGGTAAGCACCATAGAATACATACATTACCTTTCCTGAAATAATAAAAAAACACTAGTTTGAAATACATTTATAAAATAGGTTTTTATCATTTAAAGAACCAACACATATTTTTTAGAAAATCCATTTTCAAAACAAATCACAAATTCCCTTTTTAAAATAGATATCTAGTTTAAAAAATGAATTCAAAATTCAATATAAGAATCTAAACAAGGTGATCACAGAGCCATGATGAAATTAATTGAAATAATAAAAGTAGAAAAATACTGGAAAACTATATAACCAAAGTGCAGAAAAATAAAGAAGAACATATATATAGGTAATCATTAGAATTACCTAAACATACCTAGAAGAAATCCCTAGACTTACTAGGTTCAAACTCACCTGTCGACATATGGTGTACCTCTATAGTAAACAACCAACATTGATGCTCCATTATAGTAGTATACCAGAGAATGAAGAGGCCATCACATGTATGGTATAAACCAATAACACAGAAGTGCCAACTGGGCCTATACATCACATGAGTTTCAAAAACAATATCTAAAACACTACAAAATACCAATAGATCTTTAAAATTTTCAAATCAAATTCCAGTTTCAAAACCATAGGGAAAACACCATGTAAGCTCTGAAGATTCAAAATGGGCCTTTATTCCATTTAGAAACCAAACCACAACTCAATAAGCCAAACATAATTAATATCAATATTGACAATAAATGCAAACATAATTAATTCATGAAAATTCAATTTTACTCACCTTAAGGAGGAGGACCTGGTGGTGGAGGAGAAGGAGGCGTCGACAGCGGAGGCACCGAAGGTAGTGGAGGTAGCGCGGAGGCAGCACTGAGGAAGTGTGGAGGCAGGACGGAGGCAGCGGAGACAGCAGAAGCAGCTCGGAGGTAGAAAAAGTAGCTCGGAGGCAGCAGAGGAGGAGGAGGAGGAGGAGGATGCGGTGGAGGACCCGCGGTGGAGAGGAGGCAGTGGAGTAGGCAGAGGAGGAGGAGGAGGAGGCGCTGGTGGAGGAGGAGGAGGATGAGGCCACGGTGGAGGAGGAGGAGGGGGAGCAGGCGCAGAGGAGGAGGAGGAGGCGGCGGCCACGACAGAGGAGGAGGAGAAGGAGGCGGCGGCAGCGGCGCAGAGGAGGGCTTCCGCGAGAGCTTGACAGGGTGCGGGGAGGAGGAAGAGGACCTGGTAGATTTTATCAATCCCACATGGACCTTTATCAGCGCTAAAATGAAAAGCGCTGATAAAAACCCACCTTTATCAGCGCTTTTTTAGCGCTGATAAAGAGTGACTTTATCAGCGCTTTTCATTTTAGCACTGATAAAGACACGCTTTATCAGCGCTTTTTTAGCGCTGATAAATACATAGTTTATCACTACTAATAAAAGTGCTGATAAATGTATCACTTTAAGAGTTTCTTTATATTATTATATATTTATTTAACTCTAAATATATATCTCTATTTATACTTATAAAGTTATTTTAAAGGTTTATTTATATATATATCATTGAAAATATAATAAAATAAATATTTATTTCTTAAATATAATTTAATTTTAATTATAAGTGTACATTTTTTATAACATATATATTATATGGGTAACATAATGAATTATAATATCTATAAATGAACATTATTCAATATGCACTTATGTATATGCATGTATGATATATTCATTGGAAAACACATATATATACACGCATGTATGATATTCATTGACCCCAATTCATTGGAAAACACATATATATATTCAATAATTTCAATAATAGTACATATATATTAGAACGCATTATATATTTATAAATAAAACAAATACATTAAATATAAATAAATATAATAAATATATATTAAATAGAATGAATCGATAAATCTAATAAATATAATGAATTAATAAATCTAATAAATTAATATATAATGAATTCATAAATCTAATAAATATATTTATTATTAATCTTATAATTATTTAATTATATATATATAATTATTTAATTATATATATAAATACGTAGTTTATCAGCGCTAATAAAAGCGCTGAAAAATGTATAAATTTAAGAATTTCTTTATATTATTATATATTTATTTAACTCTAAATATATATATATATATATATATGTCTCTATTTATACTTATAAAATTATTTGAAAGGTATATTTATATACATATCATTGAAAATATAATAAAATATATATTTATTTTTTAAATATAATTTAATTTTAAGTTCACATTTAATTAATATATATATATATATATATTATATTATATGGGTAACATAATGAATTATAATGTACATTATTCAATATGCACATATATATACGCATGTATGATATATTCATTGACCCCAATTCATTGGAAAACACACATATATATATATATATATATATGCGCGCATGTATGATATTGATCGATCCCAATTCATTGGAAAACACATATATATTCAATAATTTCAATTATAAATATATATTATAACGCATTATATATTTATAAATAAAAAAATACATTAAATATAAAGAAATATAATAAATATATATTAAATATAATGAATTAATAAATCTAATAAATATATAATGAATTAATAAATCTAATAAATATATTTAGTATTAATATTATAATTATTTAATATATATATATATATATATTTATATTTATTTATAACATGTGTTTTTTATTTAATGTATACAATAAATATTATCAGCGCTAATAAAAGCGTTGATAAAGGGATATTTAAAAAGATGATAAATGTGCCCTTTATTAGCGCTAAAACAATCTCTAATAAAGGGTACACCTTTATCAGCGTTGATAAAGGCCCACCCATTTATCAGTGCTTTTCTGTTAGCACTGATAAAGGCAGGCGCATGCCTTGCCCGGTTTTGTGGTAGTGTTTGTTTGTCTCATGATACCTACTGATGCATCAAGGGGCTATAATGGGCCCCACCCATCACATAATAATTCCAATGCATTCCTCATATGAGCATGGACAAACATAAACAACATATACATTCATTTTGAAACTATCATATGAAATGTAACTATCTTTCTCCAATCATTAAACATAAAACACTAACCATTCGGAATAATATGGTGAATGGTTTTAGGATAGATTATCCACAATAGAGTTATTCATAAACCATTAAATCAAATATGGTAGATGAATTCATAAATGATTAAACCCAATAATACCATGGATTCATAAAGAGTGTTGAATTAGATGAAAACACTCTTATAAAATCATTAAGCAATTCTGGAGATAAATACTCTTTTATTTTGAAAAGAAGAGTTCTTTTGGAAAAATCATTGTATAAAACCAGAAGTAAAGTAAGAAAGTATTTTTATAAAAAAATGAGTGATTTTATAAAGAAAATGGTTTCCAAAAACATATTATAGAGTGCCCTTGTAAATAAGAAAGAATTTGAGAAATTCCCTTGAATCGGGCTTGTATTTTGGAAACAACTTTAAAAGTTCCTTTTAAAACGTGTAACTATCTATAAAATAAGGAAGGATTCTGGTCTGTAAACATATATATGATACTCACACATAATATATGAGGAGTAAATAAAAATACATAAGAATTTCTTCGAGGAAATTAGACAATGAATGTATCCCGAAAGAAAATGGAAGTTCGGGTGGAAAACCCTTACCTTAACTCCAAATGTGTTCCTCTCTTGTACTTAAGATCCTGGAATATGAAATTATACTTTTTAACAAATTATCTCGGAACCTATTATACACGTATTTATTTTACCATAATTCTGGTTAGTTCATTTATGTCTTTATTGACAAGTTATTGTATTGAATTTCGTCGTTATGGAGTGTTCGTTTCCTTTATTTTCATATTCGGTTCACTTGTTATTATGCAATGATGTTCATGTGGAATGGTTATAAATCTCCAGGATTGGAATTATATACTATTAATGAACATAAATAATTGATAATGGTCATTTCTGTAATTTGGTTACATGGAATGAGGATGAATCATTAGATGAAAACAACTTCGATTATTTGGCGGTATTTGGATTATATTATGAACTAGTTTGGCCATATAACTTAATTATTGTACATATTATGGTTCCTGAAAATTAATTAGGTTATAACACATATATTATATTCTGGTTCAACCATGAATATGGTTTCATGACCAGTAATGAAGTAGAAATTGAAGAACAAAACTCTGTTGTCCATGAAGGTTATAAATCGGAACCTCATGGACGTCGATTTCATTTATAAAAATTAAATGGAGGGAATAATAATATTTATGATGGTTCTTCCATTAACATGATATAAATCTAGTATATATATGTTACTAGAGTTATCATGATCATTTTGATAGAGGAGGTGAGGAGAGGATAACAAAAATAGATAAATTGATATAAAACCAAAAGAGAAAGAAGGGTGCCTTACCTCTTGAAATAACCTCCTTGAGAAACTTTTTAAGGGAAGGGGTTTTGGTCTTTTGAAAAGAATAAGAGCTTCCTGGTCGTGGGGAGTGACTATGGAAGGGTAATTGGGCAGAACTTTGAGGAGCTTCAAGGCTAAGAGTAGTGAAGAGAAGAGGTAGTCATGGGGGGTTTTTATAGTGGAGGAGAAGAGTAATTTTTGAATATTTAATTCATTATTTTATTATTTCCCTCAAGAAAACCAATAGTATTTTTTCATGTGACCCCTAATAGTAATAATGGCATATGAGTTCGAACCATGTGGGCTTACATCATCCTTGCATCACCTATGATGTAGTAAATCAAGTATTTAGTATTTATCGTATTTTATTGTATTTTACTATTCATAAAAAATTCTAAAATTTCATAAAAATCCCAAAAATTCACCCTAACCATATTTCAACGTGTAGAATTCAAAAGTGAAGTCCATTTTTGAAAAATAATTTTCTAAATATTATTAATTTAACTTTTAAATAAAAGCATACTTAATTAAAAAATTACCAGTTCTAATTCTACAACTACTTCTTTATCACAATGAAAAATTAACCAAGATGTTATTATCATCTAGCCTTAAGAAAATAAAATAATGATAAAATTTACTATTCATTAGGGTCATATTACTATTCATATTACTATTCATAAGGGTGTGTTACTATTCACTAAAAATTAATTTTGTTCTATCAGACTCTAAATGACTTACTGAACACAACTCTAGATGACCATTTTTCGAAATTCAAAACATAGAAGAGGAAAAGTTATGTTTAATGGTTAGATTATAAAATTATATATTTATTTTCAAAACCTTGGGGTGTTACATTCTCCCCTCCTTATAAAAATTTTGTCCTCGAAATTCACAGAATATTTCCTAAAAAGATTTGGGTATGTCTTTAACATAAGATCCTATGACTCCCATGTTGCTTCCTCCATCTTATGGTTCCTCCATTGAAACTTTACCAGACGAGTCGTCCAATTTCTCAATACTTGTTCTCTAGTATCAAGATTCTTGATAAGTTCTTCACAGTAAGATAGATCGGGCTCAATTTCCACTTCTTAATAAGTGAGTACATGTGTTGGGTCTAGCATGTACTTTCTTAACATTGACACATGGAACACATTGTGAACCTTGGAGAGACATGGCAGCATTCCCAAATGGTAATCTACAGATCCAATTTGGTCCAGAATTTCAAAAGTTTCGATGTATCTAGGACTTAACTTTCCCTTCTTACCGAATCGTATAACAGCCTTCCATAGAGATACCTTCAAGAAAACGTGATCACCCTCTTGAAACTCCAAATCCTTCCTTCGGTTATCTGCATAGCTCTTTTGCCTACGTTGAGCTATGTTGATATGGTTCTGGATAATCTTCACCTTTTCTATTGTTTTTTCAACAAGTTCTAAGCCCACGAGCATTCTTTCACCAACATCATCCCAGCAAGTTGGTGTACGACATCGCCTATCATATAATTCTTCATAGGGTGACATCTGTATACTTGAATGGAAGCTATTATTGAAGGAAAATTATACGAGAGGTCAATACTGATCCCACATGCCATGAAAATCATGTGAACAAGACCTCAACATGTCTTCCAATGTTTGAATTTTCCATTCTGATTGTCTGTCAGTTTGTGGGTGGTAGGCAGTGCTTAAATGAAGATCCGTATCTACGGCCTTCTGAAGACTTTTCCAGAATCTTTATGTAAAATGTGGATCACGATCAGAAATAATCGATAGGGGTACTCCATGAAGTCTCACAACAACATTAATATATAGTATTTCTAGACGTTCAAGTGGTAGATCTTCTCTTATAGCAAGAAATTGTGCTGACTTGGTAAGACAATCAACACTGACCCATACTGCATTGTTCCTTCTAGGAGTCTTTGGTAGTCCCATGAAAAATTCCATCGTGATATTATCCCATTTCCACTCAGGTATGGGAAGAGGTTTCAATACTCCTCCAGGCTATTTCCTTCCAGCTTTCACTTGTTGAAAAACCATACATCTTGACACAAAATCAGCAATCTCATTCTTCATGTTGTCCTGCCATAAATGTTCCTTCAAATATCTATACATCTTAGTGCTACTAGGGTGTATAGAAAAATTTGAACTATGAGAATCATCTAACAATTCCCTTTTTAGATCAGGTATATCAGGGACAAAAAGTATCTTCCCAAATTTCAAAATTACATCTTCATATACGAAGTCACTCAATCTCCCACCATTCACAGCTTTAATCTTCTTTTGAAACTCCTCATCATCATCCTGAGAAATTTTTATCCTTTCTAGTAAAGATGGTTTGGAAACCATTTGAAGAGGCATTGATGTTTCCCCTTCCATGGTTATTCCCATATCCATCTTTACTGGATCCATGAAAATAGGATCCCTTTCAACTCTCATCTTGTTCAAAACTCCATGATACTTTCTGCTCAAAGCATCTGCCACCCTATTTACCTTCCCCGAGTGGTAGTGTATCATGCAAACATAATCCTTGAGTACTTACAGCCATCTCCTTTGCCTCATATTGAGTTCTTTCTATGAGAAAATATACTTCAAACTCTTGTGATTAGTATAAATCTCACATTTTTCACCGTAGAGATAATGTCTCCATATCTTCAAAGAAAAGATTACAGCAGTTAACTCAAGATCATGAGTAGGATAGTTTTTCTCATTAATTTTTAGTTGTCATGATGCATAAGCAATAACCCTATCATTTTGCATAAGGAAACAACCAAGTCCTTTCTTTGAAGCATCACTATAAATAAAAAACCTGTTATTCCCCGATGGTAGGGTAAATATAGGAGCATTGACTAATCTTATCTTCATTTCTTCAAAACATTCTTCATAATATTTTTTCCAAACAAATTTAACCCCTTTACGTGTGAGCTTCTTTAATGGGTTACCCAGTCGGGAAAAATTCTATACGAAACGCCAATAATAACCTGCTAAGCCGATAAAACTGCGTACCTCAGTTCTGTTTGTTGGTGTGGGCCAATCTTGGATTGCTTTTTCCTTTGAAGGATCAACTAGGATTCCATCCTTAGAGACAATATGGCCAAGAAAAGAAATATCCTAAATCCAGAATTCACACTTGCTAAACTTCCCATATAATTCATGTCTTCTAAGAGTCTTCAGGATAATGTGAAAGTAATTTTCATGATCTTCGTATCTTTTGGAGTATACCAAGATATCATTAATAAATACCACTACAAAATCATGGAGATATTCCTTGACAACTCTGTTCATTAGATCCATGAAGACAGAGGGTGCATTATTCTATCCGAATGGAATTAATGTAAACTCGTAATGCCCGTACCTGGTTCGAAACGCTATTTTCAGAATGTCTTCCTTCTTCAAACTCAACTGATGATATCCAGATCAAAGGTCAATATTAGAAAAGTATTGAGCTCCATGAATTTGGTCAAATAAATCATCAATGTGAGGTATGGGATACATGTTATTTATTATTATAGCATTGATCTCTCTGTAATCGATACATAACCCCATAGATCCATCTTTCTTCTTAACAAAAAGGATAGGGGCTCCCCATAGATAATCACTAGGGTGACTAAATCCCTTATTACTCAATTCCTCTAGTTGTTTCCGTAGTTCCAAAAATTCCACAGTGGCCATTCTATAAGGGGTCTTCGATATGGGCCTTGAACCAGGAATTAAATCAATGGAAAACTCAATTTCTCATTCTGGAGGATGTCCATGTAAATTTTTTGGAAACACATCAACATATTCTCTCACAATAGGTACATACTATATTTGAACATTCCTTTCCTCACCCACAATTATTTCATTCTCTTCCTCCCCAATAATTGAATTTAGTTGAGGTACTGGGGGTGGATCTATATAAGAATCAGGTGGTGATGATTTTTCTCTAAAGATAAGGTTTTCTTTATCATTGTCATCAAAAATCGTAACATCCTTCATCTTATAATAAATTTTTGTATCATGATCTGAAGGCCAATACATACCGAGGATTATATCAAATTCAATCATGGGTATGATGATGAGATCAGAAGATAAAGAACATTTATATGCCTTAATGGTAAATGATTGACCGAACTTTGTAGCAATGATACTTCCCTAAGGAGTTTTGACTGACAACTCCCTTGTCAAATCAAATTGGAAATATCTAATTTTCTTAGAAAACCAGGAAGATATGAAACAATTTGATGATCCAGAATCAAATAAATCATTGTATAAACTTGAGGAAACAATTAAAGTACATACCACCACATCATTAGGAACTTCAACCTCTGCAGTTGTGATTGCATAAGCTTTTCCCTGATCCCTTTCCCTTTTCTGTTGCCTATTTCTTTGACGTTTTGGACAATAATTTTCATAGTGTCCTATTTCTCAATAATTATAGCATTGAACATCAATGGATTCATTCTTCCCTTTGAAATCACTAGAAAGATGTCCTTTCTGACCACATTTGTTGCATACTCCTTTTCCCTTTAAGCATGCACCAGTGTGTTTCCTTCCACAATTGTCACATGGTGGAAATTCGACTCTTCCATTATTCCCTGTTTCCTTATCTCTTTTCCTAGGGTTTTCAGTAGCCCTCTTCATTTATTGATATCCCTTAAAGTCATAAGACTTAGAGAATTATTTTTCTATCTTGATGGAACATGAAACTATATCCTCATATGATGAAAAACTTTGGGAGACCAGTGCCCATCAGAGGAATGGCTTTAGGCCATCAAAGAATCGATCAATTTTGCTCCTTGGATTTAGTATGTAGTCTACAACATGTCTTGATAATCTTGTGAAGATAGAATTGTACCTTGCAACATTCTCATCTTCCGTCTGCCTCATATTCAAGAATTGTATCTCCATATCTGCTCGCTGTTCATGAGGAAAATATTTCTCTAAGAAGATTTCCTTAAAATCCCTCCATTCAATCTATTATATCTCTTCCTCCTCCTTTGGGTTTTGGATTAATTACCACCACTAATCCGAATCTCCCAATAGATGATATACTGCCGTGACAACCTTCTCTCTCTCAATACATCCCAAAGAGAGAAATATCTTCTCAAGGGAACATATCCACTGCTCTACTACAAACGGGTTTTTAGTCTTGTTGAATGATGGAGGTTGTTGTCGCATAAAGGGATCTAGCATGGCTCCTCCACGTGGTGTATCCGGATGCTCCATACGGGTAAGGTTATTATTCATAACCTGAGTAAGTTGTCCCAGTATAGTTGTGAGTTGCTCAGCACCAGTCACAGCACCAAAGACAACATCATTATCTTGGGTCGGAAGAAAATCCCTACAGGGGACATGTGCATTCATGTGATTTCCATTCTGTCCACTAGGCTCCATATCTAGATAATGGTATACACTATATTAGGTTATGAATCATAATTTATAATCTTAACTTAAAAATACTCAGAAAAATGAGATCCTATGCATAGCTAATCCCATATTCACAAAAATGATTTCTTTGAGGAATATTTACATTAAACTCCTTCATAATGGCTTATAAAGAAAATGTGAATTATCCTAAGAATATCCCTCGGGAGTGTCGTAACCAAGAGTGCAACAAGGCCCATTATTGAGCACTAGTTCCCATTCGAGTCTAGCTCAAAGTGGTGTTTTCGGGTTTTACCCCTAGATACATCTGTGCCAGAGTGGCCTCTACCTACTCGTATCCAAAAAAGGATGTATTGCTTGAAATATCCACATAATCTATTCCTTACCAAAATACCAGGACATTATTGTATGTATATCCTCAAAGACTAACTTAGGGACTCTTGCCTAATTCTACGTTTTCTAAATCTAGTTTCCAAGTATTCTACTAAACTTCCTCTGATACCAACTATGAGGACCCGGCCCCAGTTGGCCGGAGTCGGTGCCTTGTTTGATGACGTTGGAATACATACAAGGAATACGAATCCCAAAGGACCAAGTAGTTTAGTATTATTGTAAACATGTTTCATACATAATTTGATCATTACAACATTAAGGGAAACAAAAACACTATTTTATTCCACTAGAAACATCACGTCTCCAAGATTATGCATGCAAGTCATTCATAAATTACATATTCATATCCCGAGAAAATGAAACATAAGAAAGGGGTGAGCTAAAATGCTCAGTAAGAGTAAGAAATATAGTGAAAGATAATACAAACATTATACATGGTGAATATTTTAAAACACATGCCTTTAATAATTAATATGAACACATTATGGCAGGAAAATGTACTGAGTAAATAAAGCCATAATAAAACATAACCATGGGTATTATACTAATCGAATAACCACATGAACTTTCAATTACTAGATTCATAATGAGGTAATTTCATATTCCGGACATTCTGAATCATTTTTTCATGGCCCCGCCCAAGAAATCTAGTGATTAAGGCCTCGGCCAAAATCCATATAAGATTGGGAAAGGCCTCGGCCAATTCCATTCCTATTTGTCTCATGAGACCTACCGATGCATCGAGGGGATATAGCAGGCCCCACCCGTCACATAATAAGTCCAATTCATTCCTCATATGAGTAGGGATAAACATAAACAACATATACATTAATATTGAAACTATCATAGGAAATGTAACTATCTTTCCCCAATCATTAAACATAAAACACTAACCATTCAGAATAATATGGTGAATTGTTTTAGGATAGATTATCCACAATAGAGATAGTCATAAACCATTAAATAAAATATGGTAGATTAATTCATAAATGACTAAACCCAATAATACCATGGATTCATCAAGAGTGTTGAATTAGATGAAATCACTCTTATAAAATCATTAATCAGTTCTGGATATAAATACTCTTTTATTTTGAAAAGAGGAGTTCTTTTGGAAAAATATTTGTATAAAACCATAAGTGAATTAAGATATTATTTTTATAATAAAATGAGTGATTTTATAAAAAAAAATGGTTTCCAAAAACATATTATAGAGAGCCCTTGTAAATAGGAAAGAATTTGAGAAATTCCCTTGAATCAGGCTTGTATTTTGGAAACAACTTTGAATGTTCCTTTTAAAAAATGTTACTACCCATAAAATAAGGATGGATTCTGGTTTGTAAACATATATATGATACTCACACATAATATATGAGTAGTACATAACAATACATAATAATTTCATTGAGGAAATTAGACAAAGAAAGTATCCCGAAAGAAAATGGAAGTTCAGGTGGAAAAACCTTACCTTAACTCCAAACGTGTTCCTTTCTTGTCCTTAAGCTCTTGGAATATGAAATTATACTTTTTAATAACTTATTTCAGAAACTATTATTCACGTATTTAGTTTACTATAATTATGGTTAGTTCATTTATTTCTTTGTTGACAAGTTATTGTATTGAATTCCGTCATTCTAGAGTGTTCGTTTCCTTTATTTTCATATTCAGTTCACTTGTTATTATATAATGAAGCTCATGTGGGATGGTTATAAATCTCAATTATTGTAATTATATATTATTAATGAACATAAAGAATTGATAATGTTAATTTACCTCATTTTGTTACATGTAATGAGGATGAATCATTAGATGACAACCACTTCGATTATTCGGCGGTATTTGGAATATTATGAACTAGTTTGGCCATATAACTTAATTATTTATACATATTCTAGTTCCTGAATATTAATTAGGTTATAACACATATATTATAGGCTGGTTCAACCATGAATATGGTTTCATTACCAGTAATGAATAAGAAATTTAAGAACAAAACTTTGTCATCCACGAAGGATATAAATCAAAACCTCATGGACGTGAATTTCATTTATAAAAATAAAATGGAGGGAATAAGAATATTTATGATGGATCTTCCATTAAAATGATTTAAATACAGTATATATATGTTACTAGAGTTATCATGATCATTTGGATAGAGGAGGTGAGGAGAGGATAACAAAAGTAGATAAATTGAAATAAAACAAAAAGAGAAAGAAGTGTGCTTTGCCTCTTGAAATAACCTCCTTGAGAAACTCCTTAAGGGAAGGAGTTTTGGTCTTTTGGAAAGACTAAGAGATTCCTGGTCGTGGGTAGTGACTAGGAAAGGGTTATTGGGATGAACATTGAGGAGCTTCAAGTCTTAGAGTAGTGAAGAGAAGAGGTAGTGGTGGGGGGTTTTATAGTGGAGGAGAGGAGTAATTTTTGAATATTTAATTCATTATTTTATTATTTCCCTCAAGACAACCTATAGTATTGTTTCATGTGACCCCTAATAGTAATAATGGCATGTGATTTCGAACCAAGTGGGCTTACATCATCCTTGCATCACCTATGATGCAGTAAATCAAGTATTTTTCATTTATCGTATTTTACTATTCATCAAAAATTCTAGAATTTCAGAAAAATCCCGAAAATTCCCCCTAACCATTTTTTGAAGTGTAGAATTCCAAAGTAAAGTCCATTTTTGAAAAATAATTTTCTAAATATTATTATTTTAACTTTTAAATAAAATCATTCTTAATTCAAAAATTAACAGTTCTAATTCTACAACTACTTCTTTATCACAATGAAAAAATAACCGAGTTGTTATTATCTTCTAGCCTTAAGAAAATAAAATAATAATAAAATTTACTATTCGTTAGGGTCATATTACTATTCATATTACTATTCATAAGGGTATGTTACTATTCACTAAAAATCAAGTTTTTTCTATCAGACTCCAAATGACTTACTGAACACAACTCTAGATGGCCATTTTTTGAAATTCAAAACATAGAAGAGGAAAAGTTATGTTTAATGGTTAGATTATAAAATTATATATTTATTTTCAAAACCTTGGGGTGTTACATTCTCCCCTCCTTATAAAAAATCCATCCTCGAAATTCACATAATATTACCTAAAAGGATTTGTGTATATCTTTAACATAAGTTCCTCTGGCTCCCATGTTGCTTCCTCCATCTTATGGTTCCTCCATAGAACCTTCACCAGATGAGTCGTCCGATTTCTCAATACTTGTTCTCTTGTATCAATAATCTTGATAGGTTTTTCACAGTAAGATAGATCGGGATCAAGTTCCACTTCTTCATAAGTGAGTACATGTGTTGGGTCTGGAATGTACTTTCTTAACATTGACATGTGGAACACATTATGAACCTTGGAGAGGCTTGGAAGCATATCCAAATGGTAAGCTACAGCTCCAATTCGGTCCAGAATTTCAAAATGTCTGATGTATCTCAGACTTAACTTTCCGTTCTTACCGAATCATATAATACCCTTCCACGGAGATACATTCAAGAAAACATGATCACCTTCTTGAAACTCCAAATCCTTCCTTCGGTTATCTGCATAGCTATTTTTCCTACATTGAGCTATTTTGATATGGTTCTGGATAATCTTCACCTTTTCCATTGTTTCTTCAACAAGTTCTAGGCCCAGGAGTATTCTTTCACCAACATCATCCCAGCAAGTTGGTGTACGACATCACCTCCCATATAATGCTTCATAGGGTAACAATTTTATACTTGAATGGAAGCTATTGTTGTAGCAAAATTATACAAGAGGTAAATACCGATCCAACATTCCTTGAAAATCAAGGGAACAAAACCTCAACATGTCTTCCAATGTTTGAATTTTCCGTTCTTATTGTCTGTCAGTTTGTGGGTGGAAGTCAATGCTTAAACAAAGATTAGTATCGAGGGCCTTCTGAATAATTTTCTAGAATCATGAGGTAAAACGTGGATCACGATTAGAAACAATCGATAGGGGTAATCCATGAAGTCTCACAACTTCATTAATATATATTCTTGCTAGACGTTCAAGTGGTAGATCTTCTCTTATAGCAAGAAAATGTCCTGACTTGGTAAGATGATCAACAATGACCCATATTACATTTTTCCTTGTAGGAGTATTTGGTAGTCCCATGAAAAATACCATCGTGATATTATCCCATTTCTACTCAGGTATGGGAATAGAATGCAATACTCCTCCAGGGTGTTGCCTTCCAGCTTTCACTTGTTGACAAAACATACATCTTGACAAAAAATCAGCAATCTTCCTCTTCATGTTTTCCCACCATAAATGTTCCTTAAAATATCTATACATCTTAGTGCTACCAGGGTGTATAGATAAATTGGAACTATGAGCATCATCTAACAATTCCCTTTTTAGATCAGGTATATCAGGGACACAAAGTCTCTTCCCAAATTTCAAAATTCCATCTTCATATATGATAGAGAAAATATTTTCAATTAAATTTAAATTTAATTTAAATTTTTTAAACCCAAAAAATTGTTACTCTAAGATGAATGGCTTCATTTTTATGGTATTGGTGTTATTTTGAGATGAATAGTAAAAATGGGCCATTTTGGATTTTTAATAGTTTTAAATTATTTCTGTAGTTTGGCCATAACATTATCTAAACTAACCCAAATTAAAAAATTATTTATTTTTCAGATTCTATACATCCAGGGCTTCATTTACTATTTTTAGACTAAAAGCTGAATCGGCCATATGGAAGCTCAAAAAAAGCTCACAAGTGTGAGCAAGAAAACTGTTTGCAGTTCTTCCTAGTTTTGGTGTGGGCTCTATAACTCATTCATGGTGGGCCCAAATGTTGTGATATTTGGTGAGTGGACGTGAAAGGAGTTTTGGGGAATATTTAATGAAGTATGGTCCACATTAATTGGTCGTTTAAGGGGTCATTAAGTCACCATAATCCGGATGTTTGCGATTTGGAGAGTCAGACTGGACAGAATAAATGCTCAGAGTAAAACGGCCATAACTCTCGTAATACATGTCCAAATCCGCTGAGATTTTTAGGGGACACGACCAAGATAATTATGAATAACATTAAATAAGGTCTCAACGCGTGAAGATTCCATTTAATGGGGCCAAAACACATCTACATCTGGGGGACAAATTCTGGCTATAAAAGGAGGAGAGCTCCACCCTCTCAAGGCATCTCATTCTCCATCCCATTCCTTCTGAGACACCAAAAAGGAGATATTTTCGGATTTCTCTTTTATTTATTTTCTTTTTCATAGTTTTGTAATGACTTATTCTTCCTCATTCATCTCTATTACCCTTACCATGGTGGGGTAAACATATGGAGTGATTGGGGAAGGGTTGGTTTTCTACATTGTAATGCTTGAGTTCTTGGACGCAATTGTATAAATTTCTTTCCTCTTCAATGTTGTTTTCAATTTCTTATAGCGTATTTTATTATCAAGTGTGATTGTTCTTGAATATTAATTCCGTTTTTGATTTTTACTTGGTAAAATAATCAAAATCCCTCTCCACAAATTTCTGGTTTATATACGATGGAATAGACCAGAGATTAGTGGTGAAGTACTCAACGATCGTCATTACGTGTAAAAGGTGTAGTGAATGGTCTTGATTGTTTGGGATAAAAAACTTGATTGGGTATTTCCCATTTCAATTAATTATATTCAATAAAACTATTTTACACATGGAAGGAGAGTTGACCAAACTGAGATCTTGGTAAGGTTTTCTCTCACCATCATAATTTCACCAAGGAAGTGAGAGGAAAAGATTGTGGAAACTCACTTTAATCAACAAAGAAGAATAGGTTTGAATTAAATTGAACAAGGATAGAATTAAAATTAGGAAACTAACCCTGACCTAATCATCCTTTTTAATATCATAGTTTTTCAATATTTTTAATTTCAAATTTCATTTAAAAAAAAGAACATTTTTATCCTCGTTTTAAAGTGACAACCCGTTTTTTGTTCCCTCCTCTTCAGGAGACATCCTAGGTCAACCACATTACTACATTTTAACTTAGGAAATAATTGTTTTTACATTCCCTACGACATTCATGCATCAAACTTGGCGTCGTTTCCAGGGAGGCAGTGCCTCAAAAAAACTTTTTAAAAAAACATTTTTTTACTTCTTTCTTTTGAATGACACGTAGTTCAAACAACAATTTAATTTAATTTGATCCCGAAATTGAGTGAGAAATAACCTAATTGGGAAAGAAAAACTTTCAATTATATTTTGACGAAATTCAACTTACAGATTCAAGTGACACATTTAGTGATCACTCTGAACCTCCAAAGGCTGGCAATCCCAACCAAACATTGCGTGATATTTGCGCCCCACAATTCGCTAACCAACGAAATCAACTAGATATTCTTGCATTAGAAAATGATTTTGAATTGTGAATTAACATGATTCAAATTATTCCTAAATTCCATGGTCTTGCAGGTGAAGACCCCAATAGGCATATCCAAGAATTTACAAATGTGTGCTCCAGTTGCATAACCCGAGGTGTTGTAGAAGAATAGGTAAAGTGGAGGGCATTTCCATTCTCACATGAGGGAGAAGAAAAGAAATGGTTGTGTAGTCTACAACCAGGAGAAGTCTAAGACTGGGAAGATCTTCAATGATTCTTCATGAAAAGGTTTTTTCCCAAATCCAGGAGCACAGATATCCGAATAGAGATCTATGCCATTCACCAATCAAACGGTGAAACACTTTACGAGTACTAGGAACGATTCAAGAAGCTCTGTACTAGTTTTCCACACCATAATGTGGAAGAACGCCATTTAATTGTTTTATTCTATAAAGTATTTCATGAAAATGATTGAAACTTGCAAGATGCATCATCTGGAGGAGCCTTGATTGAAAAGTCACCAACGGATGCCAAAGGATTGATTGAAAAGATTGCACAAAATTCACAGCAGTTTGGAACCAGAGGTATGATCACCAGAGGTATCCATGAGGTAAGAACATCTGATTCAGTAGATTTAATTAGAAATGAAATGGGTGAACTCACTAGGTTAGTGTGACAAATACCTGTGAACCATGTGAAGGAACAACGAGGACCTAATCATGTATGTGGTTTATGCTCTTCTAATTCTCATTACACTGATCAATGTCCAGAAGTGAAGGGGATAGAAAGTTGTGCTACAGCCTATCAACAAATGCAATACCAACCACAAACCCAACCAGGCTATGAGTTTCAACAAAACCAAGCCAGAGCACCTTTTCAGCAGCAATATCAGAACCTGATAGCATTCCAAAAACAAAAAACTTTCCAACCACCACCTTTCTACTGGAAGAGTTATGAGAAAACATCCACAAGTGCACCGACAACGGAATATCAACAGTTTAAGACAAGAGTTGCGGGATTATAAGATAAAATGGAAAATCTAGATGAACAAATTACACACATTACAGATGCTCTCACCAAGAACCAAGGTAAACTTCCCTCACAAAAAATTACCAATCCAAAGGATAATGTTAGTGAAATCACCACCCAAAGCGAGAAGGAGCTCACACCACCAGAAAAAAATGAGGAGGATGATTCCAAGGAATCTTCTGAAGCTCGTCCTGCCCAACCAAAAGATGGAGAAAGAACAAGGTTTCGGAAGGAAAGAACAGAGATACCTTTTCAAAAACAACAAAGGGATAAAAAGGATATCCCAACACCATTCCCATAATTATTGGTTGAGACAAAGAAGGGTGAATAAGAATGACTACAACGGGAAATTCAAGAAACATTCTGAAAAGTTGAGATTAACATCCCACTAATGGATGCAATCAGAAAAATCCCTAAACAAGAAACATTTCTGAAGGATATGTGTACTAAAAGAAGGAGTCTAGATGGAAATGAAAGAATCAAATTAGGAAGAAGCATATCATCATTGATCACACCACTGATACCACAAAAATGTCAAGATCCAGGGACTTTCTCTATTCCATGCACTATTAGTTCTTTAAATTTTAAAGATGCACTATGTGATCTCAGAGCTTCAATAAATGTTATGCCTCACTCAGTATTTACATCTTTGCAGATTGGAAAATTGAATCCTACTAGAGTGGTGGTCCAGCTCGCAAACAGATCCACAGTTTTTCCTACAGGTGTTCTAGAATATGTTCTTGTAAAGGTAAAAGATCTATTGTTCCCAGCTGACTTTTATGTGCTGAATATGGAAGAAGATAGGATTTCATCACACTCACCCATCATCTTGGGGAGACCGTTCTTAAAGATTGTGAAGACCATCATCAACGTGCATGAGGGAACACTCTCAATGGATCTCGGAGATTGTCGAGTTCATTTCAATATACTCGAATCCATGAAGAATTTTTCATATGTTCATTCACTAAAAGAAATCTTCCACAAAGAAGGAAAAGAATCAAATGAAAATTTAGAAGAGACAACCTTGGAATTCTTGGACAGTTTGTTAGAAGAGGCTAGAAAATCAAAATCAGGAGAAGATGTTGAGGTCAAGAAGTATAAACTCAAGGAGGCTGAACATGAAAAGATTATCATATATCTCCAGAAGAAACTTACTACAAAAGAAGAAGAACTATCTAAGAAGAATTCCATAAGCCTTGAAATGGAACATCAGCTGAAGAAGGTCAAGGAAAACCCCATTAAAGTTGTATAGTGTAAAGGATATTCTCAAACCAATGGGAAGGGTGGATCAAAAGAAAAAGAGGAAAAACCCAACACCAGGTTCGAATGGGTAAAGAAAATTGAGGTTCAATCTTCTACCTCAAGAGAAGAGAGGAATTTTCAATGGAAACCACAACCCCTTAAAATGAGTTATGTTCACATTGCAACAAGGAATAAACAAATATTCAGAAATATTGAAAACCATTCCAGAAGAACAAGATTTCAGGGGTTTTGTTGGTGTTGTGGTATCTATGGACACAAATCAGACTCTTGTTGGTACAACATGTCTTTACCTGGAAATAGAAAAAAACTAGTGGAGGAGATCACACTTCATCACCCTGAATACAAATAAGAGCCATAAGGTTGTACCTCTCTTTCACACTTTCTTGATGTTGTGATTCATTTTAAAATTGGATTACATGTTAAATCCACTTGAATTCATTGAGGACACTGCAACATTTAAGTGTGGGGGAGGGAACCTTTTTAGTTTAGTATTTTCATCTTGTGTTTGTTTTTTAGAAAATTGAAAAAAATTGCGTGTTTTCTTATTTTTGTGTATTTATTTTTCAGTTTTTGTTGTGTTTTTGAAAATTTTGAGCTGAAATGATTATCCATACCATTTTTGAAACCCATTTCAATGAGTGAACCAATATATTTCATGGAACTGAGCTTAAATGAATGCTGAAATGACTTTGTTTCAAGTTCAATTCTTTTGGAATTTCATGAAAAGTACACTGATTTTTGAATCCCATGCCATATTTCATTGTCTATATCATTGAAATCACTTTCTTGTGAGGATTCTAAACCATTTTTGTCATATTCTTTTCATTCGCCTCATTTCATGAAAGAACCATACCATGCTTGATTAAACCAGAATTTGATTTATTCCTTTCAAAACTTGAGGGTTTGGGGTACGTGTGTTTTAAATGATTGAGGAATTTATTTGGTTTGAATACCCCTTTTCAAAATAATATTTTTCATTATGGCCCACTTTTACATTTATCCTTCATTGTAGCCCCTAGTAGCCATGAATTACTTGTTAGGTTAGCCACATTACAAGCCAATTTTCCCTATCCTACTTACTCTTGAAGTGAAAATGCATGATCTAGTTGAACTTAAGTTTGGGGGAAGATGTCTTGTGGGGTACTAACTCATTTGGTGATACTTTTGGTGGAATATTAAATGTTGAAGAGCTGATGTTCCTACTGAATATTTCATTTTGTTAAAATTTGTTCCTTTCTAAAGCTTTCATGATAAGAGAAGTTGTGCCTTTCTAGATCTTCTGATGAAAAAAAGAAATTCATGCCTATCTGGATCTTTCAAGAAAAATCATGTTTGAAAAGATGAAATTTTTTCTGCTGAAATCCTAAGCTGATTGAATGATGATGGAGCCTATTTTCTACAAAGGGGAAGAGAAGGAGACCATATTTGAGTTAAAATTAGAATCTTTCAATTTTGCTTCAAAAAGAGCCAAGCCCTCCTTTTTCAGCCTCAGAATTTTTAACATCTAAATCCTACCAACCGGAAGCCAAATAACAACCCTAAAAAGTCCTCATGGGAAAAACATGTACTTGACTCACATCAGGTGGATAAGTAGGAAGTTATCAAGCCTATGGTGACTCTTGTGTGACTTTGGACAAGAAAATCCTTGTCGATCAAATATATTTGTGAGATGAGAGAAAATTAATGCGAGGTAGGTGTTTTGTGTGCATGGGATAAGAAATGGAGTGGAAATATATTAAAATCTAAAATGGAAAACTTGAAATAATTGTTTTTGATGAGGCATGATATCTTTTCTTTTCTTAGAATTGATTTGGTAGATCTCATTGATATGTGTTTTGGATTTTATTTGATTTGATTTTTTTACTTGTTTAGGAGTCCAAGTGATAAGTGTGGGGGAATTGATAGAGCAAATATTTTCAATTAAATTTTAAATGAATTTAATTGTTTTAAACCCAAAAAATTATTAATCTAAGATGAATTGCTTCATTTTTATGATATTGGTGTTATTTCGAGATGAATAGTAAAAATGGGCCATTTTGGATTTTTAACAGTTTTAAATTATTTCTTTCGTTTGGACATAACATTATCTAAACTAATCCAAATTGAAAAATTCTTTCTTTTCCTGATTCTAAACATCTAGGGATTCATTTACTATTTTTAGACTAAAATTTGAATCTCTAAAGACCAGTAAAATTCAAGGAAATTTTTTTCATAATTTTCTTTGGAATTTTACAAGAACGCAGTTTCTGACGGCACCTGATTCCGAGGCCCGGTGTGCCCGAAATCATTCTCCGAAGTTTAGCTCGGGTACGTTCAGTGAACGAACGAGCGGGTTTTTCAAACATTTGAACCGGTGCTCGGAATCGAATTTCGAGGGCACCGATGGAATCGCAGCACCAATATTTTCCTAGAAATTCCTTTTCTGGAGTTGCGTTTTCTTGGGTGTGGTTTTTAATTTTTGGGGTTAAGTTAAGAAATAAAATAAACTGGTGTGATAACTTTATTTTTATTTCACTTAAAGCCACTTAAAGCCACTTAAGCTAAGTTGAAGCAGATAGGGTGGAACCCAAAATATCATACCCTCTTGGTAGGATATTTGTGAGGTGGGACCCACACGAGCCCCACCGTTTCTTTCCCCCTAAGTAACGCACCCGCGAAAACTCCTCCTTAATGAAATTCAACTGGTGCATTTTCTAAATTCTTAACGCCCCTATTAATTGGGCAGTTAAGTTGTTACATTAATTCATCGAATTAATGGTTCGTTTCTTACCTTGTTTTTCGTTTGTTGGCATATGAATAAAATAAGACCAACACGTGTTTACTTGAGGGTGGCTCATTGAGAGGATTTGGAGAAGACTCTAAGGCTTGAGATCTTCATCCTCCTTCGCAAAGAACGTGAAGAACACCGAACCCTCGGAGATCGACGACGCGACACCGTGTTCCGCAACGCCGACAATTCTCCTTCCATGGCGCTTCTTCCGCGACGTTTCTTCCCCGAAAAAATCTCCAATCATCAACTACTTGAGATCATCAACGCGACGCCGTGTACCGCAATGACGCGACGCGCCCTTCCGCGACGCGACGATCCTCTTCTTCCGTGACAATCAATTCTGTGAAGAACTCACGTCTGACGACAAAGACAAGGTAGGGGTTTGATTCATTTAAATATTTGCGATTTATACCTGCGGCGTTGATTAAAAATTGTTGTGAGACTTTTAAAACTGCTAACGCGGTGTGTGTAGACTAACGAACAAGTCCGAACCCACCACCCCTTTCGTTCTTGGTGTACGAAACGGTGGACGTCAACAAAATCAGCCGCACGGGCGATGTAAGGTCCTCGCAGTGAAGGACGGACCCTAGGAGGGCTTTTGGCGAAGACGACAAGGAATTCCAACCACCGGAACTCATCCGGTGGTCCGCGGAGCAACCCGTCGGCGCGCCACGCCGGCACGGCGGCGCCGGCGGCGGGAGGCGGCGGCGCCCGACACACCGCCAGGAAGAACTGCCGCGGCTTCAGCCGTGGTGGCGGGCCGGTCATACTGCAACCACGCGGGACCAGCGAATGATGGGATGCGGATGGCTACCGTGTCCGCTGGCAAGGGCGGCCCCACGCGGGGCCACGGTTCCTTCATGCGGGGGCGGCGCGCCCCCCGCACCGCTCGGCCGTATCCGGCCGAGCCGAACCGCCTAGCGGCCGGGCCGCGCCCGCGCCGTCCGGGTCGGACCCGGACCCGGGTTGGGTTGACCTGGTTCGGGCCGACCCAGGGGGGTTGGGCCGGGTCGGTCTGGGCCCAGACCCCCCGTTTTCAGACCTTTTCGGTCTTTTGCTCATAACTTGAGCTACGAGCCTCCGATCGATGCACCGTCAGCGGAGATGTGATCCTTGGATCGAGACGGACGTTTTGACATATCTCACTCAAGGTTTCTGAATACTTTGGGTTCGTCCAGGTTGGTTCGTACACGAAACCAACTGGGCCCTCAGAGCAGAAACACATATAACTTAAGATCCGGATGTCCGATTGACGTGCTGTCAACTTTGTTGGATTCCTATTGATGAGAAGGATATTTTGGCTTACTCCACTCATGGTTTGGATGCCATCGGAGTGCGGTCGGGTTGGTTCTCTCATGAAACCAACCGGGCCCCTAGAACGAAAAAGCCAATAACTCACAGACTGGGCGTCCGATTGATGCGGCGTATGTCTCGTTGATTTCCCTCTTGATGAGACGGAACTTTTGGCATAATTCGCTTGAGTTTTGGAATCAGTTGGATAGTGGCCGGGTTGGATTGCACACAAAATCCAATCGGGCCCCTGGAACGGAAAATCTTATAACTCTCAGACCAGACGTCCTATTGACGCACCGTCTACGACGTTGAGTTCCTGTCGACAATACGGAACTTTTGGATATATCAACCCTGTACTACATGTCAGTTCATGCATCTACCTCTTGGATCGTGGAGTGGACCCTCCCAGAACAAGTATGCTGTGTGCGGAAACTCTAGAGCCGGTTGGAACTTGACGACTGCTGATCGAATGACTCGGTGTGTTACAGATAGCCTAGTGGGAAGCGCTTGGTTGTAGCAGCAGACCCACAGCGGAGGAGCGCTTGGTCGTAGCGGCAGAACCGCGGTACTCAACAGAAGGAGTACCTCTGGAGGCTATGAGAGGGAGCGCTTGGTTGTAGCGGCAGACCCACGACGGAGGAGCACTTGGTTGTAGCAGCACGGGGGAGCGCTTGGTTGTAGCAGCAGACCCACGATGGAGGAGCACTTAGTTGTAGCAGCACGGGGGGAGCGCTTGGTTGTAGCGGCAGACCCACGACGGAGGAGCGCTTGGTTGTAGCGGTTGACCCGTGGTACTCAACAGAAGGAGTACCTCTAGAGGCTGTGAGGGGTAGCGCATGGTTGTAGCGGCAGACCCACGGTGGGAAGTGCTTGGTTGTAGCAGCAGGCCCACAGTACTCGATAGGTGGAGTACTACAGCAGTCCAAGGTTAAAGGGAAGTGTTTGGTTGTAGCGGCATAACCACTGTACTTGATAGAGAATGAGTTTACCAGTAGCTATGGTTTCAACATCATGATCGATCCTGTGTGGGTCATTACGGGGGTTAGTACCTATCGATCCTTTGTGGGTCCGACGACTTAGATGAATCAGTGGCTATATCTGATCATCTCTATCGTCATACGAAGAAGTATACCTGTGTGAGATGAATCCTGATTTTCTTTCCTTTGTGGATTGTGTTGTGCTATCCTATGTGGATTACGTTTTACATTCCTTTGTGGACTGGGTTGTACTTGGGCTTGGATGTTGGAGCCGAACAAGAATTGAATAATTAGGTATATGTATGGGTATATACCTAAGCAGAGTCGTATGTTACTTCGTGATTGTATCATTCCTTTTTGGATTATCCTTTGTGGATTCTGGGAGACCTTCGGGGGTCTCGGGGTCCCTACTGAGTATCTTATACTCACCCCTACATGGGCTATGACCGCAATACGTTGTGTTGGTTGTAGATGATAGACATCGCTGATTGTGGTGGAGGCTTGCAGAGCAGGACGGTACCTGGAGGTGGACCACTGGGCGGGACATACTCGGAGCGGTCGGTTGGGCCCGAGGAGCAGTGGAGGCTATCTGTACTCACCCTTCCGGTGGGATTTCCAGTGGACAGTTCGACGTTGCGGCTTTACTTTTCAGTTGCTGTTTTCCCTTCCAGTTGTACTTTACTTTCAATTTGGGTTTGTATACTGTCCCACTTACTTTTCTGCACTTACTGTTGTACTCAGTTTTTACTTAGTGTTTACTTCTACTGCTTGCTTGCTCTGTGGTGTTTGTTTACTTAACAAAGGCAATGCCTTCCCTTTTTACCGGGATTTACGCCTTTGTGCTAGTCGCCAGCCCATGGCCTATGGAAGGCAGGCTTGGGGTAGTCACGGGACAGGCCCCGAAGACGGGTCGTGACAATTGGTATCAGAGGAGTTAGGTTCTACAACAGAACTTGGAAATCTGATCTTTTTCTATGTGAAGCAATAGTGTCAAGCGTATTGGGTGTGGTTATCAGTTCAGGGAGTCCAGTTTTGGTGCGGCGGCCGACGTATCCGTACACCAGGACCCTAACTTCTGATTTCCGACTTAATGCGTAAAAACGTTGTTTTCATGTGTGTTTCAAGTTTTCTTTGTGATTACTTTATGTTATCTCACCAGGTATACTGTTGACCATGGCACACCTGTTTCTTTTCAGGATGTCCCCACGACGGCAGCCAGCTAGGGTTTCGAGAGTTGAGCGTGATGACAGCCCACCGAGCGACGAGGGCTCGGTATAGGGCCCTTTGACAGCTGAGGCATCGGCGGTACTTCTACCCGCCGATCCACCGATGCTTCCAGTGTAGCGACTCGGGTTTTTGGCCTTGTCAGACTTTGGAATATTTCTACAAATAATTCCAGAGCTAGGCGCGAAGACGGCGTGCGATTCCGAGGCCCGGTGTGCTCGGAATTAATTTTATAAAAATATTAAGTTTTTTATACTATGCACGTGGCGGGGGTGTGATATCTCCTAAACGGTAGCTCAGAACGGGAATCTGAGGGCACGGTTGCGTCCGGAACGTGCCGTTTACCCTAGGAGGGGTGTAAACTTTGCGGGCGCGGGCCTGCGGTGAGAAACGCCACCAGGGGCGTTTCCGTAAATAAGTGGCAAGTTTGTGTGCGAGCGTCGGCTCAAATAACTTCTGAACGGAGTCTCGGATGGAAAATCTGAGACCGCCGTTGCATTCAGAATGGTGCGTTTACCCTAGGGGTGACCTTACTTTTGTTCGCATCGGGCGTCGGGTCCGAGGCGGGTTTGGCGCCGGCGGGCCGCTGATATAAATATCAGCGCCCCCCCCCCCTTTTATCGTTCTTCATTGTTCTTCGCCGCCACTCCGCCGAATCGAGCAAACGGAGCGCCCACGAGCTCAGAATTCGACGGAGGACGTTCCATGAGTGCACCGCGGAAGCTCGGGAGCGCGGATCTGAGGCAGAACGTCGGCGTTTCGCCCGCGAGGTAGGCGGTTTTGAGTTTTAACCCCCGATCCCGTTTTTGCTGCGTTTTTCTGCAAATTGAAGCCGTAGCAGTGTAGATCGGGTCCTGAGGGTCGCGTAGACACCTCCGGATCGCAAAACGGACAACCGGGGTGCCCCCGGCGGTCCGCGGAAGATCCGCCGGCGCGGCACCGGCGGATTCCGGCGGCCCGCGGCGGAGCCGCGGCTGCCGGCGGCCCAGCGAGGCGGCCGGCCGCCCAGCGCGGCGGCCGGCCGCCCAGCGCGGCGGCGCACGGCGGAGCGCCGCCGGCCAGGGCGGGCCGGCGGCGGCGGCCGGTCCAGGCCGGCCGGACCGGCCGGTCGGGGCCGGTCCGGCCGTTATTCGCATACGGGGGTCTTTAAACCCCCGTATCTTGCACTCCGGGAGTCGGATTCGCGCGCCGTTTGCGGCGACGTGACCCTAACGACGAGGCGAACCCTCCGGTGTGGGTTCGAGGGTTTAAAGGTTCGGGATCGTGGCCCGGGAGCTAGAAACGTCGTATAAAATAATATTATTTTATTATTTTACGACTTCTGGCCGTTGTAACTTCTACCCGGAGCGTCCGTTTGCCGTGCCGTCAGTGGCGTTGGGACCTTGATGGTATGACAGACTTTTTGAGATGGTTTCCGAGTGTTGGGACTGCGAACGGGGTGCGGGCCCCACGAGGCCGGGTTTTGGCGTTTGCGGGGAAACGCAGCTTTTACACCAGGAGTCCGATTTTGGCGGATGAATAGTCGATCCTGTGTGTTTTTCCGAGAGGATCGCAATGGCGCGATCCGTTCGACGAGTTTCGGAATCCAGGCGTGGGCCCCACCCGAGCCGGCCTTCGGTGAATAGTACCTTTTTCACCGGGTGTCCGTTTTGGGCGAGCGAGTAGTCGATTCCGCTTGTTTTTTCGAGGGGATCGCCGTGGTGTGATCTGCCCGATGGGTTTCGGGATCATTGTGTGGGCCCCGCACGAGCTAGCTACGGTGAATAGTGTCGTTTTCACCGGTGCTCCGTTTCGGGCGAGTAAACAGCCTATCCTGCGTGTTTTTCCGCGTGGAACGCGATGGTGGCCTCGGTTTTGGCTTCGGAGGTGTGCAGTGTGGCTTTGAGGCGAGTCGCTCGGGTTAGCGACGTTTGGACCAGCAGTGGTTGAGGGTTCTCCCTTGGTTCGTTCCTACGAGGGTTCGTGTGGTATCACAACCTTCGTATGGGTTTGTGATCCTCTCGATAGGATGTTTAAACTGTTAGAGTTGTGGTATCCCTCCGGTGGGTCCGGAGTGGATCCTCTAGCATCTTTACCCTAGATCAGGTTCTTGGTATCGCTGTGACCGCTTATTCACGGGCAGCGATCCCCTATCTAGCAGGTTAACCCCGTAGGGTTTGTGGCATCATCGGGAATATGATCCCCTACGCGGTGGGTTGTGAATAGTAGGGTTGTGGCATCGTCGGGTTTACGATCCCCTACTCAGCATGATGTTTATAGTAGGGTTGCGGGATCGTTGGTTATACGATCCCCTACTCAGCGCTTGGTGTCGGTAGGGTTGCGGTATCGTTGGTTATGTGATCCCCTACTCAGCGCGTGGTTTCGGTAGGGTTGTGGCATCGTCGGTTCGATCCCCTACATCGCAAGTTATCCCAGAAAGGGTTCCGGTATCGTCGTGACCATCTTTATATGGACGATGATCCTCTATCTGAGTGTGAAGCTTCTGTCGAGTGCAGATCGGGTTGTGGTATCCCCCAGCGGATCCTGGGTGTGATCCCCCATCTGTGAGAACTACGTATGCCAGATCGGGTCGTGGTATCCCCCAGCGGACCCTGGGAGTGATCCCCTATCTGTGAGCTACGTATACCGGAGTGGGTCTTGGTATCCCCTAGTGGACCCTAGCGGCGATCCCCTATCCGAGGAGTTTGGCGGTTATGTTGTTTCAGTGATGTTTCCTCAGTGATGCTATCCGATGAGCGTGGTCTCTCGGGTGAACGTCTGTGATGTTTGCGAGTAACCCGATGGAGTGTATCTCTCGGATGAGTGTCATCTGGTATGACAGTGTTCGTGGTGTACTCTCCTGGTTGTGGACAGTTGCTGGTGATGAGGTCGGTACTTCTTGTGGCTTTGTGGCGTGAGCTGTGTATATCTGGATTGTTCAAGGTGTATGTATGGGCATACACCTGAGCTGAGCTGAGCTGACTAGTTGTGTTTAGCCGAGGATGGTCACGAGATGGAGTTTCTCTCTCGTCTGGGTTCCCTCTGGCTGGGTTGAGCGGACTGTTGCCTTTCAGTTGCTCCCTTGGGTTTTGGGTTTTTGGGGTGCCTACTGAGTATGTTTATACTCACCCCTGCACGGGCTTTTCCCGCACATGTTTGTGTCTTGTGCAGACCACAGGCCTTTTGACGGAGTCCCAGGAGGACCCGGAGCAGGCGGAGCTTAGTGAGCGAGTTGACCGGGGTGTTTACCGGAGCTGTGCCGAGGGAGCTTTCTGGCGGGTGTTTGTGGCAGCGTTTCCCTTCTTCAGAGCAGGTTGGACGCGCTTTGTAGTTTTCTTTTGGTGGGCCCTGTTTTTCCCTTGTACTTTTGCTGTTGCACTCTGGTTTGGGATAGATTGTATGCATGCATTTACTTTTCCGTTTCTATATCTCTGCACTGTTGCATGGAGGTGTTTGTGGGTGCGTGTGTACAGGTACCTTAGGCTAATGCCTCCCATGTGTGTGATAGCCTACTCGGCGCTGGTCGCCAGCCCCTGGCCTATTGGAGGCGGGCTTGGGGAGTCGCGGCTCGAGCCCTGTTGGGTCGGGTCGTGACAGAGTGGTATCAGAGGAGGTTCCACCTTTGGGATCTCAGAGCGTAGCTGGTCTAGCTGTGAGCTTGGTTTGGGTTGCATAGTGGCAGTGTTAGGATGTTTCGAGTTCGACTTTCAGGCCAGGGACTCCAGTGTTGGTGCGGCGGCCGACGTATCCATACACCAGGACTCTGATAACCTGCCTTTTGACCCGGGACATTCGTACACTGGTCGCGGGGACATAATGGTGCATGCATCTTATAGGACTGGGTTTTGGGTTTTCCTTGTCCTTCTTGAGTCAGCTCTCCAGATATACTCTTTGACTGTGGTGTGTCTTGAATGTATTTCAGGATGCCTCCACGACGACAGCCAGCAAGGGTTCCGCAGCAGGATTGTGCTGATGACCCGCCCCGTGTAGTGGCCGTGGAGCAGGGCGCAGGTTCTGAGGTTGCACCTCAAGGTGGTCTGCCAGTTGAGCCACCACCTGTCGAGTAGCTGGTTGTGCCGGCGGTGCAGGACGAGGTTGCGCGCAGGTTGAGTGCGCTGCACGAGTTCCAGAGGCAGCGACCTCTGAGGTTTCGGGGTGATCCAGACCCCGAGGTAGCTGATGACTGGCTTGAGGCAGTCACCCGAGTTTTCCGCCTAGTGAGGACACCTCCAGATCAGATGGTGGTCCTAGCGGCGAGCCTTCTGCATGGTTCTGCCGGGCGATGGTGGAGTTTGGTGACGCAGTCCCATGACGAGGAGAGGCTCACGTGGACAGAGTTTGAGCGGCTCTTCAGGGAGGAGTTCTATCCGGTGACGCTGAGGTCAGTGCGGATCCAGGAGCTTCTGCAGCTTCGACAGGAGAGCATGACTGTGTCAGAGTACTCAACGAGGTTTACAGACCTATCGCGCTACTCCCTGGATATGGTTCGAGACCCGTTCTTTAGGGCTCGGACCTTCGAGCAGGGCTTACGCCGGGATATCCGGGCAGGTGTGGTTTCCTTGTGCTTGCCCACCTATGCTGGAGTGCTGGAGCGAGCGCTGGTGGTGGAGAGCTTTCTGGCCGAGCAGATCTCTCCTGTTAGTGCTGGGCACTCAAGAGCGGAGACTTCTTCGGTCGGATTAGCATCTGGTAGCCGACGACAGACTCAGGGGTCTGGACGTGGCTGACATTTCAGGAGGCGACCCCAGGATGGAGGATCTGAGCCTCAGGGCTCACAGGGCTCGCAGGCCAGTTTTGGTCAGCCGCAGGAGAGGCGGTGTTACGCTTGCGATGGTCGGGGACATCTTGCTAGAGATTGTCCGACCCGACGTGCTGCTGAGAGGGAGCCGGTCGATGGACCGCCTTGGCAGAGGCAACGTCTTGAGCAAGGAGGTCCGCAGGGCGTCAGACGTGGCGTCGGAGCTGGTGCAGCGGGAGGCGGTGGTAGACAGTACCAGTTGCCACCACCCCCACCCCCAGGTGGTCCACGCCTAGCTCAGGGAGCTGGTGGTCGAGGGAGAGGACAACTGCATGCCCTGGAGGCTGTTGACCCAGAGGCACCACAGATGGATAGAGGTACGCCTTGTGTCTTTTCTACTTACTGCAGTAGTTTGTCAGACACTGTTTAGCGGTACTCTTTCCTTTCGTTGCTTGCTCGAGTTCTGTTCAGGGCGTTGGTAAGACCCTGAGTGGTTGTTGCTGGTGAGCTCGCTGGTGTGTGAGACCCAGTTGAGAGTTCAGTCGCTTTCCTTGTGCTTGGGGCTTTTCGGGGACGAAAAGTTCTAAGGGGGGGAGGATGTAGAGACTCGGGTTTTTGGCTCTGTCAGACTTTGGAATATTTCTACGAATAATTCCAGAGCTAGGCGCGAAGACGGCGTGCGATTCCGAGGCCCGGTGTGCTCGGAATTAATTTTATAAAAATATTAAGTTTTTTTATACTATGCACGTGGCGGGGGTGTGATATCTCCTAAACGGTAGCTCAGAACGGGAATCTGAGGGCACAGTTGCGTCCGGAACGTGCTGTTTACCCTAGTCGGGGTGTAAACTTTGCGGGCGCGGGCCTGCGGTGAGAAACGCCACCAGGGGCGTTTTCGTAAATAAGTGGCAAGTTTGTGTGTGAGCGTCGGCTCAAATAACTTCTGAACGGAGTCTTAGATGGAAAATCTGAGACCGCCGTTGCGTTCAGAACGGCGCGTTTACCCTAGGGGTGACCTTACTTTTGTTCGCATCGGGCGTCGGGTCCGAGGCGGGTTTGGCGCCGGCGGGCCGCTGATATAAATATTAGTGCCCCCCCCCCCCTTTTATCGTTCTTCGTCGTTCTTCGCCGTTCTTCGCCGCCACTCTGCCGAATCGAGCAAACGGAGCGCCCACGAGCTCAGAATTCGACGGCGGACATTCCAGGAGTGCGCAGCGGAAGCTCGGGAGCGCGGATCTGAGGTAGAACGTCGGCGTTTCGCCCGCGAGGTAGGCGGTTTTGAGTTTTAACCCCCGATCCCGTTTTTTCTGCGTTTTTCTGCAAATTGAAGCCGTAGCAGTGTAGATCGGGTCCCGAGGGTCGCGTAGACGCCTCCGGATCGCAAAACGGACCACCGGGGTGCCCCCGGCGGTCCGCGGAAGATCCGTCGGCGCGGCACCGGCGCGGCGGCGCCGGCGCCGGCGCCGGCGGATTCTAGCGGCCCAGCGCGGCGGCGTGCGGCATAGCCGCGGCGGCCGCCCGCCCAGCGCGGCGGCCCGCTGCGGAGCGCCGCCAACCAGGGCGGGCCGGCGGGGGCGGCCGGTCGGGGCCGGTCCGGCCATTATTCGCATACGGGGGTCTTTAAACCCCTGTATCTTACACTCCGGGAGTCGGATTCGCGCGCCGTTTGCGGCGACGTGACCCTAACGATGAGGCGAGCCCTCCGGTGTGGGTTCGAGGGTTTAAAGGTTCGGGATCGTGGCCCGGGAGCTAGAAACGTCGTATAAAATAATATTATTTTATTATTTTACGACTTCGGGCCATTGTAACTTCTACCCGGAGCGTCCGTTTGACGTGCCGTCAGTGGCGTTGGGACCCTGATGGTATGACGGACTTTTTGAGATGGTTTCCGGGTGTTGGGACTGCGAACGGGGTGCGAGCCCCACGAGGCCGGGTTTTGGCGTTTGCGGGGAAACGCAGCTTTTACACCAGGAGTCCGATTTTGGCGGATGAATAGTCGATCCTGTGTGTTTTTCCGAGAGGATTGCAATGGCGCGATCCGTTCGACGAGTTTCGGAATCCAGGCGTGGGCCCCACCCGAGCCGGCCTTCGGTGAATAGTACCTTTTTCACCGGGTGTCCGTTTTGGGCGAGCGAGTAGTCGATTCCGCTTGTTTTTCCGAGGGGATCGCCGTGGTGTGATCCGCCCGATGGGTTTCGGGATCGTTGTGTGGGCCCCGCACGAGCTAGCTACGGTGAATAGTGTCGTTTTCACCGGTGCTCCATTTCGGGCGAGTAAACAGCCTATCCTGCGTGTTTTTTCGCGTGGAACGCGATGGTGGCCTCGGTTTTGGCTTCGGAGGTGCGCATTGTGGCTTTGAGGCGAGTCGCTCGGGTTTGCGACGTTTGGACCAGCAGTGGTTGAGGGTTCTCCCTTGGTTCGTTCCTACGAGGGTTCGTGTGGTATCACAACCTTCGTATGGGTTTGTGATCCTCTCGATGGGATATTTAAACTGTTAGAGTTGTGGTATCCCTTCGGTGGGTCCGGAGTGGATCCTCTAGCATCTTTACCCTAGATCGGGTTCTTGGTATCGCTGTGACCGCTTATTCACGGGCAGCGATCCCCTATCTAGCAGGTTAACCCCGTAGGGTTTGTGGCATCATCGGGAATATGATCCCCTACGCGGTGGGTCGTGCATAGTAGGGTTGTGGCATCGTCGGGTTTACGATCCCCTACTCAGCATGATGTTTATAGTAGGGTTGCGGCATCGTTGGTTATACGATCCCCTACTCAGCGCTTGGTGTCGGTAGGGTTACGGTATCGTTGGTTATGCGATACCCTACTCAGCGCGTGGTTTCGGTAGGGTTGTGGCATCGTCGGTTCGATCCCCTACATCGCGAGTTATCCCAGATAGGGTTCCGGTATCGTCGTGACCATCTTTATATGGACGATGATCCTCTATCTGAGTGTGAAGCTTCTGTCGAGTGCAGATCGGGTTGTGGTATCCCCCAGCGGATCATGGGTGTGATCCCCCATCTTTGAGAACTACGTATGCCAGATCGGGTCGTGGTATCCCCCAGCAGACCCTGGGAGTGATCCCCTATCTATGAGCTACGTATACCGGAGTGGGTCTTGGTATCCCCTAGCGGACCCTAGCGGCGATCCCCTATCCGAGGAGTTTGGCGGTTATGTTGTTTCAGCGATGTTTCCTCAGTGATGCTATCCGATGAGCATGGTCTCTCGGGTGAACGTTTGTGATGTTTGCGAGTAACCCGATGGAGTGTATCTCTCGGATGAGTGTCATCTGGTATGACAGTGTTCGTGGTGTACTCTCCTGGTTGTGGACAGTTGCTGGTGATGAGGTCGGTACTTCTTGTGGCTTTGTGGCGTGAGCTGTGTATATCTGGATTGTTCAAGGTGTATGTATGGGCATACACCTGAGCTGAGCTGAGCTGACTAGTTGTGTTTAGCCGAGGATGGTCACGAGATGGAGTTTCTCTCTCGTCTGGGTTCCCTCTGGCTGGGTTGAGCGGACTGTTGCCTTTTAGTTTCTCCCATGGGTTTTGGGTTTTTGGGGTGCCTACTGAGTATGTTTATACTCACCCCTGCACGGGCTTTGCCCGCACATGTTTGTGTCTTGTGCAAACCACAGGCCTTTTGACGGAGTCCCAGGAGGACCCGGAGCAGGCGGAGCTTAGTGAGCGAGTTGACCGGGGTGTTTACCGGAGCTGTGCCGAGGGAGCTTTCCGGCGGGTGTTTGTGGCAGCGTTTCCCTTCTTCAGAGCAGGTTGGACGCGCTTTTTAGTTTTCTTTTGGTGGGCCCTGTTTTTCCCTTGTACTTTTTCTATTGCACTCTGGTTTGGGATAGATTTTATGCATGCATTTACTTTTCCGTTTCTATATCTCTGCACTGTTGCATGGAGGTGTTTGTGGGTGCGTGTGTACAGGTACCTTAGGCTAATGCCTCCCATGTGTGTGATAGCCTACTCGGCGCTGGTCGCCAGCCCCTGGCCTATTGGAGGCGGGCTTGGGGAGTCGCGGCTCGAGCCCCGTTGGGTTGGGTCGTGACATCCAGCCCCAGCTGCTGACGATGCACGTCGCCTTAGTGCACTACATGAGTTCCAGCGCCAGCGACCGCCCAGGTTCCGCGGGGAGACGGACCCCCAGGCAGCCGAGGACTGGTTGGAGGCAGTGGTACGGGTTTTTCGGTTAGTGAGGACACCAGCAGACCTCATGGTAATCCTCGCAGCGAGCCTACTGCACGCGGTAGTGGGCCGATGGTGGAGCTTGATGCTCCAGGTTAACGATGAGGAATCTCTTCTCTGGACGGACTTTGAGAGCCTCTTCCGCTCAGAGTTCATCCCAGCCACCCTCCATGCGGTGCACATCCAGGAGCTTCTATAGTTGCGGCAGGGCAGCATGACAGTAGCCCAGTACGCGGAAAGGTTTATCGATCTATCGCGCTACTTGACAGACATGGTATGAGACCCATTCTTCAGGGCCCGAACCTTCGAGCAGGGGCTCAGGCGAGAGATCAAAGCTTCATTTGTTTCTCACAGCATTCCGAAACAGACATGGGTGTTGGAGAGAGCCCTCTTATTGGAGAGTTTCCTTGCTGAGCAGTCTCCAGCAGCAGGACCCACCACTAGCCGGCATGCGGCAGAGTCTTCTACAGTGGGCAGTAGACAGATGACGCAGGGGTCCAAGAGGAATAGACCTACAGGTGGTCGACCGCATGACACAAGATCGTTTGTGCGAGGCACCCGGGGTGTACAATGACTTACCATGAGCGGACAGTGTTACTCATGTGGCGGAGTTGGTCACATGGCTCATGACTATCTGACCCGCCATACGGATGACCAGCAGATGAACGAAGGACCTCCCAGGCAGAGGCATAGGTTCAATCGAGGCGGACCGCATGGAGCAGGAGACCGTGGCAGGGGAGTTGGCCATGCAGCTGGAGGTGGACGACGCTTCGAGGTGTTGTCACCACCACCACTAAGAGTTCCACCCTGACCGCAGGGAGCTGGTGGATGTGGGAGAGCTCAGCTTCAGGCATCTGAGGCCTACGATCATGGAGCTCTGGGAGCAGATGGACAAGAGCGGGACTAGCTCCAGGCCTGGATACTTTTGTTTATGCTTCTTATAGCATTATTGATGTTTGTCTGTAGATGTTTTGTGTCTTTGTACATTGAGCTACAGTAATAAAAGACACCTTTATTTTGGCGTTTACCTTCCTATCCTCTCTTTACATTGTTACTAAGAGGTTCCGGTTTAAAAACTGTTGACTTGACCCTCACTTTGAGATACCTACTAGAGGAGACCCAGTGACCACACACTGATGCTGACAGTGTGACTCAACCCTTGGAGGCGAGAGTAACAGTTGGATCTCTTGATAGTAGCATCGAGGCCTTACGACGTCATCCTTGGTATGTATTAGTATCATCCATGTCAGGATTGACTGTATTAGGCGAAGAATGCGGTTCATCCAGGGGATGAGGCCAGATTTCTCTTCTCGACAAAGAAGAAATCTGAGCAGCTCGAGTAGGACCAGAAAGGTCCAAGTCATCCAAGGGCGGATGAGGACATCTCAGAGCCGGCAAAAGTCTTGTGCTGACAGAAGGCGGAGGCCACTAGAGTTCGAGGATGGCGACCACGTCTTCTGGCGTGTCTCACCTCGACGTGGATTACAGAGATTTGACCGAGGAGGCAAGTTGTCTCCATGCTTCATCGGACCATTCCAGGTCCTCAGCAGGATTGGTGAGGTGGATTATCGCCTGGCTCTACCTCCTCAGTTGCACCAGATGCACGACGTCTTCCACATATCTCTACTAAGGAGATACGTGCACGGCCCGACGCATATCATTGACCATGGGGAGCTGGACGTTGATGATGGGGCGACGTTTGTGGAGGTCCCGGTGGATATCAAGGATCGACAGGAGAGGGTCCTACATGGACGATCGATCCCTCTAGTGCGCCTCAGATGGCAGCATGAGAACCTCCAGATGAGCACATGGGAGCGGAAGGCTCAGATGCGTGCTCAATACCACTTTTGTTTGCTTAGTTTATGATGTATCTTTATGGGGACGTAAAGCCCTATGGTGGGAGTGATGTAAAGACCCATAAAATTCAAGGAAATTTTTTTCTTAATTTTCTTTGGAATTTTACAAGAACGCAGTTTCTGACGACACCTGATTCCGAGGCCCGGTGTGCCCGGAATCATTCTCTGATGTTTGGCTTGGATACGTTCAGTGAACGAACGAGCGGGTTTTTATAACTTTTGAACCGGTTCTCAGAATCGAATTTCGAGGGCACCGATGGAATCATAGCGCCAGTATTTTCCTAGAAACGCCTTTTCCGGAGTTGCGTTTGCTCGGGTGTGGTTTTTAATTTTTGGGGTTAAGTTAAGAAATAAAATAAAGTGGTGTGACAACTTTATTTTTATTTCAATTAAATCCACTTAAGCTAAGTTGAAGCGGATAGGGTGGAACCCAAAATATCCTACCCTCTTGGTAGGATATTTTGGAGGTGGGTCCCGCATGAGCCCCACCATTTCTTTCCCCCTAAGTAATGCACCCGTGAAAACTCCTCCTTAATGAAAGTCAACTGGTGCGTTTTCTAAATTCATAACGCCCCTATTAATTGGGCAGTTAAGTTGTTACATTAATTCATCGAATTAATGGTTCGTTTCTTACCTTGTTTTTCGTTTCTTAGCATATGAAAAAAATAATACCAACATGTGTTTACTGGAGGGTGGCTCTTTGAGAGGATTTGGAGAAGACTCTAAGGCTTGAGATCTTCATCCTCCTTCACGAAGAATGCGAAGAACGCGAAGAACGCGAAGAACGCCGAACCCTCGGAGATCGACGACACGACGCCGTGTTCCGCGACGCCGACGATTCTCCTTCCACAACACTTCTTCCATGACATTTCTTCCCCGCAGCAATCTTCGATCATCAACTTCTTGAGATCATTGACACGACGTCGTGTACCGCGACGATGCGACGCCCCCTTCCGCGACGCGACGATCCTCTTCTTCCGCGATGGTCAATTCTGCGAAGAACTCACGTCCGACGACAACGACGAGGTAGGGGTTTGATTCATTTAAATCTTTTCGATTTATTCCCATGGTTTTGATTAAAAATTGTTGTGAGACTTTTAAAACCGCTAACGTGGTGGGTGCGGACTAACGAACAAGTCCGAACCCACTGCCCCTTTCGTTCTTGGTGTGCGAAACGGCGGACGTTGACAAAATCAGTTGCACGGGCGATGTAAGGTCCTCGTAGTGAAGGATGGACCCTAGGAGGGCTTTTGGAGAAGACGACAAGGAATTCCGACCACCGGAACTCGTCCGGTGGTCCGCGGAGCAACCCGCCAGTGGGAGGCGGCGGTGCCCGGCGCGCCGCCGGGAAGAACCGTCGCGGCTGAAGCCACGGCGGCGGGCTGGACGTCCCGCGACAGCGTGGGACCGGTGAAGGATGGGACGCAGCTGGCTTCCACGTCCGCTGGTAAGGGTGGCCCCACGTGGGGCCGCGGTTCCTTCACGCGGGGGCAGCGCGCCCCCCGCACCGCTCGGCCGTAACCGGCCGAGTCGAACCACCTGGCGGCTGGGCCACACCTGCGCCGGCCAGGCCGGGTTGTGCCCAGGCCGGTCCGGGCCACCCAGGCCGGGCCGGACCACACCGGCCGGGTCGGACTCGGTTCGGGCTGACCCATGGGGGGTTGGGCCGGGTCGGTCCGGGCCCAGACCCCCCGTTTTCGGACCTTTTTGGTCTTTTGCTAATAACATGAGCTACGGGCCTCCGATCGACGCACCGTCAGCGGCGATGTGATACTTGGATCGATACGGTCGTTTTGACATATCGCACTCAAGGTTTCGGAATACTTTGGGTTCGGCTGGGTTGGTTCGTACACGAAACCAACCGGGCCCTCGGAGCGGAAACACTTATAACTTAAGCTCCGGACATTCGATTGACGTGCCGTTGACATTGTTGGATTCCTCTTGATGAGACATATATTTTGGATTACTCTGATCAAGGTTTTGATGCCTTCGGAGTGCGGTCGGGTTGGTTCGCTCACGAAACCAACCGGGCCCCTGGAACGAAAAAGCCAATAACTCACAGACCAGGCGTCCGATTGACGCACCGTCTGTCTTGTTGATTTCCTCTTGATGAGACAGAACTTTTGTCATACTTCTCTTGAGTTTTGGATGCAGTTGGATAGTGGCTGGGTTGGATTTCACCCGAAATCCAATCGGTCCCCTGGAACGGAAAAGCTAATAACTATCAGACCAGAGGTCCTATTGACGCATCGTCTGCGACGTTGAGTTCTTGTCAACAATACGGAACTTTTGGATATATCAACCCTGGACTACATGTCAGTTGATGCATCGACCTCTTGGCTCTTGGAGTGGACCCTCCCGGAACGAGCATGCTGTGTGCGAAAACCCTAGAGCCGGTTGAGACTTGATGACTACTGATCGAAAGACTCGGTGTGTTACGGATAGCCCAGTGGGAAGCGCTTGGTTGTAGAAGCAGACCCACGACGAAGGAGGGCTTGGTCGGAGCAGCAGACATGTGGTACTCAACAGAAGGAGTACCTCTGGAGGCTATGAGGGGGAGCGCTAGGTTGTAGCGGTAGACCCACGACGGAGGAGTGCTTTGTTGTAGCAGCACGAGGGAGCGCTTGGTTGTAGAGGCAGACCCACAATGGAGGAGCGCTTGGTTGTAGCAGCAGGGGGAGTGCTTGGTTGTAGCGGCAGACCCACAACGGAGGAGCGCTTGGTTGTAGCGGCTGACCCGTGGTACTCAACAGAAGGAGTACCTCTAGAGGCTATGAGGGGGAGTGCTTGGTTGTAGTGGCAGACCCATGGTGGGAAGTGCTTGGTTGTAGTAGCAGGACCACAGTACTCGATAGGTGGAGTACTACAGCAGTCCAAGGTTAGAGAGAAGCGCTTGGTTGTAGCGGCATAACCACTGTACTTGATAGAGAAGGAGTTTCCCAATAGCTATGGTTTCAACTTCATGATCGATCCTGTGTGGGTCATTGTGGGTGTTAGTACCTATCGATCCTTTGTGGGTTCGACGGCTTAGATGAATCAGTGGCTATATCTGATCATCTCTTTCGTCATACGAAGAAGTATACCTGTGTGAGCTGAATCCTGATTTGCTTTCCTTTGTGGATTGTGTTGTGCTATCCTGTGTGGATTATTTTTTGTTTTCCTATGTGGACTGGGTTGTAATTGGGATCGGATGTTGGAGCCAAACGATAATTGAAGACATAGGTATATGTATGTGAATATACCTAAGTAGAGTCAGATGTTACTTCGTGATTGTATCTTTCCTTTGTGGATTATCCTTTGTGGATTCTGGGAGACCTTCAGGGGTCTCAGGGTCCCTACTAAGTAGCTTATACTCACCCCTGCATGGCATATTCCCACACTACATTGTGTTGGTTGCAGTCGACAGACAGTGCTGATTGTGGTTGAGGCTTGCGGAGTAGGACGGTACCTGGAGGTGGACCACTGGGCGGGACGTACTCGGAGCGGTCGGCTGGGCCCAAGGAGTAGTGGAGGCTATTTGTACTCACCCTTCAGGTGGGATTTCCAATGGGCAGCTCGACGTTGCGGCTTTACATTTCAGTTGATGTTTTCCCTTCCAGTTGTACTTTACTTTCAGTTTGGGTTTGTATACTGGCCCACTTACTTTTCCGCACTTACTGTTGTACTCAGTTTTTACTTAGTGTTTACTTCTACTGCTTGCTTGCTCTGTGGTTTTTGTTTACTTAACAAAGGAAATGCCTTCCCTTTTTACCAAGATTTACGCCTTGGTTCTAGTTTCCATCCCCTGGCCTATGGAAGGCGGTCTTGGGGTAGTCATGGCACGGGCCCCGAGGACGGGTCGTGACAGAATCGGCTATATGGAAGCTCAAAAGAAGCTCACAAGTGGGAGCAACAAAACTGTTTTCAGTTCTGCCTAGTTTTTATATTGTCTTCATAACTCATTCATGGTGGTCCCAAATGTTGTGATATTTGGTGGGTGGAAGCGAAATGAGTTTTGGAGAATTTTTAATGCAGGAAGGTCCGAGTGAATTGGTCGTTTAATGAGTTATTAAGTCACCCTAATCCGGATGTTTGTGATTTGGAGAGTCTGTCTAGACAGAATAAATGCTCAGAGTAAAACGGACATAACTCTCAGAATACATGTCCAAATATGCTGATATTTTTAGGGGACACGACCAAGGTAATTATGAACAACATTCAATAAGGTATTAACGCGTTAAGATGTAATTTAATGGGGGAAAAATGCGTCGATATCTGGGTGACAAATTCTGGAAATAAAAGGAGGAGAGCTCCGCCCTCTCAAGGCATCCCTTTCTCCATCCCATTCCTTTCGGGACACCAAGAGGGAGATCTTTTCAGCTTTATCTTTTATTTATTTTCTTTTTCATAGTTTTTTCATTCCTTCTTCTTCCCCATTCATCTCGATTACCCTTACCATGGTGGGTTAAACATTTAGAGTGATTAGGGAAGGGTTGGTTTTCTACATTGTAATGCTTGAGTTCTTGGACGCAATTGATTAAATTTCTTTCTTCTTCAAAGTTGTTTTCAATTTCTTATAGAGGATTTTATTATCAAGTGTGATCGTTCTTGAATATTAATTCCGTTATTGATTTTTTCCTTGGTAAAATAATCATAATCTCCCTCCACTGATTTCTGGTTTATATATGATGGAATAAAGCAGAGATTAGTGGTGTAGTACTCGACTATCGTCAGTACGTGTTAAAGGTGTAGTGAATGTTCTTGATTGTTTGGGATAAACAAAACCCGATCAGGTATTTCCCATTTCAATTAAGTATATTCAATACAACTATTTTACACATGTATGGAGAGTTGACCAAACCGAGATCTTGGTAAGGTTTTCTTTCACCATCATAATTTCACTAAGGAAGTGAGTGAAAACGATTGTGGAAACTCACTTTAATAAACAAAGAATAAGAGGTTTCAATTAAATTTAACAAGGATAGAATTACAATTAAGAAACTGACCCCGACCTAATCACCCTTTTTAATATAATATTTTTTCAATCATTTTAATTTAAAATTTCATTTAAAAAAACAACATTTTTACCCTCATTTTAAAGTGACAACCCGTGTTTTTTTTGTGTACTCATCTTTGGGAGACATCCTAGGTCAACCACATTACTACATTTTAACTTAGGAAATAATTGTTTTGCCAAGCCCTATGACAAACGTGCATTAACATACGAAGTCACTCAATCTCTCATCATTCACATCTTTAATCTTCTTTGGAAACTCCTCATCATTAAACTGAGAACTTTTTATCCTTTCTAGTAAAGATGGTTTGGAAACCATTTGAAAAAGCACTGATATTTCACCTTCCCTGGTTATTCCTATATCCATCTTTACTAGATCCATGAAAATTGGATCCCTTTCAACTCTTATCTTGTTCAAAAATCCATGATCCTTTCTGCTCAAAGCATCTTCCACCCTTTTTTCCTTCCCTGGGTGGTAGTGTATCATGCAATCATAATCCTTGAGTAGTTCAAGACATCTCATTTGCCTCATGTTGAGTTATTTCTGCGAGAAAATATACATCAAATTCTTGTGATCAGTATAAATCTCACATTTTTCACCATAGAGATAATGCCTCCATATCTTCAAAGAAAAGATTATAGCAACTAACTCAAGATCATTAGTAGGATAGTTTTACTCATGAATTTTTAGTTGTCGTGATGCATAAGCATTAACCCTATCATTTTGCATAAGGACACAACCATGTCCTTTCTTTGAAGCATCACTATAAATAATAAACTTTTCATTCCCCGGTGGTAGGGTCAATATAAGAGCATTGACTAATCTTCTATTCAGTTCTTCGAAACATTATTCAGAATCTTTTGTCCAAAAAAAATTATCCCCTTTACGTTTGAGCTTCGTTAGCGGGTTAGCCAGTCGGGCAAAATTTTGTACGAAATGACGATAATAACATGCTAAGACAATAAAACTGCGTACCTCAGTTATGTTTGTTGGTATTGGACAATATTAGATTGCCTTTGTCTTTTCAAGATCAAAAAGGATTCCATCCTTAGAGACAATATAGAAAATAAAAGAAATCTCCTGAAGCCAAAATTCACACTTGCTAAACTTCCCATATAATTCATGTCTTCTAAGAGTCTTCAGGATAATGTGCATGTGATTTTCATGATCTTCGTAGCTTTTGGAGTATACCAAAATATCATCAATAAATACCACTAAAAAATCATCAAGATATTCCTTGAAAACTATGTTCATTAGATCCATGAAGATAGAGGGTGCATTAGTCAATCCAAAAGGCATTACTGTAAACTTATAATGCCCGTACCTAGTTCAAAACACTGTTTTCAGAATGTCTTCCTTCTTCACACCCTACTGATGATATCCAGATCGAAGGTCAATCTTTGAAAAGTATTGATCTCCATGCAGTTGGTCAAATGAATCATCAATGTGAGGTAGGGGATACTTGTTCTTTATTGTTATAGCAATGATCTCCCTGTAGTCGATAAATAACCTCGTAGATCCATCTTTCTTCTTAACAAAAAGGATAGAGGCTCCCCATGGAGAAACAATAGGTCAAATAAATCCTTTATTACTCAATTCCTCTAGCTGTTTCTTTAGTTCCACTAATTCTATAGTGGCCATTCTATAAGGGGTCTTCGATATGGGCCTTGAACCATGAATTAAATCAATGGAAAACTCAATTTCTCATTCTAGAGGATGTCCAGTTAAATCTTCTGGAAACACGTCAACATATTCTCTCACAATAGGTACATCCTATATTTGAACATTCTTTTACTCACCCATAGTTATTTCATTCTCTTTCTCCCCAATAATTGAATTTAGTTGAGCTACTGGGGGTGGATCTAGATAAGAATCAGGTGGTGATGATTCTGTTATAAAGATAAGGTGTTCTTTATCATCATCATGAAAAATCGTAACCTCCTTCTTCTTACAATAAACATTTGAATCATGATCTGAAATCCAATCCATACCGAGGATTATATCAAATTCAATCATGGGTATGATGAAGAGATCAGCAGATAAAGAACATTTATATGACTTAATGGGAACTTATTGATAGATATTTGTAGCAATGATACTTCCCTTAGGATTTTTGACTGACAACTTCCTTGTTAAATCAAATTGGAAATATCTAATTTTTATAGAAAACTGGGAAGATATGAAATAATGAAATGATCCAGAATCAAATAAAGAATTGGATAAACTTTAGGAAACAATTAATGTACCTTCCACCATGTCATTAGGAACTTCAACCTCTGCAGTTTTGATTGCATAAGCTTTTCCCTGATCCCTTTCCCCTTTCTGTTGTATTTTTCCTTGAAATTTTGGAAAATCATTAGCATAGTGTCCCATCTCTCGACAACTATAGCATTGAACACCATTGGCTTCCTTATTCCCATTGGAATCACCAATAAGATGGCCTTTCTAATCACATTTGTAGCATAATCCTTTTCCTTTTAAGAATGCACCAGGGTGTTTCTTTCCACAATTGTCACATGGTGGAAATTCGACTCTTCCCTTCTTCCCCGTTTCCTTATCTCCTTTCCCAGGGTTTTCTGCATACCTCTTCTTTTCTAATTTTCCCTTAAAGTCATAAGACTTAGAGAATTCTTTTTCTGTCTTGATGGCATATGAAACTATATCCTCATATGATGAAAAACTTTGGGAGACCAGTGCCTATTAGAGGAATGTCTTTAGGCCATCAAAGAATCGATCAATTTTTCTCCTTGGATTTCGTATGTAGTATATATCATGTCTTTCTAATCTTGTGAAGTTAGCTTCATACCTTGCAACATTCTCATCTTCTGTCTACCTTAGATTCAATAATTCTCTCTCCATATCTGCTCGCTCCTCACGAGGGAAATAATTTTCTAAGAATATTTCCTTAAAATCCCTCTATTCCATCCCTTCTATATCTTCCTCCTCCTTTGTGTTTTGGATTAATGACCACCACTGATCCGAATCTCCCGATAGAAGCTATACTACCGTGACAACCTTCTCTCTTTCATTACATCCCAAATTGAGAAATATCTTCTCAAGGGAACATTTCTACTGCTCTACTACAAACGGGTTTGTAGTCCCATTGAATGATGGAGGGTGTTGTCGCATAAAGTGATCTAGCATGGCTCCTCCATGTAGTGGATCCGGATGCTCCATACGGGTAAGGTTATTATTCATAACCTGAGTAAGTTTTCCCAGTATAGTCATGATTTGTTCAGCACCAGTCATAGCACCAAATCCAACATCATTGTCTTGTGTCGGAGGAAAATCCATACAGGGGACACGTGCATTCATGTGATTTCCATTCTATCCACTAGGTGCCATATCTAGATAATGGCATACACTATATTAGGTTATGAATCATAATGTATAATCTTAACTTAAAAATACTCAGAAAAATTGATATCCCACGTATGGCTAATCCCATATTAAAAAAAATGATTTCTTTGAGGAATATTTACATTAAACTCCTTCATAATGGCTTGTAAAGAAAATGTGAATTATCCTAAGCATATCCCCCGGGAGTGTCATAACCAAGAGTGTAGTAAGTCCCATTTTCATTCACCAATTCCTGTTTGAGTCTAGCTTAAAGTGGTGTTTTTGGGTTTTACCCCAGGATACATTTGTGCTAGAGCCTCCCCTACCTGCACGTGTCTAGACAAGGATGTATTACTTGAAATATCCACATAATTTATTCCTTACCAAAATACCAGGACATTATTTTATGTATTCCCTAACAGACTAACTTAGGGACTCTTCCCTTATTCTACGTTTTCTAAATCTAGTTTCCAAGTATTCTACTAAACTTCCTCTAATACCAACCGTAAGGACTCAACCCCAGTTGCCCGGAGTCGGTGCCTTATTTGATTACATTGGCATACATACAAGGAATAAAAATCCTGAAGGACCCAGTAGTTTAGTATTATTGGGAACATGTTTCATACATAATTTGATCATTACAGCATGAAGGGAAACAAAAACACTATTTTATTCCACTAGAAACATCACGTATCCTATATTATACTTGAAAGTCATTCAAAATTTACTTCTTCATATCCCGAGAAAATGAATCATAAGAAAGGGGTGATCTCAAATGCTCAGTAAGAGTAAGAAATACAATGGAAGATAATATAAACATTAGACATGGTGAATAATTGAAAACTCATTCCTTTAATAATAAATATGAACACATTATGGCAGGAAAATGAACTTAGTAAATAATGCCATAATAAAACATAACCATGGGTATTCTACAAGTCAAATAACCACATGAAAATTCAATTAATAGCTTCATAATGAGGGAAGTTCATATTTTGGACATGCTGAATCATTTTGTGATGGCCTCGTCCAAGATATCTAGTGATTAAGGCCTCGGCCAAAATCCATATCACATTGGGAAAGGCCTCGGCCAATTCCACATCTATTTGTATCGTGAGACCTACTAATGCATAGAGAGGATATAAAGGGCCCCAACCATCACATAATATGTCCAATGAATTAATCATATGAGTGGGTATAAACATAAACAACATATACATTCATATTGAAACTATCATACTAAATGTAACTATATTTCCCCAATCATTAAACATAAAACACTAACTATTCGGAATAATATGGTCAATGGTTTTTGGATAGATTATCCACAATAGAGTTAGTAATAAACCATTAAATCAAATATGGTAGATGAATTCATAAATGATTAAACCCAATAATACCATATATTTATCAAGAGTGTTTAATTACATAAAAACACTCTTATAAAATCATTAAGCAACTCTGGAGATAAATACTATTTTATTTTGAAAAGAAGAGTTATTTTGAAAAAATCTTTGTATAATACCATAAGTGAAGTAATAAATTAATTTCAAAATTAAATGTGTGATTTTATAAAGAAAATGGTTTCCAAAAACAGATTATATAGTGACCTTATAAATAGGAAAGAATTTGAGAAATTCCCTTGAATCGGGCCGGTATTTTGGAAACAACTTTGAAAGTTCCTTTTAAAACGTGTAACTATCCATAAAATAAGGAAGGATTCTGGTTATCAAACATATAAATGATACTAACACAGAATACATGAGGAGTATATAACAATACATAATAATGTCATCAAGAAAATTAGACAATGAAAGTATCCCGAAAGAAAATGGAATTTCAGGTGGAAAACCATTACCTTAACTCCAAACGTTTCTTGTCTTGTGATTAAGCTCCTAGAATATGAAGTTATACTTGTTAATAACTTACTTCCGAACCTATTATACATGTATTTAGTTTACCATAATTATTTTTATTTCATTTATGTCTTTATTGACAAGTTATTGTATTGAATTCCGTCGTTCTGGAGTGTTTGTTTCCTTTATTTTCATATTCGGTTCATTTGTTATTCTGTAATGAAGTTCATCTGGAATGGTTATAAATCTCCAGGATTGGAATTATATATTATTAATGAACATAAAGAATCGATAATGGTAATTTCTATCATTTGGTTACATGAAATGAGGATGAATCATTAGATGAAAACCACTTCGATTATTAAGCGGTATTTGGAATATTATGAACAAGTTTGGCCATATAACTTAATTATTTGTACATATTCTGGTTCCTGAATATTAATTAGGTTATAACACATATATTATAATCTGGTTCAACCATGAATATTGTTTCATGACCAGTAATTAAGAAGAAATTGAAGAACGAAACTTCATCGTCCACGAAGGTTATAAATCAGAACCTCATGGACGTCGATTTCATTTATAAAAATAAAAGGGAGGGAATAAGAATATTTATGATGGTTCTTCCATTAACATGATATAAATCCAGTACATAGATTTTAATGGAGTTATCATGATCATTTGGACAGAGGAGGTGAGGAGAGGATAACAAAAGTAGATAAATTGAAATAAAACCAAAAGAGAAAGAAGGGTGCTTTACCTCTTGAAATAACCTCCTTGAGAAACTCCTTATGGGAAAGGGTTTTGGTATTTTAGAAAGACTAAGAGCTTCCTGGTCGTGGGGAATGACTAGGGAAGGGTAATTGGGCAGAACTTTGAGGAGATTCAAGGCTTAGAGTAGTGAAGACAAGAGGTAGTGGTGGGGGGTTTTTATAGTGGAGGAGAGGAGTAATTTTTGAATATTTAATTCATTATTTTATTATTTCCCCCAGGACATCCAATAGTATTGTTTCATGTGACCCCTTATAGTTTTAATGGAGTTTGAGTTCGAACCAAGTGGGATTACATCATCCTTACATCACCTATTATGCAGTAAATCAAGTATTTAGCATTTATCGTATTTTATCATATTTTACTATTCATCAAAAATTCTAGAATTTCAGAAAAATTCAAAAAATTCACACTAAACATTTCTCGATGTGTTGAATTCAAAAGTGAAGTCCATTTTTGAAAAATAATTTTCTAAATATTATTAATTTAACTTTTAAATAAAAGAATACTTAATTAAAAAATTAACAGTTCTAATTCTACAACTACTTCTTTATCAAAATGAAAAATATACCGAATTGTTATTATCTTCTAGCCTTAAGAAAATAAAATAATAATAAAAATAATATTCATTAAGTTCATATTACTATTCATATTACTATTCTTAAGGGTATGTTACTTTTCACTAAAAATCAATTTTGTTATATCAGACTCCAAATGACTTACTGAACACAACTCTAGATGACCATTTTTCAAAATTCAAAACATAGAAGAAGAAAAGTTATGTTTAATGGTTATATTATAAAATTATATATTTATTTTCAAAACCATGGGGTGTTAAATTATCCCCTCTTTACAAAAATTTCATCCTTGAAATTCACAGAATATTACCTAAAAATATTTGGGCATGTCTTCAACATAAGCTCCTCTGGCTCCCATGTTGCTTCCTCCAGCTTTTGGTTCCTCCATAGAACCTTCACCAGACGAGTCGTCCGATTTCTCAATAATTGTTCTCTAGTATCAAGAATCTTGATAGGTTCTTCATAGTAATATAGATCGGGCTCAAGTTCCACTTCTTCATAAGTGAGTACATGTGTTGGGTCTGGCATGTACTTTCTTAACATTGACACGTGGATCATATTGTGAACCTTGAAGAGACTTGGCGGCATTGCCAAATGGTAAGATACTACTCCAATTCGGTCCATAATTTCAAAAGGCCCGATGTATCTAGGACATAACATTCCCTTCTTACCGAATCTTATAATACCCTTCCATGGATATACCTTCAAGAAAACGTGATCACCTTCTTGAAACTCCAAATCCTTCCTTCAGTTATTTGCATATCTCTTTTACCTACTTTGAGATATTTTGATATGGTTCTGGATAATATTCACATTTTCCATTGTTTCATCAACATGTTCTAGGCCCATAAGCTTTCATTCACCAACATCATCCCAGCAAGTTGGTTTACGTCATCGCCTCCCATATAATGCTTCATAGGGTGCCATCTGTATACTTGAATGGAAGATATTATTGTAGGAAAATTCTACGAGAGGTAAATACTAATCCCAAATCCCTTGAAAATCAAGTGAACAAGACCTCAACATGTTTTCCAATGTTTTAATTGTCCGTTCTGATTGTCCGTCAGTTTGTGGGTGGTAGGCAATTCTTAAACGAAGGTCAGTATCTAGGGACTTCTGAATAATTTTCCAGAATATTGATGTAAAACGTGGATCATCATCATAAACAATCGATAGGGGTACTCCATGAAGTCTCAAAACTTCATTAATATATAGTCTTTCTAGTTGTTCAAGTGGTAGATCTTCTCTTATATCAAGAAAATGTACTGACTTGGTAAGACGATCAACAATGACCCATATTGCATTGTTCCTTCTAGGATTCTTTGGTAGTCCCATGACAAATTCCGTCATGATATTATCTCATTTCCACTCAGGTATGGGAATAGATTGCAATACTCCTCCAGCATGTTGCCTTCCAGATTTCACTTATTTACAAACCATACATCTTGACACAAAATCAGCAATCTCCCTCTTCATGTTGTCCCACAAGAAATGTTCCTTCAAATCTCTATACATCTTAGTGCTACCAGGGTGTATACAGAAAATGGAACTATGAGAACCATCTAACAATTCCCTTTTTATATCAGGTATATCGGGGACACAAATTTTCTTCCCAAATTTCAAAATTTCATATTCATTTTGAAACTCCTCGTCATCAGCTTGAGTACTTTTTATCCTTTCAATTAAAGATGGTTTGGAAACAATTTGAAAAATCATTTATGTTTCACCTTCCATGGTTATTCCCATATCCATCTTTACTATATCCATGAAAATATGATCCCTTTCAACTCTCATCTTGTTCAAAACTCCCTGATCCTTTCTACTCAAAGCATCTTCCACCCTATTTTACTTCCTCGGGTGGTTGTGTATCGTGCAATCATAATCCTTGAGTAGTTCAAGCCATCTCCTTTGCCTCATGTTGAGTTCTTTCTATGAGAAAATATACATCAAACTCTTTTGATTAGTATAAATCTCACATTTTCACCATAGAGATAATGTCTTCATATCTTCAAAGAAAATATTACAGCAGCGAAGTCAAGATAATGATTAGGATAGTTTTGATCATTAATTTTTAGTTTTCATGATGCATAAACAATAACCCAATCATTTTTCATAAGCAAACAACCAAGTCCTTTCTTTGAAGCATCACTATAAATAACAAACTTGTCATTCCTCGATGGTAGGGTCAATATAAGATCATTGAATAATCTTCTCTTCATTTCTTCGAAACATTCTTCAAAATATTTTGTCCAAAAAATTTAACCCCTTTATGTGTGAGCTTCGTTAGTGGGTTAGCCAGTCGGGAAAAATTCTATAAGAAACGCCGATAATAACCTTCTAAGCCAATAAAAATGCGTACCTTAGTTATGTTTGTTGGCATGTGACAATCTTGGATTGCCTTTTTCTTTGTAGGATCAACTGTGATTCCATCCATAGGGACAATATGGCCAAGAAAAGAAATCTCCTGAAGCCATAATTCACACTTGCTAAACATCCCATATAATTCATGTCTTCTAAGAGTCTTCAGGATATTGCGCAAGTGATTTTTAAGGACCTTCTTAGATTTTGGAGTATACCAAGATGTCATCAATAAATAACACTACAAAATCATCAAGATATTCCTTGAAAACTCTGTTCATTAGATCCATGAAGACAGAGGGTGCATTAGTCAATCCAAAAAGCATTACTGTAAACTCGTTATGCCCGTACCTAGTTCGAAACACTGTTTTCGGAATGTCTTCCTACTTCACACTCAACAGATGATATACAGATCAAAGGTCAATCTTCGAAAAGTATTGATCTCCATTCAATTGGTCAAATAAATCATCAATGTGAGGTAGGGGATACTTGTTATTTATTGTTATAGCATTGATCTCCCTGTAGTCGATACATAACCTCGTAGATCCATATTTCTTCTTAATAAAAAGGACAGGGGATCCCCATGAAGAAACACTAGGGAGAATAAATCCCTTATTACTCAATTCCTCTAGTTGTTTCGTTAGTTCCACTAATTCCACAGTGGCCATTATATAAAGGGTCTGTGATATGGGCCTTGAACCAGGAATTAAATCAATGGAAAACTCAATTTCTCGTTCTCGAGGATGTCCAAGTAAATCTTCTGGAAACACATCAACATATTCTTTCACAATAGGCACATCCTCTATTTGAACATTTCTTTCCTCACCCACTGTTATTTCATTCTCTTCCTCCCCAATAATTGAATTTAGTTGATCTAAAAGGTGTGGATCTAGATAAGAATCAGGTGGTGACGATCTTTCTCTAAAGATAAGGTGTTCTTTATCATCATCATCAAAAATCATAACCTCCTTCTTCTTACAATAAATGTTTTCATCATGATTTGAAAGCCAATCCATTCTGAGGATTATATCAAATTCAATCAGGGGTATAATGATGAGGTCAGAAGATAAAGAACATTTATATTCCTTAATGGGAACTAATTAATAGAACTTTGTAGCAATGATACTTCCCTTTGAAGTTTAGAATGACAACTCCCTTGTTATATCATGTTGGAAATATATAATTTTCTTAGAAAACTGGAAGGATATGAAACAATGCGATGATATAGAATCAAATAAAGAAGTGGATAAACTTGAGGAAACAATTAAAGTACCTTCCACCACATCATTAGGAACTTCAACCTCTGCAGTTGTGATTCCATAAGCTTGTCCCTGATCCCTTGACCTTTTCTGTTGCATATTTTCTTGATGTTTTGGACAATCATTAGAATAGTGTCCCATCTCTCGACAAATATAGCATTGAGCATCATTGGCTTCCTTTTTCCCTTTGCAAGCAACAGTAAGATGGCCTTTCTAACTACATTTTTAGCATATTACTTTTCCTTTTAAGAATGGACCAGGGTGTTTCCTTCAACAATTGTCACATGGTGGAAATTCGACTCTTCCCTTCTTCCCCATTTTCTTATCTCCTTTCCCAGGGTTTTCAGTAGCCCTCTTCTTTTCATGGTTTCCCTTAATGTCATAAGACTTAGGGAATTATTTTTCTGTCTTGATGGCACATAAAACTATATCCTCATATGATGAAAAACATTGGGAGACCAGTGCCCATCGGAGGAAAGGATTTAGGCCATCAAAGAATCGATCATTTTTTCTCCATGTATTTTTATGCAGTCTACAACATGTCTTTCTAATATTTTGAAGTTAGCTTCGTACCTTGCAATATTCTCATCTTCCTTCTGCCTCAGATTCTAGAATTTTCTCTCCATATCTTCTCACTGCTCACGATGGAAATATTTTTCTAAGAAGATTTCCTTAAAATCCTTCCATTCCATCTCTTCTATCTCTTCCTCATCCTTCGTGTTTTGTATTAATGACCACCACTGATTTTCATCTCCTAATAGACGATATACTGCCAATACAACCATCTCTCTTTCATTACATCCCAAAGAAAGAAATATATTCTCAAGGGAACATATCCACTGCTCTACTACAAACGGGTTTATAGTCCTGTTGAATGATAGAGGATGTTGTCTCATAAAGCGATCTAGCATGGCTCCTCCACGTGGTGGATCCAGATGCTCCATACGGGTAATGTTATTATTCATAACCTGAGTAAGTTATCCCAGTGTAGTTATGAGTTGCTCAGCATTAGTCACAACACCAAAGCCAACATCATTGTCTTACGTCGGAGGAAAATCCCTACCAGGGACACATTCATTCATGCGATTTACATTCCATCCAATAGGCTCCATATCTAGATAATGGCATACACTATATTAGGTTATGAATCATAATGTATAATCTTAACTTAAAAATACTCAGAAAATTGAGATCCTACGCATGGCTAATCCCATATTCACAAAAATTATTTCTTTGTGGAATAATTACATTAAACTCCTTCATAATGGCTTGTAAAGAAATTGTGAATTATCCTAAGCGTATCCCTCGAGAGTTTCGTAACCAAGAGTGTAGTAAGGCCCATTTTTGTGCACCAGTTCCCATTCAAGTCTAGATCAAAGCATTGTTTTCGGGTTTTACCCCAAGATATATATGTGCGAGAGCCCCCTCTACCTACTCATATCCAGACAGAGATGTATTTCTTGAAATATCCACATAATCTATTCCTTACCAAAATACCAGGATGTTATTGTATGTATATCCTCAAAGTCTAACTTAGGGACTCTTCCCTAATGCTACGTTTTCTAAATCTAGTATCCAAGTATTCTACTAATCTTCCTCTGATACCAACTTTATGGACCTGACCCCAATTTCTCGGAGTTTGTGCCTTGTTTGATTACGTTGGCATACATACAAGGAATACGAATCCTGAAGGACATAGTAGTTTGGATATATTGGAAACATGTTTCATACATAAGTTGATCATTACAACATGAAGGAAAACAAAAACACTATTTTAGTCCACTAGAAACATCACGTCTCCTAGATTATGCTTGAAAGTCATTCATAAATTACTTCTTCATATCCTGAGAAAATGAAACTTAAGAAAGGGGTGATATCAAATTCTTAGAAAGAGTAAGCAATAAATCAGAAGATAATATAAACATTAGACATGGTGAATAATTGAAAACACATTGCTTTAATAATAAATATAAACACATTATGGTAGGAAAATGAACTGAGTAAATAATGTCATAATAAAACATAACCAAGGGTATTCTACTAGTCGAATAACCACATGAACTTTCAATTACTAGATTCAAAATTAAGGAAGTGCATATTTCAGACATTCTGAATCATTTTTCTTGGCCTCGTCCAAGACATCTAGTGATTAATGCCTCGTCCAAAATCCATATCACATTGGGAAAGGCCTCAGCCAATTCCACGTCTATTTGTCTCATGAGACCTACCGATGCATCGAGGTGCTATAGCAGGCCCCACCCGTCACATAAAAATTCCAATGCATTCCTCATATGAGCGGTGATAAACGTAAACAACATATACATTCATATTGAAACTATCATATGAAATGTAAAAATCTGTCCCCAATCATTAAACATAAAACACTAACCATTCAGAATAATATGGTGAATTGTTTTAGGATAAATTATCCACAATAGAGTTAGTCATAAACCATTAAATCAAATATGGGAGATGACTTCATAAATTTTTAAATCCAATAATACCATGGATTCATCATGAGTGTTGAATTAGATGAAAACACTCTTATAAAATCATTAAGCAATTCTGGAGATAAATACTCTTTTATTTTGAAAAGAAAAGTTCTTTTGGAAAAATCTTTGTATAAAACTAGAAGTGAAGTAATATATTGTTTTCATAATAAAATTAGTGATTTTATAAAGAAAATGGTTTCCAAAAACAGATTGTAGAGTGCCCTTGTAAATACGAAAGAATTTGAGAAATTCCCTTGAATCGGGCTTGTATTTTGGAAACAACTTTGAAAGTTCCATTTAAAATGTGTAGATATCCATAAAATAAGGGAGGATTATAGTTTTTAAACATATATATGATACTAAAAAAGAATATATGTGGAGTTCATGACAATACATAAGAATTTCATCGAGGAAATTAGACAAATAAAGTATCCGGAAAGAAAATGGAAGTTGGAATGGAAAACCCTTACCTTAACTCCAAACATGTTCCTATCTTGTACTTAAGCTACAGTAATATGAAATTATAATTTTTAATAACTTATTTCAGAACCTATTATATATTTATTTAGTTTACCATAATTCTGGTTAGTTCATTTATGTCTTTATTGACAATTTATTGTATTGAATTTCGTCGTTCTAGAGTGTTCATTTCCTTTATTTCTAATTCAGTTCACTTGTTATTATGTAATGAAGGTCATTTGGACTGGTTATAAATCTCCATGATTGGAATTATATAATATTAATGAACATAAATAATTGATAATGTTCATTTCTATCATTTGGTTACATGTAATGAGGATGAATCATTAGATGACAACCACTTTGATTATTCGGCGGTATTTGGAATATTATGAACTAGTTTGGCCATATAACTTAATTATTTGTACATATTCTGGTTCCTAAATATTAATTAGGTTATAACACATATATTATAGTATGGTTCAACCATTAATATGGTTTCATGACATGTAATGAAGAAGAAATTGAAGAATGAAACTTCGTCTTCCATGAAGGTTATAAATCGGAACCTCATGGACGTCGATTTCATTTATAAAAATAAAAGGGAGGGAATAAGAATATTTATGATGGTTCATCCATTAACATGATATAAATCCATTATATCGATTTTACTGGATTTATCATTATCATTTGGACAGAGGAGGTGAGGATTGGATAACAAAAGTAGATAAATTGAAATAAAACCAAAAGAGAAAGAACGGTGTTTTACCTCTTGAAATAACCTCCTTGAGAAACTCTTTAAGGGAAGGGGTTTTGGTCTTTTGGAAAGACTAAGAGATTCCTGGTCATGGGTAGTGACTAGGGAAGGGTAATTGGGCAGAACATTGAGGGGCTTCAAGTCTTAGAGTATTGAAGAGAAGAGGTAGTGGTGGGGGGTTTTTATAGTGGAGAGGAGTAATTTTTGAATATTTAATTCATTACTTTATTATTTCCCTCAAGACAACCAATATTATTGTTTCATGTGACCCCTAATAGTAATAACTGCATGTGAGTTCAAACCAAGTGGGCTTAAATCATCCTTGCATCACCTATGAAGTAGTAAATCAAGTATTTAGAATTTATCGTATTTTATCGTATTTTACTATTCATCAAAAATTCTAGAATTTCAGAAAAATCCCAAAAATTCACCCTCATCATTTTTTGATGTGTAGAATTAAAAAGTGAATTCCATTTTTGAAAAATAATTTTCTAAATATTATTAATTTAACTTTTAAATAAAATCATACTTTATTCAAAATTTAACAATTCTAATTCTATAACTACTTCATTACCACAATGAAAAATTAAATGAGATTTTATTATCTTCTAGCCTTAATAAAATAATATAATAATAAAATTTTCTATTCATTAGGGTCATATTACTATTCATATTGCTATTCATAAGGATATGTTACTATTTACTAAAAAACATGTTTGTTCTATCATACTCCAAATGACATACTGAACGCAACTCTAGATGACCATTTTTTAAAATTCAAATCATAGAAGAGGAAAAGTTATGTTTAATGGTTAGATTATAAAATTCTATATTTATTTTCAAAACCTTGGGTAAGGACCCGACCCCAGTTGCCTGAAGTTGCTGCCTTGTTTGATTACGTTGGAATTCATAAAAGGAATATAAATCCCGATGGACCGAGTAGTTTAGTATTATTGGAAACATTTTTCATACATAAGTTGATCATTAAAACATGAAGGGAAACAAAAACACTATTTTATTCCACTAGAAACATCACTTCTCCTAGATTATGCTTGCAAGTCATTCATAAATTACTTCTTCATATCCTGAGAAAATGAAACATAAGAAAGTGGTGATCTCAAACGCTCAATAAGAGTAAGAAATAAAGCGGTAGATAATATAAACATTAGACATGGTGAATAATTTAAAAAAATGTCTTTAATAATAAATATTAACACATTATGGTAGGAAAATAAACTGAGTAAATAATGCCATAATAAAACATAACCATGGGTATTATACTAGTCCAATAACCACATGAACATTCAATTAATAGCTTCATAATGAGGTAAGTTCAGATACCAGACATTCTGAATCATTTTTTCATGGCCTCATCCAAGACATCTAGTGATTAAGGCCACTGCCAAAATCCATATCACATTGGGAAAGGCCCCATCCAATTCCACGTCTATTTGTCTCATGAGACCTCCTGATGCATCGAGGGGATATATCAGGCCCCACCCATCACATAATAAGTCCAATTCATTCCTAATATGAGTGGGGATAAACATAAACAACATATGCATTCATATTGAAATTATCATATGAAATGTAACTATCTTTCCCCAATCATTAAACATAAAACACTAACCATTCAGAATAATATGGTGAATGGTTTTAGGATAGATTATCCACAATAGAGTTGGTCATAAACCATTAAACCAAATATGGTAGATGAATTCATAAATTATTAAACCCAATAATACCATGGATTCATCAAGAGTTTTGAATTATATGAAAACACTCTTATAAAATCATTAAGCAATTCTGGAGATAAATACTCTTTTATTTTGAATAGAAGAGTTCTTTTGGAAATATATTTATATAAAACTAGAAGTGAATTAAGATAGTATTTTAATAATAAAATGAGTGATTTTATAAAGAAAATGGTTTCCCAAAATAGATTATATAGTTCCCTTGTAAATAGGAATGAATTTGAGAATTTCCCTTGAATCGGGATTGTATTTTGGAAACAACTTTGAAAGTTCCTTTTAAAATGTGTAAATATACATAAAATAAGGAATTAATCTGGTTTGTAAACATATATATGATACTAACACAGAATATACGAGGATTAAATAACAATACATAAGAATTTCATCGAGGAAATTAGACAAATAAAGTATCCCTAAAGAAAATGGAAGTTCGGGTGGAAAACCCTTACCTTAACTCCAAACGTGTTCCTCTCTTGTACATAAGCTCCTGGAATATGAAATTATACTTGTTAATAACTTATTTTAGAACCTATTATACATTTATTTAGTTTAACATAATTATGGTTAGTTCATTTATGTCTTTATTAACAAGTTATTTTATTGAATTCCGTCGTTCTGGAGTGTTCGTCTCCTTTATTTTCATATTCGGTTCACTTGTTATTATGTAATGAAGTTCCTGTAGAATGGTTATAAATCTCTAGGATTTGAATTATATATTATTAATGAACATAAATAATTTATACTAGAGAACAAGTATTGAGAAATCGGATGACTCATCTGGTGAAGGTTCTATGGAGGAACCATAAGATGGAAGAAGCAACATGGGAGCGAGAGGAGCTTATGTTAAAGACATACACAAATCATTTTGGGTAATATTTTGTAAATTTCGAAGACACGATTTTTGTAAGGAGGATAGAATGTAACACCCCAAGGTTTTGAAAATAAATATTGAATTTTATAATCTAACCATTAAACATAACTTTTCCTCTTCTATGTTTTGAATTTCGAGAAATGGTCATCTAGAGTTGTGTTCAGTAAGTCATTTGGAGTCCGATAGAACAAACTTGATTTTTAGTGAATAGTAATATACCCTTATGAATAGTAATATGAAAAGTAATATGACCCTAATTAATAGTAGATTTTATTATTATTTTATTTTCTTAATACTAGAATATAATAACATCTCGGTTAATTTTTCATTGTGATAAAGAAGTAGTTGTAGAATTAGAAATGTTAATTTTTGAATTAAGTATGATTTTATTTAAAAGTTAAATTAATAATATTTATAAAATTATTTTTCAAAAATGGTCTTCTCTTTTGAATTCTACACATTTAAAAATGGTTAGGGTGAATTTTTGGGAGTTTTCTGAAATTCTAGAATTTTTTTATGAATAGTAAAATACGATAAAATACGATAAATACTAAATACTTGATTTACTGCATCATAGGTGATTCAAGGATGATGTAAGCCCACTTGGTTAGAACTCATATTCCAGTATTACTATTAGGGTTCACATGAATCAATACTATTGGTTGTCTTGAGGGAAATAATAAAATAATGAATTAAATATTCAAAAATTACTCCTCTCCCCCACTATAAAAACCCCCCACCACTACCTCTTCCCTCCACTACTATATGCCTTGAAGATCTTCAAATTTTTGACCAATTACAATTCCCTAGTCACTCCCCACGACCAGGAAGCTCTTAGTCTTTCCAAAATACCAAAACCCCTTCCCTTAAGGAGTTTCTCAAGGAGGTTATTTCAAGAGGTAAAACACCCTTCTTTCTCTTTTGGTTTTATTTCAATTTATCTACTTTTTTTATCCTATCATCAACTCCTCTATCCAAATTATCATGATAACTACAGTAACATATATATACTGGATTTATATCATGTTAATGGAAGAACAATCATAAATATTCTTATTCCCTCCCTTATATATATATAGATGAAATCGATGTCCAAGAGGTTCCGATTTATAACCTTCATGGATGACAAAGTTTCATTATTCAATTTATTCTTAATTACTGGTCATGAAACAATATTAATGGTTGAACCAGACTATAATATATGTTTTATAACCTAATTAATATTCAGGAACCATAATATGTACAAATAATTAAGTTATATTGCCAAACTAGTTCATAATATTCCAAATACCGCCGAATAATCGAAGTTGTTGTCATCTAATGATTCATCCTCATTCAATGTAACCAAATGATATAAATGACCATTATAAATTATTTATGTTAATTAATAATATATAATTCCTATCCTGGAGATTTATAACCATTCCACATGAACTTCATTACATAATAACAAGTGAACCGAATATGAAAATAAAGGAAACGAACACTCCAAAACGACGGAATTCAATACAATAACTTGTCAATAAAGACATAAATGAACTAACCAAAATTATGGTAAACTAAATACATGTATAATAGGTTCTGAAATTAGTTATTAACATGTATAATTTCATATTCCAGGAGCATAATTACAAGATATGAACACGTTTGTAGTTAAGATAAGGGTTTTCTACCCGAACTTCCATTTTCTTTCGGGATACTTTCTTTGTCTAATTTCCTTGATGAAATTATTATTTATTTTTATTTACTTCTCATATATTCTGTGTGAGTATCATATATATGTTTAAAAACCACAATCCTTCCTTATTTTAAGGATAGTTACACGTTTTAAAAGTAACTTTCAATGTTCTTTCCAAAATATAAGCCCAATTCAAGGGAATTTATCAAATTCATTCATATTTACAAGGGAACTCTATAATCTATTTTTGGAAACCATTTTCTTTATAAAATCACTAATTTTATTATGAAAATACTATCTTACTTAACTTATGTTTTTATACAAAGATTTTTCCAAAAGAAATCTTCTTTTCAAAATAAAAGAGTATTTATCTTCAAAATTGCTTAATGATTTTATAAGAGTGTTTTCATCTAATTCAACACTCTTGATGAATCCATGGTATTATTGGGTTTAATAATTTATGAATTAATATACCATATTTTATTTAATAGTTTATCACTAACTCTATTGTGTATAATCTATCCTAAAACCATTCACAATATTATTTCGAATGGTTAGTGTTTTATGTTTAATGATTGGGGAAAGATATTAAAATTTCTTATGATAGTTTCAATTATGAATGTATATGTTTTTTGTTTTTATCCCAGCTCATATGAGGAATTAATTGGACTTACTATGTGATTGGTGGGGCCCGCTATAGCCCCTCTATTCATTGGTAGGTCTCATGTGACAAATAGACGTGGAATTGGCCGAGGTCTTTCCCAATGTAATATGGATTTTGGCCAATGCCTTAATCACTAGATGTCTTGTCCGAGGCCATGAAAAAATGATTCAGAATGTCCGGAATATGCACTTCCCTCATTATGAAGCTAGTAATTGAAATATCATGTGGTTATTCGACTAGTATAATACCCATGGTTATGTTTTATTATGGAATTATTTACTCAGTTCATTTTCCTTCCATAATGTGTTCATATTTATTATTAAAGGAAAGTGTTTTAAATTAATCACCATGTCCAATGTTTATATTATCTTCTGCTGTATTCCTTACTCTTACTGAGCATTTGACCTCACCACATTCTTATGTTTCATTTTCTCGTTATATGAAGAATTAATTTATGAATGACTTGAAAGCATAATCTAGGAGACGTGATGTTTCTAGTGGAATAAAATAGTATTTTTGTTTACCTTCATTTTGTAATGATCAAATTATGTATGAAACATGTTTCCAATAATACTAAACTACTCGGTCCATCGGGATTCTTATTCCTTGTATGTATGCCAAAGTAATCAAACAAGGCACCGACTCCAGGCAACTGGGGTCGGGTCCTTAAAGTTGGTATCAGAGGATGTTTAGTAGAATACTTGGAAACTAGATTTAGAAAACGTAGCATTAGGGAAGAGTCCCTAAGTTATAATTTCAGGATATACATACAATAACATCCTGGTATTTTGGTAAGGAATTTATTATATGGATATTTCAAGAAATACATCCATGTTTGCATACAAGTAGGTACAGGCGACTCTGGCACAGATGTATCTAGGGGTAAAACCCAAAAACACCGCTTTGAGCTAGACTCGAACGGGAACTTGTGTATGACAACAGGCCTTGATGCACTCTTGGTTACGACACTCTCGGGGGATATTCTTAGGATAATTCAAATTTTCTTTTTCAATCCATTATGAAGGAGTTTAATGTAATGATTCCTCAATGAAATCATTTTTGTGAATATGGGATTAGCCATGTGTAGGATCTCAATTTTTCAGAGTATTTTTAAGTTAAGATTATACATTATGATTCATAACCTAATATAGCGTATTTCATTATCTAGATATGGCCCCTAGTGGACGGAATGGAAATCACATGAATGCATGTGTCCCCTGTAGGGATTTCCCTCCGACGCAAGACAATAATTTTGGCTCTGGTGTTGTGACTGGTGCTAAGAAACTCATAACTATACTGGGACCACTTAATCAGTTTATGAATAATAAACTTACCCGTATGGAGCATCTGGATCCACCATGTGGAGGAGCCATGCTATATCGCTTTACGCGACAACAACCTCCATCATTCAACGAGACTACAAACTCGTTTGTAGCAGAGCAGTGGATATGTTCCCTTGAGAAGATATTTATTAATCTGAGATGTAATGAAAGATAGAATGTTGTCATGGAAATATATCATCTATCGAGAGATGTGTATGAGTGGTGGTCATTAATACAAAACACAAAGGAGGAGGGAGAGATAGAATATATGGAATGGATGGATTTTAATGAAATATTCTTAGAAAAATATTTCCCTTGTGAGTAGCGAGCAGATATGGAGATACAATTCTTGAATCTGAGGCAAAAGGAAGATGATAATGTTGCAAGGTACGAAGATAACTTCACAAGATTATCAAGACATGATATAGACTCCATATGAAATCCAAGGAGAAAAATTGATCGATTCTTTGATGGCCTAAATCCATTCCTCTAACGGGAACTGGTCTCCCAAAGTTTTTCATCATATGACGATATAGTTTCATATGCCATCAAGATAGAAAAATAATTCTCTAAGTCTTATGACTTTAAGGGAAAGCAAGAAAAGAAGAGGGCTGCTGAAAACCTTGAGAAAGGAGATAAGGAAATGGGGAAGAAGGGAAGAGTCAAATTTCCACCATGTAACAATTGCGGAAGGAAACACCCTGGTGCATTCTTAAAAGGAAAAGGAGTATATTACAAATGTGGTCAGAAAGGCCATCATGCTGGTGATTGCAAAGGGAAGAAGGAATCAAATGATGTTCAATGCTATAGTTATCAAGAGATGGGACACTATGCTAATGATTGTACAAAACTTCAAAGAAATATGCAATAGAAAAGGGAAAGGAATCATGGACAAGCTTATGAAATCACAACTGCAGAGGTTGAAGTTCCTAAAGACACGGTTCCAGGTACTTTATATGTTTCCTCAAGTTTAGCCAATGCTTTATTTGATTCTGGATCATCCCACTGTTTCATATCTTCCATGTTTCCTAAGAAAATTAGATATTTCCAATTCGATTTAACAAGGGAGTTATCAGTCAAAACTTCTAATTGAAGTATCATTACTACAAAGTTCTGTCAATCAGTTCCCATTAAGGCATATAAATGTTCTTTATCTGCTGATCTCATTGCTATACCCATGATTGAATTTGATATAATAATCGGTATGGATTGGCTTTCAGATCATGATGAAAAAATTTACTGTAAGAAGAAGTAGGTTATGATTTTGATGACAATGATAAATAACACCTTATCTTTAGAGAAGAATCATAACCACCTGATTCTTATCTAGATACACCCCCATTAGCTCAACTAAATTCAATTATTGGGGAGGAAGAGAATGAAATAACTGTGGGTGAGGAAAGTAATGTTCAAATAGAAGATGTACATTTTGTGAGAGAATATTTTTATGTGTTTCTAGAAGATTTTCCGGGACATCCTCCAGAATGAGAAATTTAGTTTTCCATTGATTTAATTCCTGGTTCAAGGCCCATATCGAAGACCCCTTATAGAATGGCCACTGTGGAATTAGTGGAACTAAAGAAACAACTAGTGGAATTGAGTAATAAGGTATTTATTCTCCCTAGTGTTTCTCTATGGGGAGCCCCTATCATTTTTGTTAAGAAGAAAGATGGATCTATGAGGTTATGTATCGACTACAGGGAGATCAATGCTATAACAATAAATAAAAAGTATCCCCTACCTTGCATTGATGATTTATTTGACCAACTTCATGGAGATCAATATTTTTTGAAGATTTTCCTTCAATCTGAATATCATCAGTTGAGTGTGAAGAAGGAATACATTCCAAAAACAGTGTTTCGAACTAGGTACGGGCATTACAAGTTTACAGTAATGCATTTTGGATTGACTAATGCACCCTCTATCTTCATGGATCTAATAAACAGTGTTTTCAAGGAATATCTCAATGATTTGTTGTGGTATTTGTTGATGATATCTTGGTATACTACAAAATCTATGAAGATCATTAAAACCACTTGCGCATTATCCTAAAGGCTCTTAGAATACATGAATTATATGGGATGTTTAGCAAGTGTGAATTCTGGCTTCAGGATATTTCTTTTCTTGGCCATATTGTCTCTAAGGATGGAATCCTAGTTGACCCTGTAAAGACAAAGGAAATCCAATATTAGACCACACCAATAAACATAACTGAGGTACGCAGTTTTATTGGCTTAGTAGGTTATTAACGGCGTTTCGTACAGAATTTTGCCCGACTGGCTAACCCACAAACGAAGCTCACACGTAAAGGGGTTAAATTAGTTTGGACAAAAGATTTTGAAGAATGTTTCGAAGAAAGGAATAGAATATTAGTCAATGATCCTATATTGAACCTACCATTAGGGAATGATGGGTTTGTTATTTATAGTGATGCTTCAAAGAAAGGAATTGGTTGTGTCCTTATGAAAAATGATAGGTTTATTGCTTATGCATCACGAAAGCTAAAAATTCATGAGCAAAACTATCCTACTCATGATCTTGAGTTAGTTGTTGTAATGTTTGCTTTGAATATATGGAGACATTATCTCTATGGTGAAAAATGTGAGATTTATACTGATCACAAGAGTTTGAAGTATATTTTATCACAGAAAGAGATCAACATGAGGTAAAGGAGATGGCTTGAACTACTTAAGGATTATGATTGCGCGATACACTACCACCTGGGGAAGGCAAATAGGGTGGAAGATTCTTTGAGCATAAAGGATCATAGAGTTTTGAACAAGATGAGAGTTTAAAGGGATCCTATTTTCATGGATCTAGTAAATATAGATATAGGAATAACCATGGAAGGTGAAACATCAATTATTTTTCAAATGGTTACCAAACCATCTTTACTAGAAAGGATAAAATGTTCTCAAGATAATGACGAGGAGTTTCAAAAGAAGATTAAAGCTATGAATGGTGGGAGATTGAGTGACTTAGTATATGAAGATGGAATTTTGAAATTTGGGAAGAGACTTTGTGTCCCCGATATACCTGATCTAAAAAGGGAATTTTTAGATGATACTCATAGTTCCAATTTTTCTATACACCCTGGTAGAACTAAGATGTATATAGATTTGAAAGAACATTTCTGGTGGGACAACATGAAGATGGAGATTGCTGATTTTGTGTCAAGATGTATGGTTTGTCAACAAGTGAAAAGCTGGAAGGCAACAGCCTGGAAAAGTATTGCAACCTCATCCCATACCTGAGTGGATATGGGATAATATCATGATGGAATTTTTCGTGGGACTACCAAAGACTCCTAGAAGGAAAAATGAAATATGGATCATTGTTGATCGTCTTACCAAGTCAGCACATTTTCTTGCTATAAGATCAGATCTACCACTTGAATGTCTAGCACGACTATATATTAATGAAGTTGTGAAACTCCATGGAGTACCCATATCGATTTTTTATGATCGTGATCTAAATTTTACATCAATATTTTGGAAAAGTCTTTTGAAAGCCCTAGATACAGATCTTCATTTAAGCACTATCTACCACCCACAAACTGGAGGACAATAAGAATGGAAAATTCAAACATTGGAATACATGTTGAGGTCTTGTTCACTTAATTTTCATGGCATGTGGGATCAATATTTACCTCTCGTAGAATTTTCCTACAACAATCGCTTCCATTCAAGTATATATATATGGAACCCTATGAAGCATTATATGGGAGGCGACGTCGTACACCAACTTGTTGGGATGATGTTTGTGAAAGAAAGCTTGTGGGCCCAGAACTTGTTGAAGAAACAATGGAAAAGGTGAAGATTATCCAGAACCATATCAAAATAGCTCAAAGTAAGAAAAATAGATATGTAGATAACCGAAGGAAGGATTTGGAGTTTCAAGAAGGTGATCACGTTTTCTTGAAGGTATATCCATGTAAGGGTATTATACGATTTGGTAAGAAGGGAAATTTAAGTCCTAGATACATCGGACCTTTTGAAATTCTGGACTGAATTGGAGTCGTAGCTTACTATTTGGAAATGCTTCCAAGTCTCTCCAAGGTTCACAATGTGTTCCACGTGTCAATGTTAGGAAAGTACATGCCAGTCCAAACACATGTACTCACTTATGAAGAAGTGGAACTTGAGCACGATCTATCTTACTGTGAATAACCTATCAAGATTCTTGATACTAGAGAACATGTATTGAGAAATCAGACGACTCGTCTGGTGAAGGTTCTATGGAGGAACCATAAGATGGAGGAAGCAACATGGGATCTAGAGGAGATTATGTTAAAGACATACCTGAATCTTTTTAGGTAATATTCTGTGAATTTCGAGGATGAAATTTTTGTATGGAGGGGATAATGTAACACCCCATGGTTTTGAAAATAAATATAGAATTTTATAATCTAACCATTAAATATAACTTTTCCTCTTCTATGTTTTTAATTTCAAAAAATGGTCATCTACAGTTGTGTTCAGAAAGTCATTTGGAGTCTGATAGAACAAAATTTATTTTTAGTTAATTGTAACATACCCTTATAAATAGTAATATGAATATTAATATGACCCTAATGAATAGTAAATTTTATTATTATTTTATTTTCTTAAGGCTAGAAGATAATAACATCTCGGTTCATTTTTCAATGTGATAAAGAAGTAGTTTTAGAATTAGAACTGTTAATTTTTGAATTAAGTATGATTTTATTTAAAAGTTAAATTAATAATATATAGAAAATTATTTTTGAAAAATTTAATTCAATTTTTAATTCTACACGTCGAAAAATGGTTAGAGTCAATTTTTGAGATTTTTCTGAAATTCTAGAATTTTTTATGAATAGTAAAATACTATAAAATACGCTAAATGATAAATACTTGATTTACTGCATCATAGGTGATGCAAGGATGATTTAAGACCACCTGGTTCGAACTCACATGCCATTATTACTATTAGGGGTCACATGAAACAATACTATTGGTTGTCTTGAGGGAAATAATAAAATCATGAATTAAATATTCAAAAATTACTCCTCCCATCCACTATAAAACCCCCCACCACTACCTCTTCTCTTCACTACTCTAAGCCTTGAAGATCCTCAAAGTTCTGCCCAATTACCATTCCATAGACACTCCCCACGACTAGGATGCTCTTAGTCCTTCCAAAAGAACAAAACCCCTTCCCTTAAAGAGTTTCTCAATGAGGTTATTTCAAGAGGTAAAGCACCCTTCTTTCTCTTTTGGTTTTATTTCAATTTATCTAATTTTTTTATCCTCTCCTCACCTCCTCTATCCAAATGATCATGATAAATCTAGTAACATATATATACTGGATTTATATCATGGGAATGGAAGAACCATCTTAAATAGTCTTATCTCCTCCCTTTTATTTTTATAAATGAAATCGACGTCCATGAGGTTCCGATTTATAACCTTCGTGGGCAACGAAGTTTCATTCTTCAATTACTTCTTCATTACTGGTCATAAAACCATATTTATGGTTGAACCAAACTATAATATATGTGTTATATCCTAATTAATATTTACATTTCATGACCCGACCCTACCCGGGCTCGAGCTGCAATTACCCCAAGCCCGCCTCCATAGGCCAGGGGCTGGCGACCAGCGCCGAAGGCACAACAACTCGGGGAGGCCTTTGCCTAAGTACCTGAACACACACACATAGCACACTCAATGAAAAAGTGCAGAGTAAAAAAGGAAAGAAAAGGGGAAACTGCTATATATATATACCAAAAATGTGCATCGACCTCTAAACAGTGAAAGTAAAGTACTGAAAGTAAACTGAAAAGGAAAAGGGGAAAACACACGCCCAACAAGAAAAGTGCCACAACCCGGCAATAGTTGAACAAGAAGTAAATAGCTGGAAGGGTCCCCCACCTAGAACTCGACTCCAACCACCGCACGCGGTCCAAGCTCCCAAGCTCCTATACTCCTCTGACATCACGACGAACCTATCTGTCGTCTATAAGGGCACACCAAGTGCGGGAAAAGCCCAAGCAGGTTTGAGTATAAAAATACTCAATAGGATACCCCAAAGGCTCGAGGGAGAAACAAAGGAGGTACCGAAGGGTGAGAAGTATAGCGAACATGGAAAGTAGAGGAGTACAACTGAAAGTGCAGTAAGAGTAACAGTAGAGAGTCCAGCTCAACCCAACAAGAAGAAAGAAGGTAGAATCGTCCAGACACAAGGAGATGAAACGGTGAGAAGATGAACTTCCCATCAAGTCTTCACTACCTATAGCAGGAGAGTAGACTCGTCCAACAATGAGAAGCTAGACACGGAAAGCACGTGGCATACCCCATGCGTCTTCACCTCTCCTGGAAGGAGAGTAACCAAACCCAAGAAGTGGGTACTAGAACAAGGTATATACAAGTCCATTTTCTCAATAAAGAATCCCAAACAAGATCGTAAGGTGATCCCCATCCTGTAGCTCAGCCCAAGAAAAGAGTAGCCAATAGTCCCAGAAGTACACCATAGATGCCCAAAATCCTGCACGTTTTCCCTGAAATACAATTCAAGGGGATCAAACCACCGCACCTCAACACTATCCGCTTTGGGTAGCACTGACTCTCCTGCATGGTTTTAGATCGCGTCACAAGGACGCGTCTTGGTGGGGGGAAAACGCTCCTCATACTTGAGAGTTCTGGGGGAACGTCAGACCACAACTCGTCACTACCCCGCAGTCAAGAGGTCACATCAAAGTCAAAGTCATTCCATCACCGACCCGTACAACCAAGGGTCCTGCTCCAGTGATCACGGAGGAAATCCACAGACTAGCCTAGTAGAAAGGACTGAGTCTGGAATTCCAATAGGTGTCCCACTCCCCAGCCATGCTGGAGGGTAATTCATAATAAGATATCGGGTGACCCACTGCCCAGCCCTGCTAGAGGGTAGACATGGAATAAGATATCGGGTGACCCACTACCCAGCCCCGCCGGAGGGTAAACCCTAACAAGTCGACAGGCGACCCACTGCCCAGCCCTGCTGGAGGGTAGACCTGGAATAAGTCTACGGGTGACCCACTGTCGAGCCCCACTGGAGGGTAAACCCTAACAAGTCGACAGGCGACCCACTGCCCAGCCCTGGTGGAGGGTAGACCTAAAGAGTCATCGGGTGACCCACTGCCCAGTATCTGCTGGAGGGTAAACCCTAGAAGTGTCGGGTGAGCAACCCAATGCCCAGTCTCTACTGGAGGGTAAACCCGGATCTGCTCTTTCCATCTCTACTGGAAGGTACAACACTGGACAAACGAGCACCAAGTGGGAATCGTACAACCACTCAACTCCCGAATGACTCACCCAAAAGAGGTTCAGAGCCTGCTCCATCACTGGGTGTCACTATCACCACTACCAGCCGATCCATCGAGAATGAAACCAGGGGAGACCACTCAACCCTGCTGATCAAACAAACGAGCACAGAGGGACCCTCTATGCTGCGAGAGGTCAAAGTACGCAAAGTAGAGCATGACACGCACATGGGGCCCACACAACGTGTGGCCCCAAGCCAATACCAACCGAACACACAAACGTTCTCAGGTACAACAACCACATGTACCTCCAAGCATTCCCGCATACTTCCAGAGTATGTCGCGTCTTTATCCGAAAAGGCTAACGTGCACACGACACCCATCGTCAACGTGAAGGCATAAATGTAACAACTCCAACCTGCCACCTCAATGGATGAGGCATGGCCAACCACATCTCTTTAACCACCAATATCACTCTCTTAGGAGTGCACGCAATCACATGCCATGGGTCCGCTACAACCACAGTAGAAGAACCGCCACCGGGGCACCTTTCATATTTCCACATTTAATATGATTGTGCAAGAGGCTCCGCACAACCAAACGGATCGTACCGTTGTAATCCTCATGGAAAAACACATGAGATAGACTACTTACCTACCTAAAATTGATATCTGACGGAAAAGTCACCAACACCGCCTCACGCCCGAACTGCGTCCCAGTATCCCGAGCCTCGGCCCCAAAAACAGTCAGGAAAATCACACCATTGCGATCTCCTCAGAAAGACACGTCAAAAAGACTGCTCACTTGAGCACAATGGGTATCTGGAGAAAAAGATGCTTTCCGATGCACCGCACATGAGCGGTGCTACGTGGGTCCAGCATCCCAGTCCTGAAACACGACGAACAGATCGCACCGTTGCGATCCTCTCGAAAAAGTACACAATTTCAACTAATCACTTGTCCAAAATGGACACCCGGTGATAAAGCTGGAAAAATCACTGTCAATGCCCAAACGGACCTCATGGGGCTCACACCAGCATGAAGAATTAGAGTGGGCGGATTGCGCCATTGCAATGCCCTCGAAAAAACACCCAAAAAAGACTGCTCGCATGCCCCGAACAGACATCCGATGAAAAAGTCGTGAAACGCTGCACGCAGCTCGAAAGACAGGTCGTGGGGCCCACACCTCACCTTCGGCCTCAATGCCTAAAACCACCCCGGAATGCTCTGTCTCGGTGCCAGGGTCCCAATGCCACTAACGGCGCTCAAAACGGATGTCAGATGCGTCCGCGCCATCCAAAACAAGAACCCCCGGGATGATGTCAATCCCCTCGACGTACGTGACGCGCCACCGAGGCCCCCGTCTCGGGAATTATAATTTCTCGGGACCATCTCAAAACGACCGTCTCATTGTTAGGTCCGTGCTGTCATAGACGGTACTCAAAACGGACGCCCGTAACTCAAAATACGGGCATCCAAATATATTTAAAAAAGGGGGGGACCCCCTTGGGCCGGACTGGCCCGCTGGGACCGCAGACCACCGCACAGCGGCCCGCCCTCCCGCGAGACCCGCGTTACGCACGGGTCTCTCCACCGACCAGCCGACATGGCCGGCGCACCCTCAGCCGGCGCTCTCAGCCGGCCGTTCTTCGGGCCACCCCGCTGACCGGCTCCCCTCGTCGGAACCCCCTGTCGCGCTGCCGCCTGGAGCTCGCCGGACCACCGCGCTGCCGCCACTGGAAACCGCAGGACCACCGTGCCGGCCAGAGAACCCGAAAAACCCATGAATCTTCATCGGGCCGCTGCGGAGGCCTCGAAGGTTGGATTTCAAATCCGAAATAAGCGTCGGAAAGCTCAGATAATGTACTGTGTGATCATGGGAATCCATCGATGATCGGATAACAGTTTGACACTATAAATTGAGCTCAAATATTATGGGAAATAAAACAAAACAAAAACAATTCCTACCTCTTGGGCGATGCCCGAAGCTTTACGAGGAGTCCGCTGCCGCACCGCTGCCTTGCCGGAGTTGCCTCACCGGAGGTGCCTCGCCAAAGTGCTTCGCCGGAGCTGGAGGAGAGGGGAGGGTTTGAGGTAGAAGAAGAAGAAGAGGGGAGGGGATGCGTTTAAGTAGAAAATACTTAAACGCCTGCCCGATAGCCCAGAACCCGAAATTTTGGCGCGGTCAGGATTAAGGCTCTCCTAGGATAAAAACCATGTTTTGAGCACAACGGTGGTCTCAGAATGTTAATCTGAGACCCCGTTCAAAAGTTGGAACAACCGCACCCGAGGCCGCCAAATTATGAAAACGCCTCTGGGACCATTTTTCACAGACGGGCCATGCCCTTGAAACTTATACCCCTCCTAGGGTAAAAGGCACGTTCTGAACTCAAGGGTGCACTCAGTTTTCCAATCTGAGCCACCGTCTAAGAGACTCTTGAGTTTGACCATTAAACGAATAAATTAATCAATTAATTTATCCGTTTAATGTTCCGTAAGCGAGCGAGGGATCCAAACTTCCAGTGCCGGCATACATTATGTCATTCCAAGGGTAAAAACCCCATTCCGGACCCATCCGTACACTTGGATCTCTGATTCAGATAACCATTTAGGATTTATCCCATTAATTTGGCATTTCCAGTGTGAACGCACTGAAAATTTAATTCCGGCCACTCCGAGGCTCGGAATCACACACCATCTCAAGGCGCTGCACTGGAATATCATCAAGAATATTACAAAGTCTTTCACAGCAAAACCGGGTTCTAACATCATTCCCTCCTTCAAGATTTTCATCCCCGAAAAGAAAAACCAGGGAACAACTCAGGGTACTAAGCCCACACCCGGCTCTCCCGTACCTAGAAGAACTCACGCACAGTTCTATGCCACTACACACAGACCAAAGGATTTGATCTATTCATGCGAGGTCTGCCCTCTCTGATGTCGTGTATAGGAGCTTGCACACCTCTTCTCGGGTGAGTCACATGGGAGACGTCATGCACCCAAACCAGCCTTTGGGGTTAGGGCGAGACAGTAGGGAACCTCACCATCCCTTCGCACGGTCTCAAACAGCCTGGAGGCTCTCGGGGGTAGCTCACCTCCCTGACCGAACCTCTACGTCGCACATCGCGACTGGAACCACTGCCCGCACCTAGGACAAGGCCTAGTGATTCCCTCCTTCAGAATATCCATATGGTGAAACACCCAAGGATATCTGGTCACACAATATTTCACAGTCGATGTCTCTCAACCAAGACTCTCTTACATGCTCGGAGAGCGATGGAGTCATCAGCATTGACTAAATAAAAAAGGTCCTACGCCTTTTATCATACCAACACAGGGTTACACCGACACCCCACACCACCCTGGTAACACCTCAAGCAAGGAGCAGGGAGAAAAGCTTCTCACACATAGAGTCTAACAATTCTACCACAAAAGTAGAAGGGCTGTAGAGCATACCTCTCATAACCTCATGCTCTGCAGAATCGTAGATATCCATAGCTCGCGGTTGTCTCTGGTACTAACTGTCTGCTCCCGGAGCCTAACGTGGACCGCCTAGTGGTGATGAGAAGACCTCGTAAATCCATCCCCCACTACCAGCTCCTCCTGCTCCTCTACTAGAACCACCTCTCAGGGCGCTACTCCAATCACGACACTTCCTCAGTCGTGGTGGTGCACCTGCTGCCTGCCCGAAGATCTCTGCATGCCTGGTCAGGCAGTCCCATGCCAAGTGACCTCGCACGTCTCAAGCATAGCACTGACTCTCTTTGGACTGCACTGGTTCCCTCTGGCACCACGGTGGTGTACGACCAAGCCCCTGAGTCCGGTTGTCAAAAAGCCACCTGCGTCAATGTCCTGCTTGCCGACGCCCGCTAGCTACGGCAGACGTCTCGGCTCTAACGTGCCTGCTACCACCACCAACTCTAGAATGTGACAGGAAGCTCTCTGTCACCAGCCCCTGCTCTAGCACCCCATCATATGTGGAAATGCCCAAGGGTACTATGACAGCACAAATCTCTCGGCGGAGACCCTGCTCAAACTTCCATGCTTGGATGATGTCGTCATGGACCAAGTCCGGGTAAAAGCGTACACGGTCTACAAAACTAGCCACGTACTCAGCCACAATCATACCTCCCTGATGAAACTGCAGGAGCTCCTGAATCCTAAGAGAGCATAAGCAGGAGGGAAAAAACTCTTCATGAAACAAAAACTGGAAGTCGCCCCACAAAAGTGACGACTCGTCAAGAAACTGAGTCACCAGACTCCACCAACGCCGAGTTGCTCCACGAAAAAGGTCAGCTGCCAAAGCCACCATAAGATTTGCTAGCGTCTGCACAAGCCTGAAAAGGTGAACCACTGTCTCTAGCCAACCCTCTACTGCCTGAGGGTCTAGCTCACCACTGAACCTCAGCGGTCTCTGCCGCTGGAACTCACGGAGTGGGATCAACCTGTGCTCAAGCCCCATCTGCTCTACTGAAGCTGTCTCCTTCTCAACAGGTGGGGGTGCTGCTACCGGCCCACCCGGAGAAAGGGGCTCGCATGATGGGTCCTGAACTATGGCCTCGTAGCTCATAGGTTCATCATCATGCGCCAAAGCCGGTATCTTGGCTGGTTGTCTTCACGGAGACATCCTGAATATTATCAAGGAGTTCCGCAGTCAGATGAGCATATATGTATATACCAATATCAACAATGGGGAGCTGACTCAAGAAGGACAGTCAAAGACTCAATCCTATGTGATGCACAAATCAAATTTTCCCTGCAATAAGTGTCTCAGCATGCCGAGTCAGCAAGCAGGTTATCAAGGTCATGGTGAATGGATATGTTGGCCGCTGCATCATCACTAGAATCTCTGGTCTGAGAGCCTCTCTCGAGACACGTTAACACTGTTTCCCTAAATCCCAACCAATTCCATTTATTTTAGGGACGCCTGAACATCATCCCAAGGAACAAACCACCTCTTTTACCACTTTGTCACGACCCGACCCTACCCGGGCTCAAGCCGCATCTACCCCAAGCCCACCACCATAGGCCAGGGGCTGACAACCAGCGCCGAAGGCACAACAAATTGGGGGGGCCTTTTCCTAATTATCTGTACACACACACGCAGTACACTAAATGCAAAATTGCAGAGTAAAAAGGAAAGCGAAGGGGAAACTTATATATATATATACAACAAATGTGCATCGACCTATAAACAGTGCAAGTAAAGTAATGAAAGTAAACTGAAAAGGAAAAGGGGTAAACACGTGCCCAACCAGAAAAGTACCACAACCCGGCAACAGGTGAACAAGAAGTAAAAAGGTGGAAGGATCCCCCACCTGGAACTTGACTCTGACCCCCGCACGCGGTCCAAGCTCCCAAGCTCCTCTGACATCACGACCAACCTGTTCGTCATCTGCAAGGGCACACCAAGTGCGGGCAAAGACCAATCATGGGTGAGTATAAAAATACTTAGTAGGATACCCTGAAAGATCGAGGGAGAAATAGAGGAGGTACCAAAGGGAGAGCAGTAGAGCGAACAGGGAAAGTATTGGAGTACAACTGAAAGTGCAGTAAGAGTAACAGTAGAGAGTCCAGTTCAACCCAACAAGAGGAAAGAAGGTATACTCTTCCATACAAAAGGAGTTGAAACAATGAGAAGATGAACTTCCCGTTGAGTCTTTGCTACCTATAGCAGGGGAGTAGACTCAACCATCCATGAGAATCTAGACACGGAAATCACGTGGCATACCCCACGCGTCTTCACCTCTCCTGGAAGGAGAGTAACCAAACCCAAGAAGTGGGTACTGGAACAAGGTATATACAAGTCCATATACTCAATCAAGAAGCACAAAAAAGATCGTAAGGGGATCCCCATCCTGTAGCTCAGCCCAAGAAAAGAGTATCCAACAGTCCCAGAAGTACACCGTCGATTCCCAGCATCCCGCACGTTTATCCCGAACTACAAGTAAAGGGGCTCAAACCACCAAACCTCAACACTATCCGCTTTGGGCATCACTAACTTGCCCGTAAGGTTTTAGGTCGCGTCACAAGGATTCTTCTCGGTGGGGGAAAACGCTCCTCGTACTTGGAAGTTCTGGGGGAACGTCAGACCACAACTCATCACTGCCCCGTAGTCGAGAGGTATCATCAAAGTCAAAGTCGTTCCATCACCGACCCATACAACCAAGGGTCCCACTCCGGTGATCACGAAGGGAAGCCACAGGCTAGCCTAGTAGAAAGGACTGAGTCTGGAATGCCAATAGGTGTCCCGCTACCCAGCCCTGCTGGAGGGTGATTCATAATAAGATACCAGGTGACCCACTGCCCAGCCCTGCTAGAGGGTAGACCTGGAATAAGATATCGGGTGACCAACTGCCTAGCCCCGCTGGAGGGTAAACCCTAACAAGTCGACAGGTGACCCACTGCCCAGCCCTGCTAGAGGGTAGACCTGGAATAAGCCGACGGGGACCCACTACCCAGCCCCGCTGGAGGGTAAACCCCAACAAGTTGATAGGAAACCCACTGCCTAGCCCTACTTGAGGGTAGACCTAAAGAGTCGTCGGGTGACTCACTGCACAGTCTCTGCTGGAGGGTAAACCCTAGAAGTGTCGGGTGAGCAACCCACTGCCCAGTCTCTACTGGAGGGTAAACCCGAATCTTCTCTGACCATATCCACTGGATGGTACAACACTGGACAACCGAGCACTGAGTGGGTATCACGGAACCACTCAACTCCGAAATTACTCACCCAAAAGACGTTCAGCTCCTGCTCCATCACTAGGTGTCACTAGCACCACTACCGGCCGATCCATTGAGAACGAAACTAGGGGAGACCACTCAACCCTTCTGGTCAAACAAACGAGCACAGAGGGACCCTCTACGCCGCGAGAGGTCAAAGTACGCAAAGTAGAGCATGGAACACACATGGGGCCCACACGATGTGTGGCCCCAATCCAACCCCAACCGAATCCACAAACGTTCTCAGGTACAACAACCACATGTACCTCCAAGCGTTCCCGCATACTCCCAGATTATGTCGCGTCTCCATCCGAAAAGGCTAACGTGCACATGACACCCATCATCAACGCGAAGGCGTAAACATAACAACTCCAACCTGCCACCTCAACGACTGATGAATGGCCAACCACATCTCTTTAACAACCAATATCACTCTCCCAGGAGTGCACGCGATCACATGCCATGGGTCCGCTACAACCACGGTTGAAGAACCGCCATCAGGGCACCTTTTATATTTCCACATTTAATAAGATCGCGCAAGAGGCTCTGCACAACCAAACGGATCATACCTTTCTAATCCTACTAGAAAAACATGCGAGATAGAGTACTTGCCTGCCTCAAATGGATATCCGATGGAAAAGTCACCAACACCGCCTCACGCCCGAATGGCGTCCCGTGATCCCGAGCCTCGGCCCCGAAAATAGTCGGGCGCATCGCACCATTGCGATCTCCTCGGAAATACACGTCAAAAAGACTGCTCACTTGAGCACAACAGGTATCCGGAGAAAAAGATGATTTCTGGCGCACCGTACACGAGCGGTGCTACATGGTTCTCGCATCCCAGTCTCGAAACACAAAGAACGGGTCGCACCGTTGCGATCCTCTCAAAAAAGTACACAAGTGTGATTAATCACTTGTCCAAAACGGACACCCGGTGATAAAGCTAGAAAAATCACCATCAACTCCTAAACGGACCTCGTGGGGCCCACACCATCATGCAGAATTAGAGCGGGAGGATTGCGCCATTACAATGCCCTCAGAAAAACACCCAAAAATGACTGCTCTCATGACCCGAATGGACATATGATGAAAAAGTCGTGAAACGCTGCACGCAGCTGGAAAGGCGGGCCGTGGGGCCTGCACCTGAACTTCGGCCTCAATGCCTAAAACCACTTTGGAAAGCTCCCTCTCGGTGACAGGGTCCCAATGACACTGACGATGCTCAAAAAGGACGTCAGACGCGTCAGTGCCGTCCAAAACAAGCTCCCCCGGGATGACGCCAATCCCCTCAACGTACGTGTCGCGCCACCGAGGCCCCCCGTCTCAGGAATTATAATTGCTCGGGACCATCTCAAAAAGGCCACCTCAATGGTAGGTCCATGCTGCCGCAGAAGGAGCTCAAAACGGATGCCCGTAACTCGAAATACGGGCGTCCAAATATTTTAAAAAAAGGGGGGACCCCCTTGGGCCGGACCGGCCCGGTCCGACCGGTCCGCCCCGCTCCGGCCGGCCCGCTGGGACCGCGGCACAGCCACTTGGGCCCGACCTAGCCGGACCTGCGGACCGCTGCACAGCTTCTAGCCCTCCCACGAGACCCGCACTGCACGCGGGTCACACCACCGACCGGCCGACATGGCCGATCGTTTTCCACGCGGAGACCCGCCTGTGGGGGGTCTCGGTCTCCCCAGCGGGGTCACGAGCCGCAACCCCGATCGTGCCCCCTCGGCCGGCGCTCTCAGCCAGCTGTTCACCAGGCCGCCCTACTGACCAGCTCCCCTCATCGGAACCCCCTGTCGTGCTGCCGCCTGGAGCTCGCCGGACGACCGCGCCGCCGCTGCTGGAAACCGCCGGACCACCGTGCCGGCTAGAGAACCCGAAAAACCCATGAATCTTCGCTGGGCCGCTGCGGAGGCCTCAGAGGTCGGATTTCAAATCTGAAATAAGTTTCAGAAATCTCGGATAACATACTACGCGATCATGGTCATCGATTGATGATCATATAATATTTTGATGCTATAAATTATGCTCAAAGATTACGGGAAATAAAACAAAACAAAAACAACTCCTACCTCTTGGGCGATGCCCGGAGCTTCACGGGGAGTCCGCCGCCGCACCGCTGCCTTGCCGGAGTTGCCTCACTAGAGGTGCCTTGCCGGAGTGCTTCTCTGGAGCTGGAGGAGAGGGAAGGGATTGAGTTAGAAGAAGAAGAAGAGGGGAGGGGATGCGTTTAGGTAGAAAATACTTAAACGCCCGCCCGATAGCCCCGAACCCAAAATTTCGGCAGGGTCGGTATTATGGCTCCCCAAGGATAAAAACCACGCTCCGAGCGCAATGGCGGTCTTTAAATTTTAATCCGATTCTCCGTTCAAAAGTTGCAACAACTGCGCCCGAGGCCGCCAAATTACGAAAACGCCCCTGGAGCCATTTTTCACAGACGGGCTGTGCCCGTGAAACTTACACCCCTCCTAGGGTAAAAGGCACGTTCCAGACTCAATGGTACCCTCGGTTTTCCAATTCGATCCACCCTTTAAGATATTCTTGAGTTTCACCATTAAACGAATAAATTAATTTATTTATTTATCCGTTTAACGTTCTGTAAGCAAGCGAGGGGTCCAAACGTCCCACGCCGGCATACTTTATGTCATTCCTAGGGTAAAAAACCAATTCCGAACCCATCCATACACTCGTATCTCTGATTTGGGTCATCATTTAGGAGTTATCCCAGTTATTTGACGTTTCTAGTGTGAACACACTGAAAATTTAATTCCGGCCACTCCGGGGCTTGGAATCACACACCGTCTGAAGGCATTGCTTGGGAATATAATCAATAATATTCCTAAGTATTTCACAGAAAAAACCAGGTTCTTAAATCACTAACCAGAATATGTAAAAATAATTAAGTTATTGGGCCAAACTAGTTCATAATATTCCAAATACCGCCGAATAATCGATGTGGTTGTCATATAATGATTCATCCGCATTCCATGTAACCAAATGATATAAATGAACATTATAAATTATTTATGTTCATTAATAATATATAATTCCAATCCAAGATATTTATAACCATTCCACATGAACTTCATTACATAATAACAAGTTAACCAAATATGAAAATAAAGGAATCAAACACTCAAGAACGACGGAATTCAATACAATAACTTGTCAATAACGACATAAATGAACTAACCAGAATTATGGTATACTAAATACATGTATAATAGTTTCTAAAATATGTTATTAACAAGTATAATTTCATATTATAGGAGCTTAATTACAAGAGAGTAACACGTTTGAAGTGAAGGTAAGGGTTTTCCACCCGAACTTGCATTTTCTTTCGGGATACTTTCTTTGTCTAATTTCCTCGATGAAATTATTTTGTATTGTTATTTACTCCTCATATATTCTGTTTGAGTATCATATATATGTTTACAAACCACAATCCTTCCTTTTTCTGTGGATAGTTACATGATTTAAAATGAACTTTCAAAGTTATTTCCCAAATACAAGCCCAATTCAAGGGAATTTCTCAAATTCTTTCCTATTTACAAGGGCACTCTATAATCTGTTTTTGGAAACCATTTTATTTATAAAATAACTCATTTTATTATGAAAATACTATCTTACATCACTTATCATTTTATACAAAGATATTTTCAAAATAACTCTACTTTTCAAAATAAAAGAGTATTTATCTCCAGAATTGCTTAATGATTTTATAAGAGTGTTTTCTTCTAATTCAACACTCTTGATGAATCCATGGTATTATTGGGTTTAATAATTTATGAAGTCATATAACATATTTTATTTAATGTTTTATTACTAAATCTATTGTGGATAATCTATCCTAAAACCATTCACCATATTATTTTGAATGGTTAGTGTTTTATAAATGAAATCGACGTCCATGAGGTTCCGATTTATAACCTTCATGGATGACGAAGTTTAGTTCTTCAATTTCTTCTTCATTAATGGTCATGAAACCATATTAATAGTTTAACCATAGTATAATATATGTGTTATAACCTAATTAATATTCATGAACCGGAATATTTACAAATAATTAAGTTATATGGCCAAACTAGTTCATAATATTCCAAATACCGCCGAATAATCAAAGTGGTTGTCATATAATGATTCATCCTCATTTCATATAAAAAAATTATATAAATGACTATTATAAATTATTTATGTTCATTAATAATATATAATTCCAATACTGGAGATTTATAACCATTCCACATGAACTTCATGACATAATAACAAGTGAACCGAATATGAAAATAAAGGAAATGAACACTCCAAAACGACGGAATTCAATACAATAACTTGTCAATAATGACATAAATGAACTAACAATAATTATGGTAAAATAAATTCATGTATAATAGGTTCTGAAATAAGTTATTAAAAACTATAATTTCATATTCCAGGAGCTTAAGTACAAGAGAGGAACACGTTTGGAGTTAAGGTAAGGGTTTTCCACCCGAACTTCCATTTTCTTTTGAGATACTTTCTTTGTCTAATTTACTCAATGAAATTCTTATGTATTGTTACGTACTCCTCATATATTATGTGTGATTATCATATATATGTTTAAAAATCATAATCTTTCCTTATTTTATGTATAGTTACATGTTTTAAAAGGAACATTCAAAGGTGTTTCCAAAATACAAGCCCGATTCAAGGGAATTTCTCAAATTACTTCCTATTTACAAGGGCACTCTATAATCTATTTTTGGAAACCATTTTCATTATAAAATAAATAATTTTATTATGAAAATACTATATTACTTCACTTCTGGTTTTATATAAATATATTTCCAAAAGAACTCTTCTTTTCAAAATAAAAGAGTATTTATCTCCAGAATTTCTTAATGATTTTATAAGAGTGTTTTCATATAATTCAAAACTCTTGATGAATCCATGGTATTATTGGGTTTAATAATTTATGAAGTCATCTACCATATTTTTTTTAATGGTTTATGACCAACTCTATTGTGGATAATCTATCCTAAAACCATTCACCATATTATTCTGAATGGTTAGTGTTTTATGTTTAATGATTGGGGAAAGATAGTTACATTTCATATGATAGTTTCAATATGAATGTATATGTTGTTTATGTTTATACCCGCTCATGTGAGGATTGAATTGGAATTATTATGTGATAGGTGGGTCCCTCTATATCCCATCGATGCATTTGTAGGCCACATGAGACAAATAGATGTGGAATTGGTCGAGGCCTTTCCAAATGTGATATGGATTTTGGCTGAGACATTAATCACTAGATGTCTTGGCTGAGGCAATGACGAAATGATTCAGAATGTCTGGGATATGAACTTCCCTAATTATGAAGCTATCAATTGAAATTTCATGTGGTTATTCGACTAGTAGAATACCCATGGTTATGTTTTATTATGGCATTATTTACTCAGTTCATTTTCCTCCCATAGTGTGTTCAATAAAGACATAAATGAACTAACCAGAATTATGGTAAACTAAATACATGTATAATAGGTTCTGAAATAAGTTATTAACAAGTATAATTTCATATTCTAGGAGCTTAATTACATTATAGGAACACGTTGGGAGTTAAGGTAAGGGTTTCTCATCTCACTTTTATTTCTATGAGATTTTCATTGTTCACCCCATATTTCTTGTATGTGGTATATGTGAACTAACATTTGATATATAATAATATGATTCTATTTATATTCTTTTTATTCAATTATTAATTTTAGGGTTACTAAGTTCTGTCCATATAATTCGACCGATCACATTGTTGTAAGGGTTTTCCACCCGAACTTCCATTTTCTTTCGAGATACTTTATTTGTATAATTATCTCGATGTAATTCTTATGTATTGTTATGTACTCATCATATGTTCTATTTTAGTATCATATATATGTTTAAAAACCATAATCCTTCCTTATTTTATGGATAGTTACACGTTTTAAAAGGAATTTTCAAAGTTTTTTCCAAATACAAGCCCGATTCAAGGGAATTTCTCAAATTATTTCCTATTTACAAGGGCACTCTATAATATGTTTTTGGAAACCATTTTCATTATAAAATCACTAATTTTATTATGAAAATACTATCTTACTTCACTTATGGTTTTATAAAAATATTTTTCCAAAAGAACTCTTCTTTCCAAAATAAGAGAGTATTTATCTCCAGAATTGATTACTGATTTTATAAGAGTGTCTTCATCTAATTCAACACTCTAGATGAATCCATGATATTATTGGATTTAATAATTTATGAAGTCATCTAGCATATTTGATTTAATGGTTTATGATAAACTCTATTGGGGATAGTTCATCCTAAAACCATTCACCATATTATTCCAAATGGTTAGTGTTTTATGTTTAATGATTGGGGAAAGATAGTTACATTTCATATGATAGTTTCAATATGAATGTATATGTTGTTTATGTTTATCCCCACTCATATTAAGAATGCATTGGACTTATTATGTGATGGGTGGGGCCTTCTATATCCCCTTGATGCATCGGTAGGTCTCATTAGACAAATAGACGTGGAATTGGCCGAGGCCTTTCCCAATGTGATATGGATTTTGGCCGAGGCCTTAATCACTAGATGTCTTGGCTGAGGCCATGAAAAAAAGATTCAGAATGTCCGGCATATGCACTTCCCTCATTATGAAGCTAGTAATTTAAAGTTAAAGTGGTTATTTGACTAGTATAATACCCATGGTTATGTTTTATTATGGCATTATTAACTAATTTCATTTTCCTTCCATAATGTGTTCATATTTATTATTAAAGGCATGTGTTTTCAATTATTCACCATGTATAATGTTAATATTATCTTTCACTGCATTGCTTACTCTTACTGAGTGTTTGAGCTCACCCCTTTCTTATGTTTCATTTTCTCAAGATATGAAGAAGTAATTTATGAATGACTTGCAAGCATAATCTTGGAGACGTTATGTTTATAATGGAATAAAATAGTGTTTTTGTTTCCCTTCATGTTGTAATGATCAACTTATGTATGAAACATGTTTCCAATAATACTAAACTACTCAGTCCTTTGGGATTCGTATTCCATGTATGTATGCCAACGTAATCAAACAAGGCACCGACTCTGGGCAATTGGGGTCGGGTCCTTACCCAAGGTTTTGAAAATAAATATAGAATTTTATAATCTAACCATAAAGAATAACTTTTCATCTTCTATGTTTTGAATTTCGAAAAATGGTCATCTAGAGTTGTGTTCAGTAAGTCATTTGGAGTCTGATAGAATAAACTTGATTTTTAGTGAATATTAACATACCCTTATAAATAGTAATATTAATAGTAATATGACCCTAATTAATATTAAATTTTATTTTTATTTTATTTTATTAAGGCTATAAGATAATAACATCTCGGTTAATTTTTCATTGTGATAATGAAGTAGTTGTAGAATTAGAACTATTAATTTTTGAATTAAGTATGATTTTATTTAAAAGTTAAATTAATAATATTTAGAAAATTATTTTTCAAAAATGGACTTCACTTTTGATTTCTACACGTCGAAAAATGGTTTGGATGAATTTTTGGGATTTTTCTGAAATTCTAGAATTTTTTATGAATAGTAAAATACGATAAAATACGATTAATGCTAAATACTTGATTTATTGGATCATAGGTGATTAAAGGATGATGTAAGCCCACTTGGTTAGAACTCACATGACATTACTACTATTATGGGTCACATGAAACAATACTATTTGTTGTCTTGAGTGAAATAATAAAACAATGAATTAAATATTCAAAAAATACTCCTCTCCTCCACTATAAAAACCCCCTAGCACTACCTCTTCTCTTAACTACTCTAAGCCTTGAAGCTCCCCTACGTTCTACCCAATTTACATTCCCTAGTCACTCCCCACTACCAAGAAGCTCTTAGTCTTTACAAAAGTCCAAAACCCCTTCCCTTAAGGATTTTCTCAAGGAGGTTATTTCAAGAGGTAAATCACCCTTCTTTCTCTTTTGGTTTTATTTCAATTTATCTACATTTGTTATCCTCTCCTCACCTCCTATATCAAAATGATCATGATAACTATAGTAACATCTATGTACTGGATTTATATCACTTTAATGGAAGAACCATCATAAATATTCTTATTCCCTCCCTTTTATTTTAATAAATGAAATCGACGTCCATGATGTTCCGATTTATAACCTTTTTGGAGGACGAAGTTTCATTCTTAAATTTCTTCTTAATTACTGGTCATGAAACCATATTCATGGTTGAAACAGACTATAATATATGTTTTATAACCTAATTAATATTCAGGAACCATAATATGTACAAATAATTAAGTTATATGGCCAAACTAGTTCATAATATTCCAAATACCGCCGAATAATCGAAGTGGTTGTCATCTAATGATTCATCCTCATTCCATGTAACCGAGTGATAGAAGTGAACATTATCAATTCTTTATGTTCATTAATAATATATAATTCCAATCCTGGAGATTTATAATCATTCCACTTGAACTTCATTATATAATAAAAAGTGAACCGAATATGAAAATAAAGGAAACGAACACTCCAGAACGACGGAATTCAAAACAATAACCTGTTAATAAAGACATAAATGAACTAAACAAAATTATTTTAATCAAATACATGTATAATAGGTTTTTAAATAAGTTATTAACAAGTATAATTTTATACTCCATGAGCTTAAGTACAAGAGAGAAACACGTTTGGAGTTAAGGTAAGGGTTTTCCACCAGAACTTCCATTTTCTTTCGGGATACTTTCTTTGTCTAATTTCCAAGAAGAAATTCTTATGTATTGTTATGTACTCCTCATATATTTTGTTTTAGTATCATATATATGTTTACAAACCGTAATCCTTCCTTATTTTATGGATGGTTACACATTTTAAAAGTAACTTTCAAAGTTGTTTCCAAAATACAAGCCCGATTCAATGAAATTTCTCAATTTCATTCCTATTTATAGGGGAACTCTGTAATATATTTTTGGAAACGTTTTTCTTTATAAAATCACTCATTTTATTATGAAAATACTATTTTACTTCACTTTTGGTTTTATAAAAATATTTTTCTAAAAGAACTCTTCTTTTCAAAATAAAAGAGTATTTATCTCCATAATTGCTTAATGATTTTATAAGAGTGCTTTTAATCTAATTCAAAACTCTTGATGAATCAATGGTATTATTGGGTTTAATCGTTTATGAAGTCATATACCATATTTTATTTAATGGTTTATGACTAACTCTATTTTGGATAATCTATCCTAAAACCAGTAACCATATTATTCCGAATGGTTAGTGTTTTATGTTTAATGATTGGGGAAAGATAGTTACATTTCATATGATAGTTTCAATATGAATGTATATGTTGTTTATGTTTATCCCCACTCATATGAGGAATGAATTGGACTTATTATGTGAATTGTGGGGCCTGATATAGCCCCTTGATGCATCAGTATGTCTCATGAGACAAATAGACGTGGAATTAGCTGAGGCCTTTCCCAATGTGATATGGATTTTGGCCGAGGCCATGAAAAAATGATTCAGAATGTCCGGCATATGCACTTCCATCATTATCAAGCGAGTAATTGAATGTTCATGTGGTTATTAGACTAGTATAAAACCCATGTTTATGTTTTATTATGCCATTATTTACTCAATTCATTTTCCTACCATACATAATTTGATCATTACAACATGAAGGGAAACAAAAACACTATTTTATTCCACTAAAAACATCACGTCTCCTAGATTATGCTTGCTAGTCATTCATAAATTACTTATTAATATCCTGAGAAAATGAAACATAAGAAAGGGGTGAGATCAAATTCTTAGTAAGAGTAAGCAATACAGCGGAAGATAATATAAACATTAGATATGGTGAATAATTGAATACACATGCCTTTATTAATAAATATAAACACATTATGGCAGGAAAATGAACTGAGTAAATAATTCCATAATAAAACATAACCATGGGTATTCTAATAGTCTAATAACCACATGATATTTCAATTACTAGCTTCATAATGAGGGAAGTGCATATGTCGGAAATTCTGAATCATTTTGTCTTGGCCTCGGCTAAGACATCTAGTGATTAAGGCCTCATCCAAAATCCATATCACATTGGGAAAGGCGTTGGCCAATTCCACGTCTATTTGTATCAAGAGAGATACCGATGAATAGAGGGGATATAATGGGCCCCACCCATCACATAATAAGTCCAATGAATTCCTCATATGAGCAGGGATAAAAATAAACAATATATACATTCATATTGAAACTATCATATGAAATGTAACTATCTTTCCCCAATCATTAAACATAAAATACTAACCATTCGGAATAATATGGTAAATGGTTTTAGGATAGATTATACACAATATATTTAGTTATAAACCATTAAATCAAATATGTTAGATGACTTAATTAATGATTAAACCAAATAATACCATGGATTTATCAAGAGTGTTTAATTCGATGAAAACACTCTTATAAAATTATTAAGAAATTCTGGAGATAAATACTCTTTTATTTTTAAACGAAGAGTTCTTTTGGAAAAATCTTTTTATAAAACCATAAGTGAAGTAAAATAGTATTTTCATAATAAAATAAGTGATTTTATAAATATTTTTTTTTCCAAAAACAGATTATAGAGTGCCCTTGTAAATAGGAAACATTTTGAGAAATTCCCTTGAATCGGGCTTGAATTTTGGAAACAACTTTGAAAGTTCCTTTTAAAACGTGTAAATATCCATAAAATAAAAAATTATTATGGATTTTAAACATATATATGATACTCACAAATAATATATGAGAATTACATAACAATACATAATAATTTCATCGAGGAAATTTTACAAATAAAGTATCCCGAAAGAAAATGGAAGTTCGGGTGGAAAACCCTTACCTTTACTCCAAATGTGTTCCTATCTTGTAATTAAGCTCATGGAATATGAAATTATAATTGTTAATAACATATTTTAGAACCTATTATACATGTATTCAGTTTAACATAATTCTGGTTAGTTCATTTATGTCTTTATTGACAAGTTATTGTATTGAATTTTGTCGTTCTGGAGTGTTCGTTTCCTTTATTTTCATATTCGATTCACCTGTTATAATGTAAAGAAGTTCATGTGGAATGGTTATAAATCTCCAGGATTGGAATAATATATTATTAATGAACATAATTAATTTATAATGGTCATTTCTATCATTTGGTTACATTGAATAAGGATAAATCATTAGATGACAACCACTTCGATTATTCGGTGGTATTTGGAATATGATGAACTAGTTTGGCCATAAAAATTAATTATTTGTACATATTCTGGTTCTTGAATATTAATTAGGTTATAAAAAATATATTATAGTATGTTTAAACCATGAATATGGTTTCATGACCAGTAATGAATAATAAATTGAAGAACGAAACTTCATCGTCCACGAAGGTTATAAATCGGAACCTCATGGACGTCGATTTCATTTATAAAAATAAAAGGGAGGGAATAAGAATATTTATGATGGTTATTCCATTCAAGTGATATAAATCCAGTATATAGATGTTTCTAGAGTAATCATGATCATTTTGACAGAGGAGGTGAGGAGAGGATAACAAAAGTACATAAATTGAAATAAAACCAAAAGAGAAAGAAGGGTGCTTTATCTCTTGAAATAACCTCCTTGAGAAACTCCTTAAGGGAAGGGGTTTGGTCTTTTCGCAAGACTAAGAGCTTCATGGTCGTGGGGAGTGTCTAGGGAAGGGTAATTGGGTAGAACATTGAGGAGATTCAAGGCATAGAGTAGTGAAGAGAATAGGTAGTGGTGGTGGGTTTTTATAGTGGAGGAGAGAAGTAATTTTTGAATATTTAATTCATTATTTTATTATTTCCCTCAAGAAAACCAATAGTATTGTTTCATGTGAACCCTAATAGTAATAATGGCATGTGAGTTCTAACAAAGTGTGCTTACATCATCCTTTCATCAACTATGATACAATAAATCAAGTATTTTGCATTTATCGTATTTTACTATTCATAAAAAATTCTAGAATTTCTAAAAAATCACAAAAATTCTCCCTAACCATTTTTCAATGTGTAGAATTCAAAAGTGAAGTCCAGTTTTGAAAAATAATTTTCTAAATATTATTATTTTAACTTTTAAATAAAAGAATACTTAATTCAAAAATTAACAGTTCTAATTTTACAACTACTTCTTTATCACAATGAAAAATTAACCAAGATGTTATTATCATCTAGCCTTAAGAAAATTAAATAATAATAAAATTTACTATTCATTACGGTCATATTACTATTCATATTACTATTCATAAGGGTATGTTACTATTCACTAAAAATCAAGTTTTTTCTATCAGACTCCAAATGACTTACTAGACACAACTCTAGATGACCATTTTTCGAAATTCAAAACATAGAAGAGGAAAAGTTATGTTTAATGGTTAGATTATAAAATTCTATATTTATTTTCAAAACCTTGGGGTGTTACATTCTCCCCTCCTTACAAAATTTCATCCTCGAAATTTACAAAATATTACCTAAAAGGAATCGGGTATATATTTAACGTAAGCTCCTTTGGCTCCCATGTTTCTTCCTCCATCATATGGTTCCTCCATAGAACCTTCACCAAACGAGTTGTACGATTTCTTAAAACATGTTCTCTAGTATCAAGAATCTTGATAGGTTCTTCACAGTAAGATAGATCGGGTTCAAGTTCCACTTCTTCATAAGTGAGTACATGTGTTGGGTCTGGCATGTACTTTCTTAACATTGACACGTGGAACACATTGTGAACCTTGGAGAGACTTGGCGGCATTGCCAAATGGTAAGCTACGACTCCAATTCGGTCCATAATTTCAAAAGGTTTGACGTATCTTGGACTTAACTTTCCCATTTTAGCAAATCCTATAATACCCTTCTATGGAGATACCTTCAAGAAAACATGATCACCTTCTTGAAACTCTAAATCCTTCTTTCAGTTATCTACATACCTCTTTTTCCTACTTTGAGCTATTATGATATGGTTATGGATAATCTTCACCTTTTCCATTGTTTCTTCAACATGTTCCGGGCCCACGATCACTCTTTCACCAACATCATCCCAGCAAGGTGGTGTACGACATCGTCTCCCATATAAAGCTTCATAAGGTTCCATCTGTATACTTCAATGGAAGCTATTGTTGTAGGAAAATTCTAAGAGAGGTAAATACTGATCCCACATGCCTTGAAAATCAATTAAACAAGACCTCAACATGTCTTCCAATGTTTGAATTGTCTGTTCTGATTGTCCGTCAGTTTGTGGGTGGTAGGAAGTGCTTAAATGAATATCAGTATGTAGGGCCTTCTGAAGACTTTTCCAGAATCTTGTTGTAAAATTTGGATCACAATCAGAAACAATCGATAGGGGTACTCCATGAAATCTCACAACTTCATTAATATATAGTCTTTCTAGACATTCAAGTGGTAGATCTTCTCTTATAGAAATAAAATGTGCTGACTTGGTAAGACGATCAATAATGACCCATATTGAATTGTTCCTTCGAGGAGTCTTTTGTAGTCCCATGAAAAATCCCATCATGATATTATCCTATTTCACACAATACATCCCTGTATGGATACGAGCAGGTAGAGGTGGCTCTGGCATAGATGTATCTAGGGGTAAAACCTGAAAACACAGCTTTGATCTAGACTCAAATGGGAACTAGTGCACTATAATGGACCTTGATGCACTCTTGGTTATGACACTCCCAAGGGATATGCTTAGAATAATTCACATTTTCTTTACAAGACATTATGAAGGAGTTTAATATAAATATTCCTCAAAGAAATCATTTATGTGAATATGGGATTAGCCATGCATAGGATCTCAATTTTTCTGAGTATTTTTAAGTTAAGATTATACATTATGATTCATAATGTGATATAGCGTATGCCATTATCTAGATATGGAGCCTAGTGGACGGAATTGAAATCACATGAATGCATGTGTCCCCTATAGGGATTTTCCTCCGACGCAAGACAATGATGTTGGCTCTGGTGCTATTACTGGTGCTGAGCAACTCATAACTATACTGGGACAACTTACTCAGGTTATGAATAATAAAATTACCTGTATGGAGCATCCAGATCCACCACGTGGAGGAGACATGATAGATCGCTTTATGAGACAGCAGCCTCCATCATTCAACACGACTACAATATCGTTTGTAGCATAGCAGTGGATATGTTCCCTTGAGAAGATATTTCTTTCTTTGGGATGTAATGAACGAGATAAGGTTGTCATGGTAGTATATCATCTATCAGGAGATGCAGATCAGTGGTGGTCATTAATCCAAAACACAAAGGAGGACGAAGAGATAGAAGAGATGGAATGGAGGGATTTTAAGGAAATCTTCTTAGAAAAATATTTCCCTTGTGAGTAGTAAGAAAATATAGAGATAAAATTCTTGAATCTGAGGCAGAAGGAAGATGATAATGTTGCAAGGTATGAAGCTAACTTCACAAGATTAGAAATACATGTTGTAGACTACATACTAAATCCAAGGAGAAAAATTGATCGATTCTTTGATGGCCTAAATCCATTCCTCTGACAGGCACTGGTCTCTCAAAGTTTTTCATCATATGAGGATATAGTTTCATGTTCCATCAAGACAGAAAAATATTTCTTTAAGTCTTGTGACTTTAAGGGAAAGCAAGAAAAGAAGAGGGATACTGAAAACCCTAGGAAAGGAGATAAGGAAATGGGGAAGAATGGAAGAGTCAAATTTCCACCATGTGACAATTGTGGAAGGAAACACCGTGGTGCATGCTTAAAAGGAAAAGGAGTATTCTAAAAATGTGGTTAGAAAGTCCATATTTCTTGTGATTTCAAAGGGAAGAAGGAAGCCAATGATGTTCAATTCTATAGTTTTTGAGAGATGGGACACTATACTAATGATAGTCCAAAACGTCATGAATATATGCAACAGAAAAGGGAAAGGGATTAGGGACAAGCTTATGAAATCACAACTACAGAGGTTGAAGTTCCTAATGAGATGGTGGCAGGTAATTTAATTGTTTCCTCATGTTTATCCAATGCTTTATTTGATTCTGGATCATCGCATTGTTTCATATCTTCCCAGTTTTCTATGAAAATTATATATTTCCAATTTGATTTAACAAGGGAGTTGTCAGCTAAACTCCTAAGGGAAATATCATTGCTACAAAGTTCTATCAATCAGTTCCCATTAAGGCATATAAATGTTCTTTATCTACTGATCTCATTGTCATACCCCTGATTGAATTTAATATAATCCTTGGTATGGATTGGCTTTCGGATCATGATTCAAAAATTTATTGTAAGAAGATGGAGGTTACGATTTTTGATGATGATGATAAAAAACACCTTATCTTTAGAGAAGAATCATCACCACCTGATTCTTATCTAGATCCACCCCCAGTAGCTGAACTAAATTCAATTATTGGGGTGGAAGAGAATGAAATAACTATGGGTGAGGAAAGGAATGTTCAAATAGGGGATGTACCTATTGTGAGAGAATATGTTGATGTGTTTCCAGAAGATTTACCTGGACATCCTCCAGTATGAGAAATTGAGTTTTCCATTGATTTAATTCCTAGTTCAAGGCTCATATCGAATACCCCTTATAGAATGGCCAATGTGGAATTAGTGGAACTAAAGAAACAAATAGAGAAATTGAGTAATAAGGGATTTATTTGCCCTAGTGTTTCTCCATGGGGAGCCCCTGTCCTTTTTGTTAAGAATAAAAATGGATCTATGAGGTTATGTATCGACTACAGGGAGATCAATGCTATAACAACAAAGAACAAGTATCCCCTACCACAAATTGATGATTTATTTGACCAACTACATAGAGCTGAATACTTTTCGAAGATTGACCTTCGATCTCGATATCATAAGTTGAGTGTGAAGAAGGAAGACATTCCGAAAATAGCATTTCGAACCAGGTACGGGCATTACGAGTTTACAATAATGCATTTTGGATTGACTAATGCACCCTCTGTCTTCATGGATCTAATGAACAGAGTTTTCAAGGAATATCTCGATGATTTTTTATTGGTATTTATTTATGATATCTTGGTATACTCTAAGAGCTATGAAGATCATGAAAATCACATGCGTATTATCCTGAAGACTGTTGGAAGACATGAATAATATGGGATGTTTAGAAAGTGTGAATTCTAGCTTCAGGAGATCTCTTTTCTTAGTCATATTGTCTCTAAGTATGGAATCCTAGTTGATACTGCAAAGACAAAGTCAATCCAAGATTTTCCCATACCAACAAACATAATTTAGGTACGCAGTTTTATTGGCTTAGCAGGTCATTATCGGCGTTTCGTACAAAATTTTGCCCGACTGGCTAACCTGCTAATGAAGCTCACACGTAAAGGGGTTAAATTTTTTTGGACAAAAGATTGTGAATAATGTTTCGAAGAACTGAAGAGAAGATTTTTCAATGCTCCTATATTGACGCTACCATCATGGAATGACATGTTTGTTATTTATAGTGATGCTTCAAAGAAAGGCCTTGGTTGTGCCCTTATGAAAAATGATAGGGTTATTTCGTATGCATCACGATAGCTAAAAATTCATGAGCCAAACTATCCTACTTATGAGCTTGAGTTAGATGCTGTAATCTTTGCTTGGAAGATATGGTGAAATTATCTCTATAGTGAAATATGTGAGATTTGTACTATTCACAAGAGTTTTAAGTATAATTTCTCACAGAAAGAACTCAACATGAGGAAAAGAAGATGGCTTGAACTACTCAAGGATTATGATTGCACGATACAATACCAGGTATGTATGTTGCAGCCACCCCAAGAGGGATTCGGTTTTGCATCTTATTTTCAGAAGCGAATGGCCAGGCCTTCTATGGAGAAGTTCAGATAGAAGGACATATTTCAAGGCTTTCTGTAATTCGATAAAGGAATTTATGGAAAGGTGTTTCATGGGAGCCGAGCCTAATGGAACTAAATCCATGTTCTGATGTTTCATTTTTACCTCAATTTGATGGACAATTTGGGAGGCATGGAACAAAACCAGATGGGAGGCTAGCCCCTCGTCTTCTCTTCTGCTAATGTGATCGAAGGGGATGCTACATGAGTTAATTTCTTTATTGAAGAGGGGCTCGACCTGCTCTGGGGGTTCTATTCCTATGCAGGTTTCAGTGTGCTTCCCGAAGTTGTAGGGGGGTTGGGTGAGATGGAAAGCCCCTAGCATCGACCTTAAATTGAATGTTGACAGGTCGTTCATGAATGGAGCTATGCACAGAGGGGGTCTGGTTTGGGATAGCCATGAATCGGTTTGGATGGAATATAGAAGCTTCCACAGTCTGGGGAATTCGATGGAGGTGGAGGTACGAGCGTTACATACTGGCGTTATGCTATGAAAAATGTTCTCACTGATGATCATGGAAGTGGATTTGGACTCGGAGGTACTGATTTGGGCTCTCCAAGGCAGAGGTGATGTCCCTTGGTGTTGGACATACTTGGTTTGTGCATGTGGAATATAGCTTTCTAATGATTGTGGTATCCATCATATCCCTAGAGAGGCCAACTTTTCCGCAGATGCTCTTTCTCGTGGAGGTAGTCTTGACAACCCTTTGGTGATTTTCTTTACTCCGGGCTCTCTACCTTAGGAATTTTTAAGCTTTGTGGTAGGGGAATCTTTGGGTCTCCATAATTTTAGACCACCGTGATCTTGTAATGTATTGTTCCTCTCTTTGAAATAAAAAACCAAAGTTCAGTCAATGCTTTTTCAAATGGTTTCCAAACCATCTTTACTAGAAAGGATAAGAATTTCTTAGGCAGATAATGAGGAGTTTCAAAAGAATATTAAAGCTATGAATGATGGGAGATTGAGTGACTTTGTATATGAAGATGGAATTTTGAAATTTTGGAAGAGACTTTGTGTCCCCGATATACCTGATATAGAAAGGGAATTGTTATATGATGCTCATAGTTCCAATTTCTCTATACACCCTAGTAGCACTAAGTTGTATAGAGATTTGAAGGAACATTTCTGGAGGGACAACCTGAAGAGGGAGATTGTCGATTTTGTGTCAAGATGTATGGTTTTTCAACAAGTGAAGGCTGGAAGGCAACAGTCTGGAGGAGTATTGAAACCTCTTCCCATACCTGAGTGGAAATGGGATAATATCATGATGGAATTTGTCATGGGACTACCAAATACTCCTAGAAGGAACAATGCAATATGGGTCATTGGTGATCGTCTTACCAAGTCAGCACATTACCTTGCTATAAGAGAATATCTACCACTTGAACATCTAGAAAGACTATATATTAATGAAGTTGTGAGACTTCATGGAGTACCCATATCGATTGTTTCTGATCGTGATCCACATTTTACATCAATATTCTAGAAAAGTCTTCAGAAGGCCCTAAATACTGATCTTCGTTTAAGCACTGCCTACCAACCAAAAACCGACGGACAATCAGAATGGACAATTCAAACATTGGAAGACATGTTGAGGTCTTGTTCACTTGATTTTCAAGGCATGTGGGATCAGTATTTAACTCCCGTAGAATTTTCCTATAACAACAGATTCCATTCAAGTATACTGATGGCACCCTATGAAGCATTATATGGGAGGCGATGTCGTACACCAACTTGATGGGATGATGTTGGTGAAAGAAAGCTCTTGGGCCTAGAACTTGTTGAAGAAACAATGGATAAGGTTAATATTATCCAGAACCATATCAAAATAGCTCAAAGTAGGCAAAAGAGCTATGCAGATAACCGAAGGAAGGATTTGGAGTATTAATATGGTGATCACATTTTCTTGAAGGTATCTTCATGGAAGGGTATTATACGATTCAGTAAGAAGGGAAAGTTAAGTCCTAGATACATCAGACCTTTTCAAATTATGGACCGAATTAAAGCCCTAACATTCAATTTGGAAATTCCTCCAAGTCTATCCAAGGTTCACAATGTGTTCCATGTGTTAATGTTAAGAAAGTACATACCAGACCCAACAAATGTACTCACTTATGAAGAAGTGGAACTTGAGCCCGATCCATCTTACTGTGAAGAACCTACTAAGATTCTTGATACTAGAGATCAAATATTGAGAAATCAGACGACTCGTTTGGTGAAGGTTCTATGGAGGAACCATAAGAGGGAGGAAGCAACATGGGAGCCGGAGGATCTTATGTTAAAGACATACCTGAATATTTTTAGGTAATATTCTGTGAATTTCAAGGATGAAATTTTTTTAAGGAGGGGAGAATTATACACCCCAAGGTTTTGAAAATAAATATATAATTTTATAATCTAACCATTAAACGTAACTTTTCCTCTTCTATGTTTTAAATTTTGAAAAATGGTCTTCTAGAGTTGTGTTCAGTAAGTCATTTGGAGTCTGATAGAAAAACATGATTTTTAGTGAATAGTAACATACCCTTATGAATAGTAATATCACCCTCATGAATAGTAAATTTTATTATTATTTTATTTTATTAAGTCTAGAATATAATAACATCTTGGTTAATTTTTCATTGTGATAAAGAAGTAGTTGCAGAATTTGAACTGTTAATTTTTGAATTAAGTATGCTTTAATTTAAAAGTTAAACTAATAATATTTAGAAAATTATTTTTCAAAAATGGACTTCACTTTTAAATTATACACATCGAAAAATGGTTAGAGTAAATTTTAGGGATTTTTCTGAAATTCTAGAATTTTTTATGAATAATAAAATACGATAAAATACGATAAATGCTAAATACTTGATTTACTGCATTATAGGTCATGCAAGGATGATGTAATCCCACTGGGTTATAACTCACATGCCATTATTACTATTAGGGGTCACATTAAACAATACTATTGGTAGTATTGGGGGAAATAATAAAATAATGAATTAAATATTCAAAAATTACTCCTCTCCTCCACTATAAAACCCCCCGCCACTACCTATTCTCTTCACTACTATAAGCTTTGAAGCTCCTCAAAGTTTGGCTCAATTAACCTTCCCTAGTCACTACCCACATCCAGGAAGCTCTTAGTCTTTCCAAAAGTCCAAACAACCCTTCCCTTAAGGAGTTTCTCAAGGAGGTTATTTCAAGAGGTAAAGCACCCTTTTTCTCTTTTGGTTTTATTTCAATTTATCTACTTTTGTTATCCCCTCCACACCTCCTCTGTCCAAATGATCATGATAACTCTAGTAACATCTATATACTGGATTTATATCATGTTAATGGAAGAACCTTCATAAATATTCTTATTACCTCCCTTTTATTTTTATAAATGAAATAAACGTCCATGAGGTTCCGATTTATAACCTTCGTGGAAGACGAAGTTTCGTTATTCAATTCATTCTTCATTACTAGTCATGAAACCATATTCATGGTTGAACTAGACTATAATATATGTTTTATAAACTAATTAATATTCAGTATTTCATGACCCGACCCTACCTGGGCTTGAGCCGCAACTACCCCAAGGCCACCTCCATAGTCCAGGGGCAGGCGACCAGTGCCAAAGGCACAAAAACTCGGGGAGGCCTTTGCCTAAGCACCTGTAGACACACACACACAACACACTCAATGCAAAAATACGGAGTAAAAGAAAAGACAAGTAGAGTAAAAGAGAAACTGCTATATAAAACCCAAAAATGTGGATCGACCTCTAAACAGTACAAAGTACAAGATGAAAGTAAACTGAAAAGAAAAGGGGCAAAACACACGCCCAACCAAAAAAAGTGCCACAACCTGGTAACAAGAGAACAAAAGAAAACAGATGGATGGTTCCCCCACCTGGAACCTGACTACGAACACCTCACGCGGTCCAAGCTCCCGAACTCCTGTGCTCCACTGAAGTCACGACCAACCTGTCTGTCGTCTGCAAGGGCACACCAAGTGCGGGCAAAGCCCAAGCAGGGGTGAGTATAAAATACTCAGTAGGATACCCAAAAGGCTCGAGGGAGCAACAAAGTAGGTACCAAAGGGTGATCAGTAAATCAAACAGGAAAAGTAAAGGAGTACAACAGAGAGTGCAGTAAAGAGTCTAGCTCAACCCAACAAGAGGAAAGAAGGTAGACTTGTCTAGACATAAGGAGATGGAAACGGTGAGAAGATGAACTTCCCGTGAAGTCTTCTCTACCTATACCAGGAGAGTATACTCATCCAACCATGAGAAGCTAGACACGGAAAACATGTGGCATACCCCTCACGTCTTCGCCTCTCCTGGAAGGAGAGTAACCAAACCCAAGAAGTGGGTTCAGGAATAAGGTATATACATATACTTATGCTCAGCAAGAAGCCCAAACAACGTCGTAAGGGGATCTACGTCCCATAGCTCAGCCCAAGAAAATGAGTAGCCAAAAGTCCCAGAAGAAAACACCATCGATGCCCAACATCCCACACGTCTGCCCCAAACTAAAAGTCAAGGGGCTCAAACCACCGCACCTCGACACTATCCGCTTTGGGTGGTACTGACTCGCCCGCATGGTTTTAGGTCGCATCACAAGGACACGTTTCGGTGGGGGAAAACGCTCCTCGTACTTGAGAGTCCTGGGGGAACGTCAAACCATAACTCGTCACTGCCCCGCAGTCGAGATATCTCCTCAAAGTTAAGATCGTTCCATCACTGACCCGTACAACCAAGGGTCCCGCTCCGATAATCACAGAGGAAAGTCACAGACTAGCCTAGTAGAAAGGACTGAGTCTGGAATGTCAATATATGTCCCACTGCCCAACCCTGCTGGAGGGTAATTCATAATATGAAATCGGGTGACCCACTGCCCAGCCCTGCTGGATGGTGAACCATAATACATTATCAGGCGACCGACTGCCCAGCCCTACTGAAGGGTAAACCTGGAATAAGTCATCAGGAGACCCACTACCCATCCTTGCTAGAGGGTAAAACTCGAAGAAGTCGACGGGTGACCCACTGCCCAGCCCTGCTGGAGGGTAAACCCGGAACAAGACGACGGGCAACCCACTGCCCAGCCCTGCTGGAGGGTAAACCCTCAAGAGTCGCCGGGTGACCCACTACCAAGTCTCTGCTAGAGGGTAAACCCTGAACATGTCGACAGGAGACCCACTGCACAACCCTGTTGGAGGGTAGACCTGAAACAAGACGACGAGTGACCCACTGCCTCGCCCTGCTGGAGGGTAGACCCTCAAGAGTCGTCGGGTGACCCACTGCCTAGTATCTCCTAGAGGGTAAACCCTGAGAAGTTGATGAGTAACCCAGAACTGCTCTGACCATCTCTACTGGATGGTACAACACTGGTCAACCGAACACAGAGTGGGTATGGTGCAACCATCTGACTCCGGAACAAGACCAGGGGAAACCACTCAACCCTGCTGATCTAAACCATCGAGCATAGAGCCGGGGGAAAAACTCAACCCCGCTAGTCAAAAAACAAGAACTGAGGGACCCTCTACGTCGCGAGAGGTCAAAGGTATGAAAAGAAGAACACAGAACGCACATGGGGCCCACACGACGTGTGGCCCCAAGTCAATCCCCAACCAAGCGCACAAACAGACTCAGGTACAGACCACACATACCTCCAAGCGCTCTCGTATACTCATAGAGTATACCTCATTTTCAGACCAAGGGCTATCGTGCACACGACACCCAACGTCTACGCGAAGGCGTGACGTAACATCTCTAACTTGCCACCTCAACGACTGGGGCACGACCAACCACATATTTTCACTCACACGGGAGTGCACGCGATCACACGCCGGGGGTTCTCTACAAACACGATGAGAAGAACCACCATCAGGGTGCCTTTCACATTTCCACATTTAATAAGATCGCGTACGAGGCTCCGCACAACTAAATGGATCACACCGTTGTAATCCTCATGGAAAAACACGTGAGATAGACTACTTACTCGCTTAAAATGGTCAACCGGTGAAAAAGGTACTATTCATTGTAACCAACCCATGTGGGGCCCACCCAAAGATCCCAAAAATGAACAAACGGGGCACACCACTACGATCCCCTCAAAAAAACACACGGGATTGACTACTCAATCGCCCAAAATGGACACCCGGTGAAAAAGTACTATTCACTGTAGCCAGGTCGGGTGGGACCCACACCACGTCCCCAAAAAAGGTCGGGCGAACTGCGCCATCGCAATGCTCTCGGAAAAGCACGTCAACTTGACTACTTACTTGCGTGGAATGGGTACCTGGAGAAAAAGATGCATTTCGGCTTACCGCGCACGAGCGGTACCACGCGGGACCCACACCCTAGTCCTGAAGCGCTGCCAACGGATCGCACCATTGCGATCCTCTCGAAAAAGTACACAAATTCGACTAATCACTTGTCCAAAACGGACACCCGGTGATAAAGCTGGAAAATCACCGTCAATGCCCAAACGGCCCTCGTGGGCCCCGCACCATCATGCCAAATTACAACGGGCAGACTGCGCCAACGTGATTCCCTCGTAAAAACACCCAACATCGATTGCTCGCACGCCCCGAATGGACGCCCGGTGAGAAGGTTGCTAAACGCTGCTCGCAGCTCAGAAGACGGGTCGTGGGGCCCATGCCTCAACTCCGGCCTCAATGCCTGAAACTACACTGGAAAGCTCCGCCTCGGTGCCAGGGTCCCAACGCCACTGACGGCGCTTTAAACAAACATCGGACGCGTCCGCACCATCCAAAAGAAGATCCCCCCAGAAAAACGACATTTCACTTAAAGACGCGTCGTGCCTCTGAGGCCCATCGTTTTGGGAATTAAAAAATTCCCGGAACCATCTCAAAATATTCATCGCAATTTAAGGAGCGCGTCGCCGTAGATGGCGCCCAAATCCAACGCCCGGTCTATGATTTATAAATCATAAATCATTTCCCCTAATAATAATATTATTATTATTATTATTATTATTTTTAATCTTAAATTATATATATATTTTTCTTTTTTTTAATAAACTAGGCTGGCCAGGAGGGTCGGCCTTCTTCCACACGACGCCAGCAGGACCCACGCTTCGCAGGTCCTTGCTCCTTGAACCAGCGACCCAGGTCACCTCCTGCACGTCGACATCCTCTTCCCGGCGCCCTGGCCGCTCACTGTCGCCCCCAGCGCCCGCGACCGACCTCCTTCGCGCGCCTCCGCCTGACACCGCTCGCCTTCAGTGAGCCCCATCCGACACCGAAGCCCCTGCCGCTAAACACCCGTGCCGCCCGCTGCCCGCCGGAAGCCGCCGCCGCTGACCCGGCCTCCACTTTTGCTCTGCCGCGTCGACTCGCCGGACCGCCGCGCTAGACGACCGAAACCCCCAATACCGGCCAGAAAACATCAAAAACCCGCTGTTTTCGGTGGACGACTGCGAGTGCATCGGGACTCGGATCTTAAAACCGAAATATACGACGGAAAGAGCATAAAATATACTACACAAACATGGGCTTCGCTCGAAAATCAAGCAACAATTCAATGAAAAATTATGAATCCAAAGGAGGTGTGGGAGTTTAAAATAAACGTGCGATCCTACCTCGTGGGCGTTTCCCAGAGCTTCGCCGCCGAACCGCCGCCTTGCCGGAGCCGCCTCATCGGAGGGGAGGAGGAGAGGAAGAGATTCTCCTCCTTGGGAGCTTCTGCAAGGAAAACGATGGAGAGGGAGGGGTGGTTTAGGTTTTAAAAAGAAAATTAAATTAATTAAATTTTAATTAATATAATCCTCAGTTTTGACCCACACCCGAAACGCCCGACGGGGTCGAGGTTAAGCCTCCCCTAGGGTAAAAACCACCTCTTGAGCACAACTGCTATCTCGGAATTTGATTTTGAGCTTCGGTTTGGAATTTATAAAATTTAACGTCAGAAGCTGCTAAATTACGAAAACGCCCCTGGCGGCATTTTTCACAGACGGGCTGCGACCGTGAATGTTACACCCCTCCTAGGGTAAAAGGCACGCTCCGAACTCAACAGTGCCCTTGGTTTTACAATCCGAGCCACTGTTTAAGAGATACTTCAGTTTCATCATTAAACGAATAAATTAATTAATTAATTTATCTGTTTAACGTTCCGAAAGTGAGCGAGGTGTCCAAAAATCCCGCGACGACATGTTTTATTTCATTCCTAGGGTAAAAACCCCATTCCAGACCCATCCGTACACTCGGATATCTGATCCGGATTACCATTTAGGAGTTATTTTATTTATTTGGCGTGTCCAGTGTGAACACACTGAAAATTTAATTCCGTCCACTTCGGGGCCCAGAATCGCACGCCGTCTGAAAGCGCTGCTCTGGAATATCATCAAGAATATTTCAAAGACTTCCGCAGAAAAAACTAGGTTCTTACATCATTCTATCCTTCAAGATTTTCGTCCCCGAAAAGTAGAACTAGGGAGCAACACAGGGTACTAAGCCCACACCCAGCTCTTCCGTACCCAAAAGAACTCTCGCACAGCTATGCGCCACCACACACTGACCAAAGGATTGATCTGTTCACACGAGGTTGGACCTTGCTGATGTCATTAACCCACTCCATACTTTGGGGTTAGGGCAAGGCGTTAGGGAACCTCTCCATCCCTTTGCACGATTTCAAACGGCCTGAAGGCTCTCGGGGGTGGCTCAACTCCCCGACTGAACCCTTACGTCGCACGTCGCAACTGGAATCACCTCCCGCACCTGGAACAAGGCCCGATGATTCCATCCTTCAGAATATCCATATGGTGGAACACCCAAGGATATCTGGTCATGCAAGATTCCACAGTTGACATCTCTCAACCAAGACTCTCTTACACGCTCGGAGAGCGATGGAATCATAACCATCGACTAGGGAAAAAGGGCTCATGCCTTTTTACCTTACCAACATAGGGTTACAAAGACGCCTCGTGTCACCCTAGTAACACCTCAAGCAAGGAGCGGGGAGAAAATCATTTCACACGCATAGTCTAACAATTCTACTGCAAAAGTATAAGAGATGTAGAGCATACCTATTATCACATCATGCTCTGCAGGATCGTAGACATCCAAAGCTCGCGACTGTCCATGGCCCCAACTGTCATCTCCCGGAGCCTAACGTGGACTGCATAGTGGTGATGGGAAGACCTTGTAAAGTCATACCCCACAACGAGATCCTCCCACTCCTCTGAAAGAACCAACTCTCTGGCCGCTACTCCGATCATGACGCTGCCTCTGTCATGGTGGTGCACCTGCTGCCTGCCCGAAGCTCTCCGTATGTCGGGTCGGGCAGTCCTGTGCCAGGTGACCTCTCACATCGCAAGCATAGCACCGAATATATCTGGGCTGCACTGGTGACCTCCGGTGCCACTGTGGTGTACGACCACGCCCCTGAGTCCGGTTGTCAGAAAGCCACCTGCGTCGAGGTCCTATTTGCCGATGCCCGCGAGCTGTGGCAGACGTCTCGGCTCCAACGTGCCTGCTGCCACCACCAACCCTAGAATGTGACAGGAATATTTTTGCCCCCGGAACCTTCTCTATCACCCCGACATACATGGAAATGCTCAAGGGTATTATGGAAGCACGAATCTCTCAGCGGAGACCCTGGTCAAACTTCCGCGCTCGGAGGTTGTCGCCATGGACTAGGTCTGGGTAAAATCGTGCATGGTCTGCGAAACTAGCCGCGTACTCGGCCACCATCATCCCTCCCTACTGAAACTGTAGGATCTACTGAATCCTAACGGAGCACAAGCAAGAGGGAAAAAACTCCTCACGGAACAACAACTGAAAGTATCCCCATGAAAGAGATGAATCGTAAAGAATCTGAGTCACCAGACTCCACCAATGCCAAGCTGCTCCACGAAAAAGGGTGGCTTCCAAAGTCACTCTCTGATCTATCAGCGTATACACAAGTCTGAAAAGGTGAACCACAGCCTCTAGCCAAACCTCTGATGCCTGAGGGTCTGGCTCACCACTGAACCTCAGCGGTCTCTGCCACTGGAACTGACGGAGCGCGCTCAAGCTCAGCTTGCTCTAATGAAACTGCCTGCTGCTCAACAAGTGAGGGTGCTACTACCAGCCCACTCAGAGAAAGGGGATTTCATGATTGCTTCTGGATTGTGGCCTCGTAACTCACAGGGTCATCATCACGAACCAAAGCTGGTATCCTGGATGGCTGTCTTCGTGGAGACATCCTGAATATTATCAAGGAGTGTCGCAGTCAGATGAGCATATATGTATATACCAACAACAACAAAGATGGGGAGCTGACTCAAGAAGGACAGTCAAAGAATCAATCCTATGTAATGCACAAACCAATTTTCCCTAAAACAAGTGTCTCAGCATGCTGAGTCGACAAGCGGGTTATCATGGTCCTGGTGAATGGATACATCGGCCGCCGCACCATCACTAGATTACCTGGCCTGAGAGCCGCTCTTGAGACACGTTAACACTGTTTCCCTAAATACCAACCAATTCATTTTATTCTAGGGATGTTCTAACAACATCCCAAGGAACAAACCACCTCTGATACCACTTTGTCACGACCCGACCCTACCCTGGCTCAAGTCGCAACTACCCCAAGCCCGCCTCCATAGGCCAGGGGCTGGCGACCAACGTCGAAGGCACAACAACTCGGGGAGGCCTTTCCCTAAGCACTTGTACACACACACGCAGGACACTCAATGCAAAGGTGCAGAGTAAAAGAAAATGCAAGTAGAGTAAAAGAGAAAATGCTATATAAAACCCAAAAATGTGCATCGACCTCTAAACAGTACAAAGTACAAGCTGAAAGTAGACTGAAAAGAAAAGGGCCAAAACATGCACCCAAATAAAAAAAGTTCCACAACCCAGCAAGAGGTGAACAAAAGAAAACACCTGGAAGGGTCCCCCACCTGGAACCCGACTACGACCACCGCACGCGGTCCAAGATCCCGAACTTCTATTCTCCACTGAAGTCATGACCAACCTGTCTGTCGTCTACAAGGGCACACCAAGTGCAGGCAAAGGCCAAGCAGGGGTGAGTATAAAATACTCAGTAGGATACCCCGAAGGCTCGATGGAGAAACAAAGGAGGTACCGAAGGGTGAGCAGTAGAGAGAACAGGAAAAGTAAAGGAGTACAACAGAGAGTGCAGTAAAGAGTCCAACTCAACCCACCAAGAGGAAAGAAGGTAGACTCGTCCTGACACAAGGAGCTGGAAACGATGAGAAGATGAACATCTCTTCGAGTCTTCTCTACCTATAGTAGGAGAGTAGACTCGTCCAACCACGAGAAGCTAGACACGGAAAGTACGTGGCATACCCCACGCGTCTTCGCCTCTCCTGGAAAGAGAGTAACCAAACCCAAGAAGTGGGTTCTCGAACAAGGTATATATATATCCTAATGCTCAGCAAGAAGCCCTAACAATGTTGTAAGGGGATTTACATCCTGTAGCTCAGCCCAAGAAAACGAGTAGCCAAATGTCCCAGAATAAAACACCATCGATGCCCAGTATCCCACACGTCTTCCCCGAACTACAAGTCAAGGGGCTCAAACCACCGCACCTCGACACTATTCTCTTTGGGCGACACTGACTCACCCGCATGGTTTTAGGTCACGTCACAAGGACGCGTCTTGGTGGGGGAAAAGCGCTCCTCATACTTGAGAGTCCTGGGAGAATGTCAAACCACAACTCGTCACTGCCCCGCAGTTGAGAGATCTCCTCAAAGTCAAGATCGTTCTATTACTGACCCGTACAACCAAGGGTCCCGCTCCGATAATCACGGAGGAAAGTCACAGACTAGCCTAGTAGAAAGGACTGAGTCTGGAATGTCAACAGGTGTCCCACTGCCCAGCCCTGCTGGAGGGTAATTCATAATATGATATCGGGTGACTCACTGCCCAGCCCTATTGGAGGGTGAACCATAATACATCATCAGGCGACTGACTGCCCAGCCCTACTAGAGGGTAAACCTGGAATAAGTCGTCAGGCGACCCACTGCACAGCCTTTCTAGAGGGTAGACCTGGAAGAAGTCGATGGGTGACCCACTGCCCAACCCTGCTGGAGGGTACACCCAGAACAAGACGACAAGCGACCCACTGCCCAGCCCTGCTAGAGGGTAAACCCTCAAGAGTCGTCGGGTGACCCACTGCCTAGTCTCTATTAGTGGGTAAACCCTGAACAAGTCGATAGGCAACCCACTGCACAGCCCCTGTTGGAGGGTAGACCTGAAATAAGATGATGGGCAACCCACTGCCCAGCCCTGCTGGAGGGTAGACCCTCAAGAGTTTTCGGGTGACCCACTGCCTACTCTCTGCTAGAGGGTAAACCCTGAGAAGTTGATGAGTAACCCAGAACTGCTCTGGCCATCTCTACTGGATGGTACAACACTGGTCAACCGAACACGGAGTGGGTATCACGCATCCATCTGACTCCGGAACAAGACCCGGGAAAACCACTCAACCCTGCTGATCTAAACCATCGAGCACAGAGCCGGGGGAAAAACTCAACCCGACTAGTCAACAAACAAGAACCGAGGGACCCTCTACGTCACGAGAGGTCAAAGGTATGCAAAGAAGAACACGACACGCACATGGGGCCCACACGGTGTGTGGACGCAAGTCAATCCCCAACCAAGCGCACAAACAGACTCAGGTACAAACCACACGTACCTCCAAGCGCTCTCGTATAATCACAGAGTATACCTCATTTTCAGCCCAAGGGCTATCCTGCACACGGCACCCAACGTCTACACGAAGGCGTGACGTAAAATCTCCAACTTTCCGCCTCAATGACTAGGGCACGGCCAACCACATCTCTTCACTCACACGGAAGTGCACACGATCACACGCCAAGGGTTCTCTGCAAACACGGTGAGAATAACCACCATCAGGGCACCTTTCACATTTCCAAATTTAATAATATCGTGTATAAGGCTCCGCACAACCAAACGGATCGCACTGTTGTAATCCTCACAAAAAAACACGCGAGATAGACTACTTACTTGCCTGAAACGGTCAACCAGTGAAAAAGGTACTATTCACCATAACCAACCTGTGTGGGGCCCACCCAAAGATCCCGAAACTGAACAAACGGGGCACACCACTGCGATCCCCTCGAAAAAACACACGAGATTGACTACTCAATCACCCAAAATGGACACCCAGTGAAAAAGGTACTATTCACTGTAGCCAGGAAAGGTGGGACCCACACCACGTCCCTGAAAAAGGTCGGGCAAACTGTGCCATCGCAATACTCTCGGAAAATCATGTCAAATTGACTGCTTACTTGCGTGGAACAGGTACCCGGAGAAAAAGATGCATTCCGGCTTACCGTGCACGAGCGGTACCACGCGGGACCCGCACCCCGGCCCCGAAGCGCTTCCAACGGATCACACCGTTGCGATCCTCTTGAAAATGTACACAAATTCGACTAATCACTTGTCCAAAACGAACACCCGGTGATAAGGCCGGAAAATCACCGTCAATGCCCAAACGACCCTCATGGGCCCCGCACCATCATGCCGAATTACAGCGGGCAGACTGCGCCAATGTGATGCCCTCAGAAAAACACCCAACATCGACTGCTCGCACACCCCGAACGGACGCCCGGTGAGAAAGTCGCTAAACGCTGCTCGCAGCTCAGAAGAGGGGTCGTGGGGCCCTCACCTCAACTCCGACCTCAATGCCTGAAACTACCCTGGAAAGCTCCGCCTCGGTGCCAGGGTCCCAACGCCACTGACGGTGCTTAAAACGGACGTCGGACGCGTCTGCGCCATCCAAAACAAGTTCGCCCGAAAAAACGACATTTCACTTAAAGACGTGTCATGCCTCAGAGGCCCATCATTTCGGGAATTAAAAAATTCCCGGAACCATCTCAAAATATTCGTCGCAATTTAAGGAGTGCGTCGCCGCAGACGGCGACCAAATCCGACGTTCGGTCTATGATTTATAAATCATAAATCATTTCCCCTAATAATAATAATAATAATATTATTATTATTATTATTATTTTTAAACTTAAATTATAAATATATATATATATATATATATATATTCTTTTTTTTAATAAACTAGGCCGACCAGGAGGGCCGGCCTTCTTCCGCATGGCGCCAGCAGGACCCGCGCTTCGCGGGTCCTTGCTCCTCCAACCAGCGATCCAGGTCGCCTCCTGCACGCCGGCACCCTCTGCTCGGCGCCCTGGCCGCTTGTCATCGCCCCCAATGCCCGCGGCCGACCTCCTCCGCGCCCCTCCGCCTGACGCCGCTCGCCGTCAGCGAGCCCCGACCGACACCGAAGCCCCTGCCGCTGAACACCTGCGCCGCCCGCTGCCAACCGAAAGCCGCCACTGCTGACCCGGCCTCTGCTGCTGCTCCGCTGCGCCGACTCGCCAGACCGCTGCGCTAGACGGCCGGAACCCCCAAAACCGGCCAGAAAACATCAAAAACCCACAGTTTTCGGCGAACGACTGCAAGTGCGTCGAGACTCGGATTTTAAAACCAAAATATCCTACGGAAAGAGCATAAAATATAATACACAAACATAGGCTTCGCTCGAAAATCAAGTAGCAATTCGATGCAAAATTATGAATCCAAAGGAGGTGTGGGAGTTTAAAATAAATGCGCGATCCTACCTCGTGGGCGTTGCCCGGAGCTTCGCCGCCGAACCGCCGCCTTGCCAGAGCCGCCTCGCCGGAGGGGAGGAGGAGAGGAGGATCTTCTCCTCCTTGGGAGCTTCTTCCAGGGAAACGAAGGAGAGGGAGGGGTGGTTGAGGTTTTAAAAAGAAAATTAAATTAATTAAATTTTAATTAATTTAATCCTCAATTTTGACCTGCACCCGAAACGCCCGACGGGGTCAAGGTTAAGCCTCCCCTAGGGTAAACACCACCTCCTGAGCACAATGGTGTTCTCGGAATTTGATTCCGAGCTTTCGTTTGGATGTTATAAAATCTAACATTCGAAGCCACTAAATTACGAAAATGCCCCTGGTGGCATTTTTCACAGACGGGCCGCGCCCACGAAAGTTACACCCCTCTTAGGGTAAACGGCACACTCCAAACTCAACAGTGCCCTCGGTTTTCCAATCCGAGCCACCGTTTAAGAGATACATTAGTTTCATCATTAAACAAATAAATTAATTAATTAATTTTTTTGTTTAACGTTCTGAAAGCGAGCGAGGGGTCCAAACATCCCACGCCGACATGTTTTATGTCGTTCTTAGGGTAAAAACCCCATTCTGGACCCATCCGTACACTCGGATCTCTGATCCAGATTACCGTTTAGGATTTATTTCATTTATTTGGTGTGTCTAGTGTGAACACACTGAAAATTTAATTCCGGCCACTCCAGGGCTCGGAATCGTACGTCGTCTGAAGGCACTGATCTGGAATATCATCAATAATATTTCAAAGTCTTCCGCATAAAAAACTGTTTTCTTACATAGGAACCTGAATATGTACAAATAATTAAATTATATGTCCAAACTAGTTCATAATATTCCAAATACCGCCGAATAATCGAAGTGGTTGTCATCTAATGATTCATCCTCATTCCATGTATCCAAATGATAGAAATGACAGTTATCAATCATTTATGTTCATTAATAATATATAATTCCAATCCTGGAGATTTATAACCATTTTACATCAACTTCATTACATAATAACAAGTGAACCGAATATGAAAATAAAGGAAACAAACACTCGAGAATGACAGAATTTAATACAATAACATGTCAATAAAGAAATAAATGAACTAACCATAATTATGGTAAAGTAAATACATGTATAATAGGTTCTGAAATAAGTTATTAATAAGTATAATTTCATATTTTAGGAGCTTTAGTACAATAGAGGAACACGTTTGGAGTTAAGGTAAGGGTTTTCCACCCGAACTTCCATTTTCTTTCGGGATACTTTCTTTGTCTAATTTCCTCGATGAAATTCTTATGTATTTTTATGTAATCCTCATATATTCTATGTGAGTATCATATATATGTTTTAAAACCAGAATCATTCATTATTTTAGGGATAGTTACACATTTTAAAAAGAACTTTCAAAGTTATTTCCAAAATACAAGCCTGATTCAAGGGAATTTCTCAAATTCTTTCCTATTTACAAGGGCACCCTATAATCTGTTTTTGGAAACCATTTTCTTTATAAAATAACTCATTTTATTATGAAAATACTATCTTAATTAACTTCTGGTTTTATACAAAAAAAAGTTCCAAAAGAACTCTTCTTTTCAAAATAAAAGAGTATTTATCTCCTGAATTGCTTAATGATTTTATAAGAGTGTTTTCATCTAATTTAACACTCTTGATGAATCCATGGTATTATTGGGTTTAATAATTTATGAATTCATCTAAAACATTTTATTTAATGGTTTATGACTAACTCTATTGTGTATAATCTATCCTAAAAACATTCACCATATTATTCTGAATGGTTAGTGTTTTATGTTTAATGATTGGGCAAAGATAGTTACATTTCATATGATAGTTTCAATATGAATGTATATGTTGTTTGTGTTTATCCCCTATCATATGAGGAATTCATTAGACTTATTATGTTATGGGTGGGACCTGCTATAGCCCCTCAATGCATCGGTAGGTCTCATGATACAAATAGACGTGGAATTGTCCGAGACCTTTCCCAATGTGATATGGATATTTGGCCGAGTACTTAATCACTAGATGTCTTGGACGAGGCCATGAAAAAATGATTCAGAATGTCCAACATATGAAATTCCCTCATTATAAAGCTAGTAATTGAAAGTTCATGTGGTTATTTGACTAGTAGAGTACCCACAGTTATGTTTTATTATGGAATTATTTACTCAGTTCATTTTCCTGCCATAATTTGTTCATATTTATTATTAAAGGGATGTGTTTTCAATTATTCACCATTTCTAATGTTTAAATTATATTTTTCTATATTTCTTTCTCTTACTGAGAGTTTGAGATCACCCCTTTCTTATATTTCATTTTCTCAGGATATGAAGAAGTAATTTATGAATGACTTGCAAGCATAATCTAGGAGACATGATGTTTCAAGTGGAATAAAATAGTGTTTTTCTTTCCCTTCTGGTTGTAATGATCAACTTATGTATGGAACATGTTTCTAATAATAGTAAACTACTCGGTCCTTCAGGATTCGTATTACTTGTATGTATACCAACGTAATAAAACAAGGCACTGACTTCGGGAAACTGGGGTAGGGTCCTTACAGTTGGTATCAGATGACGTTTATTAGAATACTTGGAAACTATATTTTGAAAACATAGAATTAGGGAAGAGTCCCTAAGTAATTAATTGAGAGTATACATAAAACAAAGTCCTGGTATTTTGGTAAGGAATAGATTATGTGGATCTTTCAATAAATACATCCTTGTCTGGATACGAGCAGGTAGAGGCGACTCTGGCAGAAATGTATCTAGGGGTAAAACCCGAAACAACGCTATGAGCTAGACTCAAACGGGAACTGGTGCACCACAACAGGCCTTGCTTAACTCTTGGTTATGACACTCCCAGGGGATATTCTTAGGATAATTCACATTTTCATTATAAGCCATTATGAAGGAGTTTAATGTAAATATTCCACAAAGAAATAATTTTTATGAATATGGGATTAGCCATGCGTAGGATCTCAATTTTTCTAAGTATTTTTATGTTAAGATTATACATTATGATTCATAACCTAATATAGTGCATTCCATTATCTAGATATGGCGCCTAGTGGACGGAATGGAAATTTCATGAATGCACGTGTCCCCTGTAGGGATCTTCCTCCAACGCACGACAATGATGTTAGCTCTTGTGCTGTGACTGGTTCTGAGCAAATCATAACTATACTGGGACAAATTACTTAGGTTATGAATAATAACCTTACCAATATGGAGCATTGGGATCCACCATATGGAGGATCCATTCTATATCGCTATATGCAACAACATCCTCCATCATTCAACGGGACTCAAAACCCATTTGTAGTAGAGTAGTGGATATATTCCCTTGAGAAGATATTTCTCTCTTTGGGATGTAATGAAAGAGAGAAGGAATTCATGGCAGTATATCCTTTATCGGGAGACGCAGATCAGTGGTGGTCATTAATCCAAAACACAAAGGAGGAGGAAGAGATAGAAGAGATGGAATGGAGGAATTTTAAGGAAATATTCTTAGAAAAATATTTTCCTTGTGAGTAGTGAGCATATATGGAGAGACAATTCTTGAATCTAAGGTAGAAGGAAGATGAGAATGTTTCAAGGTATGAAGCTAACTTCACAAGATTATCAAGACATGTTATAGACTACATACGAAATCCAATGAGCAAAATTGATTGATTCTTTGATGGACTAAATCCATTCCTCTGATGGGCACTGGTCTCCCAATGTTTTTTATCATATGAGGATATAGTTTCATGTTCCATCAAGACAGAAAAAAATTATCTAAGTCTTATGACTTTAAGGGAAAGAAAGAAAAGAAGAGGGCTGCTGAAAACCCTGGGAAAGGAGATAAGGAAAAAGGGAAGAAGGGAAGAGTTGAATTTCAACCATATGACAATTGTGGAAGGAAACACCCTGGTGCATGCCTAAAAGGAAAAGTAGTATACTCCAAATGTGGTCAGAAAGGCCATCTTTATGGTGATTGCAAAGGGAATAAGGAAGCCAATGATGTTCAATGCTATAGTTTTCGAGATATGGGACACTATGCTAATGATTGTCCAAAACATCAAGGAAATATGCAAAGAAAAGGGAAAGGGATCAGGGACAAGCTTATGCAATCACAACTACAGAGGTTGAAGTTCCTAATGACGTGGTGGCAGGTACTATAATTGTTTCCTCAAGTTTATCCAATGCTTTATTTGATTCTAGATCATCACATTGTTTCATATCTTACCAGTTTTCTAAGAAAATTAGATATTTCCAATTTGATTTAACAAGGTAGTTATCAGTCAAAACTCTTAAGGGAAGTATCATTGCTACAAAGTTCTGTCAATCAGTTCCAATTAAGGAATATAAATGTTCTTTATCTACTGATCTCATCTTCATACCCATGATTTAATTTGATATAATCCTTGGTATAGATTAGAATTCATATCATGATGAAAAAATTTATTGTAAGTAGAAGGAGGTTACAATTTTTGATGAAGATGATCAAGAACACCTTATCTTTAGAGAAGAATCATCACCACCCGATTCATATCTAGATCCACCCCCCAGTAGCTCAACTAAATTAAATTATTGGGGAGGAAGAGAATGAAATAACTGTGGGTGAGGAAAGGAATGTTCAAATAGAATATGTACCTATTTTGAGAGAATATGTTGATGTGTTTCCAGAATATTTACCTGTACATCCTCCAGAATGATAAATTGAGTTTTCCATTGATTTAATTCCTAGTTCAAGGCCAATATCGAAGCCCCCTTATAGAATTACCACTATGGAATTAGTGGAAAACAAGAGGAATTGAGTAATAAGGGATTTATTTTCCCTAGTGTTTCTCCATGGGGAGCCCATGTCCTTTTTGTTAAGAATAAAGATGGATCTATGAGGTTATGTATCGACTATAGGGAGATCAATGCTATAACAATAAAGAACAAGTATCCCCTACCTCGCATTGATGATTTATTTGACCAACTTCATGGAGCTCAATATTTTTCGAAGATTGAACTTCGATCTGGATATCATCATTTGAGTGTGAATAAGGAAGACATTCCGAAAACAGTGTTTCTAACCAGGTAAGGGCATTACGAGTTTACAGTAATGCCTTTTGGATTGACTAATGCACCCTATGTCTTCATGGATTTAATGAACATAGTTTTTAAGGAATATCTTGATGGTTTTGTAGTGGTATTTATTGATGATATCTTGTTATACTCTAAAAGCTACTAAGATCGTGAAAATCACTTGTGCATTATCCTGAAGACTCTTAGAAGACATGAATTATATGGGAAGTTTAACAAGTGTGAATTTTAGCTTTAGGAGATTTCTTTTATTGGCCACATTGTCTCTAAGGATGGAATCATCGTTGATCCTGTATTGACAAAGGCAATCCAATATTGGCCCATGCCAATAAACATAACTGAGGTAAACAGTTTTATTGGCTCAGCAGGTTATTATCGGCATTTCGTATAGAATTTTTCTTGACTGGATAACCTGCTAACAAAGCTCACACGTAAAGGGGTTAAATTAATTTGAAAGAAATAATTTGAATAATGTTTCGAAGAAATGATGAGAAGACTAGTCAATACTCCTATATTGTCCCTGACATCAGGGAATGACGGGTTTGTTATTTATAGTGATGCTTCAAAGAAGGGACGTGGTTGTGTCCTTATGAAAAATTATAGGGTTATTGCTTATGCATCACAATAGCTAAAAATTCACGAGTAAAACTATTCTACTCATGATATTGAGTTAGCTACTGTAATATTTGCTTTGTAGATATAGAGACATTATCTCGATGGTGAAAAATGTGAGATTTATACTGATCACAAGAGTTTGCAGTATATTTTTCTCACAAAAATAACACAACATGAGGAAAAGGAGATGGCTTGAACTACTCAATAATTATGATTGCACGATACACTACCACCCGGGGAAGGCAAATAGGGTGGTAGATTCCTTGATCAGAAAGGATAACGGAGTTTTGAACAAGATAAGAGTTGAAAGGGATCATATTTGCATGGATCTAGTAAAGATGGATATGGGAATAACCATGGAAGTTGAAACATTAATGATTTTTCAAATGGTTGAAAAACCATATTTACTAGAAAGGATAAAAAGTTCTCAGGTTGATGACGAGGAATTTCAAAAGAAGATTAAAGCATTGAATGATGGGATATTGATTGACATCGTATATGAAGATGGAATTTTGAAATTTGGGAAGAGACTGTGTGTCCCCGATATACCTGATCTAAAAAGGGAATTATTAGATGATGCTCATAGTTCAATTTTCTCTATACACCTTGGTAGAACTAAGATTTATAGATATTTGAAGGAACATTTCTAGTGGGACAACATGAAGAGGGAGATTTCTGATTTTTTTTCAAGATGTATGGTTTGTCAACAAGTGAAAGCTTGAAGGCAACAGCCTGGAGGAGTATTGCAACCTATTCCCATACCTGAGTATAAATGGGATAATATCATGATGGACTTTGTCATAGACTACCAAATACTCCTAGAAGGAAAAAATGCAATATGGTTCATTGTTGATCGTCTTACCAAGTCAGCACATTTTCTTGCTATAAGAGAAGATCTACCACTTGAACGTCTAGCAAGACTATATATTAATGAAGTTGTGAGACTTCATGGAGTACCCCTATCAATTGTTTCTGATCATGATCCACGTTTTACATCAAGATTCTGGGAAAGTCTTCAGAAGGCCCTAGATACTGATCTTCGTTTAAGCACTGGCTACCACCCACAAAAAGACATACAATCAGAACAGACAATTAAAACATTGGAAGACATGTTGAGGTCTTGTTCACTTGATTTTCAAGGCATGTGGGATCAATATTTTCCTCTCATATAATTATCCTACAACAATAGCTTCCCTTAATGTATACATATGGCACTCTATGAAGCATTATATGAGAGGCGATGTCATACAGCAACTTGCTGGGATGATGTTGGTGAATGAAAGCTCATGGGACCAGAACTTGTTGAAGAAACAATGGAAAAGGTGAAGATTATCCAGAACCATATAAAAATAGCTCAAAGTAGGCAAAAGAGCTATGAAGATAACCGAAGGAAAGATTTGGAATTTCAATAAGGTGATCACATTTTCTTGAAGGTATCTCCATGGAAGGGTATTATACGATTCAGTAAGAAGGGAAAGTTAGGTCCTAGATACATCGTACCTTTTGACATTCTGGACCAAATTGGAATCATAGCTTACCATTTGGCAATGCCACCAAGTCTCTCCAAGGTTCACAATGTGTTCCACGTGTCAATGTTAAGAATGTACATGCCAGACCCAACACATGTACTCACTTATGAAGAAGTGGAACTTGAGCCTGATCTATCTTACTGTGAAGAACCTATAAACATTCTTAATACTAGAGAACAAGTATTGAGAAATCGGACGACTCGTCTGGTGAAGGTTCTATGGTGGAACCATAAGATGGAGGAAGCAATATGGGAGCCAGAGGAGCTTATGTTAAAGACATACCCAAATCTTTTTAGGTAATATTCTTTGAATTTCAAGGATGAAATTTTTGTTAGGAGGGGAGAATGTAACACCCCAAGGTTTTGAAAATAAATATATAATTTTATAATCTAACCATTAAACATAACTTTTCCTCTTCTATGTTTTGAATTTCGAAAAATGGTTATCTAGAGTTGTGTTCAGTAAGTCATTTTCAGTCTGATAGAAAAAACATGATTTTTAGTGAATAGTAACATACCCTTATGAATAGTAATATGACCCTAATGAATAGTAAATTTTATTAATATTTTATTTTATTAAGGCAAGAAAATAATAACATCTCGATTAATTTTTCATTGTGATAAAGAAGTATTTGTAGAATTAGAATTGTTAATTTTTGAATTAAGTATGATTTTATTTAAAAGTTAAATTAATAATATTTAGAAAATTATTTTTCAAAATGGACTTCACTTTTGAATTCTACATGTCGAAAAATGGTTAGGGTGAATTTTTGGGATTTTTCTGAAATTCAAGAATTTTTTATGAATAGTAAAATACGATAAAATACGATAAATGCTAAATACTTTATTTACTACATAATAGGTGATGCAAGGATGATGTAAGCCCACTTGGTTCAAACTCACATGCCATTATTACTATTAGGGGTCACATGAAACAATATTTTTGGTTTTCTTGAGGGAAATAATAAAATAATGAATTAAATATTCAAAAATTACTCCTCTCCTCCACTATAAAACCCCCCCACCACTACCTCTTCTATTCACCACTCTAAGCCTTGAAGCTCCTCAAAGTTCTTCCCAATTACCCTTCCCTAGTCACTACAGATGATTAGGAATCTCTTAGTCTTGACAAAAGACCAAAACCCCTTCCCTTAAGGAGTTTCTCAAGGAGGTTATTTCAAGAGGTAAAGCACCCTTCTTTCTCTTTTGGTTTTATTTCAATTTATCTACTTTTGTTATCCTCTACTCACCTCCTCTGTAAAAATGATCTTGATAACTCTAGAAACATCTATATACTGGATTTATATCATGTGAATGGATGAACCATCATAAATATTATTATTCCCTCCCTTTTATTTTTTTAAATGAAATCGACGTCCATGAGGTTCCGATTTATAACCTTTGTGGACGACGAAGTTTCGTTCTTCAATTTCTTATTCATTACTGGTCATGAAACCATATTCATGGTTGAAACAGACTATAATATATGTGTTATATTATAATTATTATTCATGAACCAGAATATGTACAAATAATTAAGTTATCTAGCCAAACTAGTTCATAATATTCCAAATACCGCTGAATAATTGAAGTGGTTGTCATCTAATGATTCATCCTCATTATATGTAACAAAATGATAGAAATGACCATTATCAATAATTTATTTTCATTAATAATATATAATTACAATCCTGGAGATTTATAACCATTACACATGAACATCATTACATAATAACAAGTGAACCGAATATGAAAGTAAAGGAAACGAACACTCCAGAACGACAGAATTCAATAGAATAACTTGTCAATAAAGGCATAAATGAACTAACCATAATTTTAGTAAAATAAATACATGTATAATAGGTTATGAAATAAGTTATTAAAAATTATAATTTCATATTCCAGGAGCTTATGTACAGGAGAGGAACACATTTGGAGTTAAGGTAAGGGTTTTCCACCCGAACTTCCATTTTCTTTCGGGATACTTTCTCTGTCTAGTTTCCTTGATGAAATTATTATGTATTGTTATGTACTCCTAATATATTCTCTGTGAGTATCATATATATGTTTACAAACCATAATCCTTCCTTATTTTGTGGATAGTTACACATTTTAAAAGGAACTTTCAAAGTTGTTTCCAAAATACAAGCTCGATTCAAGGGAATTTCTTAAATTATTTCCAATTTACAAGGGCACTCTATAATCTGTTTTTGGAAACCATTTTATTTATAAAATAACTCATTTTATTATGAAAATACTATTTTACTTCACTTCTAGTTTTATACAAATATTTTTCCAAAAGAACTCTTCTTTTCAAAATAAAAGAGTATTTATCTCCAGAATTGCTTAATGATTTTATAAGATTGTTTTCATCTAATTCAACACCCTTGATGAATCCATGGTATTATTGGTTTTAATTAGTTATTAAGTCATATACCATATTTGATTTAATGATTTATGACTAACTCTATTGTGGATAATCTATCCTAAAACCATTGACCATATTATTCTGAATGGTTAGTGTTTTATGTTTAATGACTAGGGAAAGATAGTTACATTTCATATGATAGTTTCAATATGAATTTATTTGATGTTTATGTTTATCCCCTCTCATATGAGGAATTCATTGGACTTATTATGTGATGGGTGGGGCCCGCTATAGCCCCTCGATGCATCGGTAGGTCTCATAAGACAAATAGACGTGGAATTGGTTGAGGCCTTTCCCAATGTGATATGGATTTTGGCCGAGGCCTTAATCACTAAATGTCTTGGCTGAGGCCATGAAAAAATGATTCAGAATGTCTGGAATATGCACTTCCCTCATTCTGAAGCTAGTAATTGAAATTTCATGAGGTTATTTGACTAGTAGAATACCCGTGGTTATGTTTTATTATGGCATTATTTACTCAGTTCATTTTCATGCCATAATATGTTCATATTTATTATTAAAGGAATGTGTTTTCAATTATTCACCATGTCTAATTTTTATATTATATTCATCTATATTTCTTAGTATTACTGAGAATTTGATCACACCCCTTTCTTTTGTTTCATTTTCTTAGGATATGAAGAAGTAATTTATGAATGACTTTTAAGCATAATCTAGGAGACGTGATGTTTCTAGTGGAATAAAATAGTGTTTTTTACCTTCATGTTGTAATGATCAACTTATGTGTGAAAAATGTTTCCAATAATAAAAAACTACTCGGTCCTTCAGGATTCGTATTCCTTGAATGTATTCCAACGTAATCAAATAAGGCACCGACTCCGGGTAGCTGGGGTCTTGTCCTTACTGTTGGTATCAGAGGAAGTTTAGTATAATACTTGGAAACTAGATTTAGAAAACATAGAATTAGGGAAGGGTCCCTAATTTATTCTTTGAGGATATAAATTCACCAAGAGTGTTTAATTATATGAAAACACTCTTATAAAATCATTAAGCAATTCTAGAGATAAATACTCTTTTATTTTGAAAAGAAGAGTTCCATTGGAAAAATCGCTGTATAAAACCATAAGTGAATTAAGATAGTATTTTCATAATAAAATGAGTGATTTTATAACGAAAATGGTTTCCAAAAATATATTATAAGGAGCCCTTGTAAATAGGAATGAATTTTGAGAAATTCCCTTGAATCAGGCTTGTATTTTGGAAACAACTTTGAAAGTTCCTTTTAAAACAATCCACTATCCATAAAATAAGGAAGGATTATGGTTTGAAGACATATATATGATACTCACACAGAATATATGAGGAGTATATAACAATACATAATAATTTCATCGAGTAAATTGGACAAAGATAGTATCCCGAAAGAAAATGGAAGTTCGGGTGGAAAACCCTTACCTTAACTCCAAACATGTTCCTATCTTGTACTTAAGATCATGGAATATGAAATTATACTTGTCAATAATATATTTCAGAACCTATTATACATGTATTTAGTTTAACATAATTCTGGTTAGTTCATTTATGTCTTTATTGACAAGTTATTTTATTGAATTCCGTCATTCTGTAGTGTTCGGTTCCTTTATTTTCATATTCGGTTCACTTGTTATTATGTAATGAATTTCATGTGGAATGGTTATAAATTTCTAGTATTGGAATTATATATTATTAATGAGCATAAACAACTGATAATGGTCATTTATATCATTTGGTTACATGGAATGTGTTAGGATGGTATGTGACTGAGTATGATACACTTTATAATACCAAACGTAGGATCGAAATAAGAATGAGATTCTGTGATACAAGAGGGGGGTGAATTGTACCTTTTAAAATTCACTTAGAAAATTTTGAGGATGGTTATGTTTAACAAGGTTAAACAAGATAATACCTAAGAACTTTATAAGTTCTACAGACTTTCTAGATTTTGGAAAAGTAATTCTGAAAATGAAACATAACAAAAGTTACAAAGATTTAGATTCGACCTTAAAGCGTATAGAATCTAACTATATCAGAGTACAAGGGTGATGAAGTGTAAGATAGTATACTTTCCTCAATAATAAAAAATGTAGCGGAAAAACTTGTAACAAAAACAAGTAACATGTAATAAGTCTTTTAACCCAAAGAGAAGGGTATCCAACAACCTTGGATAAAGGTCCCTTGATTTATACTTTCAAGAAAGTTTGTCTTACCCACACCAGGGTAAGCCCTCAATACAAAGATCGGAGTCTGTCTTGCTATCCCCGAAAGACCTCAACTATCAGGTAGTCGGCACCTCTTTCTTCCTCAGCAAGGAAGCCCTCAAATTCAAGGTGTTGGAACCTCTGTATTCCTATCCCCAGAAGCCCTCGATTGTACACATCAACAATCAGAGTCGCACAAAGAAAATCTGCACAAGGCAAAGATTGGAAATGCCGTTCAAACTTTCTGTACAAATATTGACAGTTGATAAGAGCCTCTCTCTCTAGAAATCACTTTAGGATGTTTTGATCACCAAAAATTCCAAAAAGTCTTGAGCACGTTCAAATGAGCTCTTATTTATAGGTGAAGCTCCAACAGTCGTCTCCCTCCTCCATCGGTCATATTTTTCCTTGAATTTTAGAGGGACCTGTACACGTTTCACTCAAACAATGGTTAGTCAATAACTGAAAGCATAACATTGTTTTTTAATAAAACAATTGTAAACATACTAATATTCAGAATGGAGAAAATGAAAGTTTGGAATCTAATTAAAAATGAATTCGAAGTCTGTAGTACTAAGATATTCAGCTTCTATTTTTCTAAGGAATTCTTAATGATAATTCATAATCAGAATTCATCATCAGAATTCGTAATGAGAAATCATAATCAGAATTCATCGTCAAAATTCATAATGAGAATTAGTAATCAAAATTCATCATCAGAATTCGTAATCATAATTCGTAATCAGAATTCATCATCAGAATTTGTAATAATAATTCATAATCAGAATTCATCATCAAAATTCGTAGTTAGAACTTTATATAAGTTCGTAATCAGAATTCAAAGTTGAACTTCATTAAAGTTTGTAGCAGGGAATTCAGAGTATAACTTCATAAAGGTTCGTAATAGGAATTTGAAGTCTTAAACAGAATACCTCATATATAAGTATTATATGATTCCGAGGACTCTATCTGAATTATACATTGAGAAAAATTTTTATTTGAGCAAAGAAAATAAGGTAAGGATAAATTTCCATGGGGAAGTAAATTTTCCTTATAGGGTTAAAATAAAATTTTCTTTAAGATGAGGTGTTTGTGATTTTCAAAACAAGAGGAACGATCAAGTCATAAGGAAATCTTGATGACTTATCAATTTCCCCCTTACATGAAGGAATGGAAATGTCATAAGGAAAACCTTATTGACTCAAAAATCTCCCCCTTTTTAGAAAACACAAACATCCTTACGAAAAAGAATGTAAAGACTTAGAATAAATTTCTAGACTTAAAAATTAAAGCTTATCTCCCTTTTTTATGAATAATGGTTAATATGACTAACTTACCCTTAGGCTTTGGAACACTAATGATCGTATTCTAGATTTCCAAAATGAGAAATTTTATTTGAATGTAGAAATCTTCGTAATGAGAACTCCCCCTTAGATAGACTCCCCATTTAATAGGGATAGTTATTCTTTACTTAGAAATTTTTCTTCTCCCTTTTAGATTTTCCATCTCCCTTTTGAGTTATTTTTCCTTATCCACCTTTTTGATTTTCAAAAAGAGTTTAAGGTAATGGAAAATAAATATGGTACCTGAAACATTAAAGACATCGAACCAAGACAAGCATCGACAATTTCATTATGATTGGAAATATTAGTACAAGGAAAAAATACAACAAAATATTGGAGTGGTCTATTTTGTTTCCTTTTCCTTGGGCATTAGCATCTTGAAAATTGTCTTCAGCTTCTTCATTTATTTGTGGTCCTCTTCTACTTGCTCGTCCAAGGTTGTGATCCTTTATTCTTGAGTTTTCAGGACCTCTACCTGAGCCTTCATGGCCTCTTCCTGAACCTTCATCAATTAATCCTTCTTTAAAATCTTCTCTTTGATCTCAATCTAGATATCTCTTTCCCCCTTCTAGTTTTGAGCAACAGAGTTATGCTTCCCATTCAGTCTCACCTGTTGAATCCAAGTATTTTTCTCTAGGGTCAGCTTTTCCTGAATTTTTTTGAAAGATTCTTTATCTTGGTATCCTCAGTATCAAAATCTTCCTTTAAATCATTCTGAAAATGATCAAGCTCTGCCAAATATTCATCGATTTTCTTTGACCATAGAGTCATTTTGCTGCAAGATTTTTTGTGGACCTCATAATTGATAAGAATTTTTTTTATGTTCTGCCTCAATCTTCATACATTAATCCATCACCATGGATATGGATTCTGACTTCTTATTTATGTTGTGCTGAATCATCTAGAATCTAGAGTCTATTGTAGGAAAGATTGGAATTTTATCTACCAACTTCTTCAGGGACTCAACAACAAAATAGTGTCCCAATGTAGACGATTCTTAATCTGAAACTTTTCTAGGATATTTTTATTCTTCTATTTCCACCAGTTTAATCTTAGAAGAACCTCCAAATTTTTTCTTCCTTATGATATCTTTCATTGGAGTGTCAATAAGTACTTTCTTACCTTTTCTGATTTTCAGTATGGCATCCTCATCATGAGATTCCTGCTCACTCTCGGAAAGCTGTACAATCATGTCTTCATCCACTTTCTCTTTTCCTGCTCTAGCTTCAACATCCTCAGGGAGGATAAAGTCATGATTATGACTTTCTTCTTCAGATATCTTGTTTACCTCTTCTTCATCTCCTTTCTCATCAGCTCCCGGAGTAACATTTTTTGAGGATCCGGCTTGAGATGTCTGGATTGACAACTTTTCGGATGGGGTTCCCTTATCTTGATATTCTTAAACTTGTTTAATTATATCATCAGAGCTACCACTCATCTCTACTTTTTGGACTTCCTCCACAGCTTTCTGAAAAACATCCATCACTTCATTCTCAACTTCTTTTTCTTTGTAATTTTCCGGAGTCTTCTTGCCTGGAGTCTCAGGAAACTGTTCTACCAAAAAATACTTCGGCATTGGGATGTTCTTGGATGAAAATTCAGCATCCCTCAGAAGGGATTGAAAAATTTCATCCTCTTTAATATTCTTCTTAAGCTTCATTTCCTTGGCCTACTTCTCAAGCTCATCAACAGCTTTTTCTTTCAAGGCTTTAGCCTCAGCAAGATCCAAACCGAGCAGCGGTTCCCCTACTTTTCTAGTCTTTTTATCTTCCCTCCACTTTTCAACCACTTCATTAGGGTAGGATTTTTTCTTTTTGGGTTTAGGAGGTGTGGATTGAGGTTCCTTGGCTTTGGGGTTTTTTCTATCTCTTCCACTTCCTTCAACTTTCTCTTCTTCCCGGTCTTCTTAGATGGTTCAACTTTATCCACATTTTCTAGATTGGCTTCTGCCTCCTCCTCTGATAGATCATAGGACTCACCTGACTATTTTGAAAAACCTACTTTCATCCTCTTAAGGGTGTCATCACTTATCAGCACCCCCTTGCAATTTCTCGGCTTCGAGCTACATGGGATATTGAAAGACTCAAGACACCTAACTATAAAATATGAGAGCAATGCCGGATACATAATGATCTGAGCTCTGAGGTTCCCATTCTTGATGTTTTGGATCATAATGAGGATATGTCTCATTAGATTCACCTTCCTAAGGTTTACTAAAAATTCTAGTATATACATATCACTCTTCTTGTGTGTATCCTTATCTCCCTTCCTCGGAACAATAAGTCCTTGCACCCAAAATTGTATAATTAGATTATTTGTTGAAATATGGGTAATCTTCTTTGCAGTCTTGATATCATAAAGTACAAGGCATTCCATGGCCTTCTCCTTGAAAAAACATCCTTGATCCTCTGGGAGCTTGTGAGAGAAAAACTCAGCTTCCCCTTCATATACCAGCCCCACTAGGCTTGCATCCTTGGTGTAAGAAAGTGTTTAAGTCTTCCCATAACTCTTAAAGGAGAATTTTTCTCTTCCCTATTCCTCAAAGAATAAAAACGATTCATAGAATTCAATGAGAAAATCCGGATAGACTACATCTTGGGCTGGTGTCTTAGAAATATCTACACTTTACCAACCATTGAGCCTGATATTATTGGAAATAAGAGAATCATACTTATTGAAAAATTTTGGGTGTACCAACCTCTCCCTCTATATCTTCCACTCTGAGATCAGCTTGACTAAAGAAATATCCTAAGAATGAGCTTCTGAAGACATTCGGACTGAGAACTTCTGAAGATTCGGAATGAGCTTAAGAACTGAGGAAGGGCTTCGAGATGTAAGAGCTTGGAAAACCGATGTGGGACACCATTGGGGTCCCCTTTATATAGGCGATGGTGGTGACCTTTCAACTTCAAAAATCAATCTAACGGTTGAAGAACTCTCTAATTAGATCTGACGGTTGAAAACATATCTGCAAGGAAGTCTTGAATCTAATCTTTTGAGGTTTTAAGAAAAATATTCGGATTTAAGAAGAAACAAATCCAAAATATTAAAAGAAAATACCATAAAGTAAAAATGACTATGAAAAATTAAGTAAGGAAGTCATACCTTTCATATTGGCTAGGGATTTTATTCGTAATAGGTGATATTCTTCTTGAAGAGAATTTGACTATGAAGAACTCATTAAAAAAAATTACTACTAAAAACTCACTAAGAGAAAGAAAAACACTACAAAAATTTTGAGTACAAAAAATTTCATTACGAAAATTCCGAGTACAGAAAACAAAATCATTACGAAAGTTTCAGTTCCAAACATTTCCATTACAAAAATTTAAGTTCTGAAGAATTCCATTACGGAACTTCAGTTCCGAAAATTTCATTACGAAAATTTTCAGTTCTGAAAATTTGCATTATGAAAATTCCCTATTACGAAAATTTTCATTATGAAATTATTTTGAGAAGATAACTATGAAAAATATGAAAATAATTATTACAAAAAACATGTAAGGCTTCATTATGAAAAATTTTAGAAAAAAAAGCTATGAAAAAACTTTTGAAAAACTAACTACAAAAATTTTCATTACGAAAATTTTGAAAAACTTCAATAAGAGATGTACTCCCCCTATAAAAAGGAGTTTATTACTATAAGAATAATGGTCAAACAAATGGTTAATAGAGGAAGATTACCTCATGGTTATCATCCATAACTTCTTTTTAATTTATTCAAATCTATCTAAGGGTAAAGATTTTTTGAAAATATCAGAAAGTTGATCTTGCGTTCCGATGAATTGAAGAATGATATCTCCTTTTAGTGTGTGATCCCTAAGAAAGTGATGCCTAATATCTATGTGCTTTGCATGGGAGTGATGTGTAGGGTTTTTACTAAGGGAAATGGCACTTGTGTTATCACACAATATTTGAGTCTTAGTAAAACTCAAGCCATAGTCTATGAGTGTTTGTTGCATCCACTACACTTGATCACAACAACTTCCAGTTGTTACATATTCAGCTTCAGAAGTGGAGAGTTCTATAGAATGTTTCTTCTTGAAAGACAAAGAAACTAATGAATCTCCTAAGAAATGACAGATTCTGGATGTACTCTTTCTATTCATTATACATCCACCGAAGTCAGCATCTGAAAAACTTTATAAGATAAAATAATTTCCAAAATATAAAATAGTCCTAAATACATGGTTCCCTTTAAGTAGCGAAAAATTATTTTCACTTCCTTTAAATAATATTTCTTAGGATTTTATTGATATATTGCACATAGGCATACTAAAAACATTATGTCTGGATGACTAGCTATCAAGTAAAGTAGACTTCCTATCATACCTCTAAAAGATGTTTGATCTACTGGTTTCCCAGCTTTATCAAGATCAAGTGTGTTTGAGGTACCGATGGGAGTACTTATACTCTTAGTGTTCTCATATCCATAATTTTTAAGAAGATATGTAATATAATTATGTTGGTATATATATATATTCCTTCTAGTTTTTGAGAGATTTGAAAACCAAGGAAAAATGTTAACTCACCCATCATACTCATTTCAAACTCAGATTTCATTAAATTCGCAAAGGAATTGGTTAAAGATTGCTGAGTTGAACCAAATATAATATCATCAACATAAATTTGAACAATCAAAACATTTTTCTTATCTTTCTTTATAAAAAGGGTTGGATCTGCATTTCCCTTAACATAGTTATTTTGAAGCAAAAATCCTATAAGTCTATCATACCAAGCTCAAGGGGCTTGTTTAAGGCCATAAAAAGCTTTAGTAAGTCTAAAAACATGATCAGGATGTTTTGTATCTTTAAATCTAGGAGGTTGTTCAACAAAAACTTCCTGTTGAACATAACCATTAAGGAGAGCACATTTCACATCCATTGGAAAAAATTTTAAATTGAATAATGCTGCAAAGGAAAGTAAAATATGAATAGATTTAAGTCTAGATACTGGAGAATAGGTTTCTTAATAGTCTATTCCTTCTTGTTGATTATAGAATTTAGCAACCAATCTAGCTTTATTTCTTACAATGATTCCATTTTCATCACACTTATTTCTAAAGACCCATTTTACTCCAATTACAGAAGTTTCCTTAGGTATTTCAACCAAGGTCCAGAATTTATTCCTTTAGAATTAATTTAGATCATATTTCATGGATTTTATCCAATTGTCATCACCTAAAACTTCATCAGTGCTTTTTGGTTCTAATTGGGAAAGGAATTCTAGATGCTCTACTTCATTTCTTAAGGAAATTCTAGTCCTTACGGGTTTATTGACATCTCCAATGATACTATCACTAGGATGATTCTTTAGAAATGACTGATTTGGGTTTTGTAAAACCTGTTCATCAACATAGGGTAGGAAATATTCAAGGGTAAATGTTTCAGAAGCATCTTCTTGAACATTTTCCTTATCAGAAGGATTTTCTATCAAAGGTTGATAATCAGTTTTTGAAAACACATATGAAGATGTAGGTTTGGGTTTTTTAAAACAAAGGGATCAGTTTCATCAAATTTAACATGTAGTGTCTCTTCAACAGTACAAGTGTTTTTATAGAAAACTCTATATACCTTAGAATTTGTGGAGTAGCCTAGAAAAATTCCTTCATCAGATTTTGGTGTGAATTTGTGTAAGTTATATTTAGTATTCAGAATAAATACTTTGCATCCAAAAACCTTAAAGTAGAAAATTATAGGTTTTCTACCATTCCATAACACATAAGGAGTTTTATTAAGAAAATGTCTAATAAAAACTCGATTTATATTATAACATGTAGTACTTATAACTTCAGCCCAAAAATGTTCAGAAACAGAATACTCCCTCAACATGGTTCTAGTTATCTCTTGAAAAATTATATTTCTTCTTTCAACAACACCATTCTGTTGAGGTATTTTGGGTGCTGAGAAGTTGTGAGTAATACCTTTTCTACTACAAAAAGTTTCAAAATCAGAATTTTGAAATTCTCCTCCATGATCATTATTAATAGTTATCAATGGAAGGTTTTTCTCATTTTTAACATGGGATCTGAAACTTTTTAAACAAGAAAAATTTTCAGACTTCTTTTCTAAAAAATAGACCCATGTAAATCTAGTGTAATCATCAACCAAGAAAAATACATAATATTTTCCCCCAATGCTTCTAGTTTGTGTAGGACCAAAAAGATCCATATGAACTAGCTGTATTGCATCAGTGGTTGAGAATTCACCAATGGATTTAAAACTTGATTTGTATTTCTTACCATATTGACAAGGTTCACACACTTTTGAAGAATAAAATCTATGCTCTGGTATATCCATAAGTAAACCTTTCTTAGAATGTTTGCTTATGTTTCTAAGGTTACAGTGTCCTAGCCTTCTATTACATAACCAAGAATGATCTTCCATTGCACTAAGGCAAGGTAAGTCTTGGCTCCTATGGTCTTCTAAGTTTAGTGTGTAAACATTCTCTTGCCTATGGGAAGAAAGAATAAACTCTTCCACGGAATTGTGTACTAAGCACTTATCATTCCTAAATTTCACAAGGTAGCCTTCATCATATAATTGGCTTATGTGGATGTGGTTGTGCTTGATACCCTTAACAAATAAAACATTTGAAATCAATGTTTTTTCAAGAAGAATGATGTTACCTATACCAATAATTTCTCCCTGAGCATTATCTCCTAAAGTTAATTTTCCTCCTTTTGTCTTGATAATATTTTTGAAATAATTTTTGTTACCAGTCATATGCCAGGAACATCCACCATCCATGTACCTTGTATTTCTATTGGTACTTTCTCTACATTCCTATAAATATGAAAAAGTTAGGTTTTTGGAATCCAGACTTTCTTGGATCCGGAAATCTCAGAAAGTAAAATTTTGGGTACCCACATCTTCTTAGAAAAATAAGCCTTATGAAATCCTAAGTATTGGGTTTTGTTTAGAGAACAATTTTTTTCCTAGTGGCCATCACATTGACACTTAGTAAAAAATGGGGCACTTTTAGGAACAAAGTAATTGTTGCTAAAAATCGGTTTAGAACTTGTGTAACCAAAACTAGAAGTATTCCTTCATGGTCGGATTTATGAATACAATTTATCAAAATTTTCTTTGCCTAGGGTAATGTTTGAAAAACACTTCCTTAAGGAAAATATTTCAGATTTGAGTTTGATAACTAAGTTATTGTCTTAAAAAAATATGATTTTGAGCGAGAGTCAGGCTCAAAAACATTTTTCTTAGAAATTACATTTTCTAGATCTTTAGAAAGTTTATTCTTCTCAGAAATTACTTCCTCAAGATTTCTTGAAATACTTTCAAAATCATCATTTTTTTATCAAGATATTTAGAAAGATATTATATTTCATTAGTAAGAATAATATTCCTAGAATTTTCCTTATCATGTTTTTTCATGAGTTTTGAATTATCATTCTCAAGAAGTTTGGAAAACCTAGAAACTTATTCATAGGTAGGTAAAGTATTATATTCATCAGAAGAAGATTCTTGATCCAAAGAGTTATAATAGTTACTATCATTATAATTCAAATAAACATTGGTCATTGATTCAGAATTGTGTACCTTATCCATTAAACAATGATTATTAATAGGTAGCCTGGTTAAAAGACCAAGATTCTTCTGTCATGAAGATTCATAATCCGAAGATTCATCTAAAGAATCTCCACCACTGGAACTCCATGTGTCATTGGATTTCAACACTTTCTTAGCTTTGGAATTGTAATACCTCTTTCTGTTTTTCTCAGAATGCCTTTTCTTTCATTCTTTTCTCTTGAGCATAGGGCAGTCAGGTCTTATGTGTCCATCTCTCTTGCATTCATAGCATGTAACTTTATAATATTTCTTTTCTTTCCTTTCCTTCTTCTTATATTTGGATTGAATGTTCCTCTGCCTAGCTATCTAGTTCATCCTTTGCGAAATATTTGCTAATTAATTTTTTGAGGAATCACTTCCACTAGATTTGAAATGGATAACAACATTATTATATTTGGATCTAGTAACTCTCTTAGGAGTCTTGTCTTTCATATGATTGGAAGTAGTAGTAAAATCTACACTGCCATTTCCATTTTTCTTCTTCACAATATCAGTATCTCTCTTCATTCTAGTCTAATGCTAAATAAGAGTTCCAAAACTCTCATCAAGGGTAATCTAAGTGACATTTCTATTCACATCAATTGCGGTCCTTTTAGATTCTCACTCATTTGTCATAATGTCGATGATCTTGTCAACAAGGGCTTCATCATCTAATCCTTTTACACCCATTGATTGTAAGTTATTCATAATAGTCATGAATCGTTGTTTCACCTTGCATATAGGTTCACCATAAGGAAAACTAAAACCATGATATTCATCTCTAAGCATGGATCTTCTTGTATCAATTAGTTTGGAAGTTCCAAAGTGAGTAACTTCTAGTTTCTTCCATATAGAATTTTCTGCTTCACAAGATGAAATTTGGATATATATATATATATATATATTTCTAGTCATTGAACAAAGTAAAGTATTGCGTACCTTATAATTGAGTTGATATTCATGCTTTTCTTGATTTTTAAAGGCACTTACTTCTTTATCAGGAATTTTGTATCCACCGGTAAGTATAAAAAAATTTTCAACCCCAGTGTTGATAATGAAAGTCTTCATATGATATCTCCAATATTCTTAATCATTACCATCGAATATTGGTGGTCTGGTTGGATTAATATTGTCTATGGAACCAACATTGATTCCTGACATCTTTAATAAAAGTCTTTCCACAAAAACATATTAGTAGAAAAATATTGTAAACAAGGAAAATATTCTAAGAAAGCAAATATAGAGAAAAAGTATCTCTACGAAAAAGTGAATCTGAACTATGAGTCTAAAAAACAGATTCTGAAAAATATGAATCCGGAAGTACGAATCCAAAATTTCAATTCCGATAATTCTCTTCTGAATCTAATCATGAGATTAATTCAGATTGATCCAAATCCTCTGATACCAATTGTTAGGATGGTATGTGACTGAGTATGATATACTGTATAATAACACACGTAGGATCGAAATAAGAATGATATTCTCAGATATAAGAGGGGGGGGGTGAATTGTACCTTTTAAAATTCCCTTAAGAAATTTTGAGGATGGTTATGTTTAACAAGGTTAAACAAGATAATTCAAAAGACCTCTATAAGTTCTAAAGACTTGCTAGATTCCGAAAAAGTAATTCTGAAAATGAAACATAACAAAAGTTACAAAGATTAAGATTCTACCTTAAAGCGTATAGAATCTAACTATATCAGAGTACAAAGGTGAGGAAGTATAACATAGTATACTTTCCTCAACAATACAAAATTCAGCGGAAAAACTTGTAACAAAAACAAGTAACAAGTAATAAGTCTTTTAATCCAAAGAGAAGGATATCCAACAACCTTGGATAAAGGTCCCTTTATTTATACTTTCAAGAAAGTCTGTCTTACCCACACCAGGGTAAGCCCTCGATACGAATATCGGAGTCTGTCTTGCTATCCCCACAAGCCCTCAACTATCAGGTAGTCAGCATCTTTGTCTTCCTCAGCAAGGAATCCCTCAATATCAAGGTGTTGGGACCTCTGTCTTCCTATCCCAGGAAGCCCTCGATTGTATACAACAAAAATCATATTTGAATGAAGAAAATTTGCACAAGGAAAAGTTTGAACAAGACGTTCAAACTTTCTGCACGAAGCTTGAGAGTTGATAAGAGCCTCTCTCTCTAGAATTCACTTCAGGAAGTTTTGATCACCAAAAATTCCAAAAAAGTCCTGATCACGTTCAAATGAGGTCCTATTTATAGGTGAGGCTCCAACGGTTGGCTCCCTCCTCCAACGGTCATATTTTTCTTTGAATTTCGGATGGACCTGTACACGTGTCACTCAAGCAACGGTTAGTCAATAACTGAAAGCACGAAATTATTTTGTAATAAAACAAGTGTAAACATACTGATATTCGGAATGGAGAAAATGAATGTTTGGAATATAAGTAAAAATGAATTCGGAGTCTGTAGTACTAAGATATTCAGATTCTATTTTTATAAGGAATTCAAAATGAGAATTCGTAATCAGAATTCTTCATCAGAATTCGTAATCAGAATTTGTAATCAGAATTCATAATGATAATTAGTAATCAGAATTCATCATCATAATTCGTAATGAGAATTCGTAATCAGAATTCATCATCAGAATTCATAATGAGAATTTGTAATCAGAATTCCTCATCAGAATTGGTAATGAAAATTCGTAATCAGAATTCATCATCAGAATTCGTAATGAGAATTCGTAATCAGAATTCATCATCAGAATTCGTAATGAGAATTATTAATCAGAATTCATCAACAGAATTCATAATGAGAATTCGTAATCATAATTCATCATCATAATTTGTAGTTAGAACTTTATATAAGTTTGTAATCAGAATTCAGAGTTGAACTTCATAAATGTTCGTAACAGGGAATTTGGAGTAGAACTTCATAAAAGTTTGTAACAGGAATTCAGATTCTTAAACAGAATACCTCATATCTAAGTATTATATGATTCTGGGGACTCTATCCAAATTATACACTTATAATAATTTTTATTTGAGCAAAGAAAATAAGGTAAGGATAAATTTCTTTAAGGAAAGAAAATTTCCATATAGGGGTAAAATAAAATATGCTTTAAGATGAGGTGTTTGTGATTTTCAAAACAAGAGGAATGATCAAGTCATAAGGAAATCATGATGACTTATCAATATCCCCCTTACAAGAAGGAATGGAAATTTACTAAGGCAAACATTATTGACTCAATAGAATGAAGATGAATCATTAGATGACAACCACTTCGATTATTCGGCAGTATTTGGAATATTATGAAATAGTTTGTCCATATAACTTAATTATTTGTACATATTATGGTTCCTAAATATTAATTAGGTTATAACACATATATTATAGTCTGTTTCAACCATGAATAGGGTTTCATGACCAGTAATGAAGAAGAAATTGAAGAACGAAACTTCGTCATCCACGATGGTTATAAATCAGAACCTCATGGACGTCGATTTCATTTATAAAAATAAAAGGGAGGAATAAGAATATTTGATGGTTCTTCCATTAACATGATATAAATCTAGTATATAGATGTTATTGGAGTTATCATGATCATTCGGACAGAGGAGGTGATGATAGGATAACAAAAATAGATAAATTGAAATAAAACCAAAAGAGAAAGAAGGGTTTTACCTCTTGAAATAACCTCCTTGAGAAAATCTTTAAGGGAAGGGGTTTTGTTCTTTTGGCATGACTAAGAGATTCCTGGTCATGGGGAGTGACTAGGTAAGGGTAATTGGGTAGAATTTTGAGGAGCTTCAAGGCTTAGAGTAGTGAAGAGAAGAGGTAGTGGTGGGGGGGTTTTATAGTGAGGGAGAGGAGTAATTTTGGAATATTTAATTCATTATTTTATTATTTTCCTCAAGACAACCAATAGTATTGTTTCATGTGACCCCTAATAGTAATAATGACACGTGAGTTAGAACCATGTGGGATTAAATCATCCTTGAATCACCTATGATGTAGAAAATCAAGTATTTAGCATTTATCGTATTTTATTATATTTTACTATTCATAAAAAATTCTATAATTTCAGAAAAATCCCAAAAATTCAACCTAACCATTTTTTGACGTGTAGAATTCACAAGTGAAGTCCATTTTTGAAAAATAATTTTCTAAATATTATTAATGTAACTTTTAAATAAAATCATACTTAATTCAAAAATTAACAGTTCTAATTCTACAACTACTTCTTTATCACAATGAAAAATTAACCAAGATCTTATTATCTTCTAGAATTAAGAAAATAAAATAATAATAAAATGTACTATTAATTAGGGTCATATTACTATTCATAGTACTATTCATAAGGGTATGTTACTATTCACTAAAAATCAAATTTGTTCTATCAGACTCCAAATGACTTACTGAACACAAATCTAGATGACCATTTTTCGAAATTCAAAACATAGAAGAGGAAAAGTTATGTTTAATGGTTAGATTATAAAATTCTATATTTATTTTTAAAACCTTGGGGTGTTACATTCTCCCCTCCTTACAAAAATTTCATCCTCTAAATTCACAAAATATTACCTAAGAAGATCCGGGTATGTCTTTAACAAAAGCTCCTCTGGCTCCGATGTTGCTTCCTCCATCTTATGGTTCCTCCATAGAACCTTCACCAGACGAGTTGTCTGATTTCTCAATACTTGTTCTATAGTATCAAGAATCATGATAGGTTCTTCACAGTAAGATAGATCGGGCTCAAGTTCCACTTCTTCATAAGGGAGTACATGTGTTGGGTCTGGCATGTACTTTCTTAACATTGACACGTGGAACACATTGTGAAACTTGGATAGACTTGGCGGTATTGCCAAACAGTAAGATACAAGTCCAATTCGGTCCATAATTTCAAAAGGTCCGATGTATCTAGGAATTAACATTCCCTTCTTACCGAATCATATAATACCCTTCCATGGAGATACCTTCAAGAAAACGTGATCACCTTCTTGAAACTCCAAATCCTTCCTTTGGTTATCTGCATAGCTATTTTGCCTACTTTGAGCTATTTTGATATGGTTCTGGATAATCTTAACCTTTTCCATTGTTTCTTCAACAATTTTTGGGCCCACAAGCTTTCTTTCACCAACATCATCCCAGAAAGTTGGTGTCAACATCGCCTCCCATATAATGCTTCATAGGGTGCCATCTGTATACTTGAATAGAAGCTATTGTTGTAGGAACATTCTACGAGAGGTAAATACTGATCCCACATTCCTTGAAAATCAAGTGAACAAGACCTCAACATGTCTTCCAATGTTTTAATTGTCCGTTCTGATTGTCTGTTAGTTTGTTGGTGGTAGGCAGTGCTTAAAAGAAGATCAGTATCTAGGGCCTTCTGAAGGGTTTTCCAGAATCTTGATGTAAAACGTGGATCACGATCAGAAAAAATCGATAGGGGTACTCCATGAAGTCTCAAAACTTCATTAATATATAGTCTTGCTAGATGTTCAAGTGGTATATCTTCTGTTATAGCAAGAAAATGTGCTGACTTGGTAAGACGATCAACAATGACCCATATTGCAATGTTCCTTCTAGGAGTCTTTGGTAGTCCCATGACAAATTACATCGTGATATTATCCCATTTCCACTCAAGTATGGGAAGAGGTTGCAATACTCTTCCAAGCTGTTGCCTTCTAGCTTTCACTTGTTGACAAACCATACACCTTGACAAAAAATTAGCAATCTCCCTCTTCATGTTTTCCCACAAAAAATGTTCCTTCAAATCTCTATACATCTTAGTTCTACCAGGGTGTATAGAGAAATTGAAACTATGAACATCATCTAACAATTCCCTTTTTAGATCAGGTATATCGGGGACAAAAAGTCTCTTCCCAAATATCAAATTTCCATCTTCATATACGAAGTCACTCAATCTCCCATCATTCACAGCTATAATCTTCTTTTGATACTCCACGTCAGCAACCTAAGAACTTTTTATCCTTTCTAGTAAATATGGTTTGGCAACCATTTGAAAAAGTATTGATGTTTCACCTTCCATGGTTATTCCCATATCCATCTTTACTAGATCCATGAAAATAGGATCCCTTTCAACTCTCATCTTGTTAAAAACTCCATGATCCTTTCTGCTCAAAGCATCTGCCACCCTATTTTCCTTCCACGGGGGGTAGTGTATCGTGAAATAATAATACTTGAGTAGTTCAAACCATCTCCTTTGCCTCATGTTGAGTTCTTTCTGTAAGAAAATATACTTCAAACTCTTGTGATCAAAATAAATCTCACATTTTTCAACATAGAGATAATGTCTCTATATCTTCAAAGAATATATTACAGCAGCAAACCCAAGATCATGAGTAGGATAGTTTTACTCATTAATTTTTAGCTTTCATGATGCATAAGAAATATCCCTATCATTTTTCATAAGGACACAACCAATCCCTTTCTTTTAAACATCACTATAAATAACAAACCTGCCATTCCCTGATGGTAGGGTCAATATAAGATCATTGACTAATCTTATCTTCAGTTCTTCAAAACATTATACACAATATTTTGTCAAAAAATTTAACCCCTTTACATGTGAGCTTCGTTAGTGGGTTATCCAGTCGGGAAAAATTTTGTACGAGATGCTGATAATAACCTCCTAAGACAATAAAACTGTGTACCTCAGTTATGTTTGTTCAGGACCCGACCCTACCCGAGCTCGAGCTGCAACTACCCCAAGACCGCCTCTATAGTCTAGGGGCTGGCGACCAGTGCCGAAGGAACAACTACTCAGGGAGGCCTTTGCCTAAGTACCTGTACACACAAACACAGCACACTCAATGCAAAAGTGCGGAGTAAAAAGAAAACTAAAGTGCCAACTGCTATAAATAAACCACAAGAGTGCATCGACCTATAAACAGTACAAAGAAAGTGTTGAGGTAAACTGGAAAAAAAGGGGCAAAACACATGCCCAACCCAAAAAGTGCCACAACCCGACAATAGGTAAACAAAAGAAAAACAACTGTAAGGGTCCCCCACATGAAACCCGACTCCGACCACCGCATGCGGTCCAAGCTCCCAAGCTCCTAAACTCCTCTGAAGTCACGCTCCACCTGTCCGTCGTCCTCAAGGGCACACCAAGTGCTGGCAAATACCAAGCAGGGGTTAGTATAAAAATAATTAGTAGGATATCCCGAAGGCTCGAGGGAGCAACAAAGGAGGCACCGAAGGGTGAGCAATAGATTGAACAGGGAATAGTAAAGGAGTACAACAATGAGCATAGTAGAGTATAATAAAGAGTCCATCTCAACCCAACAAGAGAAAGGAAGTAGACTCGTCCAAACACAAGGAGATGGAAACGGTGAGAAGATGAACTTCTCATCGAGTCTTTGCTATATATAGCAGGAGAGTAGACTCGTCCCACCACGAGAAGAAAGACACGGAAAACACATGGCATACCCTGCGCGTCTTCGCCTCTCCTGGAAGGAGAGTAACAAAAACCCAAGGAGTGGGTACTGGAACCAGGTATACATATATATATGCTCTGAAAAGAAACCCGAACAAGATCGTAAGGGGATCTCCATCCCGTAGCTCAGGCCAGGAAAGTGAGTAGCCAACAATCCTAGAAGTAAACACCATCGATGCCCAGCATCTCGCACGTCTGCCCTAAACTACAAGTCAAGGGGCTAAAATCACCGTACCTTGACACTATCCACTTTGGGCGGCACTAACTTGCCCGCACAGTTTTAGGTCGCATCACAAGGACCCGTATCGGTGGGTAAAGCACCCCTCGTACTTGAGAGTGTCGAGTTAAGTCAAACCACACCTCGTTCTTGTCACGCAGTCGAGAGGTCTACTCAAAGTCAAGGCTGTCACATCACTGACCTGTTCAAACAACGGTCCCACTCTGGTAGTCACGGAGTAAAGCCACAGACAAGCCTAGTATAAAGGACTGAGTCTGAAATACCAATGGGTGACCCACTGTCCAGCCCTGCTGGAGGGTAATTCATAATAAGATATCGGGTGACCCACTGCCCAACCTTGCTGGAGGGTAAACCTTAATAAATCATCAGGCGACCCACTACCCAGCCCTGAGAGAGGGTAAACATGGAATAAGTCGTCAGGCGACCCACTGCTCAGCCCTGCTGGAGGGTAGACCTGGAAGAAGTCGACAGGTGACCCACTGCCCAGCCCTGCTGGAGGGTAAACCTGGAACAAGTCTATAGGTGACTCACTTCCCAGCCCTGCTGGAGGGTAGACATGAAACAAGACGATGGGCGACCCACTTCCCATCCCTGTTGGAGGGTAGACCTTAGAGAGTCACTGGGTGACCCACTACCCAGTCTCTGCTGGATGGTAAACCCTAAGAGTGTCAGGTGACCCACTGCCCAGTCTCTGCTGGAGGGGAAACCCTAGAAGTCAGTGGGAAACCCACTGCCCAGTCTCCACTATAGGGTAATCCCAAAGAAGTCGATGAGCAGCCCACTGCCCAGTCTCCACTGGAGGGTAAACCCAGAACTACTCTGGCCATCTCTACTGGATGGTACAACACTGGCCAACCGAACACAGAGTGGGTATCGCGCAACCACTCGACTCCGGAACAAAACTAGGGGAAACCACTTAACTCTGCTGATCTAAACCATCAAGCATAGAGCCATGGGAAAACTCAACACCGCTGGTTAATAATCGAGAACAAAGGGACCCTCTATATCGAAAGATGTCAAAAGTACGCAAAGCAGAACACGACATGAACCTGGGGACCACATTACATGTGGCCCCAAGTCAACCCCAACCAAACTCCCAAACGTTCTCAGGTAAAAAAGACCACATGTACCTCCATGTGTTCCCGTATACTCCCAGAGTATACCATGTTCTAGCCCAGAGGCTATCGTGCACACAACACCCAATGTCAACGCGAAGCCGTAACATAACAACTCCAACCTGCCACCTCAATGGATAAGGAACAGCCAACCACATCTCTTCAATAATTTACATCACTCACACGGGAGTTCACACGATCACACGCCAAGGTTCCACTACAAACACGATAGAAGAACTGCCACCGGGGCACCTTCATATTTCCACATTTAAAAAGATTGCGTATGAGGCTCCGCTTGCCTAAACTTATTACACCGTTGTAATCCTTGTGGAAAAACATGCGAGATCGACTACTTACTCACCCCAAACGGATATCTGACGGAAAAGTCACCAACACTGCCTTACGCCCAAACAGTGTCCCGTGATCCCGAGCCTCGACCTCGAAAATAGTTGGGCGCATCGCACCATTGCGATCCCCTTGGGAAATCACGTCAAAAGGACTGCTCACTTGAGTGGAACGAATATCTAGAGAAAAAGATGCATTCTGACGCACCGCACACGAGCGGTGCTACATGGGACCCGCATCCCGGTCCCAAAACACAATGAACAGATCACACCATTGCGATCCTCTCGAAAAAGTACACAAGTCTGACTAATCAATTGTCCAAAACGGACACCCAGTGATAAAGCTAGAAAAATCACCGTCAATGCCCAAATGACCCTCGTGGGGACCGCACCATCATGCAGAATTAAAGCGGGTAGATTGCACCATTGCAATACCTTCAGAAAAACACCCAACAATGACTGCTCGCACGCCCCGAATGTACGTCTGATGAAAAAGTCACAAAAAGATGTGTGCAGCTCGTAATACGGGACATGGGGCCCACGCCTCAACTCCGACATCAACGCCCAAAACCAACTTGGAAAGCTCTGCCTCAATTCCAGGGTCCTAATTCTAGTGACGGTGCTCAAAATAGACATCGGACGCGTTCGTGCTGCCCAAAACAAGAACCCCCGGAGAAAATTCCATTCCACTTAAAGGCATGCCACACCTCTGAGGACCCTCATTTTGGGTGTTAAAAACCTCCAAAACCATCTAAAAATACTCTCCTGGTCGATACGGTTCCACAGCAGTAGACGACATGCAAAATGGACACCCGTAGCGGAAAATACGGGCGTCCGAAAACGGAGGGGTAAAAGCCCCTTGGGCTGGACCGGCCTGGGCCGGCTCGTGGTTCGGCCACGCGGGCCGGCCGTGGACCCCCATTCCACTATCCCACTGACTAGACTGAAGGCCCGTCACTTCTCACATGGATACTCGCCTTTGGCGAGTCTTGGTCTGGCCGTGGGGTCGCACAGTGCGACCCCGGTCTTCGCTCCGTGTCGCGGAGCACCCCTGCAAGCAGGTTCCCGGCGCCCCCTACTATCCGCCGTTGTCCTCGGCCACCTCCGCCTGGCGCCACTAAAGACTTCCGTGCCCCCAGCTCACCCGGACGCTCCGCTCGCTCGCCCGGCCGACCGCCTTCGCCTGGCCTCGCACCGCCGCGCCGTAGCCCGCTCGCTGGACCGCCGGAAAACCCCCCAAAACTCCTGAAATTCCCGCAAACTTCATCAGACCATTGTGGCCTCCTCCAAACTCGGATTTCAATTCCGAAATATGGGATGGAAAGAAAAAAAAATTATACTAAACGACAATGGGATTTTTTCGAAGATTTAACAGCAAATCGAAGCATATAATTGAGGTCAAAGTAGGTGCAGGAAATAAAAATTGAAACCACAATGATCCTACCTACGAGGGAATTGCCCGACGATTCACAGAGGGTCCTCCACCACGCCGTTTCCTTGACGGAGGGGAGGAGGAGAGGAGGAGCCTCCTCCTTCATCATTTGGAGCTACTGGCGCCATGGAAGAAGGTGGAGAGGAGAGGGGTGGGTTAAGTGTTTAAATAGAAAACACTTAACCACCCGCCCGTTGGCCCGAACCCAAACTCCCGACAGGGTCGAAATTAAGCCTCCCCTAGGCTAATAAACACGTTATGAACACAAAGACAGTCTCATAATTTTAATCTGAGTCACCGTTCAAAAGTTATAAAACTGACGCCCAAAGCCGCCAAATTTTGAAAACGCTCCAAGGGCCATTTTTCACAGACGGTCCACGCCCGTGAAAGTTACACCCCTCCTAGGGTAAACGACACGCTCCAAACTCAACTGTTCCCTCATTCTTCCAATCCGAGCCACCATTTAAGAGATACTTTAGTTAAGCCATTAAATGAATTAATTAATTAATTAATTTATCCGTTTAATGTTCTAGAACAGGGCGAGGGGTCCAAACGTCCCGCACCGACATATTTCATGTCGTTCCAAGGGTAAACACCCCATTTCAGACCCATCTGTAAACTCAGATCTCTGATCCGAAGCACCGTTTAGGAGTTATCCCATTTATTTTGCATTCTCAGTGTGAACGCACTGAAATTTTACTTCCAGCCACACCGGGGCTCAGAATCGCACGCCGTCTGAAGGCACTGCTCGGGAACAATATCAATAATATTCCAAATTCTTTAATAGCATAAACCGGGTTCTTACATCATTCCCTCCTTCAATATTTTCATCCAAAAAAAGCAAAACCATGGAATAACTCGGGGTACTAAGCCCACACCTGGCTCTCCCATACCCAGAAGAACTCTTGCATAATTCTGCGTCACCGCACATAGACCAAAGTATTTTATCTATTCACACGAGGTCTGTTCTCGCTGATGACGTGCATAGGAGCACGCACACATCTCCTCAGGTGAGTCACGTGGGAGACGTTATGCACCCAAACCAGCCTTTGGGGTTTGGGCAAGGTGGTAGGTAACCTCACCATCCCTTCACATGGTCTCAAATGGCCCGAAGGCTCTCGGGGGTAGCTCACCTCCCCGACTGAACCATTGCGTCGCACACCGCGACTGGAATCACCGCCCGCACCTAGAACAAGGCCCAGTGATTCCCTCCTACAGAATATCCATATGGTGAAACACCCAAAGATTTCTGGTCATGCAAGGTTTCACAGTTGATGTCCCACAACCAAGACCCTCTTATACACTCGGAAGAGAAGGAGTCAACACCATCGACTAAAGAGAAAAGTCTTGCGCCTTCTACTCTACCAACACAGGGTTACACCGTCGCCCCACGTCACCCTGGTAACAACTTGAATAAGGAGCTGGGAGAAAATAATTTCACACCCAGAGTCTAATAATTATACTACACAAAGTAGAAGAGCTATAGAGCGTACCTCTTATCACCTCATGCTCTGCAGGATCGTAGACATCCAAAGCTCGCGGTTGTCCACGGTCCCAACCGTCAGCTCCCTGAGCCTGACGTGGACCACCTAGTGGTGATAAGAAGGCCTCGTAAAGTCGTTCCCCACTACCAGCTCCTCCCGCTCCTCTGCTAGCACCACCTCTCTGGGCACTACTCCGATCACCACACTGCCTCTGTTATGGTGGTGCACCTGATGCCTGCCCGAAGCTCTCTGCATGCCTTGTCGAGAAGTCCATGCCAGGTGACCTCGCCCATCGCAAGCATAGCACCGACTCTCTTCAGGCTGCACTGGAGCCCTCTGGAGCCACTGTGGTGTACGACCACGCCGCTGAGTCCGGTTGTCAAAAACACACCTGCATCGATGTTCTGCTTGCTGACACCCGCTAGCTGCAGCAGACGTCTCAGCTCCAACATGCCTGCTGCCACCACCAACTCTAGAACGTGACAAGAAGATCTCTATCACCAGCGCCTTCTCTAGCACCCCGACACATGTGGAAATTCCCAAGGGTACTATGAAAACATGAATCGCTCAGCGGAGACCCTACTCAAACTTCCGTGCTCGGGTGTTGTCTTCATGGACCAAGTCCGGGTAAAAGCGTGCATGGTCTGCGAAACTAGTCGCGTACTCGGGCACCGTCATCCCTCACTGCTGAAACTGCAGGAGCTCCTGAATCTGAACAGAGCACAAGCAGTAGGGGAAAAATTCCTCATTGAACAACAACTAAAATTCTCCCCATGAAAGCGATGACTCGTCAAGAAACTGAGTCACCAGACTCTACCAACGCCAAGATATTCCACGAAAAAGGTTGGCTGCCAAATCCACTCTCTGATCTTTCGGTGTCTGCAGAAGCCTAAAAAGGCGAACCACTGTCTCTAGCCAAACCTATACTGCCTGAGGGTATATCTCACCACTAAACCTCATCGGTCTATATCACTGGAACTCACGGAGCGCGCTCAAACTGCGCTCAAGCTCTGTTTTCTCTGCTAAAGCTGTCTTCTGCTCAACAGGTGGGGGTGCTGCTATCGGCCCACCTGGAGAAAGGGGATCGCATGATGGGTCCTGGACTATGGCCTCGTAGCTCACATGGTCGTCATCATGAACCAAAGCTGGTATCCTGGATGGATGTCTTTGTGAATACATCCTGAATATTATCAAGGAGTGCCGCGGTCAGATGAGCATATATGTATATAACAGTAACAACAATGGGGAGCTGACTCAATAAGGAAAGTCAAAGACTCAATCCTATGTGATGCACAAACCAAATTTTCCATGCAACAAGTGTCTCAACATGCCAAGTCGACAAGCGGGTTATCAAGGTCCTGGTGAATGGATACGTCGGTTGCTGCACCATCACTGGACTCCCAGGCCTGAGAGCTACTCTCGAGACACGTAAACAATGTTTCCCTATATCCCAACCAATTCCTTTTTAGGGACGTACGAACAATGTTCCAAGGAACAAACCACCTCTGATACCACTTTTTCACGACCTGACCCTACTTGGGCTCGAGCCGCAACTACCCCAAGCCCACATCCATAGGTCGGGGGCTGGCAACCAGCACCGAAGGCACAACTACTCGGGGAGGCCTTTGCCTAAGCACTTGTACACACACACACGAAGCACACTCAATGCAAAAGTGTAGAGTAAAAAGAAAATAAAAGTGCCAACTTCTATAAATAAACCACAAGAGTGTATCGACCTCTAAACAATACAAATAAAGTGTTGAGGTAAACTGGAAAGAAAAGGGGCAATACACGCACCCAACCCAAAAAGTGCCACAACCCTGTAACAGGTAAACAAAAGAAAAACAGTTGGAAGGGTCCCCCACCTAGAACCCGACTCCGACCACTGCATGAAGTCCAAGATCCCAAGCTCTTAAGCTCCTCTGAATTCACACTCCACTTGTCCGTCGTCAGCAAGGGCACACCAAGTTCGGGAAAAGCCCAAGCAGGGGTGAGTATAAAAATACCCAATAGGATACCCTGAAGGCTCGAGGGAGAAAAAAAGAAGGTACCGAAGGGTGAGTAGTATATTGAACAGAGAATAGTAAAGGAGTACAACAAGGAGCGTTGTAGAGTACAATAAAGAGTCCAGCTCAACCCAACAAGGGAAAGGAAGTAGACTCGTCCAAACACAAGGAGATGGAAACGGTGAGAAGATGAACTTCTCGTCGAGTATTCCCTACCTATAGCAGGAGAGTAGACTCATCCAACCATGAGAAGCTAGACACAGAAAGCATGTGGCATACCCCGCGCGTCTTCACATCTCCTGGAAGGAGAGTAACCAAAACCCAAGGAGTGGGTACTGGAACCAGGTATACATATACATATGCTCTGACAAGAAACCCGGACAAGATCATATGGGGATCTCCATCCTGTAGCTCAGCCCCGGAAAGTGAGTAGCCAACAGTCCCAGAAGTGAACACCATCGATGCCTAGAATCCCACACGTCTGCCTAGAACTACAAGTCAAGGGGCTCAAATCACTACACCTTGACACTATCCACTTTGGGCAGCACTGAATCGCTCACACAGTTTTAGGTCGCATCACAAGGACACGTCTTGGTGGGGAAAGCGCCCCTCGTACTTGAGAGTGTCGGGTTAAGTCAAACCACACCTCATCACTGTCACACTATCGAGAGGTCTGATCAAAGTCAATGTTGTCACATCACTCACCCGTTCAAACAAGGGTCCCACTCTGGTAGTCACGGAGTAAAGCCACAGAAAAGCCTAGTATAAAGGACTGAGTCTGAAATACCAACGAGTGACCCACTGCCCAGCCCTGCTGGAGGGTAATTCATAACAAGATATCGGGTGACCCACTGCCTAGCCCTGCTGGAGGGTAAACCCTAATAAATCATCAGGCGACCCACTGCCCGGCCCTACGAGAGGGTAAACCTGGAATAAGTCGTCAGTCGACCCACTTCCCAGCCCTGCTGGAGGGTAGACCTGGAAGAAGTCGATGGGTGACCCACTACCCAGCCCTGCTGGAGGGTAAGCCCAGATCAAGTCGACAAGCGACTCACTGCCCATCCCTACTGGAGGGTAGACCTGAAACAAGATGATGGGAAACCCACTTCCCAGCCCTGCAGGAGGGTAGACCCTCGAGAGTCGTCGGGTAACCCACTGCCCAGTCTCTGCTGGAGGGTAAACCCTAAGAGTGTCGGGTGACCCACTGCCCAGTCTCTGCTAGAGGATAAACCCTAGAAGTCAGTGGGCAACCCACTACCCAGTCTCTACTGGAGGATAAACCTGAAGAAGTCGATGAGCAACCCACTGCCCAGTCTCCACTAGAGGGTAAACCCAGAATTGCTCTGGCCATCTCTACTGGATGGTAAAACACTGGCCAACCGAACACGGAGTGGGTATTGCGAAACAACCCGACTCCGGAACAAAACCAAGGGAAACCACTCAACCCTGCTGATCTAAACCATCGAGCACAGAGCCAGGGGAAAAACTCAACCTCGCTGCTCAACAATCGAGAATAGAGGGACCCTCTACATCGCGAGAGGACAAAAGTACGAAAAGCAGAACACGACACGCACCTGGGGCCCACACGACGTGTGGCCCCAAGTCAACCCCAACCAAACGCAAAAACGTTCTCATGTACAAACAACCACATGTACCTCTAAGCGTTCCAGTATACTCCCAGAGTATACCACGTTCCTGCCCAAAGGCTATCGTGCACACGACACCCAACGTCAACGTGAAGGCGTAACATAACAACTCCAACCTGCCACCTCAACAACTGAGGCACAACCAACCATATCTCTTCATGCATTTACATCACTCACACGGGAGTGCATGCGATCACACACCATGGGTCCGCTACAAACACGGTAGAAGAACCGCCACTAGGGAACCTTCATATTTCAACGTTTAATAAGATCATGTATGAGGATCCTCTCACCTGAACAGATTACACTATTATAATCCTTGCAGAAAAACTTGTGAGATCGACTACTTACTCGCCCCAAACAGATATCTGATGAAAGAGTCACCAACACCACCTTACACCCGAACGATGTCCCGTGATCCCGAGCCTCAGCCACAAAAACAGTCAGGTGCATCGCACCATTGCGATCCCCTCGGGAAAACACGTCAAAAGGACTACTCACTTGAGTGGAATGGATATCCGATGAAAAAGATGCATTTCGACACACCGCACATGAGCAGTGCTACGTGGGACCCACATCCCAGTCCAGAAACACAATGAACGGATCGCACCGTTGCGATCCTCTCAAAAAAGTAAACAAGTTTGACTAAGCACTTGTCCAAAACGGACACCCGATGATAAAGCTAGAAAAATCACCATCAATGCCAAAACGGCCCTCGTGGGGCCCATACCATCATTCATAATTAAATTGGGCAGATTTCACCATTACAATTCCCTTGACAAAACAATCAACAACGACTACTCGCACACCTCAAACGGACGTCCGATGAAAAAGTCGCAAAAAGATGTGTGCAGCTCGTAATACGGGTCGTGGGGCCCATGCTTCAACTCTGGCATCAATGCCCAAAATCACCTTGGAAAGCTCCGCCTCAATGCCAGGGTCCTAATGCCACTGGCGGTGCTCAAAACGGATATCGGACGCGTCCGCGCCGCCCAAAACAAGAAACCCCGGAGAAAACACCATTCCACTTAAAGGCGTGCCGCGCCTCCGAGGCCCCTCATTTGGTGAGTTAAAATCCCCCGAAACCATCTCAAAATAATCGCCTAATCGATACGGTTCCACAGCCGCATACAGCATAAAAAACGAACGCCCGTAGCGGAAAATACGGGCGTTCGAAAACTGAGCGGGCGAAGCCCCTTGGGCTGGACCGGCCCGCGGTTCAGCCGCGCGGGCCAGCCGTGGACCCGCGGTCCACTATCCCGCTGACCGTCATGAAGGCCGGTCTCTTCTCACGCGGAGACCCTCCTTTGGCGGGTCTTTTTCTGGCCGCAGGGTCGCACAGCACGACCCCGGTCTCCGCTCCGTGTCGCGAAGCAACCCCGCAGGCAGGCGCCCGACGCCCCCCTGCTATCTGTCGTCGCCCTCGGCCACCTCCGCCCGACGCCACTGAAGAACGCCATGCCCCCAGCTCACCCGGAAGATCCTCTTGCTCTCCCGGCCGACCGCCTCCGCCTGGCCGCGCGCCGCCGCGCCGTAGCCCGCTCGCCGGACCGTCGTCCCGGAAACGCCGCGCCGCTGCTTGGGCCTCACCGGACTGCCGGAAAACCCCCAAAAACTCCCGAAATTCCGACAAACTTCGTCGGACCGCTGTGGCCTCCTCCGAACACAGATTTAGATTCCAAAAGATGATATGGAAAGAACCAAATGTATACTACACGACCATGGGATTTGTTCGAAGATTTAACAGCAAATCGACGCATATAATCGAGCTCAAAGTAGGTGCGGGAAATAAAAATTGAAACCGCAACGATTCTACCTGCGAGGGCGTTGCCCGACGCTTGATGGAGGGTCCGCCGCCGCGCCATTGCCTTGACGGAGGGGAAGAGGAGAAGATAAGCTTCCTCCTTCGTCATTGGGAGCTTCTGGCGCCAGGGAAGGAGGGTGAGAGGAGAGGGGTGGGTTAAGTGTTTAAATAGAAAACACTTAACCACCCGCCCATCGGCCCGAACTCGAACTCCCGACGGGGTCGGAATTAATCTTCCCCTAGGATAAAATTCACGTTTTGAACGCAGCGACGGTCTTGGAATTCTAATCCGAGGCCCCATTCAAAAGTTATAAAATGAACGCCCAAAGCTGCCAAATTACGAAGCCGCCCCTGGGGCCATTTTTCACAGATGGGTCACGCCCGCGAAAGTTACACCCCTCCTAGGGTAAACGGCATTCTACGAACTCAACGGTGCCCTCGGTTTTCAGTCTGAGCCACCATTTAAGAGATACTTGAGTTAATCCATTAAATGAATAAATTAATTAATTAATTTATCAGTTTAACGTTCCATAACCGGGCGAGGGGTCCAAACGTCCTGTGCCAACATGTTTTATGTCGTTCCTAGGGTAAACAACCCATTCCGGACCCATATGTACACTCAGATCTCTGATCTGAAGCACCGTTTAGGAGTTATCCCATTTATTTGGCATTCTCAGTGTGAATGCACTGAAAATTTAATTCCGGCCACACCGAGGCTCGGAATCGCACGTCGTCTGAAGGCACTGCTCTAGAACAATATCAAGAATATTAAAAAGTATTTTATAGACCTAAACGGGGTTCTTACATGTTTGTTAGCATGGGAAAATATTGGATTTCCTTTTTCTTTGTAGGATCAACTAGGATTCCATCCATAGAGACAATATGGCAAGGAAAAGAAATCTCATGAAGCCAGAATTCATACTTGCTAAACTTCCCATATAATTCATGTCTTCTAAGAGTCTTCAAGATAATGCGCAAGTGATTTTTATGATCTTTTTAGATTTTGGAGTATACCAAGATATCATCAATAAATACCACTACAAAATCATCGAGATATTCCTTGAAAACTATGTTCATTAGATCCATGAAGACAGAAGGTGCCTTATTCAATCCCAAAGGCATTACTGTAAACTCGTAATGCATATACCTGTTTCAAAACACTATTTTCATAATGTCTTCCATCTTCACACTCAACTGATGATATCTAGATCAAAGTTCAATCTTCAAAAAGTATTGAGCCTTATGCAGTTGGTCAAATAAATCATCAATACGAGGTAGAGGATACTTGTTCTTTATTGTCATAGCATTGATCTCCCTGTAGTCGATACATAACCTCATAGACCCATCTTTCTTCTTTACAAAAATGATAGGGGCTCCCCATGGAGAAACACTAGGGTGAATAAATCCCTTATTACTCAATTCCTCTAGTGGTTTCTTTAGTTCCACTAATTCCACGGTGGACATTCTATAAGGGGTCTTCGATATGGGCCTTGAACCAGGAATTAAATCAATGGAAAACTCAATTTCTCATTCTTGAGGATGTCCAGGAAAATCTTTTGGAAACACATCAACATATTCTCTAACAATAGGTACATCCTATATTTGAACATTCCTTTCCTCACCCATAGTTATTTTATTATCTTCCACCCCAATAATTGAATTTAGTTGAGCTATTGGGTGTGGATCTAGATAAGAATCAGGTGGTGACGATTCTGCCCTAAGATAATGTGTTCTTTATCATCGTCATAAAAAATCGTAACCTCCTTATTATTACAATAATTATTTTCATCATGATCTAAAATCCAATCCATACTGAGGATTATATCAAATTCAATCATGGGTATGGCAATGAGATCAACAGATAAATAACATTTATATTCCTTAATGGGAACTGATTGACAGAACTTTGTAGCAATGATACTTCCCTTAGGAGCTTTGACTAAAAACTCCCTTGTTAAATCAAATTGGAAATATCTAATTTTCTTAGAAAATATGGAAGATATGAAACAATGCGATGATCCAGAATCAAGTAAAGCATTGGCTAAACTTGAGGAAACAATTACAGTACATGCCACCACGTCATTAGGAACTTCAACCTCTGTAGTTGTGATTGCATAAGCATGTACCTGATCCCTTTCCCTTTTCTGGTGCATATTTCCTTGACATTTTTGACAATCATTATCATAGTGTCCCATCTCTCGATAACCATAACATTGAACATCATTGGCTTCCTTCTTCCCTTTGAAATCGCCACCAAGAAGGACTTTCTGACCACATTTTTAGCATACCCGTTTTCCTTTTAAGCATGCACCAGGGTGTTTCCTTCCCCAATTTTCACATGGTGGAAATTCGGCTCTTCTATTCTTCCCCATTTCTTTATCTCCTTTCCCAGGGTTTTCAGCAGCCATCTTCTTTTCTTACTTTCCCTTAAAGTCATAAGACTTAGAAAATTCTTTTTATGTCTTGATGGAATATGAAACTATATCCTCATATGATGAAAAACTTTGGGAGACCATTTCCCGTTGGAGGAATGGATTTAGGCCATCAAAGAATCGATCAATTTTTCTCCTTGCATTTGGTATGTAGTCTACAACACGTCTTTCTAATCTTGTGAAGTTAGCATCATACCTTGCTACATTCTCATCTTCCTTCTACCTCAGATTCAAGAATTGTCTCTCCATATATTCTCGCTGCTCACTAGGGAAATATTTTTCTAAGAATATTTCCTTAAAATCCTCCATTCCATCTCTTCTATCTCTTCCTCCTCCTTTGTGTTTTGGATTAATGACCACCACTGATCCACATCTCTCGAGGGGCGATATACAGCCATGACAACCTTCTCTCTTTCATTACATCCCAATGTGAGAAATATCTTCTCAAGGGAACATATCCACTTCTCCGCTACAAACGGGTTTGTAGTCCCATTGAATGATGGAGGTTGTTGTCACATAAAGAGATCTAGCATGGCTTCTCAACATGGTGGATCTGGATGATCCATACGGGTAAGTTTATTATTCATAACCTGACTAAGTTGTCCCAGTATAGTTATGAGTTTCTTAGCACCAGTCACAGCACCAGATCCAACATCGTTGTCTTGCATCGGAGGAAAATCCCTACAGGGGACATGTGCATTCATGCGATTTCCATTCCATCCACTAGGCGCCATATCTAGATAATGGCGTACACTATATTAGGTTATGAATCATAATGTATAATCTTAACTTAAAAATACTCAGAAAAATTGAGATCCTACGCATGGATAATCCCATATTCACAAAAATGATTTCTTTGAGGAATATTTACATTAAACTCCTTCATAATGTCTTGTAAAGAAAATTTGAATTATCCTAAGCATATCCCCTAGGAGTGTCGTAACCAAGAGTGCAGCAAGGCTCGTTGTTGTGTACCAGTTCCCGTTAGAGTCTAGCTCAAAGCGGTATTTTCGGATTTTACCCCTAGATACATCTGTGCCCGAGCCGCCTCTACCTGCTCGTATCTAGAAAAGGATGTATTTCTTGAAAGATCCACATAATATATTCCTTACCAAAATACCAGGACTTTATTTTATGTATATCCTCAAAGACTAACTTAGCGACTCTTCCCAAATGCTACGTTTTCTAAATCTAGTTTCCAAGTATTCTACTAAACTTCCTCTGATACCAACTGTAAGGACCCGACCCCAGTTACCCAGAGTTGGTGACTTGTTTGTTTATGTTGGCATACATACAAGGAATTAGAATCCCGAAGGACTGGGTAGTTTGGTATTATTGGAAACATTTTTCATACATAAGTTAATCATTACAACATGAAGGGAAAGAAAAACACTATTTTATTCTACTAGAAACATCACGTCTCCTAGATTATGCTTGCAAGTCATTCATAAATTACTTCTTCATATCATGAGAAAATGAATCATAAGAAAGGGGTGAGCTCAAAAGCTCAATAAGAGTAAGAAATAAAGTGGAAGATAATATAAACATTAGACATGGTGAATAATTGAAAACACATGACTTTAATAATAAATATTAACACATTATGGCAGGAAAATTAACTGAGTAAATAATGCAATAATAAAACATAACCATGAGTATTATACTAGTCGAAAAACCACATGAACTTTCAATTACTAGCTTCATAATGAGGTAAGTGCATATACCAGACATTATGAATCATTTTTTCATGGCATCGTCCAAGACATCTAGTGATTAAGGCCTCACTCAAAATCCATATCACATTGGGAAAGGCCTCGGCCAATTCCATGTCTATTTGTCTCATGAGACCTACCGATGCATCGAGGGGCTATAGAGGGTCCCACACATCACATAATAAGTCCAATTCATTCCTCATATGAATTGGGATAAACATAAACAACATATACATTCATATTGAAACTATCATATGAAATGTAACTATCTTTCCCCAATCATTAAACATAAAACACTAACCATTCATAATAATATGGTGAATGGTTTTAGGATAGATTATACAAAATAGAGTTATTCATAAACCATTAAATCAAATATGGTAGATGAATTAAAAAATTATTAAACCCAATAATACCATGGATTCATCAAGATTTTTGAATTAGATGAAAACACTCTTATAAAATCATTAAGCAATTCTGGAGATAAATACGCTTTTATTTTGAAAAGAAGAGTTCTTTTGGAAAAAATCATTGTATAAAACCAGAAGTGAAGTAAGATATTATTTTAATAATAAAATGAGTGATTTTATAAATAAAATGGTTTCCTAAAACCGAATATAGAGTGCCCTTGTAAATAGGAATGAATTTGAAAAATTACCTTGAATCAGGATTGTATTTTTGAATCAACTTTGAAAGTTCATTTTAAAATGTGTAAATATCCATAAAATAAGGAAGGATTCTGGTTTTTAAACTTATATATGATACTCACATAGAATATATGAGTAGTAAATAACAATAAATAAGAATTTAATCGAGGAAATTAGACAAACAAAGTATCCCAAAAGAAAATGGAAGTTCGGGTGGAAACCCCTTACCTTAACACCAAACGTGTTACTATATTGTACATAAGCTCCTGGAATATGAAATTATACTTGTTAATAACTTATTTTAGAAATATTATACATGTATTTATTTTACCATAATTTTGGTTAGTTCATTTATGTCTTTATTGACAAGTTATTATATTGAATTCTGTCATTCTGGAGTGTTCGTTTCCTTTATTTTCATATTCGGTTCACTTGTTATTATGTAATGAAGTTCATCCAGAATGGTTATAAATCTCCAGGATTGAGATTTTATATTATTAATGAAACTAGAGAATTGATAATGGTCATTTATATCATTTTTACATGGAATGAGGATGAATCATTAGATGACAACCACTTCGATTATTCAGCGGTATTTTTAATATTATGAACTAGTTTGCCCATATAACTTAATTATTTGTACATATTCTGGTTCATGAATATTAATTAGGTTATAACACATATATTATAGTATTTTTAAACCATGAATATGGTTTCATGACCAGTAATGAAGAAGAAATTGAATAACGAAACTTCGTCGTCCACGAAGGTTATAAATCGGATCCTCATGGATGTTGATTTCATTTACAAAAATAAAATGGAGGGAATAAGAATATTTATGATGGTTATTTCATTCACATGATATAAATCCAGTATATAGATGTTACAGGAGTTATCATGATCATTTGGATAGAGGAGGTGAGGAGAGGATAACAAAAGTAGATAAAATGAAATAAAACCAAAAGAGAAAGAAGGGTGTTTTACCTCTTGAAATAACCTCCTTGAGAAACTCCTTAAGGGAAGGGGTTTTGGTCTTTTGGTAGGACTAAGAGCTTCTTGGTCATGGGGAGTGACTAGGGAAGGGTAATTGTGCATAACTTTTAGGAGCCTCATGGATTAGAGTAGTGAAGAGAAGAGGTAGTGGTGGGGGGGTTTTATAGTGGAGGAGAGGAGTAATTTTGGAATATTTAATTCATTATTTTATTATTTCCCTCAAGAAAACCAATAGTATTGTTCCATGTGACCCATAATAGTAATAATGGCATGTTAGTTTGAACCATGTGGGCTTACATCATCCTTGAATCACCTATGATGCAGTAAATCAATTATTTAACATTTATCATATTTTATCATATTTTACTATTCATAAAAAATTCTAGAATTTTAGAAAAATCAAAAAAATTCACCCTAACAATTTTTCAATGTGTAGAATTGAAAAGTGAAGTCCATTTTTGAAAAATAATTTTCTAAATATTATTAATTTAACTTGTAAATAAAAGCATACTTAATTAAAAAATTAACAGTTCTAATTCTACAACTACTTCTTTATCACAATGAAAAATTAACCGAGATGTTATTATATACTATCCTTAAAAAAATAAAATAATAATAAAATTTAATATTCATTAGGTTCATATTACTATTCATATTATTATTCAAAAGGGTATGTTACTATTCACTAAAAACAAGTTTGTTCTATCAGACCTCAGTAAGTCATTTGGAGTCTAATAGAACAAACTTGATTTTTAGTGAATAGTACCATACCCTTATTAATAGTACTATGAATAGTAATATGACCCTAATGAATAGTGAATTTTAATATTATTTTATTTTCTTATGGATAGAAGATAATAACATCTCGGTTAATTTTTCATTGTGATAAAGAAGTAGTTGAAGAATTAGAACTGTTAATTTTTGAATTAAGAATGGTTTTATTTAAAAGATAAATTAATAATATTTAGAAAATTATTCTTCAAAAATGAACTTCACTTTTGAATTATAAACTTCAAAAAATGGTTAGGGTGGATTTTTTGTATTTTTCTGAAATTCTAGAATTTTTGATGAATAGTAAAATACGATAAATGCTAAATACTTGATTTATTGCATCATAGGTGATGCAAGGATGATGTAAGCACACTTGTTTCAAAATCACATGCCATTATTACAATTAGGGGTCACATTAAACAATACTATTGGTTTTCTTGAGGGAAATAATAAAATAATGAATTAAATATTCAAAAATTACTCCTCTCCTCCACTATAAAAACCCCCACCACTACCTCTTCTCTTCACTACTCTAATCCTTGAATCTCCTCAAAGTTATACCCAATTACCCTTTACTAATCACTACCCACGACTAGGAAGCTCTTAGTCTTGCAAAAAGACCAAAACCCCTTCCCGTAAATAGTTTCTCAAGGAGGTTATTTCAAGAGGTAAAGCACCCTTCTTTCTCTTTTGGTTTTATTTCAATTTATCTACTTTTGTTTTCCTCTCCTCACCTCCTCTATCCAAATGATCATGATAAATCCAGTAAAATATATATAATGGATTTATATCATTTAAATGGAAAAAACATCAGAAATATTCTTATTCCCTCCCTATTAATTTTATAGATGAAATCGATGTCCATGAGGTTTCGATTTATAACCTTTGTGGATGACGAAGTTTCGTTCTTCAATTTCTTCTTCATTACTGGTCATGAAACCATATTCATGGCTGAAGCAGACTATAATATGTGTGTTATAACCTAATTAATATTCATGAACTAGAATATGTACAAATAATTAAGTTATATGGCCAAACTAGTTCATAATATTCCAAATACCGCCGAATAATCGAAGTGGTTGTCATCTAATGATTCATCCTAATTTCATGTAACCAAATGATAGAAATGAACATTATCAATTATTTATGTTCATTAATAATATATAATTCCAATCCCGAAGATTTATAAGCATTACACATGAACTTCATTACATAATAACAAGTGAACCGAATATGAAAATACATGAAACGAACACTCTAGAACGACAGAATTCTGTAAGAACCCGGTTCTTGCTTTTGAGGTACGGGTTTCTTCTTTTCTATTTTCCTTAAGTGTTTTTGAGAAAATATGGAAAATGGGGAAAAATCCCAAAATTTGAAAGTACATGCTGTGTACTTTTCCACACGTCCTGTACTTTTGGCCGTGTGGGATGAGTACACAGGGCATGTGGCCATGTCGGCAATGAAGGGTGTAAGAACCGACTACACGCCGTGTAGTGGTCCCTTACACACTGTGTAGTTAGTCGGCAGGCGAATAGTAAGATAGTGGCCAGCTGTGCGAAAGAACATGCCGTGTACTCAGGAAGGACATGTCGTGTATTCATGTCAGTAGATGAACAGTGCCACGCTGGCAAGAAGCCACCAGAGGAACAGTTTAAAAATGGAAAGTACACGTTGTGTACTCGGAAGTACACACCGTGTACTTTGTTTTTTTCACTTAAAATGTGTAGTTGCTTCCCTTGTTCACAGGTAAGGCTTAGAATGGGAAGACGGCTCGGGAGAGGAAGGCCGGAGCTTTGGAGATCTGCCGAGCATTTTTTGGGAATTCGTTTCCGCCTCGGACGATCTCGTTGGAACCGCACGGGTAAGTCATCCACTCTTCCTTACTCGTTCTTGACAATTCTTCCCCTAACGGTAGTTATTTAAGTTTAAACGGAGTTTCTTCTACGTCAGATCTACATCGTTCTTTGGCGTTTCTGGAATCGACGTTCGCGTATATTGTTCGTTGGTGTTAAAGGTAGGTGGCTTGGTGTTTATATTCCAACTGTTGTGTGTTTTGTGCGTTTTTGAGCTATGAACCCATATTTGGGGTGTCGTGTGGATGAGTTCGTGGCTATTTTAAATACCTAGAATTATATAGGTAATTAAATTGGATATTAAAATGCTGTTTGGGATCGCTTCTTGGATCCAGGACCACCCCGGGGGTGCATTCCTCTGTTTAGCCGTTTGGCCAGGATACCTGAGGGTATGACTTGTTAATATTTTGCATTACTTTTTCCTTGAGAGGAATTCTATTTGAATTTCTTGTGATATGTTGGGCATGGCCCGGTTACTTCAGCCCGAGGGCATTGTTTTACTTTGCCCGAGGGCATTTGTTATCTTATCCTGAGGGAAACTTCTTCCGTGCCTGTGGGAAATTGACTTCTGTGCCTGAAGGCGACACTTCATATGCCTGAGGGAAATTTCTGTTACGCCTGAGAGAAATACCTACGGGTTGGATTCTGATTACCTGAGGGTGAGATTTTGTTTGTCTGTGGATGCTTCATGTTTACTTATAAATTCACTGTTGTGTTTTCTTTTATTAAATGGATTAAATGAATAATTAAATGAAAATATAACTGTTAAGTTAGTTAATTTTGAGTACTACTTAGTTATTGAATTCACTATTGCACACTATTGTTTCATTTTTATACCCAGTTGGGCACTTTCTTTTCAGACCAAACAGATTACGTTTCTGCTGGTGTAGATAAGGGAAAGGGTCCCTATATAGGTACTTGATTGCTGCGGGGGTGTAGGAGAGCATGGGACCGAGCATTGGCTCGTGGTGCTGCTGGCTGTTCTGTTTTTCTTTTCTATACTTGTACTTCATTTGTATTGTATTGTATTATAGTGTAACATGTTCTGGCTGTTTTATAGAATAGTGATATGCTGAATCTTCATATATATATATATATATATATGTGTGTGTGATTGCTGGTTTCTCTTTTTGTTATCAGTTATCCATTCCAGTTATATATATTGTTGTTGCTTCCGCTGTTGTTGTATGTTTATACTATATTCCGCTATGCTACACTTTGAAAAATGAGGGCATAGTTTCCCCATTATCAATCCTGGACCCTCGCTGCTAGTCGGCAGCCTCTGGTGTTTGGGGAAATGTGCTTGAGGTCATGTTTCAAACCGGGTTCGGGGAACCCGTTGAGTGGCACCCAGATCCGGGACGTTACAAAGTGGTATCAGAGGAAGTTCTTTTCTTTGACTTACTATTTGGAGCCTTAGTCAAGGAAAGGATGAGAATGGTAGTTGGTAATAACCTTTTCCCGGGAGTAGCTAACCCGTGTACAGGGAAAAGCCAAGTTACCTCATATTGCAATTTTACTAATTTTTCAATTTTATAGTTGATTTGTTTTCACCAAAGGGTGACACACTTGTGATTGTGCTGGTTATAATTTATCTATGGGTTCTATTTAGTTGCAACCCGATGAGATGAGGGTATTCCATCTCACACATCATTTAGGCACATGCTAGAAATCACATGCCATGCATAGTTCCATGCCATGTAGGTGCATTATAAATTGCTTGTTGTTGTGATAGTTGTTGTGCTAGACAAGCATGCTGTTGTGATAGCTGCTTGGTAAATATCTGCTATGAGATAGGGTATTTTGTATGATCCGGTTTATAGAATGAACGTCAAACATTGGTTTTTGGGGAGTATGGGCCCCCATTTACCGTAATTTGGTGGATCATTGACTGTTTATTTTTTTATAACACAGATAAGATGCCAAACTTTGATTCGTGGGGAGTATGGGCCCTCACGGATCAGAATTTGAGACTTAGGTGTTGTTTTGTGGTATTTTCTGGGTTCCAGAAGAGTTTCTGAGGCATACTATCTGGAAACCCATTATAAACGTTGTGTAGTACTGTAGACACGTTGTGTATGTTCTTTTGTTCAGGAAGAAAAATAAACTTTTTGAGTACACGCCGTGTAGTCTCTTCCCGTGTCACAAACCGTGTGGGCGGCGACACGGGGAAGGGAAGAGCTTGGGGCGAACACGCCATGTAGCTTATGTACACGCGATGAAGTGTGGACCCGGTGTCTGCTATGTAACTAACAAACACGGACTAGTGTAATCATTTCTTGAACACGTCGTGTCAATAAATAACTCGCCGTGTAGTGTGACCTGGGGGCCCGGCCGTGTAACTAACAAACACGGGTCGGGAAAATCCCTTCGTGTACACGCCGTGTGTATATAGAACACGCTGTATAAGTTGAGCTGTGTATCCGGTCATGTAACTAACAACAAGGTTCGGTGGAGCTCATCTAGTACATGTCGTGTACCTGTGGGACATGCCGTGTAGTCTTGTCCGGGGACAGACCGTGTGGACTTAGCCGTGTGACTGGGAAACGGGGTTGTTGACACACCGTGTGTGGGTGTAACATTCCATGTAGTGTCAAGTCGAGTAGTTGGTTGTGCAACAGATGACATGGGTAGTTGGAAAATAACACCTCACACACTGTTTAGATGATATACACGCCGTGTAGTTTTGCTCAATCGGGAGCCATGTCGAAGGACCCGGGCAGGGGAAGGGAAGTCAAGTACACGCTGTATAGTCATTATACATGCCGTGTAGTCTTGTTTTTCAAATCTTAAAATACCTTCTTCCTCTTGTTCCCCTTTTTGGTTCCTTCTTTTTCTGTCTTTATTAATCTTGAATCTAAGGCGTGTTTTTGACCTTGTAGTGTCATGCCGCCGAGACGTTCACGCGTTGTTCACCAGGAGAGAGGCAACGAGTATACTCCAGATATGGTGGGTCATGATCTACCATTTGATCCTCCAGCAGAGCTAGATGTAGCGTCAGCTGTTATACCGAACATAGGCGTAGAGGCACAATTCAATGAAGGCTTTATGCGGTTTATGCAGACCTTTCAGGGAGCACCATCGGCTGCCACATCTATGGCTGAGCTGACACATATATTCTAGCAGCAGCATCCGCCAACATTTTTAGGTGATGGTGGACCAAAGGCTGCAGAGTCTTGGCTGGGGTCGATGCAGACTATTTTTGAGCATCTTGAGATGCCTCTAGGGTGGAGGGTCAATCTCACGACATACATGCTTCATGATTCCGCCAAGTGGCGGTGGGATGTTACCACCCAGTCAGAGCATCACAGAGACATGGTGTGGGAATATTTTCAGGCATCCTTCTATGAATTCTTCTTTCTCGAGATGTTTAGGGAAGATAGAGCTCAAGAGTTCATGAATCTTTAGTAGGGCGCTATGTCAGTGATGGACTATTCTGCTCGTTTCAACGAGATTCAGCATTTTTCACCCGTGCTGGTGGGTGATGAGACATTGAGAGACAGACATTTTGAGGATGGTCTTCGTTATGACATCCAAGCACTGGTGAATGTTTTCATGTTTCCTTCAGTACATGCTATTGTGAATCAGGCACTGATTTCAGAGAGGAACCTGTGGGAATCTAGTGGTGTGGGCCAGGGCGGTTCAGCAATAGTTTTTGGTACTATTTCTACTGGTAAGAGGAAGAGATAAATGGACTTCTCTCAGGGTGGCAGTACCAGCTAGAGGAATGCTTCAGGTGGCCAGGTCATGTGCTACCAATGTGGTAAAGAGGGGCACAAGATACCTCAGTGTCCACGAGACCCAGTGGAGTGCCGAGATTGCGGCAAGATGGGTCATCTGCAGCGCTTTTGCAGGGCATTTCTAGCAGTCACTAGTGAGAGGGGTTTTGTGCAGACTCCGCGAGCGGGAGCAGGACCAGTGGATTCTTACCAGTTAGGGAACTAGAATACGTCAGGGCATGCAGGCATAGATGGTGGTCGTGGTCATGGTAGCTAGACACCAGGATCTCAGAGGCAACAGGGCAGGACAACTCAGAGTAGTCAGGGTGTATCGCAGGGTCGCGACACTGGGCGGGCATATGCAGTGCAATAGACCCAGCATGAGCAGGATCCCAGACCTTCTACTGTCAGAGGTACTATTCTAGTAGCTTCTATTTTATCTTCAGTACTTTTAGATACGGGTTCTACACATAGTTTTATATATGTTCCCATTGTGGAGAGCCTTGGGATCTGTGTTTCTACTTCTTCTAATATCATGACGCTAGACACTCCATTGGGGACTAGAACGGCTGGTGTGCATCAGTGCAAGGAGTTCCCCCTTGAGGTTGGTGGGTGTCACTTTATTTGGGACCTCTATTTCTTAGAGATGAAAGCTTATGACTTCATTCTCAGGATGGACTGGTTGGTTCCCTTTTGAGCCTTTGTAGACTGCTATCATCACAGGGTGCGTTTCACGTCACCAGAGGGCAGAGAGTATCTATAAAAGGGTGAATGGGATGTTCAGGCAGGTCGAGCTGAACCAGAGCATCATGGGTGAGGTGGATTCACAGCCCAGATTGCAAGGTTATATCTGGACGACCAAGGGACTTGTCAGATGGATTTCCCTCCAATGGTTTATCATTTCAGGGATGTTTTCCCAAACAACTTTTCAAGTGTACCTATAGAGCGTGAGGTGTATTTCTCTATCAATATTGTACCAGGAGCAGCACTAGTGTCCATTCCTCCTTATGGGATGGACACACCTGAGTTGCAAGAGCTCAAGAGGTAGTTAGAGGAGTTACAGTCAATGGGTTTTATCTAACCCAGTACTTCTCCTTGGGGTTCTCCTGTCATTTTTGTGATGAAGGCAGACGGTACTCTCAGACTTTGTGTGGATTATCGGAAATTGAACCAATTAACGGTTAAGAACCGATATCTTTTTCCAAGTATTGATGACCTTTTCGATCAGCTTCTTGGAGCACGAGTGTTCTAGAAGATTTACCTGAGATTAGGATATCATCAGGTATGTGTGAGACCATCGGATATACCTCTTACGGCTTTTAGGAGCAGGTATGGTCTATATGAGTACACAGTTATGTCGTTCGGACTCACGAACGCGCCAAAAGTTTTCATGGCTCTGATGAATCGTGTGTTCCATCCATACCTAGATTCTTTTGTGGTAGTATTAGTGGATGACATCTTGGTGTACTCTCATACTCGACACGACCATGCCACCCATATTGATATTGTATTGAGTACACTGAGAGAGCATCAGCTATATACTAAGCTCTGAATGTGCCACTTTTGGATGGACCAGATTCACTTCCTGGGTCATATCATCTCAGAGGCAGGAGTTTCCGTGGACCCAGAGAAGGTGAGAGCACTAGTTTCCTAGGAGCAACCTATGAACGTGTTTGAGATACGGAGTTTCTAGGGGCTGGCTGGTTACTAAAGACGCTTCATATAGGACTTCTCCCACTTAGAAGCACCATTGACAGATTTGACTAATAAGGGTGTGAAGTTCATTTGGACAGAAGCTTGCGAGACAACCTTTCAGGACCTGAAGGGAAGGTCGACATCAGCACCGATCCTGATACTCCCAGATCAGGGGAAGATCTATACAGTTTACTATGATGCATCAGGTAATGGGCTGGGAGCAGTGTTGATGCAGGACGATCGAGTTGTTGCGTACGGGTCTCTGCAGTTGATGCCACATGAGAGGAATTACCCTACGCATGATCTCGAGTTGGCTATAGTTGTTCATGCATTGCGCTGTTTGAGACATTATCTATTGGGAGAACGTTTTGTGTTTTTCACCAACCAAAAAAGTCTCAAGTACATCTTTACTCAGCGTGACTTGAATCTGAGACAGCGAAGGTGGGTTGAATACCTTCAGTTCTTCGAGTTTAAGCTTGCCTATACACCTGGTATAGGTAATGCAGTAGTCGATGCACTGAGCATGAAGACTCAGATACAGGCAGTGCAGGAGGCCAGTGGTGAATGGAAGCTCATGGATTTGTTCTCTGAGATGTATTTGGAGGTTCATGATAGTCAGGGGCAGACTTATCTTTCATATTTAGCTGTGACTTCTACCCTCCTGGATAGAGTGAGGATGAAACAACTATCTAATTCAGAAGGCCTAGTTCTACGGGAGTCGGTGGCAAGTGAGGACCCTCCTCTTGGCTGGACGATAGGAGAGGTTTTACATTTCCATGGATGAGTTTGGGTTCCATGGGATATACGTGAGGAGATGATGTGATAGTTTCATTCTTTATCATGGGCAGTTCATCCCGGGGTTACCAAGATGTACCATGACTTGAGATGTCAGTACTGGTGGCCGGGTATGAAACGATATGTAGCTGGTTTTGTTACGAGGTGTTCCACCTGTCAGTAGGTGATGGTGGAGCATTAGAGGCCAGCCGGTCTGTTATAGCAGTTACCCATTCCGAAGTGGAAATGGTATGATGTCGTGATGGACTTCGTGACTGGTTTTCCGAGGTCACCTTGAGGCAATGATGTCGTGTGGGTTTTTGTGGATAGACTCATGAAGGTAGCTCACTTTTTTTTTGATCAAGGAGACTTTCAGTGTTGACGAGCTCAAAAGGTTGTATATCTGATAGATCATACATATTCATGGGGTTCCTCGTTCTATCATTTCAGATAGGGACGCCCATTTTACGTCTCATTTCTGGTAGAGTTTTCAGAGGGAACTGGGTACACAGGTGCTTCTGAGCACAGCTTACCACCCTCAGACCGATACCCAGTCAGAGCATATGATACAGGTGCTTGAGGACATGTTGCATGCATGCGTACTAAACTTTGGGGGATCTTGGTAGAAGCATATACCCCTAGTCTAGTTTTCCTATAACAATAGTTTTCAGGAAACTATTGAGATGGCACCATACGAGGCTTTATATGGTAGGACATGCCGATCACCCTTGTGCTGGTTGGAGGCAGGTGAGGCAGATTTACTGGTACCACGTCTCGTGTAGGAGACTTATGAGCAGGTCTAGTTGATTCAGAAGTGTATGGCCACTACACAGTCTCTTCAGAAGCCTTATGTTGATCACCGCAGATGACCTTTGGAGTTTGTGGTCGGGGATCAGGTTTTCTTGCGTGTTTCACCAAGTCTAGGACACAAGCAGATCAGGAGATAGGGTAAACTGTCACCGAGGTATGTGGGGCCATTTGAGATTCTGGAGAGAGTCGGGTCGGTTGCTTATCGGTTGTAGTTACCTCAGAGGTACCGGGACATGCACAACGTCTTCCATGTATCTCAGTTGCGCTGCTATCATTCAGACCTGTCTCACATCTTTCAGCCTGAGGAGGTTGAGCTTCAAGAAGATGTGTCCTTTGAGGAGCATCTGATTCATATCGTTGAAAGGAGCCCAAAGGTTCTCCGAGGCCGGTCAGTTCCTCTCGTATGGGTGTTATGGTAGTATGGCCGAGTACAGAACGAAACCTGGGAGCGGGAGACCGATGTACGTGGTTAGTGGTCGGAGTTGTTCACGGCTTATTATTTTCCACCCTTGGAAGGGAAATTCGGGGACGAATTTCTTTAAGGGGGGAAGTTTGTAAGAACCTGGTTCTTGATTATGAGGTACGTGTTTCTTCTTTTCTCTTTTCCTTATTTGTTTTTGAGAAAATATGGAAAATGGGGAAAATCCCAAAATTTGAAAGTACACGCCGTGTACTTTTCCATACGCCGTGTACTTTTGGACGTGTGGGATGAGTACATGAGGCATGTGTCCATGTCGGCAATGAAGTGTGTAGGAACCGACTACACGCCACGTAGTGGTCCCTTACACGCCGTGTAGTCAGTCGGCAGGTGAATAGTAAGGCGGTGGCTAGCTATGCGACAGAACACGCCGTGTACTCAAGAAGGACATGCTGTGTAGTCATGTCAATATATGAACAGTGCCACGCTGGTGGGAAGATGCCAGAGGAACAGTTTAAAAATGGGAAGTACATGATGTGTACTCAGAAGTACACGTCGTGTACTCAGAAGTACATGATGTGTACTTTGTTTTTTTCACTTAAAATGGGAAGTATCCTCCCCTGTTCATAGGGAATGCTTAGAATGGGAAGAGGGATCAGGAGAGGAAGGCCGAAGATTTGGAGATCTACCGAGCTTTTGTCGGGAATCCGTTTCTGCCTCAGACGATCTCGTTAGAACCGCACGGGTAAGCCATCCACTCTTCCTTACTCATTCTTGCCAATTCTTCCCCTAACGGGAGTTATTTAAGTTTAAACGGAGTTTATTCTATGTCATATCTACATCATTCTTGGGCATTTCTGGAATCGACGTTCACGTATATCATTCGTTGGTGTTAAAGGTAGGTGTCTTGGTGTTTATATTCCAACTATCATGTATTTTGTGTGTTTTTGAGCTACAAACCCATATTTGGGGTGTCGTGTGGCTGAGGCCATGGATATTTTAAATTCCTAGAATTGTATAAGTAATTAAATATGATATTAAAATTATGTCTGGGATCGCTTCTTGGATCCAGGACCACCCGGGGGTGCGTTCCTCTATTTAGCCGTTTGGCCAGGATACCCGAGGGTATGCCTTGTTAATATTCTGCATTACTTTTTCCATGAGAGGAATTGTATTTGAATTGCTTGTGATATGTTGGGAATGGACCGGTTACTTCATCCTGAGGGAATTTTTTTACTTAGCCTAAGGGAAGTTGTTATCTTATCCTGAGGGAAAATTCTTCCGTGCCTGTGGGAAATTGACTTCTGTTCCTGAGGACGACACTTCGTACGCCTGGGGGCAATTTCTGTTATGCCTCAAGTCAATACCTGTGGGTTGGATTCTAATTACCTGAGGGTGATATTTTTTTTGTCTGAGGACGTTGTCTGTTTACTTACAAATTCACTGTGGTTTTTTCTTATATTAAATGGATTAAATGAATAATTAAATGGAAATATAACTGTTAAGTTAGTTACTTTTGAGTACTTCTTAGTTATTGCATTCACTACTGCACACTATTGTTGCATTTTTACACCCAGTTGGGCATGAGACTTTGGTGGGTGCCTATTGAGAAATATTTCTCACACCCTATTTGGGCCATGCTTTTCATCCCAAAATAGATTACGTTTCTGTAGGTGTTGATAAGGGCAAGGGTCCCTATAAAGGTACATGATTGTTGTGGGGGTGTAGGAGAGCATGGGAACGAGCATTGGCTCGCGGTGCCACTGGCTGTTCTGTTTTTCTTTTCTATACTTGTACTTCAGTTGTATTGTATTGTATTGCAGTGCAACATGTTCTGGAAATTTTATAGAATAGTGACATGCTGCATCTTCATATATATATGTGACTGTTGATTTCTCTTTTTGTTATCGGTTATTCATTCCAGTTATATATATTGTTGCTGCTTTCGCTATTGTTGTATGTTTATACTATATTCTGCTACACTACACTTTGACAAATGAGGGCATAGTTTCCCCACTATCAGACCTGGGCCCTCGCTTCTAGTCGAAAGCCTCTGGCGTTTGAGAAAATGTGCTTGAGGTCATGTGGAGAACTGGGTTCGGGGCACACATTGTGTAAAGACCCGTAAAAATCAAGGGAAATTTTTTCTTAATTTTCTTTAGAATTTTACAAGAGCGCGGTTTCAGACGGCACCTGATTCCGAGGCCCGGAGTGCCCGGAATTAATTTCCGAAGTTTGGCTCGGGTACGTTCAGTGAACGAACGAGCGGGAATTCCTAACTTTTGATCTGGTGCTCGGAATTGAAATCCAAGGGCACCGATGAACTCGCAACGCCGATATTCGCTTAAAGAGACCTTTTCGGGAGTTGCGTTTGTTGCGGGTTGTAAGTTAAGTTTTGGGGATTTCAGTTGAGTTAAATAAAATTTGTGTAAGACAAATTTTATTTTTAGTTTGTTAAAATCCTACCAAAGGGGGTTGGAAGTGGGACCCACACCCACTTAACCTCTCTTGGGAGGATTAAGTGTGGTGGGGCCCACACGAACCCCTAGACTTTTCAAGTTCCCTTAACCCCCTCTTAATTGACTTAAGTTACTTAATTAATTTTGGGGGTTAAACTCTTTTGAATTTCAAACTTTTGAAATTCTTTTATGTTTTGTAATAATAAAATAAGATGTTATCTTATTTTATTATGGGTTGTTTGTTTGTCCCCTTGAGAGCTTTTTGAGAGCTTCCTCTTCATCTTCAAGCTCTGACGAAGAACGAAGAACGCTCAAACTCCGACGAAGAACGACGCCTCTCTTCTTCGTCCTCGGTGTCAACAAGAGGGAACGCCACCTCTTCTTCGGACAACCTTCGTCGGCGTGCAAGTTTCGCCAACGACGTGTCTCTTCGAACGCATCCCTTCGTCATCGGATTTGAAGAACGACTACCGCGACGCCCAACCTCCGCGACGCCGTCTTCCGCGGACATAGTCAAATCCTCGACTTATACCCGAGGTAGGGGTTGTTGATTTAATATTTAATTATTTCATTCTTGCTCGTGGTTCGTATAACTAACGTGGGGATGTTGATTATTTTAAGTGTTATAGTTAACGCGAGGGGGGCCGGACCGCACGAACACGGCCGAACCCCCCCCTCCATCGTTCTTGTTTAATTCTTGCGTGAGGAAGCAAGTGGCGTGGTGCCGTCGCACCACGCGGATGATCGTGCAAATATTTTACGCGGCGCCGTCGCGCCACGCCGAGGTAGAAACTTCAAGAACGCGAAGCCGTCGCGCCGCGTTGAAAAGAATCAAGCACGGCGAAAGGGCGCGGTGCCGTCGCACCGCGCCGGATTACGAACGCCGCGGCCGGTTCCGGGCCGCGGCGGGACGAGGAGACCGCGGCCGGTTCCGGGCCGCGGTGGAAGAGAAGACCGGCGGCCGGGCCGCCGGCGTCGGAAGCCGAAGAGGGGACCGGAAATTCTGGTCCCGTTGGAGAAAACCGGCCGGCCAGCTGGCCGGCCGGATGCCGTTAAACCGGGGAATTAATTCCCCGGCCAGCATGCTAAAAACCCCCCTCTTAAAGAGGGGGGCGGTTCTTGAAGGAGGGGGGCAGCCGGCCCCCCCGGTTCTCTTAAATAAACCGGCCCCCATGTGGGGGCGGTTTCAATCAAGGGCGCGGCAATTTCCGCGCCGTTTTTTTTTTTCAGGAACCGCGGGGCTTAGCCCCCGCGTGCGTGCGGCCTCCCCTCGCGGCGCCAAGCCGCCCCCCCCGCGCGGCCTCCATGCGGCGCCGGCCGCCAAGCCACCGCGGCCCGCCGCGGCCCGCCGCGGCCCGCCGCGCCGCCGCGCCGCCGCCCGCCGCCGCCGCCCGCCGCCGCGCCGCCGCCGCGCCGCCCAGGGGGGGGGGGGTCGGGCCGGGTCGGCCCGGACCCGGACCCCCCCGTTTCGAACCAGATTTGGTTTTTGGCTCATAACTTGAGCCTCGGACCTCTGAATGACGAACCGTCTGCGGCAACGCGATCCTTGGATCGAGACGGTCGTTTCGGTATATCGCACTCAAGGTTTCGGGTTACTTTGAGTTCGGCCGGGTTGGTTCGTTCACGAAACCAACCGGACCTTCGGAGCGGAAACGCTCATATCTTGAGCTACGGACGTCCGATTGACGCGCCGTCAGTCGCGTTGCGTTCCTCTTAATGAGACGGATCTTTTGGCATACTCCGCCCGAGGTTTGGACGCAGGTGGAGTACGGTCGGGTTGGTTTTGCCTTAAAAACCAACCGGGCCCCGGAGACGAAAAGGCCAATAACTCACAGACCGGGCGTCCGATTGACGCGCCGTCTGTTTCGTTGACTTCCTCTTGATGAGACGGATCTTTTGACATACTCCGCCCGAGTTTTGGATGCAGTCGGAGTATGGCCGGGTTGGATTGTACCCGAAATCCAACCAGGCCCCTGGAACGGGAAAGCTAATATCTTTCAGACAGGACGTCCGCTTGACGAACCGTCAACGGCGTTGGTGTTTACGTTTAGTAACGGTACCTATGAGTATACCCTGTGGGAGTTCGGGGTACAATTGAGATACGGCCGGGATTGGTTCTCACTCGAAACCAACCGGGCCCCTAGGACGAAAAGGCTAATAACTCACAGACCGGGCGTCCGATCGACGCGCCGTCTGTTGCGTTGAGACCCTTGTGATGAGACGGACCTTTGAGATACTTCTTCGCGGAACTTTGTGATACTTGGAGTATCGACCAGTAGCTCGTGGAGCGGACCCTCCCGGAGACGAGCGTGCAGAGTACGGAGACCGTGTAGCCGGCTGAGACCTGACGACTGCTTGACCGACTCGACTTGGAGTGAGTCGACTAGCCCAGTGGACGGAGCGCCCGGTATTTGGCGGCAGACCCACGGCGGACGGAGCGCCTGGTAGTTGGCAGCAGACCCGCGGTACTCGACAGGAGGAGTACTTCAGCAGTCTTAGGTTAGTGAGCGGCGGCCTCGGAGTCGTGACAGGACCACTGTACACTCTAGAGACGGAGCTCTTCAGCAGTTACGGTTTCGATAATGAAAATCATGGTTTGAGTTGAGACTTTTGACCTTGTGTTACTTTATGATTGAGATGGGTCACTTGCTAACTTTGGTATATGTATGGGCATATACCCGGGTAGTGGTTATCCGTCATTTTCACAATCCTTGTGTTTCCTCATGATTGAGATGGGTTACTTGATAACTTAGGTATATGTATGGGCATATACCTAAGTAAGGTTTATCTGTTGAGATCTTCTTGTGTTTATCCTTGTTAGTTTTAGTGAGACCTTGAGGGTCTCGGGGTCCCTACTGAGTATCGTTATACTCACCCCTGCACGGGCTATGCCCGCACCTCGTTGTGTTGGTTGCAGACGACGGACAGTGCTGTCAGTAGCCGAAGGTTCGAGGACTGGATGGTACCTGGAGGTGGACTATACGACGAGGCGGTACCCGGAGGTGGACCACTGGGCGGGACATACTCGGAGCGGATGGCGGGACCCGAGGAGCAGAGGAGCTATCTGTACCCACCCTTCAGGTGGGATTTCCAGTGGACATCTCAGCGTAGCAGCTTTACTTTTCAGTCGTTGTTTTCCCTTTCGAGTTGTACTTTACAGTTGGGCTTGTATTTCCGGCCCCTTTTTACTTTTCAGCTCTTCTTTTTGTACTTAGTGTTTTACTTCCGCTTGCTTACTCTGTGGTGTTTGTTTACTTTACAAAGGCAATTCCTTCCCTTTTTCTGGGATTTACGCCTTGGTGCTAGTCGCCAGCCCCTGGCCTATGGAAGGCGGGCTTGGGGTAGTCACGGCACGGACCCCGAGGGCGGGTCGTGACAAATTGGTATCAGAGGAGTTCGGTTCTACCGCAGAACTTATAACTCTGATCTTTCTTTCTGTGAAGCTATAGTGTTGGGAGTACCGAGTGTGGTTTTTAGTTCAGGGAGTCCAGTGTTGGTGCGGGCGGCCGACGTATCCATACACCAGGACCCTGACAACTGATTTCCGACTTTGTGCACGAAAACACTGATTGCGTGTGTGTTTACAAAAGTTTTTCCCCTTAAAACAGCTCAAACCAGGTCAGCTCACCAGGTATAATCGTTTGATCGTGTTACGTTGTTTCTTTCAGGATGGCCCCACGACGGCAGCCAACTAGGGTTCCGAGAATTGAACGTGACGACAGCCCACCGAGCGACGAGGCCTCGGTGCAGGGCCCTTTGTCAGCAGTGGCATCGGCGGTAGCTCTACCCGCCGAGCCCCCGATGCTTCCAGCAGCAGCCGCTGATGATGCACGTCGCCTCAGCGCACTGCATGAGTTTCAGCGCCAGCGACCGCCCAGGTTTCGCGGGGAGACGGATCCCCAGGCAGCAGAGGACTGGCTGGAGGCAGTGGTACGAGTGTTTAGGCTAGTGAGGACGCCGGCAGACTTCATGGTGATCTTTGCTACCAGCCTCCTTCAGGCAGCAGCAGGTAGGTGGTGGAGCCACTTGTTTCAGTTTTGCGATGAGATGAACTTCGCATGGGAAGACTTCGAGACCTTCTTCAGGGTGGAGTTTGAGCCAGTATCTCTACACCCCGAGCGTGTACAGGAGATTTTGCCTTTGCCGCGTGTTTTTCGATCAGAAGCCGAGTCATCTGTGGGCAGTAGACAGATGATGCAGAGGTCCAGGAGGACCAGACCCGCAGTTGGGCGATCTCGGGTTTTAGGACCGGTGGTGCAGGGCACCCGGAGTGGGAACAGAGCTAGTCGTGCAAGGAGCAGGTTGTGTTACTCATGCCGCGGAAAGGGTCACCTGGCACGTGACTGTCCGACTCCTCGATCCGCAGGCTTGGGGGGAGCCACCGAGGTTGAGGCAGTGACAAATGCTTGAGCAACAGTAAAGCAGGTGGACAGGAGCGGAACTAGTGGATACGTCTCTTGTACTTATAGTTCCATGTTGATGTTGTTTTTGTGTAGCATCTTTGTATTATGAGCTGCAATAATAAAAGACGCATCCTTTGTGATGTTTTCATTCCTGTCCTCTTTTGTGATGTTACTAAGAGGTTCTAGTTGACTGTTGACTTGACCCTCACTTGTGAGACATCTACTGGAGGAGACCAGTTACCACACACTGATGCCGACAGTGTGACTCAACCCTTGGAGGCGAGAGTAACGGTTGGATCTCTTAGTAGTAGCGTCGAGGCCTTACGACGTCATCCTTGGTATGGATTAGTATCATCCATGTTAGGATTGACTGTTTTAGGCAAAGAATGTGGTTCATCCAGGGGATGAGACCAGGTTTCTCTTATCGGCAAAGAAGAAATCTTGCAGCTCTTGTGGGACCAGAGATGGTCCGGGCCACGTCAGAGGAGGTCCATGTCATCCAGGAGCGGATGAGGACAACTCAGAGCCGGCAGAAGTCATACGCTGACAGGAGGCGGAGGCCACTAGAGTTCGAGGATGGTGACCACGTCTTCTTGCGGGTCTCACCTCGACGTGGTATTCGGAGATTTGGCCGAGGCGACAAGTTATCTCCGCGCTTCATCGGACCCTTCCAGGTCCTCAGCAGGGTTGGTGAGGTGGCTTATCGCCTGGCTCTACCACCTCAGTTACACCGGGTGCACGACGACTTCCACGTGTCTCAGCTGAGGAGATACGTGCACGACCCGACGCACATCTTTGATCATGGGGAGCTTGACGTTGACGTTGGGGCGACTTTTACGGAGGTCCCGGTGGAGATAGAGGATTGATAGGAGCGGGTCCTACTTGGGCGATCGATTCCTCTTGTGCGCAACAGATGGCGGCACGGGAATCTCCAGGAGAGCACATGGGAGCGGGAGGCTCCGATGCGTGCTCAGTACCCTCATTTGTTTCCCTAGTTTTTGTTGTATCTTTACGGGGACGTAAAGCCCTGAGGTGGGAGTAATGTAAAGACCCGTAAAATTCAAGGGAAATTTTTTCTTAATTTTCTTTAGAATTTTACAAGAGCGCGGTTTCAGACGGCACCTGATTCCGAGGCCCGGAGTGCCCGGAATTAATTTCCGAAGTTTGGCTCGGGTACGTTCAGTGAACGAACGAGCGGGAATTCCTAACTTTTGATCCGGTGCTCAGAATTGAAATCCGAGGGCACCGATGAACTCGCAACGCCGATATTTGCTTAAAGAGACCTTTTCGGGAGTTGCGTTTGTTGCGGGTTGTAAGTTAAGTTTTGGGGATTTCAGTTGAGTTAAATAAAATTTGTGTAAGACAAATTTTATTTTTAGTTTGTTAAAATCCTACCAAAGGGGGTTGGAAGTGGGACCCACACCCACTTAACCTCTCTTGGGAGGATTAAGTGTGGTGGGGCCCACACGAACCCCTAGACTTTTCAAGTTCCCTTAACCCCCTCTTAATTGACTTAAGTTACTTAATTAATTTTGGGGGTTAAACTCTTTTGAATTTCAAACTTTTGAAATTCTTTTATGTTTTGTAATAATAAAATAAGATGTTATCTTATTTTATTATGGGTTGTTTGTTTGTCCCCTTGAGAGCTTTTTGAGAGCTTCCTCTTCATCTTCAAGCTCTGACGAAGAACGAAGAACGCTCAAACTCCGACGAAGAACGACGCCTCTCTTCTTCGTCCTCGGTGTCAACAAGAGGGAACGCCACCTCTTCTTCGGACAACCTTCGTCGGCGTGCAAGTTTTGCCAACGACGTGTCTCTTCGAACGCATCCCTTCGTCATCGGATTTGAAGAACGACTACCGCGACGCCCAACCTCCGCGACGCCGTCTTCCGCGGACATAGTCAAATCCTCGACTTATACCCGAGGTAGGGGTTGTTGATTTAATATTTAATTATTTCATTCTTGCTCGTGGTTCGTATAACTAACGTGGGGATGTTGATTATTTTAAGTGTTATAGTTAATGCGAGGGGGGCCGGACCGCACGAACACGGCCGAACCCCCCCCCCCCTCCATCGTTCTTGTTTAATTCTTGCGTGAGGAAGCAAGTGGCGTGGTGCCGTCGCACCACGCGGATGATCGTGCAAATATTTTACGCGGCGCCGTCGCGCCACGCCGAGGTAGAAACTTCAAGAACGCGACTCCGTCGCGCCGTGTTGAAAAGAATCAAGCACGGCGAAGGGGCGCGGTGCCGTCGCACCGCGCCGGATTACGAACGCCGCGGCCGGTTCCGGGCCGCGGCGGGACGAGGAGACCGCGGCCGGTTCCGGGCCGCGGCGGAAGAGAAGACCGGCGGCCGGGCCGCCGGCGTCGGAAGCCGAAGAGGGGACCGGAAATTCCGGTCCCGTTGGAGAAAACCGGCCGGCCAGCTGGCCGGCCGGATGCCGTTAAACCGGGGAATTAATTCCCCGGCCAACATGCTAAAAACCCCCCTCTTAAAGAGGGGGGCGGTTCTTGAAGGAGGGGGGCAGCCAGCCCCCCCCGGTTCTCTTAAATAAACCGGCCCCCACGTGGGGGCGGTTTCAATCAAGGGCGCGGCAATTGACGCGCCGTTTTTTTTCAGGAACCGCGGGGCTTAGCCCCCGCGTGCGTGCGGCCTCCCCTCGCGGCGACAAGTCGCCCCCCCGCGCGGCCTCCATGCGGCGCCAGCCGCCAAGCCACCGCGGCCCGCCGCGGCCCGCTGCGCCGCCGCGCCGCCGCCCGCCGCCGCCGCCCGCCGCCGCCGCCCGCCGCCGCCGCCCGCCGCCGCCGCCCGCCGCCGCGCCGCCCAGGGGGGGGGGGGGGTCGGGCCGGGCCGGGTCGGCCCGGACCCCCCCGTTTCGAACCAGATTTGGTTTTTGGCTCATAACTTGAGCCTCGGACCTCCGAATGACGAACCGTCTGCGGCAACGCGATCCTTGGATCGAGACGGTCGTTTCGGTATATTGCACTCAAGGTTTCGGGTTACTTTGAGTTCGGCCGGGTTGGTTCGTTCACGAAACCAACCGGACCTTCGGAGCGGAAACGCTCATATCTTGAGCTACGGACGTCCGATTGACGCGCCGTCAGTCGCGCTGCGTTCCTCTTAATGAGACGGATCTTTTGGCATACTCCGCCCGAGGTTTGGACGCAGGTGGAGTACGGTCGGGTTGGTTTTGCCTTAAAAACCAACCGGGCCCCGGAGACGAAAAAGCCAATAACTCACAGACCGGGCGTCCGATTGACGCGCCGTCTGTTTCGTTGACTTCCTCTTGATGAGACGGATCTTTTGACATACTCCGCCCGAGTTTTGGATGCAGTCGGAGTATGGCCGGGTTGGATTGTACCCGAAATCCAACCAGGCCCCTGGAACGGGAAAGCTAATATCTTTCAGACAGGACGTCCGCTTGACGAACCGTCAGCGGCGTTGGTGTTTACGTTTAGTAACGGTCCCTATGAGTATACCCTGTGGGAGTTCGGGGTACAGTTGAGATACGGCCGGGATTGGTTCGCACTCGAAACCAACCGGGCCCCTGGGACGAAAAGGCTAATAACTCACAGACCGGGCGTCCGATCGACGCGCCGTCTGTTGCGTTGAGACCCTTGTGACGAGACTGACCTTTGAGATACTTCTTCGCGGAACTTTGTGATACTTGGAGTATCGACCAGTAGCTCGTGGAGAGGACCCTCCCGGAGACGAGCGTGCAGAGTACGGAGACCGTGTAGCCGGCTGAGACCTGACGACTGCTTGACCGACTCGACTTGGAGTGAGTCGACTAGCCCAGTGGACGGAGCGCCCGGTATTTGGCGGCAGACCCACGGCGGACGGAGCGCCTGGTAGTTGGCAGCAGACCCGCGGTACTCAACAGGAGGAGTACTTTAGCAGTCTTAGGTTAGTGAGCGGCGGCCTCGGAGTCGTGACGGGACCACTGTACACTCTAGAGACGGAGCTCTTCAGCAGTTACGGTTTCGATAATGAAAATCCTGGTTTGAGCTGAGACTTTTGACCTTGTGTTACTTTATGATTGAGATGGGTCACTTGCTAACTTTGGTATATGTATGGGCATATACCCGGGTAGTGGTTATCTGTCGTTTTCACAATCCTTGTGTTTCCTCATGATTGAGATGGGTTACTTGATAACTTAGGTATATGTATGGGCATATACCTAAGTAAGGTTTATCTGTTGAGATCTTCTTGTGTTTATCTTTGTTAGTTTTAGTGAGACCATGAGGGTCTCGGGGTCCCTACTGAGTATCGTTATACTCACCCCTGCACGGGCTATGCCCGCACCTCGTTGTGTTGGTTGCAGACGACGGACAGTGCTGTCAGTAGCCGAAGGTTCGAGGACTGGATGGTACCTGGAGGTGGACTATACGACGAGGCGGTACCCGGAGGTGGACCACTGGGCGGGACATACTCGGAGCGGATGGCGGGACCCGAGGAGCAGAGGAGCTATCTGTACCCACCCTTCAGGTGGGATTTTCAGTGGACATCTCAGCGTAGCAGCTTTACTTTTCAGTCGCTGTTTTCCCTTTCGAGTTGTACTTTACAGTTGGGCTTGTATTTCCGGCCCCTTTTTACTTTTCATCTCTTCTTTTTGTACTTAGTGTTTTACTTCCGCTTGCTTACTCTGTGGTGTTTGTTTACTTTACAAAGGCAATGCCTTCCCTTTTTCTGGGATTTACGCCTTGGTGCTAGTCGCCAGCCCCTGGCCTATGTAAGGCGGGCTTGGGGTAGTCACGGCACGGACCCCGAGGGCGGGTCGTGACACATTGAGTGGCACTCGGATCCGGGACATTACAAATTCAATACAATAACTTGTGAATAAAGACATAAATGAACTAACCAGAATTATGGTAAACTAAATACATCTATAATAAGTTCTGAAATAATTTATTAACAAGTATAATTTCATATTCGAGGATCTTATGTATAAGAGAGGAATACATTTGGAGATAGGGTAAGGGTTTCCCACCCGGACTTCCATTTTATTTCGAGATACTTTCTTTGTCTAATTTCCTTGATGAAATTATTATGTATTGTTATTTACTCCTCATATATTCTGTGTTATTATCATATATATGTTTACAAACCATAATCCTTCTTATCTTATGGATAGTTACACATTTTAAAAGAAACATTCAAAGTTGTTTCCAAAATACAGGCCTGATTCAAATGAATTTCTCAAATTATTTCTTATTTTCAAGGGCACTTTATAATCTGTTTTTGGATACAATTTTCTTTATAAAATAACTCATTTTATTATTAAAATACTATCTTACTTCACTTCTAGTTTTAAAAAATGATTTTTCCAAAAGAACTCTTCTTTTCAAAATAAAAGAGTATTTATCTCCAGAATTACTTAATGATTTTATAAGAGTGTTTTCATCTAATTCAACACTCTTGATAAATCCATGGTATTATTGGGTTTAATCATTTATGAATTCATCTACCATATTTGATTTAATGGTTTATTACTAACTATATTATGGATAATCTATCATAAAACCATTCAACATATTATTCCGAATGGTTAGTGTTTTATGTTTAATGATTGGGGAATGATAGTTACATTTCATATGATAGTTTCAATATGAATGTATATGTTGTTTATGTTTATCACCGCTCATATGAGGAATGCATTGGACTTATTATGTGATGGGTGGGGCCCGCTATATCCCCTCGATGCATCGGTAGGTCTCATGAGACAAATAGATGTGGAATTGGCCGAGGACTTTCCCAATGTGATATGGATTTTGGCCGAGGCCTTAATCACTAGATGTATTGGCTGAGGCCATGAAAAAATGATTTAGAATGTCCAGAATATGAACTTCCCTCATTATGAAGCTAGTTATTAAAAGTTCATGTGGTTATTCGACTAGTAGAATACCCATGGTTATGTTTTATTATGGAATTATTTACTCAGTTCATTTTCCTGCCATAATGTTTTCATATTTATTATTAAAGGCATGTGTTTTCAATTATTCACCATGTATAATGTTTATATTATCTTCCACTGTATTTCTTACTCTTACTGATCGTTTGAGCTCAACCCTTTCTTATGTTTCATTTTCTCAGGATATGGAGAAGTAATTTATGAATGAATTGCAAGCATAATCTAGGAGACGTGATGCTTCTAGTGGAATAAAATAGTGTTTTTGTTTCCCTTCATGTTGTAATGATCAACTTATGTATGAAACATTTTCCAATAATACTAAACTACTCGGTCCTCTGGGATTCGTATTCCTTGTATGTATGCCAACGTAATCAAACAAGGCACCAACTTTAGGCAATTGGGGTCGGGTCCTTACAGTTGGTATCAGAGGATGTTTAGTAGAATACTTGGAAACTATATTTAGAAAACATATCATTAGGGAAGAGTCCCTAAGTTAGTCTTTGAGGATATACATACAATAACATCCTGGAATTTTGGTAAGGAATGGGTTATGTGGATCTTTCATGCAATACATCTATGTCTGGATACGAGCAGGTAGAGGCGGCTCTGGAACAGATGTATCTAGGGGTAAAACCCGAAAACACCGCTTTGAGCTAGAATTGAATGGGAACTAGTGCATGAAAACGGGCCTTGCTACACTCTTGGTTATGACACTCCCAGGGGATATGTTTAGGATAATTCAAATTTTCTTTACAAGCCATTATGAAGGAGTTTAATGTAAATATTCCTCAAAGAAATCGTTTTTGTGAATATGGGATTAGCCATGCCTAGGATCTCAATTTTTCTGAGTATTTTTAAGTTAAGATTATACATTATGGTTCATAACTTAATATAGTGTATGCCATTATCTAGATATGGAGCCTAGTGGAAGGAATGGAAATCGTATGAATGCACCTGTCCCCTATAGGGATTTTCCTTCGACACAAGACAATGATGTTGGCTCTGGTGCTGTGACTGGTGCTGAGCAACTCATAACTATATGGGTACAACTTACTCAGGTTATGAATAATAACATTACACGTATGGAGCATCCGGATCCACCACGTGGAGGATCCATGCTAGATCGCTTTATGCGACAACAGCCTCCATCATTCAATGGGACTACAAACCCGTTTGTAGCAAAGTAGTGGATATGTTCATTTGAGAAGATATTTCTTGCTTTGGGATGTAATGAAAGAGAGAAGGTTGTCATGACAGTATATCATATATCGAGAGATACAGATCAGTGGTGGTAATTAATCCAAAACCCAAAGGAGAAGGAAGAGATAGAAGATATGGAATGGAGGGATTTTAAGGAAATCTTCTTAGAAAAATATTTCCCTCTTGAGCAGTGAGCAGATATGGAGAGAAAATTCTTGAATCTATGAGGTTATGTATCGACTACAGGGAGATCAATACTATAAAAATAAAGAACAAGTATCCCCTACCTCGCATTGATGATTTATTTGACCAACTGCATTGAGCTCAATACTTTTCAAAGATTTACCTTCGATTTGGATATCATCAGTTGAGTGTGAAGAAGGAATACATTCCAAAAACAGTGTTTCAAACTAGGTACGGGCATTACAAGTTTATAGTAATGCATTTTGGATTGACTAATTGTAAAAACCCAAGATTTTATAAGATATATTCTTTTTATTTTCTTTCATATCTTCTAGTGTACGCTACACCAAGATTATCTTGCACTATACGCAACACCATTTTAGCTTGCAGTATACACAACACTAATCTTGGATCATGTTACACACAATTTCATGTTGATTTGATAGTAGTTATTCTACGCAACATTGAGTATATATATATATATATTAAATTTATTTTTTTATACGCAACAACAAGGAGTCGTGCACTACACGCAACCCTGCCTTGGCTTTCATTACATGCAATCACGATCTTCCTCGATAGCGTGTGTTGAACACAATATCAGGTTTTACTAAACAATGATATATTATTATAATATTATGATGAACTAGACATTATGAATAGTATTAACTAAATTTTTAATGTTATAACATTATTATTTCATCTTACACATTTTCTAGAACATGGTATGTGAACAAAATAAATTTTTCGGGTAAAATAAGTATTTTTCAAAAAATGTGGTTTTGCCGCCTTTTAATGGCGCACACACATTAAATCTAGTTTTGACATGTTTATAAGTTCAATATTACAAAATAAAATTATTATTTAGAATTACGATATAAAATTTTACCTTGGATAAATTTTTCATATTATTGTGATAACTTTCATATTTTAATGAATAGTAAAAACACGCTATATTTTAATTAAAAAACAACTTTTTTCATCATAATAACTTATGTGGTTAAATTATAATATTGAATGGTTTTAAAGTATAAATATAATATATTTTTACCATTTAATATAATGTATGTCATTAGCATTGATTTTACCTTGAATTCGTAGGTTAAATGAATTCAATCTTTTGCAATGTTTTAAACAAAAACTCGTTTTCTTTCGACAACAGGATTAATTTTAATTTAATTTCTGAAAATTTTGTATATTTAATTTGGAAAACTAGATTCCATATTTGGAATCAGTGGGTCTAAATTATATTAATAATCTACTTTTTATTTTTGGGCATTATAAATAGTAACTACGGTAAATTTTATTTACCATAGTTAAAGGTAAATCGGGTAATTAAGGGTAAATATAAGATTATAAAATTACCCTAACACCTGTAAAAATCCTATTGGATGACTAAAAGTAGACCCATATCACCTATGGTTCGGATTAGAATCATTTAATGGACTTTTGTCCATGAAAATAATTTAATTATTATTAAAACCAAAGAAAGTGACAACATGTCACTTTCTTAAATCTTATAAGTATAATAATTTTAATTTAGTGATAAACTTCATGAAACTTAGAACATTAATAGTCTCCAGAAATATAATAAAATTATATACATCATATGAATTTATTTATAATTTTTAGGGATTAAATAATTATCATTAATGGTGACACAATAGTGATGCAAAAATTGTTTATCTAGTGAAAAATCAAGAATATAGTCTTTATTAAAATAATAGTGATCATAAAAGGCACAAAACCCTGACCAAAACTTATTGGTCATGTAAATTTAAACCATAACCATACAATGGTCGAATATTCTACCATTTGGAGCCTTATAAAAGCGATTATGACACTTATATTATTTTAAATGATGCCAAAGTTGTCACCTTCATAATTTAATAAATATAACAATTTAAATATTGTGATTTTAAGATGATAAATTCGAGTAAAAGTATTATTGTGAAAGTTAATAGATTTATCTTCATCATAGGATTTTATTTTTAATTTTTATGCAACAAATAAGTATATTCAATAATTATACAAAAATTTTGTAGTAATTATTTTATTAAGAGATAAACCAAATAAATGGTTTTAAAAATAATAAAATAAATATTATATGAACTATTTAATGTGCTACAATAATTTTTTAGATACATATGAAATTTTATGAATCTATTAAAGCTTTTAGGTCAAGCATATCTTCTGTATATATTTTATTTAAATTCAAATAAATGAATAGTGTCAAAATTGACACTATTGTTATTTTATAAAAATAACATATTATAAAATTGTTTAAAAATAACAAAAATATTTAAAAATTATAAATTATAATTTATATGGTAGAAAATGTCATAAAGTGTCAAATTATGGAAAATTCACAACACATATGTAATTATTTATAATAATTTAAAATTTAGAATATTATTACCACAAATAAAATTAAATTGATAAATAAGGATAAATCATGTTGATAATGTTTAAAATAAATTCATAACATGTCTAAATTTTATTGGTTGATTATATTACAACCCTCTCTCATATAATATTTGGATATGAGTCATTTTGGAAGTTTTTAAGTGGGGTTGTGATTTAATATAAACTAATATTTCTTATATTTCCAAAGGTGTCCCTCTCCTCCCTTGTAAAAGGGAACCTCCTCCCTCTCTTCCTAACACCACTTTGAGCCTTCAATCTCAGACAAAACATGCCAAATTTTCTTCTACACTTCCCTAGAAACATCCTAGAGGTCCTGGTCTTCTTCAAAGACCAATTTTAGTTCCCTAAAAGGAGGTCTCAAAGAGGCACTTCAAAGAAGAGGTAATGTCTGTTACCAATTCTGTCAACTTTATTTCTTCTTCCACTTCTTCTTATTTAGTTGTTTCATTATGAAGTAATAACATCAGTATCAATCATATACTGATATTTTATTATAAGTATAAAACAACCCTATTTAACCATCTATCCATCCTACAAAAAATGAAATCACCGTGCGTGCGTACGTACGGAATACCGTCTCCACGCCGTGGTGTAATCTGTTTTTCCAACACCACCTTACTTGGATGGGTATAATGGTGTAAAGAATAACTGTACATAATTATTATAACATCATTATGGTTCTGATATATTGTATCATCCTCTCCAATTCAATTCAATAATTATGGGAACGATATCATTGCTCGTGCGTACGTACGGACTGCCGTCTCCACGACGTGATGAGATTCATTCTCAATGATTAACAATTCATGAATGATTATAAACTATATATAATATGTAATCATGAAATATATGACATAATAATGATACTGTATTTATCTATATATATATATGTCATCCAATTAATTCCATTCAATTCAATATGGAAATGAAAACAACGTTCATGCGTACGTACGGACTACCGTCTCCATGAACGGTGTATTTAATTCCAATTATTTATCTATCATATATATATATATGTATATGATGAATATATATTACATATAAATCATTTTTTACATTATGTAATTATGTAAATCAGGTTATAAGTAATAATATCAAGAACAACAAGTCCAAACATGTACGATAAATAAAATGATTTTACCCAAAACGCTACTTTAACATGGAACTTACAAAAGAACAGGTAATATAAAGTCATAAGTGAACCATATATGATATCATAAATATGATTCTGTAATAATTCAATGACATTATTTAAATCATTATACAGGAGGTTCGGATACGTACGAAGCATATCGGACCTAAGGTAAGGGATAATTTTGCAAATCTCATTTTTATCTGAGATTGCTTATTCGTAAGTATTTTCTGGGGTTATTGTTATCATCCATGTCCATGTTTTCTAAAAGTGTTTTTATTAATGTTTAATTTCCTTTTTACCCATTTTGACTTTTACCCCATGGTATGGAAGGAATCTTTCTTTTATTTACCCTACAAGTTACTTTTTGACTTTTCCGACAAAAGTACGAGAAGAATGTTTTTTTAACGTATACGACATGAAATGATTTTTTACGGTTTTATAAAGCCTTATTTTCATGAAGCTTCCTCAGAAATATTTCATGACTATTTTCAAGAAAATCCTTTTCTTTTAATAATTCATGACATTTTGTGAAAAGAAAATGATTTTAAAGAAGAAAGGATATTTTCCTCAAGAATTCATTTCAAGTGTTTTATCAAAACCATTTTCCATCTAAAATGAAATTATTTCATATGTGTATGTTTTAAGTATAATATCTTTATTATTTACATGGTTTCACTTTTCTTATTATTAAATGATATCCCTTTCTTTTATATGGATTATGTGATGATGGGATGATGTTTATGAAACCCATTTTATTCGTTGGGTTATTATGAATGATGTATGTTTATTTTTTTGGCACAAGTAAGAATGATTTCATTATGAGATGGGTGGGACCTATATCTCCCTCGAATGCATTGGGTAAATATTTCATATCTCATGAGATAGAAATGTCTGGAATGTTAAGTTAATCTGGTTCAGTGTTACAGGACTGAAACGAGGAGTGAACTCGATTCAGAAAGGGACTTTGTCCACTAAGATGGTCTTGGCAGCAATTCCTTGGATACTATGGAAATCATAACATATGCTTAATGGATTCCACAATTACATGTTTTATTCCCATGCTATTTTATCATGATTTATGTTCATTTATGATATATGCCTTACGTACTTCCAAGATTTATGTCTTTGCTCAAGATTTTGATGTTTAGATTTTATGTTCAATTTTTTTGCATTCAAATGTTTATGGATTGTTTTATGTTCTATATACATACCCTTACTGAGAATTTGAGCTCACCCTTTATATGTTTTCTTTTCCCCAGGATATAAAGAAAGGTTTTAGTTAAGAAAACAAAAGGTAAAGATTTTTATGGAGATTTTGAAGATCTTTCACCACGATTAGAAGATTATGTTCCGAGTTTCCAAAGACACTAAACTATTACGATCCTTGTTTATCTATTTTTGTTACGTATTAAGTATTCCGCAAATGTAATGTAATGTCCATGTACGTCAAGCTTTGGGTCTCTACAGTTGGTATCAGAGGAAATGTTTAGTCAACCTTTTGAAACTAGGATGCGAAAAAGTTAGTGAGATCCGTAGAGATATTTCTAAGGTATGTCTAGGGATGTACCTAAGGATAAGTATACATATAGTATATAGTCCTAGAACTACGGTAACGATCTTAGAATTTAACCTAAGATGTTAGATATTGAGTGTACTCCCCCTTTACTATGTTGTTTTCCCTAGCATGATTTTTGCCTCTCACATAATTCTTTTTATGTTTTAGTCAATGGAGGGAACCAGAAGGAATTCGGTTAACATTGAATCCAATGGACAAATTGGTGACTATGAGAAAATAAATTGCATAATGCCTAGAGAGAAATATATTGTGATTATTCCAAATCAGTCATCACGGTATATGATTAACAAGGTGAAATTTAGTGGTATTCATAAGTCATCAAATAAGAGGAAAATGGAATTTTATGCTTGTTCGCATAGTGAGGAGCATAAAGAAAGGAAGATTGAGATTTCTAAAGAAGGGAAGAAGAACCTTGAGGAATACCTCAAATGGAGGGAAAAATGTTATATGTGTGGAGAAAAGGGTCATAGAGTGATATACTGTTATGGAGTTCAATGTCTTATCTATAGAGAACATGGGCATTACCCAACTCAATGCCCTGACCTAAGAGGTTACATCTAAATCAAGGAAGGACTTATTCCATGACAATAATTGAATAGGATGGTTTGATGTGTTTATGTATTGGTATTCAAAAATAATGTTTTTGAGGTACTTTTATGGTATATTGGAATACCTATATATTGGTCCATTGTGATTTTCCATAATAATATGGCATCGGTAACCATGGAAATTGATTGAGATATTTTTTGGAAATAAGATGATATGTGCATAATGAAGGGATAAAGAGAAAATGAAATGTTTGATAATATTCATGAGCTCATGATTGATAAAAGGAATAAGTGATATAATGGTTTGAGTATATAGAATTTTGAGGATTTTGGTATGTGGAAAGTGTTAAATTTTAACTTCATTCATGTTTTCACTAAGGTTCAATGGGTATTCATTCTTAAAGAGAATACATGATTAAGGTATTCACAAGTTTGTAATTTGACCAACAAGATATATATTATGATATATGGGGGATAAATGATGGAATTCATGTGATTGTTATGTGACTTTTCAAGTAATCATTTTTTTATACTATGAGCTTGGAACGAATTATTTTAGATAAGACTAAAGATTTGAATGGATTATGTTGGACATAAGTTAGTATTGTTTAAGGATAGAACTTTTTTCGATATTATTGATGGGATGTTATAGTAATGTAATTTTAGAAAAAGGACAACCTGCAGGATGGGCGACAACCCATCACGTCGGACAAGGCTGTGGGAATCAAACCCACAACTGAAGTGAGATAGGCCTTTATCGCCTACCACTAGCCTACAGGAAGTCCCTGGTTAGTGGAAAGTAGTTTTATTTTATTAAGCGGTATGATAAATAAAGTATAAGTCCACTTTTGGAACCATATACGATTAATCTCACCATAAGATGGACTTATAACTTATGCTAACCTTTTCTTTGAAACAGATGGAATGACCCATCATTCTATCACATGATCTGCTAATGCTTCACGAATAACAAATTCAACTTCATTTCTTTAAGATATGAAGTAAAAAAAATTTCAATTCACGAACAATAATGAGATTGTACCAAAATCATGTAATTATTTCTTTTAACTCATCAACTTTAGGGAAATGATCTTGAAAACCAAAAATGTTGTCCTAGTGCTCTTATATCTGATGAATCAGATGGTACCTTAGATCATCACAAATTTATGGCTTTGTGATTAATGGCTTTTTCATAGCCATGTTCTCTACCACTCTCCATCAGAACATGATGGTTAGATTTTTCTTCCATATCCATATTTTCACCTATATTCTCTTACGTGGAAACCTAGTGATGAATTTGGTTAACCAATATGTTTCATACTTCAGTTTTTAAAATGAAGTTTTAGTTTTCCTTTTTACGATGTGGGTTTCTATGAATAGTAAACGATTTATAACCCCAACGAATTTTGAGGGCGAAATTCATTTTAAGGGGGGTAGAATGTAACAACCCAAGATTTTATAAGATATATTCTTTTTAATTTTCTTCATATCTTCTGGTGTACGCTACACCAAGATTATCTTGCGCTATACGCAACACCATTTTAGCTTGTAGTATACGCAACACTAATCTTGGATCGTGTTACACACAATTTCATGTTGGTTTGATAGTATTTATTCTACACAACATTGAGTATATATATATATATTAAATTTATTTTGTTATACGCAACAACAAAGGAGTCCTGCACTACACGCAACCCTGACTTGGCTTTCATTACACGCAATCACGACCTTCCTCGATAGCGTGTGTTGAACGCAATACTGAGTTTTACTAAACAATGATATATTATTATAATATTATTATGAACTAGCCATTATGAATAGTATTAACTAAATTTTTAATGTTATAACATTATTATTTCATCTTACACATTTTCTATAACATGTTATGTGAACAAAATAATTTTTTCGGGTAAAATAAGTATTTTTCAAAAAATGCAGTTTTGCCGCCTTTTAATGGAACACCCACATTAAATCTAGTTTTTGACATGTTTATAAGTTCAATTTTACAAAATAAAATTATTATTTTGAATCAGGATATAAAATTTTACCTTGGATAAATTTTTCATATTATTCTGATAACTTCCATATTTTAATGAATAGTAAAAACACGCTATATTTTAATTAAAAAACAACTTTTTTTCATCGTAATAAATTATGTGGTTAAATTATAATATTTAATGGTTTTAAAGTATAAATAGAATATATTTTTACCATTTAATATAATTTATGTCATTAGCATTGATTTTACCTTGAATTCATAGGTTAAATGAATTCAATCTTTTGCAATGTTTTAAACGAAAACCCGTTTTCTTTCGACAACAAGATTAATTTTAATTTAATTTCTGAAAATTTTGTGTATTTAATTTGGAAAAATGGATTCCATATTTAGAATCAGTGGGTCCAAATTATGTTGATAAGCTACTTTTTGTTTTTGAGCATTATGAATAGTAACTACGGTAAATTTTATTTACCATAGTTAAAGGTAAATCAGGTAATTAAGGGTAAATATAAGATTATAAAATTACCCTAACACCTGTCAAAATCCTATTGGATGACTAAAAGTAGACCCATATCACCTAAGGGTTGGATTAGAATCATTTAATGGACTTTTTCCCATGAAAATAATTTAATTATTATTAAAACCAAAGAAAGTGACAACATGTCACATTTTTAAATCTTATAAGTATAAAAATTTTAATTTAGTGATAAACTTAATGAACCTTAGAACATTAATAGTCTACAGAAAGATAATAAAGTTATATACATCATATGAATTTATTTATAATTTTTAGCGATTAAATAATTATCATTAATGGTGACACAATAGTGATGCATAAATTGTTTATCTAGTGAAAAATCAAGAATATAGTTTTTATTAAACTAATAGTGATCATAAAAGGCAAAAAACCCTGAACAAAACTTATTGGTCATGTAAAGTTAACCATAACCATCCAATGGTCTAATATTCGGCCATTTGGAGCCTATAAAAGCGATTATGACACTTATATTATTTTAAATGATGCCAAAGTTGTCACCTTCATAATTTAATAAATATAAAAATTTAAATATTGTGATTTTAAGATGACAAATTCGAGTAAAAGTATTATTGTGAAAGGTAATAGATTTATATTCATCATAGGATTTTATTTTTAATTTTTATGCAACAAATAAGTATATTAAATAATTATACAAAAATGTTGTAGTAATTATGTTATTAAGAGATAAACCAAATAAATGGTTTTAAAAATAATAAAATAAATATTCTATGAACTATTTAATGTTCTCTGCTAATTTTCTAGATACATATGAAATTTTATGAATCTATTAAAGCTTTTAGGTCGAACATATCGTTTTTATATATTTTATTGAAATTCAAATAAATGAATAGTGTCAAAATTGAAACTATTGTTATTTTATAAAAATAACATATTATAAAATTGTCTAAAAATAACAAAAAAAATTAAAAATTAAAAATTAAAAATTATATGGTTTAAAATGTCATAAAGTGTCAAATTATGGAAAATTCACAACACATATGTAATTATTTATAATAATTTTAAATTTAGAATATTATTAACACAAATAAAATTAAATTGATAAATAAGGATAAATCAGGTTGATAATGTTTAAAATAAATTCCTAACATGTCTAAATTTTATTAGTTGATGATATTACAACCCTATATAATCTAATATTCAGATACAAGTCATTTTGGATGTTTTTAAGTGGGGTTGGGATTTAATATAAACTAATATTTCTTATATTTCCAAAGGTGTCCCACTCCTCCCTTATAAAAGGGAACCTCCTCCCTCTCTTCCTCACACCACTTTGAGCCTTCATGCTCGGCCAAACCATGCCAAATTTTCTACTCCACTTCCCTAAAAACATCCTAGAGGTCCTGGTATTCTTCAAAGACCAATTTTAGAGCCCTAAAAGGAGGTCTCAAAGAGGCACTTCAAAGAAGAGGTAATGTCCGTTACCGATTCTGTCAACTTTATTTCTTCTTACACTTCTTATTATTTAGTTGTTTCATTATGAATTAATAACATCAGTATCACTCATATACTGATATGTTATTATAAGTATGAAACAACCCTATTTAACCATCTATCCATCCTACGAAAAACGAAATCACCGCGCGTGCGTACGTACGGAATATCGTCTCCACGCCGTGGTGTAATCTGTTTTTCCAACACCACCTTACTTGGATGGGTATAATGGTGTAAAGAATAACTATACATAATTATTATAACATAATTCTGATTCAGATATATTGTATCATCCTCTCCAATTCAAATCAATAATTATGGGAACTATATCATCGCTCGTGCGTACGTACAGACTACCGTCTCCACGACGCGATGAGATTCATTCTCAATGATTAACCATTCATGAATGGTTATAAACTATATATAATAAGTAATCATAAAATATATGACATAATAATGATACTGTATTTATGTATATATATATATGTATGTCATCCAATTAATTCCATTCAATTCAATAAGGAAACGAAAAATACGTTCATGCGTACGTACGGCCTACCGTCTCCATGAACGGTGTATTTAATTCCAATTATCGATCTATCATATATATATATATGTATATGATGAATATATATTACATATAAATCATGTTTTACATTATTTAATTAAGTAAATCAGGTTATAAATAATAATATCAAGAACAACAAGTCCAAACATGTACGATAAATAAAACGATTTTACCCAAAACGCTACTTTAACATGGAACTTACTAAAGAACGGGTAATATAAAGTCATAAGAGAACCATATATGATATCATAAATATGATTCTGTAATAAATCAATGACATTATTTAAATCATTATACAGGAGATTCGGATACGTACGAAGCATATCGGACCTAACGGATAATTTTGCAAATCTCATTTTTATCCGATATTGCTTATTTGTAAGTATTTACTGGGGTTATTATTATCATCCATGTCCATGTTTTATAAAAGTGTTTGTATGTATTTTTAATTTACTTTTTAACCATTTTTACATTTACCCCATGGTATGGAAGGAATATTTCTTTTATTTACCCTACAAGTTACTTTTTGACTTTTCCGACAAAAGTACGAGAAGAATGTTTTTTTAACGTATACGGCATGAAAGGATTTTTTACAGTTTTATAAAGCCTTATTTTCATGAAGCTTCCTCAAAAAGATTTCATGACTATTTTCAAGAAAATCCTTTTCTTTTAAAAATGCATGACATTTTGTGGAAATAAAATGATTTTAAAGAAGAAACGATATTTTCCTCAAGAATTCATTTCAAGTGTTTTATCAAAACCATTTTCCATCTAAAATGAAATTATTTCATCTGTGTATGTTTTAAGTATAATGTCTCTATTATTTACATGGTTTCACTTTTATTATTATGAAATGATATCCATTTCTTTTATATGGATTATGTGATGATGGGATGATGTTTATGAAACCCATTTTATTCGTTGGGTTATTATGAATGATGTATGTTTATTTTGTGGCACAAGTAAGAATGATTTCATTATGAGATGGGTGGGACCTATATCTACCTCCAATGCATTGGGTAAAGATTTTATATCTCATGAGATAGACATGGCTGGAATGGTAAGTTAATCTGGTTCAGTGTTACAGGACTGAAACGAGGAGTGAACTCGATTCAGAAAGGGACTTTGTCCACTAAGATGGTCTTGGCAGCAATGCCTTGGCTACTATGGAAATAATAACATGTGCTTAATGGATGCCACAATTACATGTTTTATTCCCATGCTATTTTATCATGATTGATGTTCCTTTATGATATATGCCTTACGTACTTCCAAGATTTATATCTTTGCTCAAGGATTTTATGTTCATTTTTTTTCCATTCAAATGTTTATAAGTTGTTTTATGTTCTATATACTTACCCTTACTGAGAATTTGAGCTCACCCTTTATATGTTTTCTTTTCCCCAAGATATAAAGAAAGGTTTTAGGTAAGAAAACAATAGGTGAAGATTTTTATGGAGATGTTGAAGATCTTTCACCACGATTAGAAGATTATGTTCCAAGTTTCCAAAGACACTAAACTATTACGATCCTTGTGTGTCTGTTTTTGTTATGTATTAAGTATTCCTCAAATGTAATGTAATGTCCACGTATGTCAATCTTTGGGTCTCTACAATAATTCACCCTCTGTATTCATGGAATTAATGAACAGAGTTTTCAAGGAATATCTCAATGATTTTGTAGTGGTATTTATTGATGATATATTGGTATGCTCCAAAAGCTATGAAGATCATGGAAATCACTTGTGCATTATCCTGAATACTCTTAGAATACATGAATTATATGGGAAGTTTAGCAAGCGTTAATTCTAGATTTAGGAGATTTCTTTTCTTGGCGATATTGTCTCTAAGGATGGAATCCTAGTTGATCATTCGAAGACAAAGGAAATCCAAGATTGGCCCATGCCAAAAAAATTAACTGAGGTATGTAGTTTTATTGGCTTAGCAGGTTATTATCGGCATTTTGTATAGAATTTTGCCTGACTGGCTAACCTGCTAATGAATCTCACACGTAAAGGGGTAAAAAAATTTGTACAAAATATTTTGAAGAATGTTTCGAATAACTGAAGAGAATATTATTCAATGCTCCTATATTGAACCTACCACCCGTGGAAGGCAAATAGGGTGGCATATGCTTTGAGAAGAAAGGATCATGGAGTTTTTAACAAGATGAGAGTTGAAAGGGATCCTATTTTCATGGATCTAGTAAAGATGGATATGGGAATAACCATGGAAGGTGAAACATCAATTCTTTTTCAAATGGTTTCCAAACCATATTTACTAGAAAGGACAAAATCTTCTCAGGATGATGATGAGGAGTTTCAAAAGAAGATTAAAGCTGTGAATGATTGGAGATTGAGTGACTTTGTATATGAAGATGGAATTTTGAAATTTGGGAAGAGACTTTGTGTCCCTGATATACCTGATCTAAAAATGGAATTATTAGATAATGCTCATAGTTCCAATTTCTCTATACACCCTGGTAGCACTAAGATATATAGAGATTTGAAGGAACATTTCCTGTGGGACAACATGAAGATGGAGATTGATGATTTTGTGTCAAGATGTATGGTTTGTAAACAAGTGAAATCTGGAAGTCAACTGCCTTGAGGAGTATTGAAACCTATTCCCATACCTTAGTGGAAATGGGATAATATCATGATGGACTTTGTCATGGGACTACCAAAGACTCCTATAAGGAACAATTAAATATGGGTCATTATTGATCGTCTTACCAAGTCAGCACATTTTCTTGCTATAAGAGAAGATCTAACACTTGAACATCTAGAAAGACTATATATTAATGAAGTTGTGAGACTTCATGGAGTACCCTTGTTGATTGTTTCTGATCATGATCCATGTTTTACATCAAGATTCAAGAAAAGTCTTTAGAAGGCCCTAGATATTGATCTTCATTTACGAACTGCCAAATAACCACAAACTGACGGACAATCAGAACGAACAATTAAAACATTGGAAGACATGTTGAGGTATTTTTCACATGATTTTCAAGGCATGTGGGATCAGTATTTACCTCTCGTAGAATTTTCCTACAACAATTGCTTCCATTCAAGTATATAGATGGCGCCCTTTGAATCATTATTTGGGAGGTGATGTCGTACACCAACTAGTTGGGATGATGTTGGTGAAAGAAAGCTCGTGGGCCCATAACTTGTTGAAGAAACAATGGAAAAGTGAAATATTATCTAGAACCATATCAAAATATCACAAAGTAGCCAAAAGAGCTATGCAGATAACTGAAGGAAGGATTTGGAGTTTCAAGAAGGTGATCACGTTTTCTTGAAGGTATCTCCATGGAAGGGTATTATACGATTCAGTAAGAAGGGATAGTTATGTCCTAGATACATCGGACCTTTTGAAATTATGGACTGAATTGGAGCTGTATCTTAACATTTGGCAATGCCTCCATGTCTCTTCAATGTTCACAATGTGTTCCACGTGTCAATGTTAAGAAAGTACATGCCAGACCCAACACATGTACTCACTTATGAAGAAGTGGAACTTGAGCCCGATCTATCTTACTCTGAAGAACCTATCAAGATTCTTGATACTAGAGAACAAGTATTGAGAAATCGGATGACTCATCTGGTGAAGTTTCTATGGAGTAACTATAAGATGGAGGTAGCAACATGAGATCCAAAGGAGATTATGTAAAAGGCATACCTGAATCTTTTTAGGTAATATTCTGTGAATTTTGAGGATGAATTTTTTGTAAGGAGGGGAGAATGTAACACCCCAAGGTTTTGAAAATAAATATATAATTTTATAATCTAACTATTAAACATAACTTTTCCTCTTTTATGTTTTAAATTTCAAAAAGTGGGCATCAAGAGTTTTGTTCAGTAAGTCATTTGGAGTCTGATAGAACAAACATGATTTTTAGTGAATAGTAATATACCCTTATGAATAGTAATATGAATATTAATATGACCATAATGAATATTAAATTTTATTATTATTTTATTTTCTTAAGGCTAGAATATAATAACATCTCGGTTAATTTTTCATTGGGATAAAGAAGTAGTTGTAGAATTAGAACTGTTAATTTTTGAATTAAGTATGCTTTTATTTAAAAGTTAAATTAATAATATTTAGAAAATTATTTTTCAAAAATGGACTTCACTTTTGAATTCTACATGTCGAAAAATGGTTAGTGTGAATTTTTAGGATTTTTCTGAAAATCTAGAATTTTTTATGAATAGTAAAATATGATAAAATACGATAAATACTAAATACTTGATTTAATGCATCATATATGATGCAAGGATGATGTAATCCAACTTGGTTTGAACTCACATGCCATTATTTCTATTAGGGGTCACATTAAACAATTCTATGGGTTGTCTTGAGGGAAATAATAAAATAATGAATTAAATATTCAAAAATTACTCCTCTCCTCCATTGTAAAACCCCCCAGCACTACCAATTCTCTTCACAACTCTAAGACTTGAAGATCCTCAATGTTCTGCCCAATTACCCTTCCCTAGTAACTCCCCAATACCAGGAAGCTCTTAGTATTTCCAAAAGACCAAAACCCCATCCCTTAAGGAGTTTCTCAAGGAGGTTATTTCAAGAGGTAAAGCACCCTTCTTTCTCTTTTGGTTTTATCTCAATTTATCTACTTTTGTTATCCTCTCCTCACCTCCTATGTCCAAATCATCATGAAAACTCAATTAAAATCTATATACTGTATTTATATCATGTTAATGGAAGAACCATCACAAATATTCTTATTCCCTCCCTTTTATTTTTAGAAATGAAATCGACGTCCATGATGTTCCGATTTATAACCTTCATGGACGACGAAGTTTCGTTCTTCAATTTCTTATTCATTAGTGGTCATGAAACCATATTCATAGTTTAACCAGAATATAATATATTTGTTATAACCTAATTAATATTCAGGAACCAGAATATGTACAAATAATTGAGTTATATGGCCAAACTAGTTCATAATATTTCAAATACCTCTGCATAATCGAAGTTGTTGTCATCTAATGATTCATCCTCATTCCATGTAACAAAATGATAGAAATGGACATTATAATTTTTTATGTTCATTAATAATATATAATTCAAATACTAGATATTTATAACCATTCCACATGAGCTTCATTACATAATATCAAGTGAACCGAATATGAAAATAAAGGAAACAAACACTCCTGAATGACGGAATTCAATACAATAACTTGTCAATAAAGACATAAATGAACTAACCAGAATTATGGTAAACTAAATACATGTATAATAGGTTCTGAAATAAGTTATTAACAAGTATAATTTCATATTCCAGTATCTTAAGTACAAGAGAGGAACACGTTTGGAGTTAAGGTAAGGGTTTTCCACCAGAACTTCCATTTTGTTTCGGGATACTTTCTTTGTCTAATTTCCTTGATGGAATTATTATGTATTGTTATGAACTCCTCATATATTCTGTATGAGTATCATATAAATGTTTAAAAACTAGAATAAATCCTTATTTTATGGACAGTTACACATTTTTAATGGACTTTCAAAGTTCATTCCAAAATACATGCCCGATTCAAGGGAATTTCTCAAATTCTTTCCTATTTACAAGGGCACTCTATAATCTTTTTTTGGAAGCCATTTTATTTATAAAATCACTCATTTATTATTAAAGTACTATCTTACTTCAATTATGGTTTTATATAAATATTTTTCTAAAAGAAATCTTCTTTTCAAAATAAAAGAGTATATATCTACAGAATTGCTTAATAATTTTATAAGAGTGTTTTCATCTAATTAAACACTCTTGATGAATCCATGGTATTGTAAGGTTTAGTAATTTATGAATTAATCTACCATATTTGATTTAATGGTTTATGACTAAATCTATTGTGGATAATCTATCCTAAAACCATTCACCATATTATTCTGAATGTTTAGTGTTTTATGTTTAATTATTGGGGAAAGATAGTTACATTTCATATAATAGTTTCAATATGAATATATATGTTGTTTATGTTTATCCCCGCTCATATGAGGAATGCATTGGAATTATAATTTCATGGGTGGGGCCCTCTATAGCCTCTTGATGCATCGATAGGTCTCACTAGACAAATAGACGTGGAATTGGTCGAGGCCTTTCCCAATGTGATATGGATTTTGGATGAGGCCTTAATCACTAGATGTCTTGGCCAAGTCCATGACAAAATGATTCAGAATGTCTGACATATGCACTTCCCTCATTATAAAGCTAGTAATTTAAAGTTCATGTGTTTATTCGACTAGTAGAAATGTAACACCCTACGGTTTTGAAAATAAATATAGAATTTTATAATCTAACCATTAAACATAACTTCTCCTCTTTTATGTTTTGATTTTTGAAAAATGGTCATCTAGAATTGTGTTCAGTAAGTCATTTGGAGTCTGATAGAAAAAACATGATTTTTAGTGAATAGTAATATACCCTTATGAATAGTAATATGACACAAATGAATAGTAATTTTATTATTATTTTATTTTCTTAAGGCTAGAAGATAATAACATCTCGGTTAATTTTTCATTGTGATAAAGAAGTATTTGTAGAATTAGAAATGTTAAAATTTTAATTAAGTATGCTTTTATGTAAAAGTTAAATTAATAATATTTAGAATTTGTTTTTTCATAAATGGACTTATCTTTTGAATTATACATGTTGAAAAATGGTTAGGGTGAATTTTTAAGATTTTTCTGAAATTATAGAATTTTTTATAAATAGTAAAATACGATAAAATATGATAAATGCTAAATACTTGATTTACTGCATCATAGGTGATGCAAGGATGATGTAATCCAAATTAGTTCAAAATCACATGCCATTATTACTATTATGGGTCACATTAAACAATTATATTGGTTGTATTGAGGGAAATAATAAAATAATTAATTAAATATTCAAAAATTACTCATCTCCTTCACTATAAAAACTCTCCACCACTACCTCTTCTCTTCACTACTCTAAGCCTTGAATCTCCTCAAAGTTCTGCCCAATTACCTATCCCTATTCACTCCCTATGACCAAGAAGCTCTTAGTATTTCCAAAAGACCAAAACCCCTTCTCCTAAGGAGTTTCTCAAGGAGGTTATTTCAAGAGGTAAAGCACCATTCTTTCTCTTTTGGTTTTATTTCAATTTATCCACTTTTGTTATCCTCTCCTCACCTCCTCTGTCCAAATGATCATGGTAACTCCAGTGAAATCTATATACTATATTTATATCATGTGAATGTATGAACCATCATAAATATTCTTATTCCCTCCCTTTTATTTTTATAAATGAAATCGACGTCCATGAGGTTCCGATTTATAACTTTCATGGACGACGAGGTTTCATTCCTCAATTTATTCTTCATTACTGGTCATGAAACAATAATCATTGTCGAAACAGACTATAATATATGTTTTATAACCGAATTAATATTCATTAACCAAAATATGTACAAATAATTTAGTTATATGGCCAAACTAGTTCATAATATTCCAAATACCGCCGAATAATCGAAGTGGTTGTCATCTAATAATTCATCCTCATTCCGTGTAACCAAATTATAGAAATGACCATTATCAATTATTTATGTTCATTAATAATATATAATTCCAATCCTGGAGATTTATAACCATTCCACATGAACTTCATTACATAATAACAACTAAACCGAATATGAAAATAAAGGAAACGAACACTCCAGAACGACGGAATTCAATGCAATAACTTGTCAATAAAGACATAAATGAACTAACCAGAATTATGGTAAAATAAATACATGTATAATAGGTTCTCAAATAAGTTATTAAAAATTATAATTTCATATTCTAGGAGCTTATGTACAATATAGGAACACTTTTGGGGTTAAGGTATGGGTTTTCCACCCGAACTTCCATTTTCTTTTGGGATACTTTCTTTGTATAATTTACTTGATGAAATTATTATGTATTGTTATATACTCCTCATATATTCTGTTTGAGTATAATATATATGTTTACAAACCATAATCCTTCCTTATTTTATGGATATTTACATGTTTTAAAAGGAACTTTCCAAGTTGTTTTAAAAATACAAGCTCGATTCAAGGGAATTTCTCAAATTCTTTCCTATTTAAAAGGGCACTCTATAATCAGTTTTTGGAAACCATTTTCTTTATAAAATCAATAATTTTATTATGAAAATACTATCTTCCTTCACTTATAGTTTTATATAAATATTTTTCCAAAAGAACTCTTCTTTTCAAAATAAAAGAGTATTTATCTCCAGAATTGCTTAATGATTTTATAAGAGTGTTTTCATCTAATTAAACACCCTTGATGAATCCATGGTATTATTGGGTTTAATCATTTATGAATTCATCTACTGTGACATCCCAGATCCGGGTGCCACTCCACGGGTTCCCCGAACCTAGTTGGTCACATGACCTCAAGCGCATTTCCCCAAATGCCAGAGGCTGCCGACTAGCAGTGAGGGCCCTGGTCTGGTAGTGGGGAAACTATGCCCTCATTTGTCAAAGTGTAGCGCAGTGGAATAAAATAAATATCATACAACAGCGGAAGAAATAAACCATACATATTTAAAGTGAACAAATAAAGTAAAAGATAACCAATAGTTATATAGATAATGATGCAACATGTATCAAGTTCTAAGAAAATAGCCAGAACATGTTACACAGCAATACAGTACAATACAATACAGAGTACAGAGTACAGAAAAGAAAAACAAAACAAAGTAGACAGAACGCAGCAACATCGCAAGCCTAAGATTTGTCCCATGCTCTCTTACTCCTCTTCTACAATCAAATACTTGTATAGGGACCCTTTCCCTTATCCACACCTACAGAAATGTAATATATTTGGGGCCGAAGACATGAACCCAAAAAGGGTGTGAGAAATAAATCCCAGTAGGCACCCACCAAAGGCTTGTGCCCAACTGTGTGAAAATATAAAACAACAGTGTGTAGTAGTAAAATGCAATAAACTAAGCAGTACTCAATAGTAACAAACTTTAGCAGTTATATTTCCATTTTATTATTCATTTAACCATTTAATATAATAACATTCTGTGATCAACAAAACCAAGACCTTAGGCCAAACAGAATCTCACCCTCAGGCTAATATAGTAAAACCACACCCTCAGGCTTTATAATTTCCATGCCCTCAGGCTAAATAATATCTTGCCCTCAGGCCTCACCCTCAGGCTATATAATATCTTGCCCTCAGGCCTCTCCCTGAGGCTATATAATATCTCTCCAATAGGCCTCTCCCTCAGGATATATAATATATATATATATATATATATCCACACCCTCAAGATAATATAATATATATATATCCACGCCCTCAGGATAAACAAGTAACCGGTCCATGCCCAACATATAAACATGAAATTTTTTACAATTCCTCTCAAGTAAAAAAGTAATGCATAATGTAAACATGGAATACCCTCGGGTATCCTAGCCAAATGGCTAAACAGAGGAACGCACCCCAGGGGTGGTCTTGGATCCAAGAAGTGATCCCAAACAGCAGTTTATTATCACATTTAATTACCTTTACAATTCTAGGTATTTAAAACAGCCAAGGCCTTAGCCACACGACACCCCAACATGGGTTCGTAGCACAATGGTACACAAAAACACGCAATAGTTGGAATTTAAACACTAAGCCACCTACCTCAAATGCCCCAGAGCGGTATATGTGAATGAAGATCCTTGAATCGCCCAAAAACAACGAAGATATGAGGTGAAATAAATCCCATTCAAACGTAAATAACTTCCCCTTGGGAAATAATTAGTAAGAACAGATTAAGAAGAAGGAATGGGTTACCCATACGGTTCCAACGAGATTGACCGAGGCAGAATCAGATTCCCAGCATGCGATCTGGAGATCCTCAAAGGTTCGTCCCTCTCTCCTGACTCCTCCTCCGGTTCTAAGCCTTCCCTGTGAATAGGGGAGGATAATTCCCATTTTAAGCAAAAAAAAAACTACACGGCATGTACTATTGACTACACAGCATGTACTTTCCTCATTTAACTGTTCCTCTGGTGGATACCTTTCCCACCGCTACACTATTCATCCATCGATAAGTGTACACGATGTGTATTCCCGAATACACAGCATTTACTGTCGCTCAGCTAGCGGCTGCTTCCATCGCCTTACTATTTGCCTACCGACTGACTACACAGCGTGTAGTCGGTTTTTACACCATTCATCGTCATCGTGGCTACACATCCTGTGTACTCATCCCACATGGGCAAAGTACACGGCATGTGGAAAAGTACACGGCGTGTAGTCCCGAAATTTAGCATTTTTCCCACTTTCCCTATTTTCTCAAAAACACTTAAGGAAAAGAGAAAAGTGGAAACCCGTACCTCATGATTAAGAACCAGGTTCTTACAAACTTCCCCCATCAAAAACAATTCATCCCAGAATTTCCCTTCCAAGGGTAGCAAAGATAAAGTTGTTAACAACTCAGGACACTAAGAACGTACGTTGGTCTCCCACTCCTAGGTTTTGTCCTACACTCAGCCATGCTGTCATAGCACCCGTACAAGAGGAACTGACTGGCCTTGGAGAACCTTCATGCTCCTATCAACGATACGAATCAGATGCTCCTCAGAGGACGCATTGACCTCAAGCTCAACCTCCTCGAGCTGAAAGATGTGAGATGGGTCTCAATGATAGCGGCGCAACTGAGATACATGGAAGATGTCGTGCATTTCCTGGTACCTCTGTGGTAACTGCAACAATTAGGCAACCGGACCGACTCTCTCCAGAATCTAAAATGGCCCCACTTACCTCGGTGAAAGTTTACCCTATCTCCTGATCCAGCTATCTCCCAAGCTCGGTGAAACACGCAAGAAAACCTGATCCCTGACCACAAACTCCAAGGGTTGTCTGCGGCGATCAGCATAAGATTTCTGAGGAGACTGTATGGTAGCCATCCGCTTCTAAATCAAATAGACATGCTCAAAAGTCTCATGTTTGAGATGTGGTCCCAGTAAAGCTGCCTCACCTGCCTCCAAACAGCACAAGGGTGATCGACATGGCCAACCATATAAAACCTCGTAAGCTGCCATATCAATAGTCACCTGAAAACTATTATTTTAGGAAAAGTCGACTAGGGGTATATGATTCTCCCAAGATCCCCCAAAGTCTAGGATGCATGAACGCATCATTTCCTCAAGCATCTGTATCATACGCTCTGACTTGCCATCGATATGAGGGTGGTAAGTTGTACTCAGAAGCACCTGTGTACCCAGTACCCTCTGAAAACTCTGCCAGAAACGAGATGTAAAACGGGTTTCCCTATTTGAGATGATTGAACGAGGAACCCCATGAAGATGTACAACATCTCGGATATACATCTTCTCGAGCTCATCAACACTGAAGGTCTCCTTGATCGGAAAAAAGTGAGCTACCTTTGTGAGTATGTCCTCAAAAAACCACAAGACATCATTTCCTCGAGGTGACCTAGACAACCTAGTAACGAAGTCCATCTTGACATCATTCCATTTCTACTCTAGGATGGGTAACTGTTGTAACAGTCCGACTGGCCTTGGATGCTCTGCCTTCACCTGCTGACAGGTGGAACATCTCATAACAAAACCATCTACTTCTCTCTTCATACATGGCCACCAGTACTGATGTCTCAAGTCACGATACATCTTGGTAACTACAGGATGAACTTCCCAAGCTGAAGCATGAAAATCCTGCATCATCTCCTCGCGTATATCCCTTGGAACCCATAATCATCCATGGAAACACAGTACCTCATCATCGCCTATCGTCCAACTAGAAGGAGGGTCCTCACTTGGCACTGAATCACATAGAACTAGGCCTTATGAATATGATAGTTGTCTCATTCTCACTCTAACCAGGAGAGTAGAAGTCACAGCTAAAGATGAAAGATGGGTCTGCCCCTGACTGTCATGCACCTCAAAATGCATTTCAGAGAACAAGGCCATAAGCTGCCACTCACCACTGTCCTCCTATACTACCTATATCTGAGTCCTCCTTCTTAGTGCATCAACTACTACATTACCTTTACCAGGTGTATAGTCAAGCTCAAAGTCAAAGGACTGAATGTATTAAACCCACCTTCGTTGTCTCAGGTTCAAGTCATACTGAGTAAAGATGTACTTGAGACTTTTTTGATCGGTGAAAACCACAAAATGCTATCCCAAGAGATAATGTCTCCAACAGTGCAATGCATGATCAACTGCAGCCAACTCGAGATCATGTGTTGGGTAATTCATCTCATGGGGCCTCAACTGCTGAGAACCGTACACAACAACTCGATCACCCTGCATCAACACTGCTCCCAATCCAATACATGTTGCATCATAGTAAACTGTATAGCTCTTCCCTTGCTCTGGAAGTATCAGAACTGGTGCCCATGTTAATCATCCTTTCAAATCCTTAAAGGATGCCTCGCAAGCTTCTAACCAAATGAACTTCACATCCTTCTTAGTTAAACTCATCAACGGTGCTGCCAAGCAGGAGAAGTCATGTATGAAGCACCTGTAGTAACCATCCAGCCCCAAGAAACTCTGTATCTCAAACACGTTCTTAGCTGCTCACAGGAAACTACTGCTCTCACCTTCTCTAGGTCCACTGCAACTCCTGCCTCTAAGATTATATGACCCACAAAGTGAATCTGGTCCATCCAAAAGTGTCACATTGAGAGCTTAGCATATAGCTTACGCTCTCCCAGTGTACTCAGTACGATCTCCAGATGGATGGCATGGTCGTGTCGAGTGCGAGAGTAAACCAATATATCATCCAAGAATACTACCCAAAAAGAATCCATGTGCGGATGGAACACACAATTCATCAGCACCATGAAAACTGCTGGCACGTTCGTGAGTCCGAACGGCATAACCATGTACTCGTACAGACCATATCTGCTCCAAAAGGCTGTAAGTGGTATGACTGATGGTCTCATGCATAGCTGATGATATCATGTTCTCACATAAATTTTGAGAACACTCTTGCTCCATGAAGTTGATCAAAAATATCATCAATCCTCGGCAAGGGATATCAGTTCTTGAACTTCAACTGGTTCGGCTTCCGATAATCCACACAGAGTCTGAGAGTACTGTCTACTTTCTTAGCAAACATGACAGGAGAACCCCAAGGAGAAGTACTAGGTCAGATAAAACCATTTTACTGTGACTCCTTTAACTACCTCTTGAGCTCCTGCAACTCTGGTGTAGCCATCCTATAAAGAGGAATGGACACTGGCGCTGCTCCTAGAATAATCTCAATAGATAAGTCCACCTCACGCTCTAGAGGTAAACCCGAAAAGTCATCCAGGAAAACATCCCTAAAACAATCAACCACTGGAGGGAAATTATTCTAAAAAGTTCCCTGATTGTCTAGATATAATCTTGAAATCTGGGCTATCACACCACCTCACCCAAGATGCTCTGGTCTAGGTCGACTTGCCTAAACATCTCATTCACCTTTGTATAGAAACTCTCTGCCCTCTGGTGACGTGAAACTCACCCTACGACGATCACAAAGGCTTGAAAGGGAACCAACCAGTCTATCCCGAGAATGACATCATAGCTCATATTCTCTAAGACATAGAGGTCCCATATAAAGTGACATCCACCAACCTCAAGGGGTAACTCCTTGCAGTGACACACACATGTCGTTCTCATCCCCAACGGAGTGTCTAGCATCATAACAACAGAAGAAGAAGAAACACAGATCCCAAGTCTCTCCAAAACAGGCACAGATATGAAACTATGTGTAGCACCCATATCAAAAAGTACTGAAGATAAGAAAGAAGCTACTAGAATAGTACCTCTGACAGTAGAAGGCACGTGATCCTACTCCTATTGGGTATGTTGCACTGCATATTCCTGCCCAGTGCCGCGGACCTACGACATAGCCTGGCTACCCTGAGTTGTCCCGCCCTACTGCCTATGAGATCCTTGTGTCTGGCTACCACGGCCATGACCACCACCTCTGCCTATACGTCCTAATGTATCCTAGTTTCCTGACTGGTAAAAATCTGTTGGTCCTGCTCCCACATGCAGAGTCTGTACAGAACCCCTCTCACTAGATACTGGTGGTAACACCCTACAAAACTGCTGCAGATGACCCATATTACTACAGTCTCGACACTCCACTAGGTCACGTGGACACTATGGTCTCTTGTAACCTTCTTTACCACACTGTTATCACCTAATCGGGCCACCTGAAGGAATCTCTAGGATAGTACTTCCACCGTTATAGAAACTAATTTGTCGCTTCCTCTTCCTGATAGAAATGGTACCAGAAACTGGTGTTGAACCACCCTGTCCCACACCTCTAGATTCCCTCAGGTTTCTCTCTGTAATCAGTGCATGGTTCACAATATCATGTATTGTAGGAAACTTGAAAACATTCACCAGTGCTCTAATGTCATATCAAAGACCATACTCAAAGTGTATGGCCCTCAAAGTATCATCATCCACCAGAATGGGTGCAAAACGCTGAAGCTTAGTGAAGCGAGAAGAATAATACATCACCGACAGAACGCCCTACTATAGATTCATGAACTCTCAAGATCTATCTTACCTCAGCATATATGGGAAGAAGAAGTCATAAAAGACTGTTTGAAAATATTCCCACTCCATGTCTCTGTGATGCTCTATCTGAGTGGTAACATCCCACCACCTCTTGGCGGAATCACGCAGCATATAAGTAGCAAGCTTGACCCTCCACCTTGGAAGCATCTCAAGATGCTCAAAAATAGTCTTTATAGACCCCAACCCGGACTCCGTAACCAGTGGTCCGCCATACCCTGAAAACGTAGGAGGATGTTGATGCTGGAATATACGAGTCAGCTCAACCATAGATGTGGCAGCTGGTGGTGTTCCCTGAAAGGTCTTCACGAACTGCATGAAGCCTTCACAGAACTGTGCATCCGTGCCTGTGTCTGGTATAACGGTTGGCGCCACATCTATCTCTACTGGAGGATCCACTGGTAGCCCGTGGCCTACTATCTCTAGAGTATAATCATTTTCGCTCTCCTGGAGAACAACACAAGGTCTTCTCGGCGGCATGACTCTATAAGGTCAAACACACACCTTAGATCAAGATTATCAAAGACTGAAAATAAAGGGACCAAAAAGGGAACAGGAGGAAGAACGCATTTCAAGATTTGAAAAACAAGACTACATGACGTGTATAATGACTACACGACATGTACCTGACTTTTCTTTCCCTGCCTGGGTCCTTCTACACAGCTAAGCCACACGACTCCCATTGAAGAAGACTACATGGCGTGTATATAATCTACATGGTGTGTATGGTATAAATTCCAACTACCCGTGTTTTTCGTAACATGGCCGACTACTCGGCTAAGTCTACACGGTGTGTTACACCTGCACACGGCGTGTACACTACCCCGTTTTCTTGGCCATACAGCTAAATCCAAACGGTCTCCCACTGGTAAGGACTACACGACATGTCCCTCAGGCACACGACATGTTCAACACCGACTCGTGTTTGTTCGTTACACGGTCGGGTCCTCATGCCAGACTACACGGTGTGTTCCACAATGGACACGGCGTGTATGTCTTTTAGTTTCCTCCATCCGTGTTGTTAGTTACATGGGAGGACTCCAGGTCAAAACTAAATGGCGTGTACATATGGTTCACAACATGTTTTCCCCAAGCATTTCCCTTCCCCATGTCCCCGCCCACACAGTCCTTGACACGGTAAGCGTCTACACGGCGTGTGCTCAAAAGGTTTTCTTTTCTTCCCGAATAGAAGAACACATAGCGTGTGTCCGAGGAACTACACGGCGTGTATCCTGGGTTTTCTAGATAGTAAGCCTCTGAAACTACTTCCGAACCCAGAAAATACAGAAAAATAACATCTAAGTGCCAAATTTTGACCCATGAGGGCCCATACTCCCCACGAATCAAAGTTTGGAAACTTATATGTGTTCTAACAAAATAAACAGTCAATGATGCACCAAATTCTGGTCAATGAGGGCCCATACTCCCCAAAAACCAATGTTTGGCGTCCATTCTATCAACAACTCAAACGAAAATTCCCTATCACATAGCAGGTATTTATCAAAGTAGCTCTCACAACAGCATGATTTTCTAGGACAACAACTATCACAACAACATGAAATTTCTAATGCGCCTAAATGGCATGGAACTATGCATGGCAAGTGATTTCTAGCATGTGCCTAAATGATGCATGAGATGACATACCCTCATCTCATCGGGTTTCAATTAAATAGAACTCATGGATAAAATATAAACAGCACAATCACAAGTGTGTCACCAAATGGTGAAAATTAAATCAACTATAAAATTGCAAAATCAGAATATTTGCAAAAATACGAGGTAAACTGGCTTTTCCCTGTACACGGGTTAGCTACTCCCAGACACAACTTATTACCAACTACCGTTTTCATCCTATCTCTGACTAAGGCTCCAAATAGTAAGTCAAAGAAAAGAACCCCTATTATACCACTTTGTAACATCCCGGATCTAGGTGCCACTCCATGGGTGCCCCGAACCTGGTTGGTCACATGACCTCAAGTGCATTTCTCCAAACGCCAGAGGCTGCCAACTAGTAGAGAGGGCCCATGTCTAATAGTGGGGAAACTATGCCCTCATTTGTCAAAGTGTAGCGTAGAGGAATAAAATAAATAGTATACAACATCGAAAGAAATAAACCATACATATTTAAAGAGAACAACTATAGTAAAAGATTACCAACAGTTATATAGATAATGATGAAACATGTCTCAAGTTCTAAGAAAACAACTAGAACATGTTGCACAACAATACAGTACAATACAATACAGAGTACAGAGTACAGCAAAGCAAAACAAAACAAAGCAGACAGAACATAGCAGCATCACAAACATAAGCTCGGTCCCATGCTCTCCTACTCCTCTACAACAATCAAGTACCTATATAGGGACACTTTCCCTTATCCACACCTGCAGAAATGTAATCTGTTTGGGGCGAAAAACATGACCCCAAACAGGGTGTGAGAAATAAACCCTAGTAGGCACCCACCAAAGGCCTGTGCCCAACTGTGTGAAAATATGCAACAATAGTGTGCAGTAGAAAAATTCAATAAACTAAGCAGTACTCAACAGTAACTAACTTTACCAGTTATATTTCCATTTTATTATTCATTAAACTATTTAATTTAATAACATTCTGTGCTCAACAGAACCAAGCCCTCAGGCCAAATAGAATATCGCCCTCAGGCTAATATAGTAAAACCATGCCCTCAGGCTTTATAATATTCACTCCCTCATGTTATATAATATCTCGCCCTTAGGCCTCGCCCTCAGGATATATAATATCTCTCCCTCAGGACTCGCCCTCAGGCTATATAATATCTCGCCCATAGGCCTCACCCTCAGGCTATATAATATATATATATATATATATATATCCACACCCTCAGGATAATATATATATATATATATATATCCACGCCCTCAGGCTAAACAAGTAATTAGGCTATTCCCAATATATAAACGTGCAATTGTTTACAATTCCTCTCCAGGAAAATTTAATGCATAAAGTAAACATGGCATACCCCCAGGTATCCTGGCCAAATGGCTAAACAGAGGAACGCACCCCAGGGGTGGTCCTGGATCCAAGAAGCGATCCCAAACAGAAGTTTATTATCACATGTAATTACCTTTAAAATTCTAGGTATTCAAAAAATCCAAGGCCTTAGCCACATGACACCCCAACATGGGTTCGTAGCATAATGGTACACAAAAACACACAAAAGTTAGAATTTAAACACCAAGCCACCTACCTCAAATGCCCCTTAGCGGTATACGCAAATGACGATCCTTGAATCATCCAAAAATGATGAATATTTTAGGTGAAAGAAATCCCATTCAAATGTAAATAACTTCCCCTCGGGAAAGAATTGGTAATAATGGATTAAGGAGAAGGAAATGCTTACCCGTACGGTTCCAACGAGATCGACCAAGGCAGAATCAGATTCCCAGCCTGCGATCTGGAGCTCCTAGAATGTTCGGCCCTCTCTCCTGACTCCTCCTCCAGTTCTAAACCTTCCCTGTGAATAGAGGAGGCTACTGCCCATTTTAAGCAAAAACACAAACTACACGGCATGTACTATTGACTACATGATGTGTAATTTCTTCATTTAACTATTCCTCTGGAGGCTACCTTTCCCACTACTACACTGTTCATTCGTCAACAAGTGTACACGGTGTGTATTCTTGAATACACGGCGTGTACTGTCGCTCAGCTGGCGGCTGCTTCAACTGCCTTACTATTTTCCTGTCGACTGACTATACAACATGAACATACCCACTACACGGCATGTAGTCCATTTTTACACCCTTCATCATCAACATGGCTACACAACCTATGTACTCAACCCACATGGCCAAAGTACACGGCGTGTGGAAAAGTACACGACGTGTAGTCCCAAAAATTAGGATTTTTTCCACTTTCACTATTTTCTCAAAAACACTTAAGGAAAACAGAAAAAAAACCCATACCTCAAGATTACGAACCATGTTCTTACATCTACCATATTTGATTTAATGGTTTATGACTAACTCTATTGTGGATAATCTATCCTAAAACCATTCACCATATTATTCCAAATGGTTAGGGTTTTATGTTTAATGATTGGGGAAAGATAGTTACATTTCATATGATAGTTTTAATATGAATGTATATGTTGTTTATGTTTATCCCCACTCATATGAGAAATGCATTGGACTTATTATGTGACAGGTGGGGCCTGCTATAGCCCCTCGATGAATCGATAGGTCTCATGAGACAAATAGATGTGGAATAGGCCGAGGCCTTTCCCAATGTGATATGGATTTTGGCCGAGGCCTTAATCACTATATTTCTTGGCCGAGGCCATGAAAAATTGATTTAGAATGTCTGGCATATGCACTTCCCTCATTATGAAGCTAGTAACTGAAAGTTCATGTGGTTATTCGACTAGTAGAATACCCATGGTTATGTTTTATTATGGAATTATTTACTCAGTTCATTTTCCTGCCATAATGTGTTCGTATTTATTATTCATGGTATGTGTTTTCAATTATTCACCATGTCTAATGTTTATATTATCTTCCACTGTATTGCTTACTCTTACTGAGCGTTTGAACTCACCCCTTTCTTATGTTTCATTTTATCAGGATATGAAGAAGTAATTTATGAATGACTTTCAAGAATAATTTAGGAGACATGATGTTTCTAGTGGAATAAAATAGTTTTTTTGTTTCCCTTCATGTTGTAATGATCAACTTATATATGAAACATGTTTCCAATAATACTAAACTACTCGGTCCTGTCATGACCCGACCCAAACCGGGCTCGAGCCGCAACTACCCCAAGCCCGCCTCTATAGGCCAGGGGCTGGTGACAAGCGCCGAAGGCTAAACAACTCGAGGAGGCCTTTTCCTGAGTACATGTACACACACACGTAGCACACTCAATGAAAAAGTGAATTGTAAAGGAAAAGACAAGAAAAGTAAAGGGAAACTGCTATAAATAAACCACAGTGCATCGACCTCTATGCAGTACAAAGCAGGAGATTAAGGTAAACTAAAAAGAAAAGGGGGAGAAACACGTGCTCAATCAGAAAAGGTGCCACAACCCGGAAACAGGTAAACAAAAAGGAAAACAGCTGGAAGGGTCCCCCACCTGGAACCTGACTCCGACCAACGCACGTGGTCCACGCTCCTAAACTCCTAAGCTCCACTGAATCCATGAACACCTTGTCCATCATATGCAAGGGCACACCAAGTGCGGGCAAAGCCCAAACAGGGGTGAGTATAAAAATACTCAATAGGATACCCCGAAGGATCGAGGGAGCAACAAAAGAGGTACCTAAGGGTGAGCAGTAGATCGAACAGGAAAAGTAGAGAAGTACAATTGAAAGTACAGTAACGAGTACAATAAAGAGTCCAGCTCAACCCAACAAGAGGAAGGAAGTAGAATCATCCAGACACCAAGAGCAGGAAATGGAGAGAAGATGAACTTCCCGTCGAGTTTTTGCTACCTATAGCAGGAGAATAGACTCGTCCAACCACAAGAAGCTAGACACAGAAAGCACGTGGCATACCCTGTGCGTCTTCTCCTCACCTGGAAGGAGAGTAACCAAACCCAAGAAGTGGGTACCAGAATAAGGTATATACATATCTTTATGCTCAATCAAGAATCCCGAACAAGATTGTAAGGGGATCTCCATCCTATAGCTCAGCCCAAGAAAAGAGTAGCCAAAACTCCCAGAAATAACCGTTATCAATGCCCAGCATCCCGCACGTGTGCCCTGAACTGCAAATCAAAGGGCTCAAATCACCACACCTCGACACTATCCACTTTGGGCAGCACTTACTCTCCCGCACGGTTTTAGGTCGCATCTCAAGGACGCGTATCGGTGGGGAGAAGCGCCCCTCATACTTGAGAGTTCTGGGTTAAGTCAAATCACACCTCATCACTACCCCACAGTCGAGAGGTCTCCTCAAAGTCAAGGTCATTCCATCATAGACCCGTACAACCAGAGGTCCCGATCCTGTGATCATGGAGGAAAGCCTCAGACTAGCCTAGTAGAAAGGACTGAGTCTGGAATGTCAACGAGTGTCCCACTGCCCAGCCCTGCTGGAGGGTAATTCATAATATAATATCAGGTGACCCACTGCCCAGCCCTGTTGGAGGGTAAACCCTAATAAGATATCGGGTGACCCACTGCCCAACCCTGCTGGAGGGTAAACCCTAATAAGATATCGGGTGACCCACTGCCCAACCCTGCTGGAGGGTAAACCCTAATACATCATCAGGCGACCCACTGCCCAGCCCCACTGGAGGGTAGACCTGGAATAAGTCGACGGGTGACCCACTACCTAGCCCTACTGGAGGGTAAACCCGAAACAAGTCGACAGGCGGCCCACTGCCCAGCCCTGCTGGAGGGTAGAACTGAATCAAGATGACGAGTGACCCACTGCCTAGTCTCTGCTGGAGGGTAGACCCTCAAGAGTCATCAGGTGACCCACTACCTAGTCTCTGCTAGAGGGTAAACCCTAAGAAGTCCATGAGCAACCCACTGCCCAGCCCTGTTGGAGGGTAAACCCAGAACTGCTATGGCCATCTCTATTGGATGGTGCAACACTGGCCAACCGAACACGGAGTGGGTATTGCGCAACCACCCTACTCCAGAACAAACCAAGAGAAACCACTCAACCCTGCTGGTCTAAACCATCGAGCACAGAGCCTGGGGAGAAACTCAACCCCAATGGTCAACAAACGAGAACAGAAGGACCCTCTACGTCGCGAGAGGTCAAAAGTATGCAAACCAGAACACGGCCCGCACATGGGGCCCACACAACTTGTTGCCCCAAGTTAACCTCAACCAAGTGCACAAACATTCTCAGGTACAACCATCCACATGTACCTCCTAGCGTTCTTGCATACTCCCAGAGTATGCCACATCTCCAGCACAAAGGCTATCGTGCACACGACACCCCAACGTCAATGCGAAGGGCACAAACGTAACTTCACCAACTTGCCACCTCATCGGCCCAGGAACAGCCAACCAAATCTCATTAAGAATTTACTCCAGTCACACGGGAGTGCACGCGATCACGCGCCAAGGGTTCTTTGCAAGCATCGTAGAAGGAACCACCACTGGTACACTTCCAGGATTCCACAATTAATGAGATCCCGAACGAGACTCCGCACATCCAAACGGATTTCACCATGGTAATCCTCACGGAAAAACACATGAGATCGACTACTCATTAGCCTCCAATAGATATCCGGTGTAAAAGTCGCTCCACGCTGCTTTACTCCTGATAGGCGTCCCGTGGTCCCAGACCTCGGCCCCGAAAACAGTCGGGCACGTCGCACCATTGCGATCCCCTCAGAAAGACACATCAAATCGACTATTTACTTACATGGAATGGATGCCCGGAGAAAAGGATGCATTTTTCCACACCGCACACAAGCAGTGCTTCATGGGACCCGCATCCCGGTCCCAAAGTGCAACGAACAGATCACATTGTTGCGATCCTCTCGAAAAAGCACACAATATTGACTATTGACTCGCCCGAATCAGACACCCGGTGAAGAAGTTAGATATCCCCATCAACTCCCGAAATGTCCTTCATGGGGCGTGCACCTTTGTGCATAATTAAAGTGTGCAGATTGCACCATTGCAATGCCCTCGGAAAAACACGCAGAAACGACTGCTCGCACGCCCCAAACGGATGTCCGGTGAAAAGGGTGCTAAACGCTTCTCGCTGCTCGAAAGATGGCCCATGGGTCCCACGCCTCAAATCTAGTTTCAATGCCCAAACCCACACTAGAAAAATCCACCTCGGCACCAGGATCCCAACACTACTGATGGCGCTCAAATCAGAAGTCGGATGCGTCTGTGCCGTCCAAAACAAGACCCCCGGAAAAACATCAACTCACTTAAAGACGTGTCGTGCCTCTGAGGCCCCTCGTTTTGGGAATTAAAAATTCCCAAAACCATATCAAAAGCTTCTTCTCAGCTCCAGGAAGTCACTTCCACAGACTGAATGCAAAATAGACACCCGTAATGAAAATTACGGGTGTACGAAGTCGAGGGGGCAATGTCCCTTGGGCTAGACCGGCCGGCCCGCAACTTAGCCGCGCGAGCCGGCCGTGGACCAGGGGTCCACGCTCAGACCGACCACGAGGGCCGGTCGGTCCGCCACTCGAAGACCCGCCTGGAACAGGTCTTTGCTTCCCACGCAGGGTCGCGGCGCGCGACCCCGGTCTCCCGAGTCAACCGGTCGGCACAGCAGGCCGATCCTCCTGCTCCGCGCCGCGCGAAGCCGTCATGGCCGGAGCTCGCCGCTATGCCGAAGAGTGTCGCCGCCAGGCCAGGGAGCTCACCGTCATGCCGAAGAGCACCGCCGCCCAGCCAGGGCCCGTGCCGCCCTGCTGAAGCTGCCAGACCACCGTGCACGCCGCCGGAAAAACCCCAAAACCCGCAAACTTCGCCGAACCGCTGCGGCCTCCTCCGAATTCGGATTTCAATTACGAAAGATGCGATGGAAGGAAAAAAATGTGTACAACACGACCATGGAATTTTTTCGAAGATAAAACAACAAATCGATTCCAAAATTAGAATCCAAAGAGGGGTTCAGGATTTAAAACTCAAACGAACACCGCCTACCTCTTGGGCGTAGCCCGATGCTTCGCCGTTGACCCGACGAAGTGGTCGTGCCTCGCCGGAGTCACCTCTCCGGAGCCGCCTCGCCGGAGTGGAGGAGGATAGGGGAGAAGCTCGCTAGGGGAGGGGAAATGAGGGAGGAGAGAAGGGTGGGGGGGGTTAGATTAATTAAATAAATTAATTAACTTAAACACCCTTCCCGCGGCCCCGTACCTGAACTCCCAACGGAGTCGGGATTAAGACTCCCCTAGGCTAAAAACCATGCTCTGAACGCAACGGAAGTCTCGGAATTTTAATCTGAGGCCCCGTTCAAAAGTTATAAAACTGAACGTCCAAAGCCTCCAAATTACGAAAACGCCCTTGGGGCCATTTTTCACAGACGGCCCGCGCTTGTGAAAATTACACCCCTCCTAGGTTAAATGATACGTTCTGGACTCAACGGTGCCCTCATTTTTCCAATACAAGCCACCGTTTAAGAGATACTTGAGTTTCACCATTAAACAAATAAATAAATTAATTAATTTATCCATTTAACGTTTCGAAAGCGAGCGAGGGGTCCAAACATCCTGCTCCGACATGTTTTATGTCATTCCTAGGGTAAACACCCCATTCTGTACCCATCCGTACACTCAGATCTCTGATCTAAAGCACTGTTTAGGAGTTATCCCATTTATTTGGTATTTACAGTGTGAACGCACTGAAAATTTAATTCTGGCCACACCGGGGCTCAGAATCGCACGTTGCCTGAAGGTACTACTCTGGAATAACATCAATAATATTACAAAGTCTTTCTCAGCCAAAAATTGGGTTCTTACAGGTCCTTCGAGATTCATATTACTTGTATGTATTCCAACATAAACCGACAAGGCACCGACTCTAGGCAACTGGGGTCAGTTCCTTACAGTTGGTATCAGAGGAATTTTACTAGAATACTTGGAAACTAGATTTAGAAAAAGTAGCATTAGGGAAGAGTCTCTATGTTCGTCTTTTAGGATATACATACAATAACTTCCTAATATTTTGGTAATGAATATATTTTGTGGATATTTGAAGCAATACATCCTTGTCTGGATACGAGCAGGTAGAGGCAGCTTTGGAACAGATGTATCTAGGTGTAAAACCTAAAAACACCACTTTGAGCTAGACTCGAACGGGAACTGGTGCACGACAATGGGCCTTGTTGCACTCTTGGTTAAGACACTCCCATGGTATATGTTTAGGATAATTCACATTTTATTTACTAGCCATAATGAAGGAGTTTAATGTAAATATTCCTCAAAGAAATTATTTTTGTGAATATGGGATTAGCCATGCGTAGGATCTCAATTTTTCTGAGTATTTTTATGTTAAGATTATACATTATGATTCATAACCTAATATAGTGTATGAAATTTTCTAGATATGGAACCTAGTGGATGGAATTGAAATCGAATGAATGCACATGTCCCCTTTAGGGATTTTCCTCTGATGCAAGACAATGATGTTGGCTCTGGTGCTATGACTGGTGCTGAGTAACTCATATCTATACTGGGACTATAGTACCGCAAAAAATTTTATGTTATGTTTCTATATTCATCACTGAGTTACATTATATTCATCATTTTTTCCCTTTGAAACAACACTAGGTTATTTAGGAGATAGTTAAAACCTAACAATTAAACATAATTTTCTCACTTCTATGTTATGAATTTTGAAAATTGGTCATCTAGAGTTGTGTTCAGTAAGTCATTTGGAGTCTGATAGAACAAACTTTATTTTTGGTGAAATACCCATATGAATAGTAATATGAATAGTAACATAACCATATGAATAGTAAATAATAATATTATTTTATTTTTTCTTAAGGAAATAATATAATTAGATCTTAATTAATTTTTCAATGAGAAATAAAACTAGTTGCAATTTAAGATTGTTATTTTTCGAATTAACTATGACCTTATTTAAAAATTAAATAAATAATATTTAGAAAATTATTTTTAAAAAATGGATTTCACTTTTGAAATCTACACGTCGATAAATGGTTAGGGTGAATTTTGGGGATTTTTCTAAAACAGCTGATTTTTTAGTGAATAGAAAATAATACAGTTTTTAGTGTCGGTGTGTTAATGACATAATTAATGATATAATAATGACGTCATAAATCTTTTTGACTTGTGTATCGTTAAATAATATTTGAGGTGTTGAAAGTGGCTTATACCATGGGCAAATACCGTGGGCAAGCCCATGGTTTTGCAAAAACCACTCATGAGGTGTCCCTTGGAAATTATTAAAATAATCCCTAACTTTTCCTATAAATACCAACTCTTCCCTACATTTAATTCATTCCCAATTCTCCCTCAATGATGTTCTGTCCTCCTTACCTCCATATTATTCCTCCCAAGGTTTTCTCAAGTTCCCAAGGTCCCAACCTTCATGTTCTAAGGGTTACTCCACAAGGTAAGAAAATTCTCAATTTCATTCTTTTTTCCTTTCATGTTCTCTTCTATGTGGTATATCTTCAAGTTTACATACCATGTTCTTATTTTTCTTATTATTACTAATCTACTCTATATTATGATTCATTTCTGGGTATGTGACCCTTGTCCCCTCTCTTTTTAATATTTTCTAAAACCATGTTGCGTAGCCGTTAGGCTGCTGAATTTTTATAAGAGATTTCAAAATCATTCTTTTATCTTGAGTACTTTATTTATTATTTATTCATATATTCTTACCCATGAGGAATTAAATCTCTAGAATATTGTATATTCTGGATGTTCTAATGTTAATGATAAATTCATCATCAATATTCTTCTTTCCCCCACTTGTTCAAGGAATTAAAAACATTGTCCGTGACATGTCAAATTACCGACATCGTAGACGATGTGATTTCAATTCACATTAATTATTTCAAGTCTGGTCATGAAACCATTTATATGGTTGAACCAGGTTATAATATTTGTTTTATAATTCACCCATGGTTCTGTAATTATTTTGTACTCATGGTTCTAATTTATAAGACAAAATGAGGTTGTTATTATCAAATAACCATTAAAACGATCTAAACAAACGTAATTAATGTTTTAACTAGCGAATCATCATCATGGTATATAACCCAAAATAATTATAAGATCATTTATATCTCCAAAATTTCATTAATAATATACATTAACAATTATATATGTTTAACCATGTTTCAAATGAACTTTCATTAATGGAAACAAGTAAACGAACCATGAAAACCAAGGAAGAAAATGCTTCCAAAACATGAAAATTGAACCAAATGAACCCATATAAAGGGCCATAAATGAACCTAATAAGGTTATACTAAATAAATTAAATGTATATGAGGTTATATAAATATTATTTAATGAATCTAAATTTGATTATTCAGGTCATTAAAACAAACTAAGAACACACTCGAGCATGAGGTAAGGGGTTTCTCATCTCACTTTCATTTCTTTGAGATTTTCATTTTTTCCACTTATTTAATGTATGTGGTATATGTTTACTTCCATTTGATATATAATAACATGATTACCTTTATATTAATGTTATTAAATAATTAATTTTAGGGTTATTAAGTTCTGGTCATACGGTTCGACCGATTACATTGTGGTAAGGGATTTTGTCCCAACTGCCGTTTTCGTTGTGACTATCTTTGTATTGTGCACCTAATAATCCTTATGTGGTTTACCTACTGCCAATTTGAGATCAATTTTCATTTGAAAATATATTTATATTAAATATCCATAGTCTCATGTCATGTATATGTTTGTTGTCTAAACCGTATACCATTTTACAAACGGTGTTTATTAGGAAACTTATTTTAATTATGGAAATATTGATGAATCCGTAACTCTACTCTATATGGATATTGAAAGAGAATATTTCTCTTGTATTGAATCAATGTATAAAGAATGATTTTTACATGCAGTGGAAGTTGGTTCCCACTATAGCCCCTCAATGTATTGGTAGGTCTCATGAGATAAAACAGTTTGGTGACAAACCCTTCGAGTTTGTTTACAAAAAATCAGAAGGGTTTATACCCACATAATTAAACCGTTTTTATGGTATTATGGTTTCATGTGACAGATACATGACATCCAGTTAATAATAATTCTATTTATTCATTATAAGTTATTATTATTATCCCTGAGATTTTCACTATGACAAAATCTATGAATGCAGTTTCATTTTTAGTTTATTAATGGCATTAGTTATTCATTTATTCACTATGCCATATTGATTACGTCATATTGTTTGTGAATAACTTATTATTTTAATCATTCTTCTACTATTTGTAACCTTTAATGATAATTTGAGCTCACCCATTTCATTATCTACCTTCGACAGGTGATGAAGAGAAGGTCTTCTTTTGAGTTCCTATGGATGCAGATTTTAGTTTTTGTTATGTATTGTATTTTGTAATCATTTTCCAATGTAATTTGAGTTACATCTATGTATCTAGTTTCTTCAAGACTACTAAACTGATTGTTCCTTCAGTATTTTCATTCCTTCTAACCATGCCAATATCTCACATAATGCACCGGCTCCATCCTAGAGGGGTCAGGGTGTTACAGGGACAACTTACTCAGGTTATGAATAATAACCTTACCCAAATGGAGCATCTGTATCCACCACGTGGAGGAGCCATGATAGATCACTTGATGCGACAACAACCTCCATCATTCAATGGGACAACAAACTCATTTGTAGCAGTGTAGTGGATATGTTACCTTGAGAAGATATTTCTCGCTTTGGGATGTAATGAAAGAGAGAAGGTTGTCATGGCAGTATATCATCTATCGGGAAATGCGGATCAGTGGTGGTCATTAATCCAAAACACAAAGGAGGAGGAAGAGATAGAAGAGATGGAATGGAGGGATTTTATGGAAATATTCTTAGAAAAATATTTCCCTCATGAGCAGCGAGTAGATATGGAGAGACAATTCTTGAATATGAGGCAGAAGGAAGATGAGAATGTTGCAAGGTACGAAGCTAACTTCACAAGATAAGAAAGACATGCTTTAGACTACAAACGAAATCCAAGGAGAAAAATTGATCGATTCTTTAATGGCCTAAAGCCATTCCTCCCACGGGCACTGGTCTCCCTAAGTTTTTCATCATATGAGGATATAGTTTCATGTGGCATCAATACAGAAAAAGAATTCTCTAAGTCTTATGACTTTAAGGGAAATAAATAAAAGAAGAGGGTTGCTGAAAACCCTGGGAAATGAGATAAGGAAACGGAGAAGAAGGGAAGAGTCCAATTTCCACCATGTGACAATTGTGGAAGGAAACGCCCTGGTTCATGCTTAAAAGGAAAATGAGTATGCTACAAATGTGGTCAGAAAGGCCATCTTTCTGGTGATTGCAAAGGGAAGAAGTAAGAAAATGATGTTCAATGCTATATTTGTCGAGAGATGAGACATTATACTAATGATTTTCCAAAATGACAAAGAATTTTGCAACAGAAAAGGGAAAGGGATTAGGTACAAGCTTATGAAATCACAACTGCAGAGGTTGAAGTTCCTAATGACGTGGTGGCAGGTACTTTAATTGTTTCCTCAAGTTTATCCAATGCTTTATTTGATTCTGGATCATTGCATTGTTTCATATCTTCCTAGTATTCTATGAAAATTAGATATTTCTAATTTGATTTAATAAGGGAGTTTTCAGTCATAAATCCTAAGGGAAGTATCATTTCTACAAGGTTCTGTCAATCAGTCCCCATTAAGGCATATAAAGGTTCTTTATCTTCCGATCTCATCATCATACCCACGATTGAAATTTATATAATCCTCGGTATGGATTGGCTTTCGGATCATGATGAAAAAATTTATTGTAAGAAGAAGGAGGTCACGATTTTTGATGATGATGATAAAGAACACCTTATCATTAGATCAGAATCGTCACCACATGATTCTTATCTAGATCCACCCCCAGTAGCTCAAATAAATTCAATTGTTGGGGAGGAAAAGAATGAAATAACTGTGGGTGAGGAAAGGAATGTTCAAATAGAGGATGTACCTATTTTGAGAGAATATGTTGATGTGTTTCTAGAAGATTTACCTAGATATCCTCCAGAATGAGAAACTGAGTTTTCCATTGATTTAATTCCTAGTTCAAGGCCCATATCAAAGACCCCTTATAGAATGGCCATTGTGGAATTAGTGGAACTAAAGAAACAACTAGAGGAATTGAGTTATAAGGTATTTATTCTCCCTAGTGTTTCTCAATGGGGAGCCCATGTCCTTTTTGTTAAGAAGAAAGATGGATCTATGAGGTTATGTATCAACAATAGGGAGATCAATGCTATAACAATAAATAAACAGTATCCCCTACCTCGCATTGATGATTTATTTGACCAACTGCATGGATCTCAATAATTTTCTAAGATTTAACTTTGATCTGGATATCATCAGTTGAGTGTGAAGAAGGAAGACATTTTGAAAACAGCGTTTCGAACCAGGTATGGGCATTATGAGTTTACAGTAATGCCTTCTGGATTGACTAATGCACCCTCTATCTTCATGGATCTAATGAACAGAGTTTTCAAGGAATATATCGACGATTTTTTAGTGTTATTTATTGATGATATCTTAGTATAATCCAAAAGATATAAAGATCATGAAAATCACTTGCGCATTATCCTGAAGAATCTTAGAAGACATGAATTATATGGGAAGTTTAGAAAGTGTGAATTCTGGCATAAGGAGATTTCTTTTCTTGGCCATATTTTCTCTAAGGATGGAATCCTAGTTGATCCTGCAATGAAAAAGGCAATCCAAGATTGGTCCACACCAACAAACATAATTGAGGTACACAGTTTTATTGGCTTAGCATGTTATTATCGGCTTTTTGTAAAGAATTTTTCCTAACTGGCTAACTTGCTAATGAAGCTCACACATAAAGGGGTTAAATTTGTTTGGACAAAAGATTGTGAAGAATGTTTCAAATAACTGAAGAGAATATTAGTCAATGAACCTATATTGAACCTACCATCAGGGAATGACGAGTTTGTTATTTATAGTGATTCTTCAAAGAAAGGACATGGTTGTGTCCTTATAAAAAATGATAGGGTTATTGCTTATACACCACGACAACTAAAAATTCATGAGAAAAACTATCCTACTCATGATATTCAGTTTGCCGCTGTAATCTTTGCTTTGAAGATATGGATATGTTATCTTTATGGTGAAAAATGTGAGATTTATACCGATCACAAGAGTTTGAAGTATATTTTCTAATAGAAATAACTCAACATGGGGAAAATGAGATGGATTTAACTACTCAAGGATTATTATTTCATGATACACTACCACCTGGGGAAGGAAAATAGGGTGGAAAATGCTTTGAGTAGAAAGGATCATGGAGTTTTGAACAAGATGAGAGTTGAAAGGGATCCAATTTTCATGTATCTAGTAAAGATGGATATGTGAATAACCATGGAAGGTGAAACATAAATTCTTTTTCAAATGGTTTTCAAACCATATTTACTAGAAAGGATAAAAAGTTCTCTGGCTAAAGATGAGGAGTTTCAAAAGAAGACTAAAGATGTGAATGATGGGAGATTTAGTGACTTCGTATATAAAGATGTAATTTTGAAATTTGGGAAGAGACTTTGTTTCCCCAATATACGTGATATAAAAAGGGAATTGTTAGATGATTCTCATAGTTCCAATTTCTCTATACACCCTGGTAGCACTAAGATGTATAGAGATTTGAAGGAACATTTCTGGTGGGACAACATGAAGAGGGAGATTGTTGATTTTGTGTCAAGATGTATGGTTTGTCATCAATTAAAAGCTGGAAGGCGTCAGCCTAGAGGAGTATTTCAACCTCTTCCCATACCTGTGTAGAAATGGGATAGTATCACGATGGACGTTGTCATGGGACTACCAAAGACTCTGAGAAGGAACAATGAAATATGGGTCATTGTTGATCGTCTTACCAAGTCAGCACATTTTCTTGCAATAAGAGAAGATCTACCACTTGAACATCTAGCAAGACTATATACTAAAGAAGTTGTGAGACTTCATAGAGTACCCCTATCGATTGTTTCAGATCAGGATCCACGTTTTACATCAATATTCTAGAAAATTCTTCATGAGGCCCTAGATACTGATCTTCATTTAAGCACTGCCTACCACCCACAAACTGATGGACAATCAGAATGGACAATTCAAACATTGGAAGACATGTTCATGTCTTTTTCACTTGATTTTCAAGGAATGTGTGATTAGTATTTAACTCTCATAGAATTTTCCTACAACAATAGCTTCCATTAAAGTATACAGATGGCACCCTTTGAATCATTATATGGGAGGCGATGTCGTACACCAAATTGCTGGGATGATGTTGGTGAAAGAAAGCTTGTGGGCCCAGAACTTGTTGAAGAAACAATGGTAAATGTAAATATTATCCAGAACCATATCAAAATATATCAAAGTAGGAAAAAGAGCTATGTAGATAACCAAAGGAAGGATTTGGAGTTTAAAAAGGTGATCATGTTTTCTTGAATGTATCTCCATGGAAGGGTATTATATGATTCGGTAAGAAGCGAAATTTAAGTCCTAGATAAATCGGACCTTTTGAAATTATGGACCGAATTGGAGCCGTAACATACTGTTTGGAAACGCCACCAATTCTCTACACGGTTCACAATGTGTTCCACGTGTCAATGTTAAGAAAGTACATGCCAGACCCAACACATGTACTCACTTATGAAGAAGTGGAACTTGAGCCCGATCTATCTTACTGTGAAGAACCTATCAAGATGCTTGATACTAGAGAACAAGTATTGAGAAATCGGACGACTCGTCTGGTGATGGTTCTATGGAGGAACCATAAGATGGAGGAAGCAACATGGGAGCCAGAGGAGCTTATGTTAAATACATACCTGAATCTTTTTAGGTAATATTCTGTGAATTTTTAGGATGGAATTTTTGTAACGAGGGGAGAATGTAACACCCCAAGGTTTTGAAAATAAATATAGAATTTTATAATCTAACCATTAAACATAACTTTTCCTCTTCTATGTTTTGAATTTCTAAAAATGGTCATCTAGAGTTGTGTTCAGTAAGTCATTTAGAGTCTGATAGATCAAAGTTGATTTTTATTGAATAGTAACATACCCTTATTAATAGTAATATGAATAGTAATATGATCCTAATGAATAGGAAATTTTATTATTATTTTATCTTCTTAAGGCTAGAAGTTAATAACATATTAGTTAATTTTTCATTGTGATAAAGAAGTAGTTGTAGAATTAGAACTGTTAATTTTTTAATTAAGTTTGATTTTATTTAAAAGTTAAATTATTAATATTTAGAACATTATTTTTCAAAAATGGACATCACTTTTTAATTCTATATGTCAAAAAATGGTTCGGGTGAATTTTTGGGATTTTTCTGAAATTCTAGAATTTTTGATGAATAGTAAAATACAATAAAATACGATAAATGCTAAATACTTGATTTACTGCATCATAGGTGATGAAAGGATGATGTAATCCCACATGGTTCTAACTCACATGCCATTATTACTATTAGGGGTCACATGAAACAATAATATTGGTTGTCTTGAGGGAAATAATAAGATAATGAATTAAATATTCAAAAATTACTCCTCTCCTCCACTATAAAACCCCCCACCACTACCTCTTCTCTTCACTACTCTAAGACTTGAAGCTCCTCAAAGTTCTACCAAATTACCCTTCACTAGTCACTCCCCATGACCAAGAAGCTCTTAGTCTTTACAAAATACCAAAACCCCTTCCCTTAAGAAGTTTCTCAGGGAGGTTATTTCAAGAGGTAAAGCGCCCTTCTTTCTCTTTTGGTTTTCTTTCAATTTATCTACTTTTGTTATCCTCTCCTCACCTCCTCTGTCAAAATGATCATGATAACTCTAGTTACATATGTATACTGTATTTATATCATTTTAATGGAAGCACCATCATAAATATTCTTATTCTCTCCCTTTTATTTTTATAAATGAAATCGACGTCCATGAGGTTCTGATTTATAACCTTCATGGACGACAAAGATTAGTTCTTCAATTTCTTCTTCATTACTGGTCATGAAACCATATTAATGGTTAGAACAGACTATAATATATGTTTTATAACCTAATTAATATTCAGGAACAAGAATATGTTCAAATAATAAAGTTATATGGCCAAACAAGTTCATAATATTCCCAATACCGCCGAATAATCGAAGTGGTTGTCATCTAATGATTCATCCTCATTCCATGTAAAAAAATGATAGAAATGACCATTATCAATTATTTATGTTCATTAATAATATATAATTCCAATCATGGAGATTTATGACCATTCCACATGATCTTCATTACATAATAACAAGTGAACGGAATATGAAAATAAAGGAAACGAACACTCAAGAACGACGAAATTCAATACAATAACTTGTCAATAATGACATAAATGAACTAACCGGAATTATGGTAAACTGAATACATGTATAATAGGTTCTGAAATATGTTATTAAAAAGTATAATTTCATATTCCATGAGCTTAAGTACAAGAGAGGAACACGTCTGGAGATAAGGTAAGGGTTTTTTCACCTCACTTTGATTTTCGTGAGATTTTCCATATTCACTAGTAATACTTTTGTATGGTGTATGTATACTGAACATTGATTTCACATATAATGAATATATTTATCTTCATGGTATTAAATCTATAATTTTTATATTATTAATTTTGGGTTATACGAATCATTTGATTACAAATTGTAAGGGTTTTTTCACCCGAACTTCGATTTTCATTCGGGATACATTCATTGTCTAAATACCTCAATGAAATTATTACGTATTGTTATGATATCCTCATATATTCTGTGTGAGTATCATATATATGTTTAAAAACCATAATCCTTCCTTATTTTATGGATAGTTACACATTTTAAAAAGGAACTTTCAAAATTGTTTAAAAAACACAAGCCCAATTCAAGGGAATTTCTAAAATTATTACCTATTTACAAGGGCACTGTATAATCGGTTTTTGGAAACCATTTTCTTTATATAATCACTAATTTTATTATGAAAATAATATCTTATTTCACTTCAGGTTTTATAAAAAGTTTTTTCCAAAATAACTCTTCTTTTCAAAATAATGGAGTATTTATCCCCAGAATTGCATAATGATTTTATAAGAGTATTTTCATCTAATTCAACACTCTTGTTGATTACATGGTATTATTGAGTTTTAATAAATTATGAAGTAATCTAAAATATTTGATTTAATGGTTTATGTCTAACTCTATTGTGTATAATCTATCCTAAAACTATTTACCATATTATTCTAAATGGTTAGTGTTTTATGTTTAATGATTGGAGAAAGATAGTTACATTTCATATGATAGTTTCAATATGAATGTATATGTTGTTTATGTTTATCCCCGCTCATATGAGGAATGCATTGGAATTATTATGTGATAGGTGGGGCCCACTATATCCCCTCGATGCATCATTAGGTCTCATGAGACAAATAGACGTGGAATTGGATGAGGCCTTTCCCAATGTGATATGGATTTTGGCCGAGGCCATAATCACTAGATGTCTTGGCCAAGTCCATGAAAAAATGATTAAGAATGTCTGGAATATTCAATTACCTCATTATGAATCTAGTAATTGAATGTTCAAGTGGTTATTTGACTAGTATAATACCCATGGATATGTTTTATTATGGCGTTATTTACTCTGTTCATTTTCCAGCCATAAAGTGTTCATATTTATCATTAAAGGAATGTGTTTTCAATTATTCACCATGTATAATTTTTATATTATCTTCCGTAGTATTTCTTACTCTTACCGAGTGTTTGAGATCACCCCTTTCTTATGTTTTATTTTCTTACGATATGAAGAAGTAATTTATGAATGACTTGCAAGCATAATTTAGGAGACGTGAAGTTTCTAGTGGAATAAAATAGTGTTTTTGTTTCCCTTCATGTTGTAATGATCAAATTATTTATTAAACATGTTTCCAATAATACTAAACTACTCGGTCCTTTGGGATTCGTATTCCTTGTATGAATGCCAACATAATCAAACAAGGCACCGACTCCGGGCAACTAGGGTCGGGTCCTTACAGTTGGTATCAGAGGAAGTATAGTAGAATACTTGGAAACAAGATTTAGAAAACATAGCATTAGGGAAGAGTCCCTATGTTATTATTTGAGTATATACATACAATAACGTCCTAGTATTTTGGTAAGGAATATATTATGTGGATATTTCAGGAAATACATACCTGTCTAGATACGAGCAGGTAGAGGCAGCTCTGGCATAGATGTATCTAGGGGTAAAACCTGAAAACACCGATTTGAGCTAGACTTGAATGGGAACTGGTGCACGACAATGGGCCTTGCTTCACTCTTGGTTACAACACTCATAGGGGATATTCTTAGGATAATTCACATTTTCTTTACAAGACATTATGAAGGAGTTTAATATAAATATTCCTCAAAGAAATCATTTTTGTGAATATGGGATTAACCATGTGTAGGATCTCAATTTTTATGAGTATTTTTAAGATAATATTTTACATTATGATTCATAACCTAATATAGTGTATTCCATTATCTAGATATGGCACCTAGTGGACGGAATAGAAATCGCATGAATGCACGTGTCCCCTGTAGGGATTTTCCTCCGACACAAGACAATGATGTTGGCTCTGGTGCTATGACTGGTGCAGAGCAACTCATAACTATACTGGGACAACTTACTCAGGTTATGAATAATAAACTTACCCGTATGGAGCATCCAGATCCACCACATGGAGGATCCATGCTAGATCGCTTTATGCGACAATAGCCTCCATAATTCAATGGGACTACGATCCCATTTGTAGCAGAGCACTGGATATGTTCCCTTGATAATATATTTCTCTCTTTGGGATGTAATGAAAGAGAGAAGGTTTTCATGGTAGTATATCATCTATCGGGAGATACGGACCAGTGGTGGTCATTAATCCAAAACACAAAGGAGGAGGAAGAGATAGAAGAGATGGAATGGAGGGATTTTAAGGAAATCTTCTTAGAAAAATATTTCCCTCGTGAGCAGCGAGCTGATATTGAGAGACAATTCTTGAATTTGATATAGAAGGAAGATGAGAATGTTTCAAGGTACAAATCTAACTTCACAAGATTAGGAAGACATGGTGTAGACTACATATAAAATCCAAGTAGAAAAATTGATCGATTCTTTGATGGCCTAAATCCATTCCTTCGCAGGCACTGGTCTCCCAAATTTTTTCATCATATGAGTATATAGTTTCATGTTCCATCAAGACAGAAAAATAATTCTCTATGTCTTATGAATTTAAGGGAAAGAAAGAAAAGAAGAGGGCTGCTGAAAACCCTGGGAAAGGAGATAAGGAAACGGGGAAGAAGGGAAGAGTCGAATTTCCACCATGTGACAATTGTGGAAGGAAACACCCTGGTGCATGCTTAAAAGGAAAAGGAGTATGCTTCAAATGTGGTCAGAAAGGCCATCTTGCTGGTGATTGAAAAGGGAATAAGGAAGCCAATGATGTTCAATTCTATAGTTGTCGAGAGATGGGACACTATGCTAATGATTTTCCAAAACACCAAGGAAATATTCAACAGAAAAGGGAAAGGGATCAGGGACAAACTTATGCAATCAGAACTGTAGAGGTTGAAGTTCCTAATGATGTGGTGGTATATACTTTAATTGTTTCCTCAAGTTTAGCCAATGATTTATTTGATTTTGGATCATTACATTGTTTCATATCTTCCCAGTTTGCTGCGAAAATTAGATATTTCCAATTTTATTTAACAAGATAGTTTTCCGTCAAAACTCATAAGGGAAGTATCAATTCTACAAAGTTATATAAATCAGTTCCCATTAAGGTATATAAATGTTCTTTATCTGCTAATCTCATCGCCATATCCATGATTGAATTTTATATAATCCTCAGTATGGATTGGCTTTCGGATCATGATGAAAAAATTTATTGTAAGAAGAAGGAGGTTATGATTTTTTATGGTGATGATAAATAACACCTTATCTTTAGAGAAGAATCATCACCACATGATTCTTATCTATATCCACCCCCAGTAGGTCAACTAAATTCAATTATTGGGGAGGAAGAGAATGAAATAACTGTGGGTGAGGAAAGGAATGTTCAAATATTGGTTGTGCCTTTTATGAGAGAATATGTTGATGTGTTTCTAGAAGTTTTACCTGGAAATCCTCCAGAACGAGAAATTGAGTTTTCCATTGATTTAATTCCTGGTTCAAGGCCCATATCGAAGACCCCTTATAGAATGTCCACTGTGGAATTATTGGAACTAATGAAACAACTAGAGGAATTGAGTTATAAGGGATTTATTTAACCTAGTGTTTCTCCATGGGGATCCCCTGTCCTTTTTGTTAAGAATAAAGATAGATATATGAGTTTATGTATTGACAACAGGGAGATCAATGCTATAACAATAAATAACAAGTACCCCTACCTCACATTGATGATTTATTTGACCAACCGCATGGAGCTCAATACTTTTTGAAACGGACCCTTGATCTGAATATCATCAGTTGAGTGTGAAGAAGGAAGACATTCTAAAAATAGCATTTCGAACCAGGTACAGGAATTACAAGTTTATAGTAATGCCTTTTGGATTGACTAATGCACCCTCTATATTCATGGATCTAATGAACAGAGTTTTCAAGGAATATTTTGATGAATTTTTCGTCTTATTTATTGATGATATCTTGGTATACTCCAAAAGCAACTAAGATCATGAAAATCACTTGCGCATTATCCTGAAGACTCTTAGAAGACATGAATTTTATGGGAAGTTTAGTAAGTGTGAATTCTGGCTTTAGAAGATTTCTTTTCTTGGCCATATTGTATCTAAGGATGGAATCCTAGTTGATCCCGCAAAGACAAAGGCAATCCAAGATTGGCCCATGCCCACCAACATAACTGAGGCATGTAGTTTTATTGTCTTAGTAGGTTATTATCAGCGTTCCATACAGAATTTTTCCCGACTGGCTAACCCGCTAACGAAGCTCACTGTAAGAACCCGGGTTTTTGGAAAGGGCCAAAATCCCAACCCTGTTTAAATTTTTGACTGGTTTCTGAGGAAATGGGAGAAAATGGGAAGTTTTTGGAAATTTCCAGACTACACGCCATGTAATTTTAAGTACATTCCGTGTATATGTTAAGCGAGTGTCAGCCGTGTGCTCGCCAAGTACATGTCGTGTGATGACTGTGTAGAAGTTTCTCACTACATGGCGTGTAGTTTTAAACATTTCATGTACCCGCAACTGTGTGCTGGTGATACATGGCATGTAATCCTGTTGGCTAGGTAGAACCAGGTGCACACCATGTTCCCCTTGAACGCGCCGTGTAGTCTAACAGTGTATGAGGGATACACATGGCATGTGGGTAAGTCGGCAAGGAAGAGAAGAGAAACATGGTACACGCCATGTACCCATAGGTACACACCGTGTAGTTTTTTTTTGCGTTAAAATGGCCAGTAGCCTCATATTGAGGCAAAACCTCAATATATCACCCAATTTCGTGAACCAAGCCAGACGGACCTCTTTCCTTCTCCCAATCATCCGTCTGAGACCCGATTCGAACTCCAATTGATGAGTTGGAACCCCCTCGGTAAGGCCTCGATTCCTATTGGGACGTTTTGTTTGAATTTCATTCTAGAATGAGTTATAGGCGTTTGAATGGTATTGAATCTTTTGTAGATTTACCGCATTTTATACTGAATTGGAGGCTGTTACCAGAGGAGTAGCATTATACGAGTCTCAGGTAGGCGGTGCATACCTCATTTTGTGTTTTTGTGGTTGTTTGGGTGACGTGACCTTTGGCGCGTTTTCTAGTATTTTGATCGGGACCAATTTTATCTATTGTTTCATATCGAATTGCTCATTGGACCTATGGGATGCCTTTGGGTATGCCCTGTTACCAGTTTGCATGAGCGGGCGAGGTGAGGGGTCGTTGCTCATCGGGTAATTTTGGCCGGGGAATGCCAAAATGGTTTTAATTGAAATAGTAATGTGTTAAACTATTTAGTTTAATTTATTAAAGCCTGTTATAAATTGTAATAGGCATTTAAGACCTCAGTGCTGGTATGGGACAATACCTTGCATAGTGCAATTCAACTGTTTAGTTTGTTTTTCCTGTTTATGTTTTCTATTTAGATATGTTATATATGCAATTGCTGAATTGCATCTGCTGGACCCTTTGGGTGGTGTGGGGTATGGATCGGATATTCTTGACTAATGAGGATCACATGTTGGGCATGGACCAGGTTACTTTTGGTGGTTTTGACCACGGGATTGGGTGTCTTGGACGTCAGATGGAGGCAGTATGACTGTCAGGTTGGGCATGGCCCGAGTTAATAGGATGGCGATGCCATCAGAATTGAGCGGCATGTTTGCAACGACATGAGGTTTCAGATGATTTGGTGGCTTAGGTACTATTTTTGGTGATTACCGCTCACCCGAAACATTGAGTAGTGTGCACACAGAGATACTCCATGATGAGGTGGTTTTGACCACTCATGTGGGTAGAGGCCCCCATAGTTTCGGTTAGGTATTTTGGTTGGGGGTTCTTGTCGTAGAAAGCCACGTGGGAGGTAAGGAGCCTTCAGAGGATAGCATTGAGACTATCGGGTTGGGGGCTGAGGCTCACCATGAATTGCGGGCAGAAATCGTTGTTCCTCCGAGTTACTTCTTGGGAGTGCCTTCGGGATGTCGGTACTTGAGACACAAGGTGTCAAGAGGCACATGGTGCTGAGTTACTATTCTTGGGCCTGCCTTAGGGATGTCGGTACTTGAGACACGAGGTGTCAGGTGGCACATGGTGCCAGGTTACAAGACAGAGATTCCGACGTTGGCCGAAGTAAGTGACACTCCCTGGTGGTTGTTGAGCACCAGTGGAGTTTGTGTTTACTTGTGCACTATACTGTTTACTGCTTTCCTTGTAAATGAATGACTGCTTAAACACATATATTTGGTATGCATCGTTGGGTTGTATCCTACTGAGATTTGTCTCACACCCTGCACAGGCCCTCTGGGATGCGTGCAGACTTTATAGATCTACGTGCTGGAAAAGGGCCATCTTCAGGAGTTGGGCTGGATTAGTTGTTGCATGGAGATGGTATAGACCTTGAGGTCCTACCTAGATTGGGTTTACCATGTTTTTTTTTTCTGTATCAGCTTGCTTACTTATTGTAGCTAATATTGGTTATCCATTGGCGCCCTTTTTATATTCAGTTGTGTATGACCTGATTTGGATGCATGTTTTACTGTTCAGTAGTAGTTACTTGTTATCAGAATGTTTTTGTGTTTATTTCCATTACTATTGTTATATTTACTGCCTTTTCTATTTATCTATATTGGTTATGCTTCCTCTCTGCAGGTCTGGTTCGAGTCTTCTAAGTCTTTTATTCTACTACATCTTTACTATTATACTCGGACCAGTACCCTTATTATGATCTTCCTAGAGGGTATATCCCCCCCACTATACCTAACAGACCCTCACTTCTAGTCGGCATCCTTTGGCATTTAGGGGAGGTGCACCTAAGGTAGTGACACCTGACCCGTTCGGCACTGTTCAGGTGGCTGGCCGGGTCTGGGTCGTTACAAAGTGGTATCAAAGGAGTTCTTAACAAGGATGTAGTAGCAGTGTTTTTATGGATACTATTGAGATTGATACTTCTATTTTTATTTCTGATGGTTTTACTATTTAGGATATGGTAGACTGGAGATAGGTTGTTGTTACTGGAACTGGGATTCTATCTTGGACTTGGGTGCCTGCAGCCCCAGGTATGAGGGATGGACCAAGTTTCCATGGGTGGTAATTTCTATTTTGCTTTTACTCAGATTACGTTTTATATGAATTCCACCTTGGTGGCTCACTTGGTATGTGACCCTTGACCTGGTGTGGTAAGGGAGAATTGGACCTTGGCCCGGTATGATGGGACTACCTTTCTTGGCTTTTGATAGGCACATTTTTAGGGTATTTCAATTTCATAATTCTACGTATGCTTTGTGAAGTGATAATTTCATGTGAATAGAATAAATTTCCATGATTTATATGCTTTGAAATGTGAATTAGTGAAATTCCTGATATAATTGCATGTTGTTGCAATGTGAGGTGCCATGATTTATATATTTGTAGAATTGCTTGTTGCAGGATTTTGGGTTTGGCTCTTATGAGAGAAGGCATGTACAATGGATGAGGCAGTGTAACTGTCAGGATTGGGCGACTCGGTCGTCTGTTTGACGCAACGTGAGTTTTCAAGATGGGCATGGACTGAGGTACTTTTGATACATGGCTCTATTGAGGGTGGGTAATGAGGCCGTGAGGTTGGGATGCCATGGGGCATGGGTTGCGGTAAGGGGGGGGGGGGGGTAAGGGTAGTTGTTATGGACTGCCCTTTACTACTTTCCTTATCTATGAAGAATATATTGTTATATATATGTGTGGGATGTCTGACCATTTATGGTATTCAGTGGGTTACTCCTTCACAACTTGATAGAGCGTTAGGAAATTTATGATACCGTGCCACAGGATCGGGGTTAGAATTTAGTACAGGAAGAGCACGAGCTGCAGGTACAGGCTCGGGGAAAGGATCAGGTTCAGGATCTAGTGCAGGAAGGACAACATCCGGGTTTGGAAAGGTTCGGACCATGGCTTGATGAGCAGCTCCAAGCTATCCTGGTACGTGTCTTGCAGGGTGTTGACAGAGGTGCACAAGGTACAGAGCCTTCTATGGCATATTTGATACGGGAGTTCCAATCACAACACCCGCCGCTTTTTCAGGGTGAGGGTGGTTCGCAGCCAGCTGAGAACTGGATAGAGAGTATGCAGATGATCTTCGAGTAGCTCGAAACACCTCCAGGGTGGGGGGTCAAGTTGGCGACGTACATGCTAAGAGGACTGGCGAAGTGTTGGTGGGACATACAGGTTCAGGCTCATAGGAACGAGGGACTGGCATGGTAGGACTTCGAGGATAGGTTCTTTGAGCACTTATACCCAGAGACACTGAGGGAAGAGAGATCTCAGGAGTTCATGAGTCTTCAACAGGGAGATATTTCTGTCATGGAATATACAAATACCTTTATAGATTTTTCTCTCTTTGCACCTGGTATGGTGAGGGATGACGCAACTTGGGTGAGGCGCTTCGAGGATGGCTTACGACACGCCATTCGGGTCCACGTGAACATCTTCAGGCTGGTTTACTTCTCCAAGGCGGTGAATCAGTCACTCATAGACATGGGAAACAAGAGAGAAAATACTCACTTGGGAAGGGCGACGGCTTTAGGTGATGTTTCGGATAGCAGGAAGCGAGGATGGGATGAGTTCCAGCAGGGAAATCAGGCCAGGGATTCAGCTAGACCACCTTGTGGTAGTTCTTCGGTGATTTGCTTTCAGTGTGGACAGCTGAGACATGTTTGGTCATAGTTCGATAGTCCTCCAAAGGATTTAAGGTCATATGGATAGGACGTGCATCAAGATAGGTTTTGCATGAAGCCTTCTCAGACAGCCAGTAGGCAGGGACCAGGACAGACTGTAGCATCTGGAGTTGGTTCAGGTTCGGTACCCAGAGAGGGTAGTCAAGGTTCATCTGTGCGCGGAAGTCGTGACAGAGATGGTGGGACCCAACTGAGGGGTCAGTGGCCAGTGACTGGAGTAGCATCGCAGGGAGGTCAGGCATCAGGCAGCTGTTTTTCAAGCCAGGTGCACGCCATGGAGCTGCCAGAGGCTGAGCAGGCTGGTGATCCGACGACAGTTAGAGGTACACCGCGGTGTGGCCATGATCTCCATGTTTCCTTTTTGGAATGACCTGTAGAGGCATGTATTTCTTGAGTGCACGTGGTGAACAGGATCTATCTGGACTGACTAGATGCTAGTCAGTGGGACTGGCACCATAATGGGTGTGTGATATATTCTATATATATATATGTATGAAATGCGTAGCATCAGGGCATAGAGGATGCGGGTTACTTGAGGTGCCGTGGGAATCGGTTCATCGAGGATGTGGGTTACATGAGGTGACTTGGGCATCAGGGAATCAAGGATGAAGGTTACTTTAGGTTCTAGGCACAAGGACCTCGTGGAGGCGGACACCGATGCGGTGCAGGTTACGTTTGGTGTCGGAAGCGACACAGGAGAACCAATGAGGCCTAGGGGTGATGATGCATCATGGGAAGAATATGCGTCTGGAAAATAGGTTAGCAATCCTTGTTTGCTTTAATTTTTTTGGTTTGAGACTGGGTTAGGCGACTCCTAAGGTGGGGAGCCCCTTGAGGAGTTTAGCCAAGACCGTTGAGACTGGGGAAGTCCAGGTTACTTTGAACGGAGTGGTATGTTTGGTACCATCTTCGAGTTTCGTCTGATACCTCGGGGACGAGCTATGTTAAGGTTGGGAGATTTTATGAACCTGGGTTTTTGGAATGGGTTAGTATCCCTACCCTATTTAAATTTTTGACTGGTTTCTGAGGAAACGGGAGAAAATGTGAAGTTTCTGGAAATTTCCCGACTACACGCCGTGTACTTTTAACTACACTCCGTGTATATGTTAAGCGAGTGTCGGCCATGTGCTCTCTAATTACATGCCGTGTGATGACCGTGTAGATGTTTTTTACTACATGGTGTGTATTTTTAAACACGCCATATACCTGCGACCGTGTGGTGGCCATACATTGCGTGTAAGCCTGTTGGCCGGGTAGAACCAAGTGCACGTCGTGTTCCACTTGGAAACGTCATGTAGTCTAGCTGTGTATGAGGGATATACATGGCGTGTGTGTAAGTTGGTGAGGAATATAATAGAAACCCGGTACATGTTGTGTACCCATAGGTAGACGCCATGTACTCAGGTCGGAAGGTCTGGAAAGTAAGTCGGTAAAATTCATCCGTCTTATGAACAATTAAATGACCTACACGATATGTAGTTATGAATTACATGTCGTGTAGTTTCTTTTTTTGCGTTAAAACGGGAAGTAGCCTAATATTGAGGCAGAAACTCAATATCTCACCTGGTTTCACGAAATAAGCCAGCCATACCTCTTTCCTTCTCCCAATCATCCATCCGAGACCCAATTCGAACTCCGATTGATGCGTTGGAAGCCCCTCGGTAAGGCCTCGATTTCACTTGGGCCATTTTGTTTGATTTTTGTTTTAGAACGAGTTATAGGCATTTGAACGGTATTGAATCTTTTGTAGATTTACCACATTTTAGACTAAATTGGTGGCTGTTACCGAAGGAGTAACATTATACGAGTCACAGGTAGGTGGTTTTTACCTCATTTTGTGTTTTTGTGGTTGTGTGATGTGGCCTTCAGTGCGTTTTCAGGTATTTTTAGCGGGACCTGTTTTATCTTCTATTTCATATTGAATTGATTATTGGACCTATGAGATTCCTTTGGGTATTCCATATTACCAGTTTGCGTGAGTGTGCCGGGTGAGGGGTTGTTGCTCATCGGGGCATTTTGGTCGGGGAATGACAAAATGGTTTTAATTGAAATAGTAATGTGTTAAACTGTTTAATTTAATTTATTAAAGCCTGTTATAAATTGTTAGAGGCATTTAAGACCTCAGTGATGGTATGGGAAAACACCTTGCATAGTGCAATTCAACTATTTAGTTTGTTTTTCCTGTTTATTTTTTCTGTTTAGATATGTTATATATGAAATTGCTAAATTGAATCTGCTAGACCCTTTGGGTGGTGTTGGGCATGGCCCGAATATTCTTAGCTGATGCGGATCACAAGTTGGGCTTGGCCTGGGTTACTTTGGGTGGTTTTGACCACGAGATTGGGCGTCATGGACGTCGGCTTGAGTCAGTATGACTATCAGGTTGGTCATGGCCCGAGTTACTAGGATGGCGATGCCATCAGACTTGGGCGGCATGGTCGCAGGAACACGAGGTGTCAAATGAGTTGGTGGATTAAGTACTATTTTTGGTTATTACCTCTCACCCAGAACTTTGAGTAGTGTGCATACAGAGATACTCCGTGATGAGGTGGTTTTGACCACTCGTGTGGGTATAGGCCCTCGTAGTTGCGGTTAGGTATTTTTGTTGGGGGTGCTTGCCATAGAAAGTCACGTGGGTGGTGAGGAGCCTTCAGGGGATAGCATTGAGACTATCAGGATGGGGGCCGAGGCTCGCCATGAATTGAGGTCATACATATATGTTCCTCCGGGTTACTTCTTGGGTGTGCCTTTGGGACGTCGGTACTTGAGACACAAGGTGTTAGGAGTCACATGGTGTCGGGTTACTATTCACGGGCGTGCCTTTGGGATGTCGGTACTTGAGACACGAGGTGTCAGGTGGCACATGGTGCCGGGTTACACAACATAGATTCCGGCATTGGCCCAAGAAGATGACACTCCATGGTGGCTGTTGAGCATGAGTGGAGTTTGTGTTTACTTGTGCACTGTACTATTTACTGATTTCCTTGTAAATGCATGCCTTCTTAAACAAATACATTTAGTATGCACCATTGGGTGGTATCCTACTGAGATTTTTCTGACACCCTGCATGAGCCCTTCGGGATGCGTGTAGACTTTATGGATCTACGTGTAGGAAAGAGGCCATGTAGAGACCCGTATCTTGACATACATTGACATTACATTACTTTTGCGGAATACTTAATACATAACAAAAAACACACACACAAGGATCGTAATAGTTTAGTGTCTTTGGAAACTCAGAACGTAATCTTCTAATCGTGGTGAAAGATCTTCAACATCTCCTATAAAGATCTTCCTTTTTTACCTAAAACCTTTCTTTATATCCTGGGGAAAAGAAAACAAAAAAGTGTGAGCTCAAATGCTCAGTAAGGGTAAACAAAATAAATATCAATCACATCATATTCATAAGAACATAACATTTTGGAAATCATAACCTGCAAAAGAGAGCATAATTTCATAATCATGGGATAAATCATGGCAGTGAAAAAGTAATCCCAATAATCATAACTTAAAACATGAAACTTTGTGGCATACACACATAATCATAGAGAATCATTTCTTGTTAGTCAAGACTAATTTCCAAGACTATCTTAGTGGACAAAGTCCCTTTCTGAATCGAGTAACCCTCGTTTCAGTCCTGTTTCACTGAACCGGTATAACCTACCGTTCCAGCCCTGTCTATCTCATGAGATATAAAATCTTTACCCAATGCATTTGAGGGAGATATAGGTCCCACCCATCTTATAATGAATCCTTTCTTATGTGTGCCACATAATCATAAAACATACATCATCGCATAACACATGTAACAAAAATGGGATTCTTGAAACATCATGACATCATAAATCAATTCATATAAGATAAAGGAAATAATTCCATCACAAAATGATCAAATCAATGTAATAATAGGGATAAAAACAGAACCCTTTATTATCTTATATGGAAAATAATTTTGATAAAACACTTGAACTCCATTCTTGAGGAAAATATCCTTTCTTCTTCAAAAACATTTTTTCCTTTCATAACATGTCATATAACATTAAAATAAAAGAAGTTGATAAAAAATAAACTTTAGAACTTGTAAAGGAAGCTTCTTGGAAATAATGTTTTAAAAATCCATTCATGCCGTATAAGTTAAAAAAACATTCTTCGTACTTTTGTCGGAAAAGTCAAAAAGTACCTCGTACGAAAAAACGACAAAAGATTCCTTTCATATTCTTTACTAAAAACTCACCGAAGGTAAAATTGGATTTAAACTATTGTAAGTGGATGGAAACAATATTACATATTGAGGGAACATGGATGTGGATGATAAAATACACCCCAGTAAATACTTACGAATAAACAATCTCGGATAAACATGAGATTGTGATATTTCCCTTACCTTAGGTCCGATTTGCTTTGTACGTGTCCGAAGCTCCTGTATAATGGTTTAAATAATGTCATTGACTTATTACAGAATCATATTCATTGTTATGATATCATATATGGTTCACTTATGACATTATATTACCCGTTCTTTTGTAAACACCATGTTAAAGAAGCGTTTTGGGTAAAATCGTTTCATTTATCGTAGGTGTTTTGACTTGTTCTTCTTGACATTATTATTACTTATATCATGATTTACTTACTTACAGAATATAAAATATTATTTATATATCATATATATTCAGTATATATATATATAATAGATAGATAAATGAAATGAAAAACACCGTTCATGGAGACGGTAGTCCGTACGTACGCATGAACGCTGTTTTCCTTTCCTTATTGTCTTGAATGGAAGTAAGTAGATGACATACATATACATATATATAAATAAATCCAGTAGCTTTATAATGTCATATATTTCATTATTATTTTTTTATATATACTTTATAATCATTCTTAAATGGTTAACATGGAGAATGAATCTCATCGCGTCGTGGAGACGGTAGTCCGTACGTACGCACGAGCGATGATATCATTTCCATAAATATTGAATTGAATTGGAGTGGATTATACAATATATCAGAATCAATATGATGTTGTAATAACTATGTATAGTTATTCTTTACACCATTATACCCATCCATGTAAGGTGGTGGTGGAAAATAGATTACACCACGGCGTGGAGACGGTATTCCGTACGTACGCACGCGCGGTGATTTCTTTTTCCGTAGGATGGATAGATGGTGAAATAGGGTTGTTTCATACTTATAATAACATATCAGTATATGAGTGATACTGATGTTATTACTTCATAATGAAACAACTAAAGAAGAAGAAGTTGAAGAAGAAAGAAATTGAAAAGATCAGTAATGGATATTACCTCTTCTTTGGAACGCCTCTTTGAATCCTCCACTTAGGGAACTAAGATTGGTCTTTGAAGAAGACCAGGACCTCTAGGATTATTCTAGGGAAGTGGAGAGGAGAAAATGGCAGGGGTTGGCCGAGCTTGAGTGCTCAATTTGGTGTGAGGAGGAGGGGGAGGAGGTGCCCTTTTATAAGGGAGGAGAGGGGCACCTTAGGAATATCTCAAAATATTATTTTATATTAAAGTCAAAATCGGTTTATAATGGTTCCAAAGGGTCTTATTTCGAAGCTAAAGTGGGGATGGGTCGAAATACTATCATCCAGTAGGATTTAGACAAGTTTAGGGTATTATTTTAACCTTATCAATTAGATTTAACCCTAAGTTAAATAATTTAACTTTTACCGTGTCTTTTTGTTTTCTTACACTATATGGTTAATACACTTACTATAACATGCCAAACGAACCCCAAATTGTTTATTATTAATATATATATCCTTATCTAAGTCATTTGGCCGAACCTTATATTTTTAGGAATAAAATAACAATTAATAATATAATATTTCATTTAAAAACTATATTGTGTCAATTTTGACACTATTTGATATATGATTTTTGTGAAAGTCATAACAGAATTATATGTTCGAACCAAGTTTATTAAATCAACACTAATATATCATAGTAACCTAGAAAATTAGTGGAATTCATAAAAAGTCTCAAATTACATTCAGTTTGGTGTTTATAACATCAATTATGTCAATATTTCATTAATAAGATAATTACTTCATCATCTTTGTGTCATAAATAAATTAAATTATTTGATGTCTAAAAATTACAAATAAAATACCATTATGTGGGAAATCTTTTTATCTTTCTAATGAATATTTACAATCTAATTTATCTTATGTATAACCCTATATTAAAAATAGTTTAGTAAATGAACTTTGATTTTAACTCTTTTAACTCTTCTTTGAATTAAATAATAATAAATGTCCTAATCTAATCCAAGTGAGCCTAAATGGCCATATTTTATTCCTAAGATTGTTTTTGGTCGAATTACACTTGTCCAATAGAATTAGGACATGTGTTAGGGTAATAGTAATATCATATTTACCCTTAGTTACCCTATTTACTATTAACAGCGGTAAAAAAAAGTAAAAAGTTACTATTCACCAAAAAAATTATTTTTATCTCATTGAACCACATTTTACTTACTGATATCAACCGTGTCTGTCGGATTTTCGTAATTCCATTCACAGAAGCGGTAAAATTAAGTTTTATGCAAAATTCAGTTTTTAACCTACCACTTAGTGGTTTCACTATTCATCAAAAATTGAAGTTTTTCAGAAAAATGCCAAAATTTCACCCTAAGCTATAATTGATATTCCAAATTCAAAAATGATTTCTATTTTACAAAATTCCCAACATATAAGTTGCATTAATTAAATTAATTTCCGTTGTCACAACAAATAGCGTGTTTTTAAGAGATAATAACTATCAAAAGATTGACACTTGTTTATAACTGTTTTAAATGTGAAATTACATCCAATGACCAACATTGTATTAAATTGTAAAAATATATTCTAAATATACTTTAAAACCACTCAAATTAATAATTTATCAATATTAATTATTTCGATTAAAAAAGTTGTTATTAATTAAAATTTAGTAATTTTTACTATTCATCAGAATATGAAAGTTATCCGAAAAGTACCAAAATTTCACCTTAGGCTAAATTCAATACTCCAAATCCATAAATGAAGTCCATTTTGAGAGCTAAAATTTCTAAAATTTTAAAAGGTGGTTATTACTATTCATAACGGCTAGTTTTAATAATATTTTAATAGCATATCGTTGTTTCGTGAAACTCAGTATTGTGTACTACACACGCTATCGAGGAAGGTTGCGATTGCGTGTAATGCAAGGAAAGTCAAGGATGCGTGTTGTGCAAGCTCCTTTTGGTGTAGCGTACAACACAAGACATTAGTGAAATAAAAAAAATATTTTTCATAAAATCTTGGGCTGTTACATTCTACCCCCCTTAAAATGAATTTCGCCCTCGAAATTCGTCGGGGTTATAAATGGTTTACTATTCGAAAGTTTCTTTAATAGAAACCCACATCGTAAAAAGGAATACCAAAACTTGGCTTTAAAAACTAAAGTATGAAATGTAACGATTACCCAAATAAACTAATCACTGGGTTTCCACATAGGTGAAAATATGGATATGGAAGAGAAATCTAACCATCATGTTCTGATGGAGAGTGGTAGAGAACATGGCTATAGAAAATCCAGTAATCACAAATCCATAGATTTGTGATGATATAAGGTACCATCTGATTCATCAGGTATAAGATCACTAGGACAACATTTTTGGTTTTCAAGATCATTTCCCTAAAGTTGAAAATTTGAATTGGAATAAATACTTTCTTTATTTTGGTACAATATCACTATTTTTCGTGCCTAGAACAATTTCCACTTCATATCTTAAATAAATGAAGTTGAATTTGTTATTCGTGAAGTGTTAGCAGATCATGTGATAGAATGACGGGTCATTCCATCTGTCTCAAACAAAAGGTTAGCAAAAATTATATACATAAGTCGATCTATAGTGAGATTAATCATATATAGTTCCTAAAATGGACTTATACTTCATATATCATACTTCTTAATATAATAAAACTAGTTTCTACTAAACAAGGACTTCCTGTAGGCCAGTGGTAGGCGATAAAGGTCAGTCGTACTTCGGTTGTGGGTTCGATTCCCACAGCCTTGTCCGACGCGATGGGTTGTCGCCCGTCCTGCAGGTTGTCCTTTTTCTAAAACTATATTACTATAACATCCCATAAATAATATCGAAAAAACTTCTATCCTTAAACAATACTAACTTATGTCCAACATAATCCATTCCAATCTTTAGTCCTATCCATAATACTGCAGTCCATTCTCATAACATAATGAAAATGATTACCAGAGATTTAATACCATCGTTGATCCCCATATATCATAAGATATATCTTGTTGGACACATTCCAAACATTCAAAGGACTTAATCTTGTACTCTCTTGAATACCCATTGAACCTTAGTGAAAACTTGAATGCAGTTAAAAGTTAACACTTTCCACATACCAAAATCCTCAAAATTCTATATACTCAAACCATGATATCACTTAGTCCTTATATCAATCATGAGCTCATGAATACTGTTAAACATTTAATTTTCTCGTTTTCCCTTCATTATGCGCATAATATCTCAATCACTTTGAATACCACATTAGACCAATACATAAATATTCCAATATTCCATGATACAACATTATTTTGGAATCCCATTACATAAAAACATAATCATTCCACCACATCGTTGTCATATTCAACATTGCCAATAGTGATCGCATGTGACTTCCCTTTGTCCTTTGCCTTAAGCGGTTGCTCATGTCGATCATCACTAACCCTTGGATTAGGGAATTTATTGGCATAATGTCCCATCTCCTTGCACTTGAAGCATTGAAGTTTTGGTTGTGCATTCTCTGCAGTGTTTGCTTTATTCACTTCATTAGAATCCCTTTTTCCATTACTTCGACACTCAGCTGCTCGATGACCTTCTTTTCCACACTTAAAACATTTTCTAGTCCCTTTAAGACAATCTCCACCATGCTTCTTTCCACACTTTGTGCATAAGGAAACATTCATCTTCTTTTCACCATTATTCTGAGATTTCTCCTTGAACTCCATCTTTCGTTTCTTGTCAAAACCATGAGATGGATATGTAACACCAACTTCCATTTCTACCTTGATAGCACAACGCACAATTTCTTCATAGCTACTGAAGTCTCTTATAGCTAATGCCCTTCGAAGACTTGGTTTTAAGCCACTGAAAAATCGATCAACTTTACTTTCAGGTTGGATGATAATGCCAGATGCATACCTTGCAAGTCTTGTAAAATTCGCTTCGTATATACCAACAGATTCATCATCCTTTTGCTTTAGTTCAAGAAACTCCTTCTCCATCTTTGTTCGAAGAATACGAGGGAAGTACTTATTGAAAAATAAGTTCTTGAACTCGTCCCATTCCATGGACTCAATTTCATCTCTTGGCCTCGTATTCTTGATAAGATTCCACCATTGATCAGCTTCACCTTCCAAACGATATACTGCTAAGATGACTTTATCATGTTCAGAACATTGAAGAACTGAAAATATCTTTTCAGTGGTACTGATCCATTGTTCAGCAACAAGTGGATCAGAAGACCCACTGAAAGAAGGTGGACGTTGCCTCATGAAGGACTCAATAGAATATTGTTCCCTTCTCTGCTCATTTGGAAGTCCAGAATGATTCATAGCTTGTGTAAGTATAGCAATAAGATTTTTCACTCCATCTCCCATAACATTTGTTTGTTCAGGAGGAAAATCATTGCATTGTCCGTTGCATTGATCAACACGGTTCCTTCGGGTTCCAGCCATCGTCTAAAACCCAAAAAGAATAGTGTGAGAGGCAAAAATCATGCTAGGGAAAACAACATAATAAAGGGGGAGTACCTTCAATATCTAACATCTTAGGTTTAATTCTATGATCGTTAGCGTAATTCTAGTACTATAACCTATACGTATACTTAACCTTAGGGACATCCCTAGACATACCTTAGAAATATCTCTAGGGATCTCACTAACGTTTTCGCATCCTAGTTTCCAAAGGTTGACTAAACCTTTCCTCTGATACCAACTGTAGAGACCCGTATCTTGACATACATTGACATTACATTACTTTTGCGGAATACTTAGTACATAACAAAAAACACACACACAAGGATCGTAATAGTTTAGTGTCTTTGGAAACTCGGAACGTAATCTTCTAATCGTGGTGAAAGATCTTCAACATCTCCTATAAAGATCTTCCTTTTTTTACCTAAAACCTTTCTTTATATCCTGGGGAAAAGAAAACATAAAAGGGTGAGCTCAAATGCTCAGTAAGGGTAAACAAAATAAATATCAATCACATCATATTCATAAGAACATAACATTTTGGAAATCATAACCTGCAAAAGAGAGCATAATTTCATAATCATGGGATAAATCATGGCAGTGAAAAAGTAATCCCAATAATCATAACTTAAAACATGAAACTTTGTGGCATACACACATAATCATAGAGAATCATTTCTTGTTAGTCAAGACTAATTTCCAAGACTATCTTAGTGGACAAAGTCCCTTTCTGAATCGAGTAACCCTCGTTTCAGTCCTGTTTCACTGAACCGGTATAACCTACCGTTCCAGCCTTGTCTATCTCATGAGATATAAAATCTTTACCCAATGCATTGGAGGGAGATATAGGTCCCACCCATCTTATAATGAATCCTTTCTTATGTGTGCCACATAATCATAAAACATACATCATCGCATAACACATGTAACAAAAATGGGATTCTTGAAACATCATGACATCATAAATCAATTCATATAAGATAAAGGAAATAATTCCATCACAACATGATCAAATCAATGTAATAATAGGGATAAAAACAGAACCCTTTATTATCTTATATGGAAAATAATTTTGATAAAACACTTGAACTCCATTCTTGAGGAAAATATCCTTTCTTCTTCAAAAACATTTTTTCCTTTCATAACATGTCATATAACTTTAAAATAAAAGAAGTTGATAAAAAATAAACTTTAGAACTTGTAAAGGAAGCTTCTTGGAAATAATGTTTTAAAAATCCATTCATGCCGTATAAGTTAAAAAAACATTCTTCGTACTTTTGTCGGAAAAGTCAAAAAGTACCTCGTACGAAAAAACGACAAAAGATTCCTTTCATATTCTTTACTAAAAACTCACCGAAGGTAAAATTGGATTTAAACTATTGTAAGTGGATGGAAACAATATTACATATTGAGGGAACATGGATGTGGATGATAAAATACACCCCAGTAAATACTTACGAATAAACAATCTCGGATAAACATGAGATTGTGATATTTCCCTTACCTTAGGTCCGATTTGCTTTGTACGTGTCCGAAGCACCTGTATAATGGTTTAAATAATGTCATTGACTTATTACAGAATCATATTCATTGTTATGATATCATATATGGTTCACTTATGACATTATATTACCCGTTATTTTGTAAACACCATGTTAAAGAAGCGTTTTGGGTAAAATCGTTTCATTTATCGTAGGTGTTTTGACTTGTTCTTCTTGACATTATTATTACTTATATCATGATTTACTTACTTACAGAATATAAAATATGATTTATATATCATATATATTCAGTATATATATATATAATAGATAGATAAATGAAATGAAAAACACCGTTCATGGAGACGGTAGTCCGTACGTACGCATGAACACTGTTTTCCTTTCCTTATTGTCTTGAATGGAAGTAAGTAGATGACATACATATACATATATATACATAAATCCAGTAGCTTTATAATGTCATATATTTCATTATTATTTTTTTATATATACTTTATAATCATTCTTAAATGGTTAACATGGAGAACGAATCTCATCGCGTCGTGGAGACGGTAGTCCGTACGTACGCACGAGCGATGATATCATTTCCATAAATATTGAATTGAATTGGAGTGGATTATACAATATATCAGAATAAATATGATGTTTTAATAACTATTTATAGTTATTCTTTACACCATTATACCCATCCATGCAAGGTGGTGGTGGAAAATAGATTAAACCACGGCGTGGAGACGGTATTCCGTACGTACGCACGCGCGGTGATTTCTTTTTCCGTAGGATGGATAGATGGTGAAATAGTGTTGTTTCATACTTATAATAACCTATCAGTATATGAGTGATACTGATGTTATTACTTCATAATGAAACAACTAAAGAAGAAGAAGTTGAAGAAGAAAGAAATTGAAAAGATCGGTAATGGATATTACCTCTTCTTTGGAACGCCTCTTTGAATCCTCCACTTAGGGAACTAAGATTGGTCTTTGAAGAAGAACAGGACCTCTAGGATTATTCTAGGTAAGTGGAGAGGAGAAAATGGCAGGGGTTGGCCGAGCTTGAGTGCTCAATTTGGTGTGAGGAGGAGGGGGAGGAGGTGCCCTTTTATAAGGGAGGAGAAGGGCACCTTAGGAATATCTCAAAATATTATTTTATATTAAAGTCAGAATCGGTTTATAATGGTTCCAAAGGGTCTTATTTCGAAGCTAAAGTGGGGATGGGTCGAAATCCTATCATCCAATAGGATTTAGACAAGTTTAGGGCATTATTTTAACCTTATCAATTAGATTTAACCCTAAGTTAAATAATTTAACTTTTACCGGGTCTTTTTGTTTTCTTACACTATATGGTTAATACACTTACTATAACATGCCAAAAGAACCCCAAATTGTTTATTATTAATATATATATCCTTATCTAAGTCATTTGGCCGAACCTTAGATTTTTAGGAATAAAATAACAATTAATAATATAATATTTTATTTAAAAACTATTTTGTGTCAATTTTGACACTATTTGATATATGATTTTTGTGAAAGTCATAACAGAATTATATGTTCGAACCAAGTTTATTAAATCAACACTAATATATCATAGTAACCTAGAAAATTAGTGGAATTCATAAAAAGTCTCAAATTACATTCAGTTTGGTGTTTATAACATCAATTATGTCAATATTTCATTAATAAGATAATTACTGCATCATATTTGTGTCATAAATAAATTAAATTATTTGATGTCTAAAAATTACAAATAAATTACCATTATGTGGGAAATCTTTTTAGCTTTCTAATTAATATTTACAATCTAATTTATCTTATGTATAACCCTATATTAAAAATAGTTTAGTAAATAAACTTTGATTTTAACTCTTTTAACTCTTCTTTGAATTAAATAATAATAAATGTCCTAATCTAATCCAAGTGAGCCTAAATGGTCATATTTTATTCCTAAGATTGTTTTTGGTCGAATTACACTTGTCCAATAGAATTAGGACATGTGTTAGGGTAATAGTAATATCATATTTACCCTTAGTTACCCTATTTACTATTAACAGCGGTAAAAAAAAGTAAAAAGTTACTATTCACCAAAAAAATTATTTTTATCTCATTGAACCACATTTTACTTACTGATATCAACCGTGTCTGTCGGATTTTCGTAATTCCATTCACAGAAGCGGTAAAATTATGTTTTATGCAAAATTCAGTTTTTAACCTACCACTTAGTGGTTTCACTATTCATCAAAAATTGAAGTTTTTCAGAAAAATGCCAAAATTTCACCCTAAGCTATAATTGATATTCCGAATTCAAAAATGATTTCTATTTTACAAAATTCCCAACATATAAGTTACATTAATTAAATTAATTTCCGTTGTCACAACAAATAGCGTGTTTTTAAGAGATAATAACTATCAAAAGATTGACACTTGTTTATAACTGCTTTAAATGTGAAATTACATCCAATGACCAACATTGTATTAAATTGTAAAAATATATTCTAAATATACTTTAAAACCACTCAAATTAATAATTTATCGATATTAATTATTTCGATTAAAAAAGTTGTTATTAATTAAAATTTAGTAATTTTTACTATTCATCAGAATATGAAAGTTATCCGAAAAGTACCAAAATCTCACCTTAGGCTAAATTCAATACTCCAAATCCATAAATGAAGTCCATTTTGAGAGCTAAAATTTCTAAAATTTTAAAAAGTGGTTATTACTATTCATAACGGCTAGTTTTAATAATATTTTAATAGCATATCGTTGTTTCGTGAAACTCAGTATTGCGTACTACACACGCTATCGAGGAAGGTTGCGATTGCGTGTAATGCAAGGAAAGTCAAGGATGCGTGTTGTGCAAGCTCCTTTTGGTGTAGCGTACAACACAAGACATTAGTGAAATAAAAAAAATATTTTTCATAAAATCTTGGGCTGTTACAGGCCAGCTTCAGGAGCTGGGCTGCATTAGTTGTTTCATGGAGATGGTATGGACCTTAAAATCATACCTAGCTGGGGTTTACCTTGTTTTGTTTTCTTTTCTGTATCGGCTTTCTTATTAATTGTAGCTAGTGTTGGTTATCCATTGGCTCCCTTTTTATATTTGTTTGTGTATGACCTGCTTTGGATGCATGTTTTACTGTTCCGTAGTAGTTACTTGTTATCAGTATGTAATTGTGTTTATTTCTGCTGGTGTTATTATATTTACTCCTTCCGCTATTTATCTATATTTTTTATGCTTCCGCTCAGCGGGTCTGGTTCGAGTCTGCTGAGTCTTTTATTCTACTACATCTTTACTGTTATACTCGGACCAGTACCCTTATTATGATCCTCCAAGAGGGTATAGCCTCCCCACTATACCTAACAGACCCTCACTGCTAGTCGGCAACTTTTGGCATTCAGGGGAGGTGCGCCTAAGGTAGTGACACCCGACCCGTTCAACACTATTCGGGTGGCTGGCTAGGTCCGGGTCATTACACTCACACGTAAAGGGGTTAAATTTGTTTGGGAAAAAGATTGTGAAGAATGTTTCTAAGAACCGAAGAGAAGATTATTCAATGCTCCTATATTGACCCTACCATCAGGGAATGATGGGTTTGTTATTTATAGTGACGCTTCAAATAAAGGACTTGGTTGTGTCCTTGTGAAAAATTATAGGGTTATTGCTTATGCATCATGAAAGCTAAAAATTCATGAGCAAAATAATAATACTCATGATCTTGAGTTAGCTACTTTAATTTTTTCTTTGAAGCTATAGAGACATTATCTCTATGGTAAAAAATGTGAGATTTATGTTGATCACAAGAGTTTGAAGTATATTTTATCACAGAAAGAACTCAACATGAGGAAAAGGAGATGGATTGAACTACTCAAGGATTATTATTGCACGATACACTACCACCTGGGGAAGATAAAAAGGGTGGCAGATGATTTGAGCCTAAATGATCATGGAGTTTTGAACAAGATGAGAGTTGAAAGGGATCCTATTTTCATGGATCTAGTAAAGATGGATATGGGAATAACCATGGAAGGTGAAACATCAATTATTTTCAAATGTTTTCCAAACCATATTTACTAGAAAGGATAAAATGTTCTCAGGCTGATGACGAAGAGTTTCAAAAGAAGATTAAAGCTGTTAATGATGGGAGATTGAGTGACTTCGTATATGAAGATGGAATTTTGAAATTTGGTAAGAGACTTTGTGTCCCTGATATACCTGATCTAAAAAGGGAATTGTCAGATGATTCTCATAGTTCCAATTTCTCTATACACCCTGGTAGCACTAAGATGTATAGAGATTTGAAGTAACATTTCTGGTGGGACAACATGAAGAGGGAGATTGCTGATTTTGTGTCAAGATGTATGGTTTATCAACAAATGAAAACAGGAAGGCAACATCCAGGAAGAGTATTTCATCCTCATCCCATACTTTAGTGTAAATGGGATAATATCACAATGGACATTGTTAGGGGACTACCAAAGACTCCTAGAAGGAATAATGCAATATGGTTCATTTTTGATCGTCTTACCAAGTCAGCACATTTTTCCAAAACCATATCAAAATAGCTCAAAGTTGGAAAAAGAGCTATGTAGATAACCAAAGGAAGGATTTGGAGTTTCAAGAAGGTGATCACATTTTCTTAAAGGTATCTCCATGTAAGGGTATTATACGATTCAGTAAGAAGGGAAAGTTAAGTCCTAGATACCTCAGACCTTTTGAAATTCTGGACCGAATTGGAGTCGTAGCTTACCATTTGGCAATGCCTCCATGTCTCTCCAAGGTTCACAATGTGTTCCACGTGTCAATGTTAAGAAAGTATATCCCAAACCCAACACATGTACTCACTTATGAAGAAGTGGAACTTGAGCCCGATCTATCTTACTGTGAAGAACCTATCCAGATTCTAGAAACTAGAGAACAAGTATTGAGAAATAGGATGACTCGTCTGGTGAAGGTTCTATGAAGGAACCATAAGATGGAGGAAGCAATATGGGAGCCAGAGGAGCTTATGTTAAAGACATACCCGAATCTTTTTAGGTAATATTCTGTGAATTTTGAGGATGATATTTTTGTAAGGAGTGGAGAATGTAACACACTAAGGTTTTGAAAATAAATATATAATTTTATAATCTAACCATTAAACATAAATTTTCCTCTTCTGTGTTTTGAATTTCAAAAAATGGTCATCTAGAGTTGTGTTCAGTAAGTCATTTGGAGTCAGATAGAACAAACTTGATTTTTAGTGAATAGTAACATACCCTTATGAATAGTAATATGACCTTAATGAATAGTAAATTTTATTATTATTTTATTTTCTTAAGTCTATAAGATAATAAAATCTCAGTAAATTTTTCATTTTGATAAAGAAGTAGTTGTAGAATTAGAAGTGTTAATTTTTGAATTAGGTATGATTTTATTTAAAAGTTAAATTAATAATATTTAGAAAATTATTTTTCAAAAATGGAATTCACTTTTGAATTCTACATGTCGAAAAATGGTTAGGGTGAATTTTTGGGATTTTTCTGAAATTCTAGAATTTTTTATGAATAGTAAAATATGATAAAATACGATAAATGCTAAATACTTGATTTACTGCATCATAGGTGATGTAAGGATTATGTAAGCCCACTTGGTTCGAACTCACATTCCATTATTACTATTAGGGGTCACATTAAACAATACTATTGGTTGTCTTGAGGGAAATAATAAAATAATGAGTTAAATATTCAATAATTACTCCTCTCCTCCACTATAAAAACCCCCCACCACTACCTCTTCTCTTCACTACTCTAAGCCTTGAAGCTCCTAAAAGTTCTTCACAATTACCCTTCCCTAGTCACTCCCCACGACCATGAAGCTCTTAGTCTTTCCAAAAGACCAAAACCCATTCCCTTAAGGAGTTTCTTAAGGAGGTTATTTCAAGAGGTAAAGCACCATTCTTTCTCTTTTGGTTTTATTTAAATTTATCAACTTTTGTTATCCTCTCCTCACCTCCTCTGTCCAAATGATCATGATAACTCTAGTAACATATATATACTTTATTAATATCATGTGAATGTAATAACCATCATAAATATCCTTATTCCCTCCCTTTTATTTTTATAAATGAAATCGATGTCCATGAGGTTCCGATTTATAACCTTCGTGGACGACGAAATTTAGTTCTTCAATTTCTTCTTCATTACTGGTCATGAAACCATATTAATGGTTGAAATAGACTATAATATATTTTTTATAACCTAATTAATATTCAGGAACCAGAATATGTACAAATAATTGTGTTATACGGCCAAACTAGTTCATAATATTCCAAATACCGCTGAATAATCGAAGTGGTTGTCATCAAATGATTCTTCCTCATTCCATGTAACCAAAGGATAGAAAAGACCATTATAAATTATTTATGTTCATTAATAATATATAATTACAATCATGGAGATTTATAACCATTCCATAGTAACTTCATCACATAATAACAAGTGAACCGAATATGAAAATAAAGGAAACAAACACTCTAGAACGACGGAATTCAATACAATAACCTGTCAATAAAGACATAAATGAACTAACCAGAATAATGGTAAACTAAATACATGTATAATAGGTTATGAAATAAGTTATTAAAAAGTATAATTTCATATTACAGGAGCTTAAGTACAAGAGATGAACACGTTTGGAGTTAAGGTAAGGGTTTTCCACCTGAACTTCCATTTTCTTTCGGGATACTTTCTTTGTCTAATATCCTCGATGAAATTCTTATGTATTGTTATGTACTCCTCATATATTATTTGTGATTATCATATATATGTTTAAAAACTAGAATCCTTCCTTATTTTATGGATAGTTACACATTTTAAAAGGAACGTTCAAAGTTGTTTCCAAAATACAAGCCCGATTCAAGGGAATTTATTAAATTCTTTCCTATTTATAGGGGCACTCTATAATATATTTTTGGAAACCATTTTCTTTATAAAATCACTCATTTTATTATGAAAATACTATTTTACTTCAATTCTGGTTTTATACAAAGATTTTTCCAAAAGAACTCTTCTTTTCAAAATAAAAGAGTATTTATCTCCAGAATTTCTTAATGATTTTATAAGAGTGTTTTCATCTAATTCAACACTCTTGATGAATCCATGGTATTATTGGGTTTAATAATTTATGAATTCATCTACCATATTTGTGTTAATGGTTTATGACTAATTCTATTGTGGATAATCTATCCAAAAACCATTCACCATATTATTCTGAATGGTTAGTGTTTTATGTTTAATGATTGGGGAAAGATAGTTACATTTCATATGATAGTTTCAATATGAATGTATATGTTGTTTATGTTAATACCCACTCATATGAGGAATTCATTTGACTTATTATGTGATGGGTGGGGCCCGATATAGCCCCTCGATGCATCGGTAGGTCTCATGAGACAAATAGAAGTGGAATTGGCTGAGGCCTTTCCCAATGTGATATGGATTTTGACCGAGGCCTTAATCACTAGATGTATTGGCCGAGGCCATGAAAAAATGATTTAGAATGTCCAAAATATGCACTTCCCTCATTATGAAGATAGTAATTTAAAGTTCATGTGGTTATTCGACTAGTAGAATATCCATGGTTATGTTTTATTATGGCATTATTTACTTAGTTCATTTTCCTGCCATAATGTTTTCATATTTATTATTAAAGGCATGTGTTTTAAATTATTCACCATGTCTAATGTTTATATTATCTTCTGTTGTATTGCTTAATATTACTGAGTGTTTGAGTTCACCCCTTTCTTATGTTTCATTTTCTCAGGATATGAAGAAGTAATTTATGAATGAATTCCAAGCATAATCTAGGAGACGTGATGTTTCCAGTGGAATAATGTAACACCCAAAATGTTTCAAAACATTATAAATAGAAATTTTGTGTTTAATTCCATTAAAGTTTTCTTATTTTAACCAAACAAAATATAAAAGATAAAACATAGAAATCCTTATTTATTAACTTAACAATGAAGTGTCTTACAACATTCTGAGTTTACAAGGAAAGCTCACTAACCAAAGATACCAAATAAAAACCCTATTATGATTACAGGAAGACCACTCAAAACAACGAGTACCCCAAGAAGACGATAGGGGTCTTTAGCATCCATCAAAACAAACATAAGAATGGCTGAAGCCACTTCAGCCACACTAAGCACTAAAGGGATGAATTGAACCATCTTCTTTTTCTTTTTCTCCTTCAATCAGCTTGAGTTTAAGACACCCCGAGACCAGGTTTTATATGACACCAATTTGATTGTTACCTTTTTATGTAGTCGTTGGATCTTTAAATTACACGACTATTGGTTAAAGGGTTTTTGAAATTAATGAGGTTTATATTTTTATAAAAACTTGGTTTTTATTATTCCTTCATAATTTTTTGGAATTTCAAATATTTTAATATGTCTAAATGTTTTAAATGGTATTTTCATATATCATGGTTTTAAAGAAAATGTTTTAATGAACATAATCAGTTTAAATTAAGGTACATTTTAAATATAAAAGAAATATTATACAATATTGTTTTTAATTTGAGGTATAAAAAGACTTATATTTCACTTTATATGTTTATAATTAAAATTGTAATGATTTTTTTTAAAAACCTTATGCCAATTTCACATGAGAAACTCTTTTAAGTAAGTTAATGTGTAAAAATTGTATACATATATTAATTTAGGTTTTTTAAGTTGAATTTATAAAAAAAATAGTTTATATATGTGTATATATATATTACTTTTAATTATGAATTTCTACCTGGTTCTGTTTATAAAAATTTTAAGTATTATTTTTTAAAAAAAGTGTTACACCCTTTTGAGACAAGCCTACTGGGGGAGTTAGCTCACACTGAGGTGTGGATAAGCCTTGGCTCCCCAGCCAGCGCTCAGGGGAACCCTTTAGGGGCGGATCAGAGGTGAAAGAGCCATGGCTAGGCGGCGTGGGAGCGCTCGAGGCAGAGTGTGGTCAGAGTTAGGTCAAGGCATGAAGAAGGGTGGGGGCCATGTATAAGCCCTCGGGTGTGTGTTCTTGTGTCATCGGGGTGATATTGAGGTGATATGGCTTATAAGCAGTGCTCGTTTTCAGTTCTCTTTGATGTGGGAACCAATTTTTCAGCCGAAATGAAATCGCAGGCGTTGGATATCTCATCACGTGATCACGGTCATCTGAGGCATTTAAAATTCCGCATAGTACGTGAGTCGTTCGATCTAGTGTAAAATGATCATGGTTGTCTGAAGTTTTTAAAACACCGCTTCAATTCCGTGTCGTCCGATCAATCGTGGAACTTAATCCTGATAGTCCAGTTCTTTTTAAACGATCGAACATTTTCCCGTCGCGCCGCATCTGTTCAATCTAGTCCGGCCTAATCTCAGTCGTCCGCCCATTTCTTCAGCTTCCCTCGTCATCTTCTTCCTCTTCTAGACCGCACTAGTGGCCATCACCTTCAACCCCTTTCCTCTCCACTACACCCAACTCCCGTGACCCTCTAAAAAATGACCTTTCAGCATCACATTTCCATGGGCCTACTCCCCTCTAGAGCCTTAAGGATTTTCCTCACCCAAGCTCCTCCTCGGGTAAGGTTATAAAATTTTTATATATATATATATATGCATTTTTGTGTCATTGGATTCCTTTTCTCCAACTCAAAGCTTTGGAATCTCCTTCAGTAGTCAAGTGTAGGGTCCTATGGTGTTGGAGATGAGATATTTGGATCCTTTAAACTCCCCCCCCCATGTAAGATGAAACCCACAAGTTCATCCTCTCATCCCTCTCTATTTTTCTTCGATCACCCCAAGGCCTCCAGAGAGCTCCTCGTCTCCTATGCCAATCTAACCCACCTCCTCAGTCTAGGTAAGGGATTACCATGCTATTATTATTAAAGAAAACCCTTTTTATATAGTGATAGGTATACGAGTTATATACATATAATTTTATATGTTAATTTTCAAGTTCTTAGTCTACCTATGCTCCTTCTAAAAAAATGGGACGTTGGGTTTGTTAAGTTATTTTTTTTAGAAAGATTATTTTCTTTCGGTTTTATTTTATAGAAACTATATATTTATATATTTTACATATACAGTTTTGCATATATACATATATATAGAAAACTATTCTTTGTTTAAGGTTTTAAAAATGGTTTTTTGATGTGTTACTACGGATCGTGCAAGTTTAATACATAAAAGGGTTTACCCTGTATGGGTTTCATTAAGAAAAACCTATTATATACATATATGTATAATCGGGTATATAAGTATATATATATATATATATCTATAATCCCCAAACCAAATCTTTTTTTTAAGAATTCCAAAATGAATTAGTATATGTCACTAAGAGTTGTGTATTCATAAAGATTGTTTGAATCTGCTTTTAACATGCCAATTCCATTTGATTAACTTTGGGTATGTAATTATATGCATATATGTGAATGTAACATAATGAAAACCAAACTATGAGTTTTAAGTGATGAATATCCACCCTTAAATAAAATTTTAGATGTGAATTAGTCTTTTGGGTTTTAGTGTAATTATGATATAGTTTAAAACCACAGTTTTTTTAGTTTCACATTTTTATAATAAACCCTATATGGGTTGGTTTTACCAAATAAATGGTTATGTATAAATGTATTTATAATTTTAATTTCCAAAACCCTGTTTTCAAGTACAATTATTAGGATTTAGTTGATGTTTTGATGCATGTAAGATTTTAATGCTTGCCAAGCCTATATGTATTTTTTTATGAGTATACACTAATGAGATTGTTTAATTAAGTAGTAATTCTAACATATACCCCTGATGTAGTTTATGATGTAAGAGAATATACTCTGGATTGATTTAAATTTACATTGGAGGACTAAGAATGTATCTTATCATGTCGTAACCATTTATTATTTTATGATAATTTGCCGTGATGAATGTTAGTGGTCAATCTGGTTATGGTTTAATTGCAAGTTCAATGATGTGTTTATCAAAATAATCAATATCTAGTATTTTCTTTAAGAGTTTCATTTTCATGTATAGGAATTTTAAAGAATTGTCATTTAACACCTCCTGTGGCAAACCCTACCATTTAACGTATTTTAGTAGTTATCCTATGGGAATATAATGTTTACTAAACCATGACTGATATTGATTAATTATTCCAAATTTGTAATGCTATCTGTCATATCATGTATTCATTACTCATTTTATTTATTATTTTACATAATGCATGCATATGACATATCATGGTAATGAACTAATAACTAAATTACCCAAAGTGGTATGGGACACCTTGGGTAATGAGAAATTAAAATGAATTAAATATTAAAAGTGGTATGGGACACGTTGAATATTAGACCATATTGACATATGAGGAATGTATTGGACTGCCGAGTTGGGGTTCGGTTAAAAGAAAGCCCTCTAGGTTAGGGACTGGTAAAAGTTAGCCCTCCGGGTTGGAGACTATGAAAAGTAAGCTCCTATATGCATCAATAGTTATCTTGAGACAATCAGTAGGAAACAAACCCTTTGAGTTTGTTTCCAACTATCAGCTTGGGTTTCTACCCATAGGTCATGGCACAAGGCCTTGGCACAGTCAGAATGAGTCAAACAATTCAGCATTTCTTCATTATGTTTTAAGAATATGACAAACCATGTGATTATTTAGACTAGAGAAATATCCTTGGTTATAGAACCATAACCTATGAGTATGAGATTAAAGTACACATGGCATATGATGAGACAATGATAATGCATGATCAGTTTACCTTTCCATAAATTTTAATGCAAATGTTAGCATTACATTTATCATGTTATAATGTTCATTTTTATAATTTTTAGTGAAATTGTTTATGTGCAATTATGATAATGTTCATGCTCAGTATTTTTTTCATACCTTGCATGTTATTCTTATTTTACTCAGTAAAATTCATGTACTTTTATAAAAACATTATTACTTTGTTCGTTTAGTAGATTACATTTAAATGTTCAACTGATTGTGTATGAAATGTTTTAATTATTTATTGTCAACATTTGAAATGTCATGATGTTTTCCTTTAAGAATTATTTTAAGTATAAGTATTTTCAAATGTAGGTTTCAAATTCTGTATTAAGTAATTTCAAAACCCCTTACTGGGTATTTAAATGCCCACCCTACGTTTTTTATCAAAAAAATTCAGGTATCAGTCATGTCTCTGATAAAGTTTTAGAATGCAGCTGGTTTTCTCAGAACCTGAACATCACAAGACTCTGTAGCATGGGAAATGATGTGTTTATATAAATTTATTGTAATGTAATGTAATAAATTCTAGAACATCATGTCTCATGGGCACCGACTCCAAGCACTCGGAGGTCGGGTCTTTATAGTTGGTATCAGAGGATATGTTCAGGAAATTCTAGAAAACCCAGGTAATAAACATATGTAGCTACGACTAAACCTTACTAAGTGGTTTTATTGTAATTTTCATATGGCAGAAGAAAGATCACTAAAAATTCTTTTTTCCCTTCCCACTGAAATCCTCGAGACTATAATAGTTAAGTCGTGTATGGAAGACTATAAAACCTTTGGAAACCTCCGACTATCCTGCAAGCTTCTTTACAAAGTGTTGAAAAACTCAAATATCCTTTGACTCTTCCAAGGATCGAGTCATGTTTACTATCGTATAACTTATGCACAACTTACATATAATACGTGTTAGGGGAAATATTATGAAGGACTTTTCCTATGTTTTACCCTAACTGCAAACTATGTGGATTTAAGGGTTTTCCGGGAAGCTGCAGAGGAGGGAAATCTCTGTGCAGCCTATCTTTTTCAAGTATTGAGTTTCAGCCTGTACGGGATACTCTTTGACATCAAACCCCTCGACTTTGAGGTAGTACGAATAATCTGTAGGGACCAAGTTCATCTGGATATCACTGAGCTTTACACCACTCATGCCTCTATCTGGAAGCCCAATTGTTTTATGTGGGAGTTTAACCCCACTTTCCCAAGGTGTGTCTGCACAAGAGAGATCAAGGAACTGGGAACCACCCTGGGAATAGAATTGAGGACATCAACGAACTGGTTACGGAGGTGGGATCTATAAATGTACAATCTAGTTTCTTTAGGCTCTTTTCCTTTTTAGTTGCTAAATCCAAGAGTGTTTGATTAGGGACATCACTAACGATGTCAGGGAGGCTGTGTCAGTGAGTCAGTAAGAGTTCGTGTGGTATACTAAGGCACTGATGTATAAACTTATGTGTTATTGAAATATTACCTATTTTCCTTTCATGTATCTACTTTATCTGAACTGTTAATTGAATTCTCATGAATGTATTTTTAGATGGCTGGACAACCAAATATCTCATCCCTACCCGATGAAAATTTGGAGGAAATCTTAATTAGGACGTGCACCAGAGACTATCCCTCTTTCCTCCATCTATGAGGATAATATCAAAGAATGTTTGTTTTGTCCAACAGTCATGAAATTCTTCATTCTTTTCAAGGGGATGACCATGTATTCCACCTCATCACCAATACCCAATTCCCTTATTATAGTAAGAGGGGGAGATACTTCGAAGGTCTTTTTCAATGTTTAACTCTGGTACATAATTTTTCTGCTAGAGCATGTTTCCTAGTAGCTGCCCAAGATGGGAACCGCAGAGCATCCTTCATGTTCCAGATTCTAAACCTCAGTATTTTTAATCGCATGGTTCCAATGGAATATCTTTAGCATGATGTAGTTTGGTGGAGTACTAGAGAATATGTCTATTCGGACATCCCCGACTTTATTACCACACGAGCATCCCTATGGAAGCCTGTTTGTAGAACACATGAGCAGGAGTTCAAGACATACTGCTCAAGGTGTATTTGGGCCAGTGAAGCAGAGGAACTGAGTACCAACCTGGGTATTCCGTTGACCGAGCCAAATCGTCCATTTTGGTGATGATGATCGTCTGGGGGTTTTCTTTTTCAATTTATGAAAATAATTGTGAGGACGCAATTATTTGAAGGGGGAATAATGTAACACCCCAAATATTTCAAAACCTTATAAATAGAAATTGTGTGTTTAATTCAATTAATGTTTTCTTCTTTTAACCAAACAAAATATAAAAGATAAAACACAGAACTCCTTATTTAAGAACTTAACACCGAAGTGTCTTACAAAATTCTGAGTTTACAAGGAAATATCACTAACCAAAGATACCAAATAAAAAACCTATTAAGATTATAGGAAGACTACTCAAAAAAATGAGAATCCCAAGAAGATGAAAGGGGTCTTTAGCATCCATCAAAACAAACATAAGAATGGCCGAAGCCACCGTAGCCACACTATGCACTAAATGGATGACTTGAACCATCTTCTTTTTCTTTTTATCCTTCAATCACCTTGACTTTAAGACACCCAGAGACCAGGTTTTATATGACACCAATTTGACAATTACCTTTTTATGTAGAAATTGGGTCTTTAAATTCCATGACTGTTGGTTAAAGGGTTTTTAAAATTAATGAGGTTTATCTTTTTATAAAAACTTTTTTTTTATTATGCTTTCATAATTTTGTGGAATTTCAAATGTTTTAGTATGTTTAATTGTTTTAAATGGTATTTTCATATATCATGGTTTTAAAGAAAATGTTTTAATGAATGTACTTAGTTTAAATTAAGGTACATTTTAAATATAAAAGAAAGATTATATAATATTGTAATTAATTTGAGGTATACAAAGACTTATACTTCACTTTAAATGTTTATAATTAAACTTATAAAGATTTTTTTTAAAAAAACCTTATTCCAATTTCACATGAGAAACTCTTTTAAGTATGTTAATGTGTAAAAATTGTATCCATATATTAATTTAGGTTTTTTAAGTTGAATTTATAAAAAAAATTAGTTTATATATGTGTATATATATATTACTTTTAATTATGTATTTCTACCTGGTTCAGTTTATAAAAATTTTAAGTATTAGTTTTTTTAAAAAGAGTTACACCCTTTTGAGACAAGCCTACTAGGGGAGGTACCTCACACAGAGGTGTGTCCGAGCCTTGACTCCCCATCCAGTGCTCAAGGGAACCCTTTAGGGGCATCTCAGAGGTGCGAGAGCCATGGCTAGGTAGCGTGGGAGCACTCGGGGCAGAGCGCGGTCAGAGTTAGGCTGAGGCCTGCGGAAGGGTGGGGGCCGTGTATAAGACCTTGGGTGTGTGTGCTTGTGTCATCAAGGTGATGCTGAGGCACTCTAGCTTATAATTCGTGCTCGTTTTTTAGTTTTCTTTGATGTGGGAACCAATTTTTTGGCTGAAACTAAATCACGGCCGTTGGATCTCGCATCGTGCGATCGCGGCCATCTGAGGCATTTAAAATGTCGCGTAGTATGTGAGTCGTTCGATCTAGCATGAAATGATCGTGGTCGTCCAGAGTTTTTAAAACACCGCATAAATCTCGTGTCGTTCGATCAACCGCGGAACTTAATCCCAACCGTCCAATTCTTTTTAAAAGATCGAACGCTTCCCCACCGCGCCGCAGCCGTTCGATCTGGTCTGGCCTAATGTCAGTTGTCCGCCCATTTCTTCAGCTTCCCTCGTCGTCTTATACCTCTGCCAGACCGCACCAGTGGCCGCCACCTTTGACCCCTTTCCTCTCCACTACACCCATGCCTGTGACCCTCTAAAAACACACCCCTCATCCTCACTTTTCCATGGGCCTACTCCCCTCTAGAGGCATAAGGATTTTCCTCACCTGAGATCCACCTTGGGTAAGGTTATATAAAAAAAATATATGCATTTTTGTGTATTTGGATTCCTTTTCTCCAACTCAAATCTTTGGCCTCTCCTTCAGTAGTCATGTGTAGGGTCCTTTGTTGTTGGAGCCGAGATCTTTGGATCCTTTAAACTCCTCCCCCATGTAAGATGAACCCCATGGGTTCATCCTCTCATCCCTCACTATTTTTCATCGAGCACCCCAAGGCCTCCAGAGATCCTCCTCTCCTTTGCCAATTTGAACCACCTCCTCAGTCTAGGTAAGGGATTACCTTGATATGATTTTTAAATCAAACCCTTTTTATATTGTGATAGGTAAATGGGTTATATACATATATTTTTTATGTTAATTTTCAAGTTATGAGTCTACCAATACTCCTAAAAAACTGGACCTTGGGTTTGTTATGTTATTTTTTTAGAATGATTATTTTCATTCAATTTTATTTTATAGAACCTATATATATATATATTCTACATATACAGTTTTGTATATATATATATATATAGAAAACTCTTCTTTGTTTTATAGTTTTAAAAATGGGTTTTTGATGTGTTACTACGGATCGTGCAAGTTTAATATATAAAAGGGTTTACCTTGTAAGGTTTTCATTATGAAAAAACTATTATATACATATATGTATAATCGAGTATATAAGTATATATATATATCTATAATCCCCAAACCAAATCTTTTTTTTAAGAATTCCAAAATGAATCAATATATGTAACTAGGAGTTGTATATTCATAAGGATTGTTTGAATCTACTTTTAACATGACAATTCCCTTTGATTAACTTTGGGTATGTAATTATATGCATATATTTGAATGTAACATAATGAAAATAAAACTATGAGTTTTAAGTGATGAATATCCACCCTTAAATAACATTTTAGATGTGAATTAGGATTTTGGGTTTTAGTGTAATTATGTTATAGTTTAAAACCATAGTTTTCTGTGGTTTCACATATTTATAATAAAACCTATATGGTTTGGTTTCACCAAATAAATGGTTATATATAAATTTATTTATAAGTTTAAGTTCCAAAACCCTGCTTTCAAGTACAATTATTAGTATTTAGTTGATGTTTTGATGCATTAAGATTTTAAGGCCTGCCAAGACTATATGTATTTTGTTTATGAGTTTACACTAATGAACTTGTTCAATTAAAGTAGTCATTCTAAAATATACCCTTGATGTAGTTTATGATGTAAAAGAATGTACTCTGGCTTGATTTAAATTTATGTTGGAGGACTAAGAGTTTATGTTATCATGTCGTAACCATTTATTATTTTATGATAACCTATCGTGATGAATGTTAGTGTTCAATCTGGTTGTGGTTTAATTTCAAGTTCAATGACATGTTTATCAAAATAATAAATGTATAGTATTTTCTTTAAGAGTTTCATTTTCATGTATAGGAATTTTAAAGAATTGTCATTTAACACCTCCTGTGGAAAACCCTACCATTTAACATATTTTAGTAGTTATCATGTGGGCATATAATGTTTACTAAACCCTACCTACTATTAATTAATTATTCCATATTTTCAATGCTAACTATCATATCATGTATTCATTACTCATTTTATTTATTATTGTACATAATGCATGCATACGCCATATCATGGTAATGAACTAATAACTAATTTACCCAAAGTGGTATGGGACACATTGTGTAATGAGAAATGAAAATGAATTAAATATTCAAAGTGGTATGGGACACCTTGAATATTAGACCATATTGACATATGAGGAATGTATTAGACTGCTGGGTTGGGGTATGGTTTAAAGGAATTCCTCCAGGTTAGGGACTGGTAAAAGTAATCCCTCCGGGTTGGAGACCGGTAAAAGTAAGCTGCTCGATGAATCAGTAGTTCTCTTGAGACAATCAGTAGGAGAAAACCCTTTGAGTTTGTTTCTGACTATCATCTTGGGTTTCAACCCATAGGTCATGGCACGAGGCCTTGGCACAGTCAGCATGAGTCCAACAATTCATCATTTATTCATTATGTTATAATAATATGACCAACCAAGTGATTATTTCGACTAGAGAAATATCCTTGGTTATAGAACCATTACCTATGAGTATGAGATTAAAGTACGCATGGAATATGATGAGATAGTGATAATGCATGATCAGTTTAGCTTTCCAGAATTTTTAATGCAAATGTTAGCATTACATTTATCATGTTATAATGTGTATTTTTATAATTTGTAGTGAAATTGTTTATACGCAACTCTGATAATGTTCATGCTCAGTAGTTTTTGCATACATTGCATGTTATGCTTATTTTACTCAGTAAAATTCATGTACTTTTATACAAACATGCTTAATTTGTTCGTCTAGTAACTTTCATTTAAATGTACCACTGCTTGTGTATGAAATGTTTTAATTATTTATTGTCAACATTTGAAATGTCATGATGTTTTCCTTTAAGAATTATTTTAAGTATAAGTTTTTTCAAAGGTAGTTTTCAAATGTTGTATTAAGTAATTTCAAAACCCCTTACTGAGTATTTAAATGCTCACCTTACATTTTTTATTAAAATTTTCAGGTATCAGTCATGTCTCCGATAATGTTTCAGAATGCAATTGGTTTTCCCAGGTCCTAAACCTCACGAGCCTCTATAGAATGGGACATTGTGTGTTTATATAAATGTATTGTAATGTAATGTGATAAATTCTAGAACATCATGTCTCATGGGCACCGGCTCCGGGCAATCGGAGGCTGGGTCTTTACAAATATAATAGTGTTTTTGTTTCCATTCATATTGTAATGATCAACTTATGTATGAAACATGTCTCCAATAATACTAAACTACTCGGTCCTTCGGGATTTGTATTCCTTGTATGTATGCCAACGTAATAAAACAAGGCATCGACTTCGGGCAACTGGGGTCGGGTCCTTACAATTGCGTAGGATCTCAATTTTTCTGAGTATTTTTAAGTTAAGATAATACATTATGATTCATAACCTAATATAGTGTATGTCATTATCTAGATATAGAGCCTAGTGTACGGAATGGAAATCGCATGAATGCACGTGTCCCCTGTAGGGATTTTCCTCCGACGCAAGACAATGATATTGGCTCTGGTGCTGTGACTGGTGCTGTGAAACTCACAACTATACTAGGATAACTTACTTAGGTTATGAATAATAACCTTACCCGTATGGAGTATCCAGATCCACCACATGGAGGACCCATGCATGATCGCTTTATGCGACAACAGCCTCCATCATTCAACGGGACTACAAACCCATTTGTAGCAGAGCTGTGGATATGTTCCCTTGAGAAGATATTTCTCTCTTTGGGATGTAATGAAAGAGAGAAGGTTGTCATGGCAGTATATCTTCTATCGGGAGATGTGGATCAGTGGTGTTCATTAATCCAAAATACAAAGGAGGAGGAAGAGATAGAAGATATGGAATGGAGGGATTTTAAGCAAATATTATTAGAAAAATATTTCCCTCATGAGTAGTGAGAAGATATGGAGAGACAATTCTTAAATCTGAGGCAGAAGGAAGATGAGAATGTTGCAAGTTATGAAGCTAACTTCACATGATTAGAAAGACACGTTGTGGACTACATACGAAAACCAATGAGCAAAATTGATCGATTATTTGATGGTCTAAATCCATTCCTCCGACGGGCACTAGTCTCCAAAAGATTTTCATCATATAAGGATATAGTTTCATGTGACATCAAGACATAAAAATAATTCTCTAAGTCTTATGACTTTAAGGGAAAGAAAGAAAAGAATAGGGCTGCTGAAAACCCTGGGAAAGGAGATAAGGAAACGTGGAAGAAGGGAAGGGTCGAATTTCCACCATGTGACAATTGTGGAAGGAAACACCCTAGTGCATGTTTAAAAGAAAAAGGAGTATGCTAAAAATGTGGTCAGGAAGGCCATCTTGCAGGTGATTGCAAAGGGAAGAAGGAATCTAATGATGTTCAATGATATAGTTGTTGAGAGATGGGACACTATGCTAATGATTGTCCAAAACGTTAAGGAAATATGCAACAGAAAAGGGAAAAGGATCAAGGACAAGCTTATGCAATCACAACTGCAGAGGTTGAAGTTCCTAATGATGTGTTGGTAGGTACTTTAATTGTTTCCTCAACTTTAGCCAATGCTTTATTTGATTTTGGATCATCGCATTGTTTCATATCTTCCCAATTTTCTAAGAAAATTAGATAATTTAAATTTGATTTAACAAAGGAGTTGTCAGCAAAAACTCATAAGGGAAGTATCATTGCGACAATGTTCTATCAATAATTTCCCATTAAGTAATATAAATGTTATTTATCTGCTGATCTCATCATCATACCCAGTATTTTATTTGATATAATCCTCGATATAGATTGGCTTTCAGATCATGATGCAAAAATTTATTGTAAGAATAAGGAGGTTAAGATTTTTGATGACGATGATAAAGAACACCTTATCTCTAGAGCAGAATCATCACAACCTGATTCTTATCTAGATCTACCCCCAGTAGCTCAACTAAATTTAATTATTGGGGAGGAAGAGAATAAAATAACAATGGGTGAGGAAAGGAATGTTCAAATAGCGGATGTACCTATTATGAGAGAATATGTTGATGTGTTTCCAGAATATTTACCTGGACGTCCTCCAAAATGAGAAATTTAGTTTTCCATTGATTTAATTCATGTTTCAAGGCCCATATCTTATACCCCTTATAGAATGGCCACTGTGGAATTAGTGGAACAAAATAAAAAACTAGAGTAATTGAGTAATAAGAGATTTATTCTCCCCAGTGTTTCTCCATGGGGAGCCCCTGTCCTTTTTGTTATGAAGAAAGATGGATATATGAGGTTATGTATCGACTACCGGGAGATCAATGATATAACAATAAAGAACAAGTATCCCCTACCTTGAACTGTTGATTTATTTGACCAACTGTATGGAGCTCAATAATTTTTGAAGATTGACCTTTGATCTGTATATCTTCAGTTGAGTGTGAAGAAGGAATTCATTCCGAAAATAGCGTTTCGAACCAGGTACGAGCATTACGAGTTTACAGTAATTCCTTTTGGATTGACTAATGCACCCTCTATCTTCATGGATCTTATGAATAGAGTTTTCAAAGAATATTTCAATGATTTTGTAGTGGTATTTATTGATGATATCTTGGTATACTCCAAAATCTACGAAGATCATGAAAATCACTTGCGCATTATCCTGAAGACTCTTAGAAGACATGAATTATATGGGAAGTTTAGCATGTGTGAATTCTGGCTTTAGGAGATTTCTTTTCGTGGCCATATTGTCTCTAATGATGGAATCCTAGTTGATCCTGCAAAGACAAAGGCAATCCAAGATTAGCCCACGCCAACAAACATAACTGAGGTACATAGTTTTATTGGCTTAACAAGTTATTATCGGTGTTTCGTACCAAATTTTGCCCGACTGGATAACCCGCTAATGAAGCTCACATGTAAAGGGGTTAAATTTGTTTGGACAAAAGATTGGGAAGAATGTTTCAAAGAACTGAAGAGAAGATTATTCAATGCTCCTATATTGACCCTACCATCGGGGAATGATGGGTTTTTTATTTATAGTGATGCTTTAAAGAAAGGACTTGGTTGTGTCCTTATGAAAAATGATAGAGTTATTTATTATGTATCACGACATCTAAAAATTCATGAGAAAAACTATCCTACTCATGATATTGAGTTAGCTGTTGTAATCTTTGCATTGAAGATATGGAGACATTATCTCTATGGTGAAAAATGTGAGATTTATACTGATCAAAAGAGTTTGAAGTATATTTTCTCACAGAAAGAACTCAACATGAGGCAAAGGAGATGGCTTGAACTACTCAAGGATTATGATTTCATGATACACTACCCCCTGAGGAAGGCAAATAGAGTGGAAGATGCTTTTTGCAGATAGGATCATGGAGTTTTGAACAAGATGAGAGTTTAAAGGGATCCTATTTTCATAGATCTAGTAAAGATGGATATGGGAATAACCATGGAAGGTGAAACATCAATGCTTCTTCAAATGGTTTCCAAACCATATATACTAGAAAGGATAAAAAGTTCTCAGCCTGATGACAAGGAGTTTCAAAAGAAGATTAAAGCTGTGAATGAAGGGAGATTGAGTGACTTCGTATATGAAGATGGAATTTTGAAATTTGGGAAGAGACTTTGTGTCCCCGATATACCTGATCTAAAAATGGAATTGTTAGATGATGCTCATATGTCATGACCCGAACCAACAGGGCTCGAGCCGCGACTCCCCAAGCCCGCTTCCAATAGGCCAGGGGATGGTGAATAGCGCCGAGTAGGCTATCACACACATAGGAGGCATTGGCCTAAGGTACCTGTACACACGCACCCATAAATACCTCCATGAAACAGTGCAGAGATATAGAAAACTGAAAATTAAGTGCATGCATACAACTATACCACAACCAGAGTACAACAGAAGTAAAAAAGGTCAAAACAGGACCCACTAAAAGAAAACTACAAAAGTGCGTCCAAACTGCTCTGAAGAAGGGGATCACTGCTACAAACACCGGCTGGAAAGCTCCCTCGGCACTAAACTGGTAAACACCTCAGTCAGTCTCGCTCACTCAGCTCCGCCAGCTCCAGGTCCACCTAGGACTCCTTTGAAAGGCCTATGGTCTGCACAAGACACAAACATGTGCGGGAAAAGCCTGTGTAGGGGTGAGTATAAACATACTCAGTAGGCACCCCAAAAACCCAAAACCAAAGAGAGCAACTGGAAGGCAACAGTCCGCTCATCCCAGCCAGAGGGAACCCAGACGAGAGAGAAACTCCATCTCGTGACCATCCTTGGCTAAACACAACTAGTCAGCTCAGGTCAGTTGTATTCCTATACATACACCTTGAACAATCCAGATATACCCATCTCACACACCAAGCCACAAGAGGTACCGACCTCATCACCAGCAACTGTCCACAACCAGGAGAGCACACTCCACAAACACTGTCATCACAGATGACACGTGCCCGAGAGATACACTCCATCGGGTCCCAAGAAAACATCTCAAACGTTCACCTGAGAGACCACGCTCGTTAGATTCCGTCACTAAAGAAAACCCTGCTAAAACAACATAACCACCAAACTCCTCGGATAGGGGATCGCTCCTAGGGTCCGCTAGGGGATACCAGAACCCACTCCGGTATACGAAGCTCACAGATAGGGGATCGCTCCCATGGTCCAATGGAGGATACCTCGACCCGATCTGGCATACGTAGTTCTCACAGATAGGGGATCACACCCAGGATCCGATGGGGGATACCACAACCCGATCTGGCACTCGACCGAAGCACGTCACTCAGATAGAGGATCATCACCCATATAAAGGTGGCCACGATGATACCGAAACCCTATCTGGTATAACTCCCGATGTAGTGGATCGAACTGATGATGCCACAACCCTACAGAAACCACATGCTGAGTAGGGGATCACAGAAGAAACAATATTGTCACCCTACTATACACCTCATGCTGAGTAGGGGATTGTATACCAGACGATGCCAAAACCCTACTGAGTATGGCCCACTATGTAGGGGGTCATAATCTTGATGATGCAATAACCCTACAGGGTTAACCAGTTAGATATGGGATCGCCGCATATGGATAAATGGTCACAACGATACCAAGAACCCGATCTAGGGTAGCGATGCTAGAGGATACCACTCCAGCCCACCGGAGGGATACCACAACTCTAACAGATTAAACATCCCATTCAGAGTATCAAAATCCTACATTGGGGTTGTGATACCACACAAACCCTCGTAGGAATGAACCAAGGGAGTACCCTCAACCACTACTGGTCCAAACATCGCTAACCTGAGCAACCCGCCACAACGCCACACCGCACACCTCCAAGGGTGATACCGAGGCCACTATCACGATCCACGTGGAAGAACACACAGGATAGGCTGCTTACTCACCCGAAACGTACTACCCGTGAAAAAGCACTATTCACTGTAGCTAGCTCATGCAGGGCCCGCACAACGATCCCGAAACTCCTCAAGAGGATCATACCACGACGATCGCCTCAGAAAAACATATGGAATCGACTACTCGTACGTCTGAAACAGACACCCGGTGAAAAAGGCACTATTCACCAGATCCAGCTTGGGTGGGGCCCATGCCTCAATCCTGAATCACCTTGAATGGATTGCACCATTACGATCCTCTCAGAAAAACACACAGGATCAACTATTTATCCGTCAAAATCAGACTCCTGGTGCAAAAGCTGTGTTTCTCCGCAAACGCCAAAACCCGGCCTCATGGGGCCCACACCCCAAACTTGGTCTCAACACCCGGAAACCATCTCTAAACTTCCGTCATACCATCAGGGTCTCAACACCACTGATGGCACGTCATTCAGACGCTCCGGGTAGAAGTTACAACGGCCCGAAGTCGTAAAATAATAAAATATTATTATTTTATACAACGTTTTTAACTCCCGGGCCAGGATCCTGAACTATAAAATTCTCAAAGTGAGTTTAAAAGGTCCGTCTCGATTCAAGGATTGCGTCACTGCAAACGGCTCACAAATCTGAGTTACGGTTTGCGAGTTACGGGGGTTCAAAGAACCCCCGGAACATCCTGGCGGACCACCGCCAGCCTCGCAGGAAACCACCGCGCCGTCGCCGGATTCCGCCACGCTGCTGCCACCACTACCGTAATCTGCTGCGCCGCTGCCGTCGCCACAATAATCTGCCATGCCGCTGCTGCGCCTCATCAGATACCGCCATGGCCCCCGCCGGAATCTGGGTTTTCCGCCGGAAAACTTCAGGGAACCCCCGGTGGTCCAAAAACAGATCCGAAACATGTTTTGGAAACCTCAAGACCCAAAATATACAACCCTCAAAATGATTTGAAGAACAAAAACAAATAAATGGGGTCCTGGATTTCAAAAATCAAACCGCCTACCTCGTGAGCGAAACGCCGAAGCTTCGGGTGCAGATCGACGCCGACGACACCCTGAAGCTCGATCCGCTGACGATCGGCATAAAAAATGGACAATTTCGGCTTTAATCGTCGAAGAAACGATGGAGGCGGGGGAGTTTGCTGCCGCCTATGCGTAGGAGGGTTTGGGGGAGGGAAATGAAATGTTTTTATCTTATTTATTTTTATAAAACAACTCATTTCAGTCCTTACCAACTCGCATCCATCCCAGCACCCGATGCAGACAAAGGTAAGGTCACCCCTAGGGTAAACACACCATTCTGAACGCAACGGAGGACTCAGATTTGCGATCCGATACTTTGTTCAGAAGTTATTCAAGCCGACGCTCATAAATGGACTTTTCCATTTATTTACGAAAACGCCCCTGGTGGTGCTTTCCACCGCAGGACCGCGCCCGTAATGTTTTACACCTCGCCTAGGGTAAACGACAAGTTCCAAACACAACCGTGCCCTTGGATTTCTATTTTGATCTACCGTTCAGGAGATATCACACCCCTCTACACGCATAGTATAAAAATACTTAATATTTTTATAAAATTAATTCCGGGCACACCAGGCCTCGGAATTGCACGCCGTCTTCGCGCCTAGCTCTAGAATTATTCGTAGAAATAATCCAAAGTCTGACAAGGCCTAAATCCGAGTCACTACATCATAGTTCCAATTTCCCTATACACCCTAGTAGCACTAAGATTTATAGATATTTGAAGGAACATTTCTGGTGGGACAACATGAAGAGAGAGATTGCTGATTTTGTGTCAAGATGAATGGTTTCTCAACAAGTGAAAGCTAGAAGGAAACAACCTGGAGGAGTATTGAAACCTATTCCCATACCTGAGTGGCAATGGGAAAATATCACGATGGACTTTTCCATGGGACTACCAAAGACTCGTAGAAGGAACAATGCAATATGGGTCATTATTGATCATCTTACCAAGTCAGAACATTTTCTTACTATAATAAAATATCTACAAATTGAACATCTAGAAAGACTATATATTAATGAATTTGTGAGACTTCATGGAGTACCCCTATCAATTTTTTCTGATCGTGATCCACGTTTTACATTAAGATTCTGGAAAAGTATTCAGAAATCCCTAGATACTGATCTTCATTTAAGCACTGCCTACCACCCACAAACTGACGGACAATCAGAACGGACAATTAAAACATTGGAAGACATTTTGAGGTCTTGTTCACTTTATTTTCAAGGCATGTGGGATCAGTATTTACCTCTTGTAGAATTTTTCTACAACAATAGCTTCCATTCAAGTATACAGATGGCACCCTATGAAGCATTATATGGGAGGTGATGTCGTACACCAACTTGCTGGGATGATGTTGGTGAAAGAAAGCTTGTGGGACCAAAACATGTTGATGAAACAATAGAAAAGGTGAAGATTATCCAGAACCATATCAAAATAGCTCCAAGCAGGAAAAAGAGCTATGCAGATAACCGAAGGAAGGATTTGGAGTTTCAAGAAGGTGATCATGTTTTCTTGAAGGTATCTCCATGGAAGGGTATTATATGATTCGATAAGATGGGAAAGTTAAGTCCTAGATAGATCGTAACTTTTGAAATTCTGGACCAAATTGGAGCCATATCTTACCATTTGGAAATGCCTCCAAGTCTCTCCAAGGTTCACAATGTGTGCCACGTGTCAATGTTAAGAAAGTACATGCCAGACCCAACACATGTACTCATTTATGAAGAAGTGGTACTTGAGCCTGATCTATCTTACTGTAAAGAACCTATCATGATTCTTGATACTAGAGAATAAGTATTGAGAAATCAGACGACTCGCCTAGTGAAGGTTCTATAGAGGAACCATAAGATGGAGGAAGAAACATGGGAGCCAGAAGAGCTTATGTTAAAGACATACTCAAATATTTTTAGGTAATATTCTGTGAATTTCAAGGAAAAAATTTTTGTAAGGAGGGGAGAATGTAACACTCCAAGGTTTTCAAAATAAATATAGAATTTTATAGTCTAACCATTAAACATAAATTTTACTCTTCTATGTTTTGAATTTCGAAAAATGGTCATCTAGAGTTGTGTTCAGTAAGTCATTTGATGTCTGATAGAACAAACATGATTTTTAGTGAATAGTAACATACCCTTATGAATAGTAATATGAATAGTAATATGACCCTAATGAATAGTAAATTTTATAATTATTTTATTTTCTTAAGGATAGAAGATAGTAACATCTTGGTTAGTTTTTTATTGTGATAAAAAAGTAGTTGTAGAATTAGAACTATTAATTTTTGAATTAAGTATGATTTTATTTAAAAGTGAAATTAATAATATTTAGAAAATTATTTTTCAAAAATGGAATTCACTTTTGAATTCTACATGTCAAAAAATGGTTAGGGTAATTTTTTGGGATTTTTCTGAAATTCTAGAATTTTTTAAGAATAGTAAAATACGATAAAATACGATAAATGCTAAATACTTGATTTGCTGCATCTTAGGTGATGCAAGGATGATGTAAGCCCACTTGGTTCGAACTCACATGCCATTATTACTATAAGGGGTTACATGAAACAATACTATTGTTTGACTTGAGGGAGATAATAAAATAATGAATTAAATATTCACAAATTACTCCTCTCCTCCACTATAAAAACCTCCCACCACTACCTATTCTCTTCACTACTCTAAGCCTTGAAGTGTCACGACCCGACCCTACCCGGGATGGAGCCGCAACTACCCCATGCCCGCCTCCATAGGCCAGGGGCTGGCAACCAGCGCCGAAGGCACAACAACTCGGGGAGGCCTTTGCCTAAGTACCTGTACACACGCACGCAGCACACTCAATGCAAAACTGCAGAGTAAAAGAGAAAAGACGAGTAGAGTAAAATAGAAACTGCTATATAAATACCAAAAATGTGCATCGACCTCTAAACAGTACAAGTAAAGTGATGAAAAGGAAAAAGAGGCAAAAAACTCCCCCAACCAGAAAAGGTGCCACAACCCGGCAACAGGTAATCAAAAAGATACAGCTGATGGGTCTCCCACCTGAAACCCGACTCTGACCACCGCACGTGGACCAAGCTCCAAATCTCCCAAGATCCTAAGCGCCCCTGAAGTCATGACCAACCTATCCGTAATCTGCAAGGACACACCAAGTGCGGGCAAAGCCCAAGCAGGGGTGAGTATAAAAATACTCAGTAGGATACCCCGAAGGCTCAAGGGAGCAACAATGGAGGTACTGAAGGGTGAGAAGTAGAGCTAACAGAGAAAAAGTAAGGGAGTACAACCGAAAGTGAAGTAAGGAGTACAGTAAAGAGTCCAACTCAACCCAAAAAGAGGCAAGAAGGCAGACTCGTCCAGACACAAGGAGCTGGAAATGGTGAGAAGATGAACTTCTCGTCGAGTCTTCGCTACCTATAGCAGGAGAGTAGACTCATCCAACCATGAGAAGCTAGACACGGAAAGAACGTGGCATACCCCACACATCTTCACCTCACCTGGAAGGAGAGTAACCAAACCCAAGAAGTGGGTACCAGAACAAGGTATATACATATCCCTATGCTCAATCAAGAAGCCCGAACAACGTCATAAGGGGATCTTCACCCCGTAGATCAGCCCAAGAAAAGAGTCGCCAACAGTCCCAGGAGTAAACTCCATCGATGCCCAGCATCCCACACATCTTCCCCGAACCGCAAGTCAAGGGGCTCAAATCACTACACCTCAACACTCTCCACTTTGGGCGGCACTGACTCGCCCGCACGGTTTTAGGTCGCGTCAAAAGGACGCGTCTCAGTGGGGGAAAGCACTCCTCGTACTTGAGAGTTCTGGGGGAAAGTCAAACCACAACTTATCACTGCCCCGCAGTCAATAGGTCTTCTCAAAGTCAAATCTGTTACAACACTGACCTGTATAACCAAGGGTCCCGCTCCGGTAATCATGGAGGAAAGCCACAGACTAGCCTAGTAGAAAGGACTGAGCCTGGAATGCCAACAGGTGTTCCACTGCCCAGCCCTGCTGGAGAGTAATTCATAACCAGATATCGGGTGACCCTCTACCCAGCCCTGCTGGAGGGTGGACCCTAATACATCATCAGGAGACCCGCTGCCCAGCTCCTCTGGAGGGTAGACCTTAATACATCATCAGGAGACCCACTGCCCAGCCCCGCTGGAGGGTAGACCTAGAATAAGTCGACAGGCGACCCACTGCCTAGCCTTGCGGGAGGGTAGACCTGGAACTAGATGACGGGTGACCCACTGCCCTACTCTGCTAGAGGGTAGACCCTACGAGGTCGTCGGGTGACCCACTGCCCAGTCTCTGCTGAAGGGTAGACCCTAAGTGTGTCGGGTGACCCACTGCCCAGTCTCTGCTGGAGGGTAAACCCTAGAAGTCAGAGAGCAACCCACTACCCAGCCCTACTGGAGGGTAAACCCGAAGAAGTCGATGCGTAACCCACTGCCCAGCACCGCTGGAGGGTAAAACTCAGAACTGCTCTGGCAATCTCTACTAGAGGGTACACTACTGGCCAACGGAACACGTAGTTGGTATCGCGCAACCACCTAACTCCATCACAACTCACCCAAAGGGGTTCAGCGCCTGTTCCATCACTAGGTGTCACTAACACTGCTATCGGCTGAACCAACGAGAACGAAACCAGAGGGAGACCACTCATACCTGCTGGCCAAACAAACGTGCACAAAGGGACCCTCTACGTCATGAGAGGTCAAAGTACACAAAGCAGAACACGGCACACACATGGGTCCCACACAACGTGTGGCCCCATCTCAACCCCAACCAAGCGTACAAATGTCCTTAGGTACAAACATCTTCAACATGTACCTCCAAGAATTCCTGTATACTCCCAGAGTATACCACGTCTCCAGCCCTAAGGCTATCGTGCACACGGCACCCAACGTCAACGCAAAGGCACGAATGTAACAACTCCACCTCAAAGGCCCTGGCACGACCAACCACATCTTATGAATCATTTACAACACTCTCCCAAGAGTGCGCAATCACACGCCAAGGGTCCGCTACATACAAGGTAGGATGAACCACCACCAGAGCACCTTTCATGCTCCACATTTAATAAGATCATGCAAGATTTTCCGCACAACCAAATGGATCACACCGTTGTAATCCTTGCGAAAAAACATGTGAGATAGACTACTTACTCGCCTGAAACGGTCAACCGGTGATAAAGGTACTATTCGCCATAACCAACCCGTGGGGGGCCCACCCAAAGATCCCGAAAATGAACAAACAGGGCACACCACTGCGATCCCCTCAGAAAAACACACGTGATTGAAAACTCAATCGCCCAAAATGGACACCTGGGGAAAAAGGTACTATTCACCGTAGCCAGGTCGGGTGGGTCCCACACCACGTCCTCGAAAAAGGTCAGGCGAATTGCGCCATCGCAATGCTCTTGGAAAATCACGTCAAATTGAATGCTTACTTGCCTGGAACGGGTATCCAGAGAAAAAGATACATTCCGACTTACCACACACGAGCGGTACATTGCGGGACCCGCACCAGGTCCCAAAGCGCTGCCAATGGATCACACCGTTACGATCCTCTCGAAAAAGTACACAAGATGGACTATTCATTGGTCCAAAACGGTCTCTCGGTGATAAAGATGGAAAACCACTGTTGACGCCCAAACGGCCCTCATGGATCCTGCACCATCGTGCCGAATTAGAGCGGGCGGATTGCACCGTTGCAATCCCCTTGGAAAAACATCCAGAAACGACTGCTCGCATGCCCCGAACGGACGTTCGATGAAAAAGTCATGAAACGCTTCACGCAGCTCAAAAGACGGGTGGTGGGGCCTGTGCCTCAACTTCGGCCTTAACGCCTTAAACCACCCTAGAATGATCTGCCTCGGTGCCAGGGTCCCAACACCACTGACGTCCCTTAAAACGGACGTCGGACGCGTCCGCGCCGTCCAAAACAAGTTCCCCCGGAAAAACGAAAATCCCCTCGACGTACGTGTCGTGCCACCAAGGCCCCTCTATTCGGAAAATAAAATTTCCTGAAACCATCTCAAAAATTCCGCCTCGTCGATACGGTTCCACCGCAACAGACTGCACTCAAAACGGACACCCGTAGCAGAAAATACGGGTGTTCGAACTCCGAGGGGGCAAGGCCCCTGGGGCTGGACCGGCCTGGACCGGCCGGTCCGCCCGGCTTGGGTCGGCCCGTGGCTTAGCCACGCGGCCGGCTATAGACTCGCGGTCCGCGAGCAGACCAGCCATGAGGGCTGGCCGCAGCAGCCGCGTGAAGACCTGCGCGGCGCTGGTCTTTGTCGCCGCACGGGGGTCGCGCGCCGCGACCCTGCGGTCGCCGCTCCCTGGCGACCGCCGCCTCACCGTGGCACTCCGCCTGAGCCCCAGCCTCCTCCGTACACCACCACCCTCACCCTCGGCTAAAGGCATGCCACGCCCCGGCCTCGCCTGGCCTCTCCACCAGACACCTGCGACGCCGACCGAGCGCCCCGCCGCAGCGCCAAGGCTCACCGGACCGCCTGAAAAACCCGCAACCTTCGACGATATTCCCCAGCCACCTCCGAGATCGTATTTTTATTCCAAAATATGCGTTGGAAAGATAAAAATTTATACTAAGAATCTATGGGATTTTTCTCAGGTTTAACATCAAATCGACACATAAAATTTGACTCAAAGGTAGGCTCGGGAATGAAAACGCGACAGAAACCTCCTACCTCTTGGGCGACGCCCGGAGCTTCAAGGGGAGTCTACCGCCGCGCCGCGCTGCGCCGGAGCTACTTCGACAGAGCTGGAGGAGGAGAGGGAGTAGTTCCTCCTTGCTGCTGTCCGGGTGAGGAAGAGGAAGAGGGAGGTGGTGAGTTAAGCGTTTAAATAGAAAACGCTTAACCACCCGCCCGTCGGTCTGAACCCGAACCCATAACAGGGTCGAGGTTAAGCCTCCCCTAGGGTAAAAACCACCTCCCGAGCACAATGGAGGTCTCAGAATTTTAATATGAGACCCCATTAAAAAGTTATTAAACTTAGCGCCCGAGGCTGCCAAATTACGAAAACGCCCTTGGGGGCATTTTTTCACAAACGGTCCACGCCCATGAAACTTATACCCCTCCTAGGGTAAAAGGAACGATACAAACTCAACGGTGCCCTCGGTTTTCCAATACGAGCCACCGTTTAAGAGATACTTGAGTTTAACTATTAAACAATTAATTAATTAATTAATTTATCCGTTTAACGTTCTGAAAGCGAGCGAGGGGTCCAAACATCCCACACCGACAGGTTTTATGTCGTTTCTAGGATATAAACCCCATTCCGGACCCATCCATACACTCAGATCTCTGATCCATAACACCGTTTAGGAGTTATCCAATTTATTTGGCATTTCTAGTCTGAACGCATGGAAAATTTAATTCTGGCCACTCCGGGGCTCCGAATCGCATGCCGTCTGAAGGCGCTACTCTGAAATATCATCAAGAATATTCCAGAGTCTTTCACAACAAAAACCAGGTTCTTACATCATTCCCTCCTTCAATATTTTCATCCCCAAAAGGAAAAACTAGGGAGCAACACAGGGTACTAAGCTGACACCTGGCTTTCCCATACCTAGAAGAACCCACGTACAGCTCTGCGTCACCGCACACAGACCAAAGGATTGATCCATTCACGCAAGGTCGGCCCTTGCCGATGTCGTGCACCCACTCCAGACTTTGGGGTTAGGGAATGGTGGTAGGGTACCTCTCCATCCCTTTGCACGGTCTCAAATGGCCCAAAGGCCCTCGAGGGTAGCTCACCTCCCCGAACGAACCCTTACGTCGCACGCTGCGACTGGAATCACCGCCCGCACCTGGAACAAGGCCCGGTGATTACCTCCTTCAGAATATCCATATGGTGAAGCATCAAAGGATATCTAGTCACACAAGGTTTCACAGTCAATGTCTCTCAACCAAGACCCTCTTACACGCTCGGAAAGCGATGGAGTCGACACCATCGACTAAAGAAAGAGGTCCCACGCCCTTTTACCTTACCAACACAGGGTTATACCTGACACCCTGTGTCACCCTAGTAACACCTTAAACAAGGAGTAGGGAGGAAATCTTTCCATGCACAGAGTCTATCAGTTCTACTGCAAGAAGTAGAAGAGTTGTAGAGAGAACCTCTTTCACCTCATGCTCTGAAGGATCGTAGACATCCAAAGTCAACGACTGTCTGTGGTCCCATCTGTCGGCTGCTGGAGCCTAACGTGGACCACCAAGTGGTGATGGGAAGACCTCATAGGGTCATCCTCCACTTCCAGCTCCTCCCGCTCCTCTGCTAGCACCACCTCTCTGGGTACTACTCCGATCACGGCGCTGCCTCTATCGTGGTGGTGCACCTGCTACATGCCCGAAGTTCTCAGCAACTCGGGTCAGGCAATCTCGTGCCAAGTAACCTCGCCCATCACAAGAATAACATAGGCGCTCTCTGGGATACCCTGGTGCCCTCCGGTGCCACTGTGGTGTACGACCATGGCCCGAGATCCACTCATGGAAGGGCATCATCGGCTGAGTCCCTGCGCCTTTCCGCCAGAGTGGTATACGACCACGTCTCTGAAACCGGCAGTGGGAAGGCCACATGCATCGAGGTTCTGCTTGCTGGTTCCCACTAGATGTGGTATATGTCTTGCCTCCAACGTGCCTGCTTCCACCACCAGCTCTAGAATGTGACAGGAAGCTCTCTAGAACCAGCGCCTGCTCTAGCACCCCGACATATGTGGAAATGCCTAAGGGTACTATGACAGCACGAATCTCTCAGCGGAGACCCTGCTCAAACTTCCACTCTCAGATGTTGTCGTCATGGACCAAGTCTGGGTAAATGCGTGCAAGGTTTGCAAAACTAGCCGCATACTCAGCTACTGTCATCCCTCCCTGCTGAAACTGTAGGATCTCCTGAATCCGAACAGAGTGCAAGCAGGAGGGGGAAAACTCCTCCCGGATCAACAACTGAAAGTCACCCCACGAAAGCGATGACTCATCTAGGAACTGAGTCACCAGAATCCACCAATGCCAAGATGATCCACGAAAAAGGCTGGCTGCCAAAGTCTCTCTCAGATATGTCGACATTTGCACAAGCCTGAAAAGTCGAACCACTGCCTCTAGTCAAACCTCTACTGTCTGAGGGTCTGGCTCACCACTGAAACTCAGCGGTCTCTACCACTGGAACTCACGGAGCATGCTCAACCTATGCTCAAGCTCAGCCTTCTCTAATGAAACTATCTCCTACTCAACAGGTGGGGGTGCTGCTACCGGCCCACCCAGAGAAAGGGCTCGCATGATGGGTCCTGGACTGTGGCCTCGTAGCTCACAGGGTCGTCGTCACGAACCAATGTTGGATATCTTCGCGGATAAATCCTAAATATTATCAAGTAGTGCGGAAGTCAGATGAGCATATATGTATATACCAATAACAACAACGATGGGGAGATGACTCAAGAAGGACATTCAAAGACTCAATACTATGTGATGCATAAACAAATTTTCCCTGCGACAAGTGCGTCAGCATGCCGAGTTGACAAGCGGGTTATCAAGGTCCTGGTTAATGGATACGTCGACTGCCACACCATCACTGGACTCCCTGGCCTAAGATCCGCTCTCAAGACATGTTAACACTGTTGCCCTAAATCCCAACCAATTCCTTTTTAGGGACGTCCACACAACACCCCAAGGAACGAACCACCTCTGATACCACTTTGTCACGACCCGACCCTACTCGGGCTCGAGCCGCAACTACCCCAAGCCCGCCTCCATAGGCCAGGGGCTGGCGACCATCACTGAAGGCACAAAAACTCGGGGAGGCCTTTTCCTAAGTACTTGTACACATGCACTCAGAACACTCAATGCAAAAGTGCAGAGTAAAAGAGAAAAGATGAGTAGAGTAAAAGAGAAACTGCAATATAAATACCAAAAATGTGCATCGACCTCTAAACAGTAAAGTAAAGTGCTGAAAAGGAAAAAGGGTCAAAACACGCTCCCAACCAGAAATGGTGCCACAACTCGGCAATAGTTAAACAAAAAGAAACAGCTGATAGGTCTCCCACCTGGAACCTGACTCCGACCACCGCACGCGGTCCAAGCTCCCAAGCTCCCAAGCTCCTAAGCTCCACTGAAGTCACAACCAACCTGTCTGTCGTCTGCAAGGACACACCAAGTGCAGGAAAATCCCAAGCAGAGGTGAGTATAAAAATACTCAGTAGGATACCCCGAAGGCTCGAGGGAGCAACAAAGGAGGTACCGAAGGGTGAGCAGTAGAGCGAACAGAGAAAAGTAAGGGAGTAAAACCAAAAGTGAAGTAAGGAGTACAGTAAAGATTCTAGCTCAACCCAACAGGAGGAAAGAAGGTAGACTCGTCCAGACACAAGGAGCTGGAAATGGTGAGAAGATGAACTTCTCATCGAGTCTTTGCTACCTATAGCAGGAGAGTAGACTCGTCCAACCACGAGAAGCTAGACACAGAAAGCACGTGGCATACCCCATGCGTCTTCACCTCACCTGGAAGGAGAGTAACCAAACCCAAGAAGTGGGTACCAGAACAAGGTATACACATATCCCTATGATCAATCAAGAAGCCCGAACAATGTCGTAATGGGATCTTCATCCCGTAGCTCAGCCCAAGAAAAGAGTTGCCAACAGTCCCAGGAGTAAACTCCATCGATTCCCACCATCTCGCACGTCTTCCCCGAACCGCAAGTCAAGGGGCTCAAACCACCACACCTCAACACTATTCGCTTTGGGTGGAATTGACTCACCTGCACGGTTTTAGGTCGCGTCACAAGGACGCGTCTCGGTGGGGTAAAGAGTTCCTCCTACTTGAGAGTTCTGGGGGAACGTCAAACCAAAAATCGTCGCTTCCTCGTAGTCGAGAGGTCTTCTCAAAGTCAAAGTCATCACAAACTGAACCATATAACCAAGGGTCCCTCTTCGGTAATCACGGAGGAAATCCACAGAAATTCCTAGTAGAAAGGACTGATCCTGGAATGCTAACAGGTGTCCCACTGCCCAGCCCTATTGGAGGGTAATTCATAACCAGATATCGGGTGACCCACTGCCCAACCGTGCTGGAGGGTAGACCGTAATACATTATTAGGAGACCCGCTGCCCAGCCCCATTGGAGGGTAAACCTTAATACATCATCAGGTGACCCACTTCCCAGCCCTGCTGGAGGGTAGACCGGGAATAATTCGGCAGGCGACCCACTGGCCAACCTTGCTGGAGGGTAGACCTGGAACTAGATGACGGGTGACCCACTGCCCAGCTCTGTTGGAGGGTATACCCTAAGAGGTCGTCGGGTGACCCACAACCCAGTATCTGCTAGAGGGTAGACCCTAAGTGCGTCGGGTGGCCCACTGCCCGGTCTCTGCTGGAGGGTAAACCCTAGAAGTCAGCGAGAAACCCACTGCCCAGACCTGCTAGAGGGTAAACCCGAAGAAGTCGATAAGTAACCCACTGCCCAGCCCCGCTAGAGGGTAAAACTCAGAACTACTCTGGCCTTCTCTACTGGAGGGTACACCACTGGCCAATCGAACACGTAGTGGGTATCGCGCAACCACCTAACTCCAGAACAACTCACCCAAAGGGGTTCAGCGCCTATTCCATCACTAGGTGCACTAGCACCGCTACCAGCTGAACCAACGAGAACGAAACCAGGGGGAGAGCACTCAACCCTGCTGGCCACACAAACGAGCACAAAGGGACCCTCTACGTCATGAGAGGTCAAAGTACGCAAAGAAGAACACGGAACGCACGCGGTGCCCACACAATGTGTGACCCCATCTCAACCCCAACCAAGCGTACAAACGTCCTCAGGTACAAACATCTCCAACATGTACCTCCAAGCATTCCCGTATACTCCCAGAGTATACCACGTCTCCAGCCCTAAGGCTATCGTGCACATGGCACCCAACGTCAACGCAAATGTGTGAACATAACAACTCCACCTCAAAGTCCACGGCACGACCAGCCACATCTTATGAATCATTTACAACACTCTCCCAAGAGTGCGCGATCACACGCCAAGGGTCCGCTAAATACAAGGTAGGACGAACCACCACCGGAGCACCTTTCATGCTCCACATTTAATAATATCACGCAAGAGGCTCCGCATAACCAAACGGATCACACCATTGTAATCCTCGAGGAAAAACACACGAGATAGACTACTTACTCGCCTGAAACGGTCAACCGGCGATAAAGGTACTATTCACCGTAACCAACTCGTGGGGGGCCCACCCAAAGATCTCAAAACTGAACAAATGGGGCACAACACTGCGATCCCCTCGGAAAAACACATGGGATTGACTACTCAGTCGCCCAAAATGGACACCCGGGGAAAAAGGTACAATTCACCGTAGCCAGGTCGAGTGGGTCCCACACCACGTCCCTGAAAAAGGTCGGGCGAACTGCGCCATCGCAATGCTCTCATAAAAGCACATCAAATTGACTTCTTACTTGCGTGGAACGAGTATCCGGAGAAAAAGATGCATTCCAGCTTACCGCGCACGAGCGGTACCATGCCGGACCCGCACCTCGGTCCCGAAGCGCTGCCAATGGATCGCACCGTTACGATCTTCTCGAAAAAGTACATAAGATGGACTATTCATTGGTCCAAAACGGTCACCCAGTGATAAAGATTGAAAATCACCGTCGACGCCCAACGAACCTCGTGGGCCCCGCACCATCGTGCCGAATTAGAGTGGGCGGATTGCACCATTGCAATCCCCATGGAAAAACATCCAGAAACGACTGCTCACATGCCCCGAACGGATGTCCGATGAAAAAGTCGTGAAACACTGCACGCAGCTCAAAAGACGGGCCATGGGGCCCATGCCTCAACTTCGGCCTTAATACCTGAAACCACCCTGGAAGGCTCCGCCTCGGTGCCAGGGTCCCAACGCCACTAAAAGCGCTTAAAAGGTACGTCGGACGCGTCTGCGCCGTCCAAAACAAGTTCCCCCGGAAAAACGACAATCTCCTCGACGTACGTGTCGCGCCACCGAGGTCCCTCGTTTCAGGAAATAAAATTTCCCGAAACCATATCAAAAAGTCCACCTCATTGATACGGTTCCACCACCGCAGACGGCACTAAAAACGGACACCCGTAGCGGAAAATAAGGGTGTCCGAAATCCGAGGGGGCAAGGCCCCTGGGGCTAGACCGGCCTGGACCGGCTGGTCCGCCTGACCTGGGCCAGCCCACGGCTTAGCCGTGTGGTCGGCTGCGGACTCGTGGTCTGCGCGCAGACCGGCCACGAGGGCCGGTCACGGCAGGCGCATGAAGACCCGTGCGGCGCGGGTCTTTGTCGCCGCACGGGGGTCACGCGTCGTAACCCCGCGGTCGCCGCTCCCTGGAGACCGCCGCCTCGCCGTGGCGCTCCGCCTGAGCCCCAGCCTCCTCCGAACGCTGCCCCCTCGCCATCGGCTAAAGGCATACTGCGCCCCGGCCTCACCTGGCCGCTCCACCAGACACCCGCGACGCTGACTGAGCGCCTCGCCGCCGCGCCAAGGCTCGTCAGACCGCCGAAAAAACCCGCAACATTCGACGATCAACCCCAACCACCTACGAGCTCTGATTTTGATTTTGAAATATGCGTTGGAAAGATAAAAATGTATACTACGCATATATTGGATTTTTTTGAAGGTTTAACATCAAATAGACACATAAAATTTGACTCAAAGGTAGGCTCAGGAATGAAAACGCGACGGAAACCTCCTACCTCTTGGGCGATGCCCGGAGCTTCACGGGGAGTCCGCCGCCGCGCCGTGCCGTGCCGAAGCTGCTTCGCTGGAGCTGAAGGAGGAGAGGGAGGAGTTCCTCCTTGCTGCTGTCCAGGTGAGGAAGAGGAAGAGGGAGTGGGTGAGTTAAGCGTTTAAATAGAAAACGCTTAACCACCCGCCCGTCGGTCCGAACCCAAACCCTCAGCAGGGTCGAGGTTAAGCCTCCCCTAGGGTTAACACCACCGCCTGAGCACAACGGAGGTTTCCAAATTTTAATCTGATACCCCGTTCAAAAGTTATTAAACTTAGCGCCCGAGGCTGCCAAATTACGAAAACGCCCATGGGGGCATTTTTTCACAGACGGCCCGCACCCGCGAAACTTATACCCCTCCTAGGGTAAACAGCATGCTCCAAACTCAACGGTTCCCTCGGTTTTCCAATAAAAGCCACCGTTTAAGAGATAATCGAGTTTAACAATTAAACGTATAAATTAATTAATTAATTTATCCGTTTAACGTTCCGAAAGCGAGCGAGGGGTCCAAACATCCCGCACCGACAAGTTTTATGTAGTTCCTAGGGTAAACACACCATTCCAGACCCATCCATACACTCGGATATCTGATCTGGATCACCGTTTAGGAGTTATCCTATTTATTTGGCGTTTCCATTGTGAATGCACGGAAAATTTAATTTCGGGCACTTCGGGGCTCGGAATCGCAGGCCGTCTGAAGGCGCTGCTCTGGAATATCATAAAGAATTTTCCAAAGTCTTTTACAGAAAAAACCGGGTTCTTACATGAATCTTCTCAAAGATCTTCCCAATTACCCTTCCCTAGTCACTCCCCACGACCAGGAATCTCTTAGTCTTTCCAAAAGACCAAAACCCCTTCCCTTAATGAGTTTCTCAAGGAGGTTATTTCAAGAGGTTAAGCACCCTTCTTTATCTTTTGGTTTTATTTCAATTTATCTACTTTTGTTATCCTCTCCTCACCTCCTCTGTCCAAATGATCATGATAACTCCAGTATCATCTATATACTGTATTTATATCATTTGAATGGATGAACCATCTTAAATATTTTTATTCACTCCCTTTTATTTTTATAAATGAAATCGACGTCCATGAGGTTCTGATTTATAACCTTCGTGGATGATGAAGTTTTGTTTTTCAATTTATTATTCATTATAGGTCATGAAATCGTATTCATGGTTGAACCAGAATATAATATATGTTTTATAACCTAATTAATATTCAAAAACCAGAATATGTACAAATAATTAAGTTATATGGCCAAACAAGTTCATAATATTCCAAATACCGCTGAATAATCAAAGTGGTTGTAATCTAATGATTCATCCTCATTCCATATAAAAAAATGATTGAAATGGCCATTATCAATTATTCATGTTCATTAATAATATACTATTCCAATCCTAGATATTTATAACCATTCCACATGAACTTTATTACATAATAACAAATGAACCGAATATGAAAATAAAGGAAACAAACACTCCAGAACGACGGAATTCAATACAATAACTTGTCAATAAAGACATAAAATGAACTAACCAGGATTATGGTAAACTAAATAAATGTATAATAGGTTCTGAAATAAGTTATTAACAAGTATAATTTCATATTCCAGGAGCTTAAGTACAAGAGAGGAACACGTTTGGAGTTAAGGTAAGGGTTTTCCACCCGAACTTCCATTTTATTTCGGGATACATTCTTTGTCCAATTTCCTAGATGAAATTCTTATACATTGCTATGTAATCCTCATATATTCTGTGTGAGTATCATATATATGTTTACAAACTATAATACTTCCTTATTTTATTGATAGTTACATGTTTTAAACGGAACATTCAAAGTTGTTTCCAAAATACAATCCTGATTCAAGGGAATTTCTCAAATTCTTTCCTATTTACAAAGGCACTCTATAATATGTTTTTGGAAACCATTTTCTTTATAAAATCACTCATTTTATTATGAAAATACTATCTTACATCACTTTTGGTTTTATATAAAGATTTTTCCAAAAAGAACTATTCTTTTAAAAATAAAAGTGTATTTATCTCCAGAATTGCTTAATGATTTTATAAGAGTGTTTTCATCTAATTCAACACTCTTGATGAATACATGGTATTACTGTTTTTAATAATTTATGAAGACATATAACATATTTAATTTAATGGTTTATGACTAACTCTATTGTTGATAATATATTTTAAAACCATTCACCATATTATTCCTAATGGTTAGTGTTTTATGTTTATTGATTGGGGAAATATAGTTACATTTCATATGATAGTTTAAATATGAATGTATATGTTGTTTATGTTTATCCCCGCTCATATGAGTAATGCATTGGAATTATTATGTGATGGGTGGGTCCCTATATAGCCCCTCAATGCATCGGTAGGTCTCATGAGACAAATAGACGTGGAATTGGCCGAGGCCTTTCCCAATGTGATATGGATTTTGGCTGAGGTCTTAATCACTAGATGTCTTAGTCAAGGCCATGAAAAAAATGATTCTGAATATCTGGAATATGCACTTCCCTCATTATGAATCTATTAATTGAATGTTCATGAGGTTATTCAACTAGTAAAATACCCATTGTTATGTTTTATTATGGCATTATTTGCTCAGTTCATTTTCCTTCCATAATGTGTTCATATTTATTATTAAAGGCATGTGTTTTCAATTATTCACCATGTCTAATGTTCATATTATCTTCTGATATATTACTTAATCTTACTAAGCGTTTGAGCTCACCCGTTTCTTATGTTTCATTTTCTCATGATATGAAAAAGTAATTTATGAATGACTTGCAAGCATAATCTAGGAGAGGTGATGTTTCTAGTGTAATAAAACAGTGTTTTTGTTTCCCTTCATATTGTAATGATAAAATTATGTATGAAAATTGTTTCCAATAATACTAAACTACTCGGTCCTTTGGGATTTGTATTCCTTGTATGTATTCCAACATAATCAAACAAGGCACCGAATCTGGGCAACTGGGGTCGGGTCCTTACTATTGGTATCAGAGGAAGTTTAGTAGAATACTTGGAAACTAGATTTAGAAAACGTAGCATTAGGTAAGAGTCACTAAGTTAGTATTTGAGGATATACATACAATAACGTCCTGGTATTTTGGTAAGAAATAGATTGTGTGGATCTTTCAAGTAAAACATCCTTGTCTTGATACGAGCACGTAGAGGCGACTCTGGCATCGATATATCTAGGGATAAAACCCAAAAACACCACTTTGAGATAGACTCGAACATGAACTGGTGCACGAAAACGGGCCTTGATGTACTCTTGGTTACGACACTCGTGGGGGAAATTCTTAGGATAATTCACATTTTCTTTACATGCCATTTTGAAAGAGTTTAATGTAAATATTCCTCAATGAATTCATTTTTGTTAATATAGGATTAGTCGTGCATAGGATCTCAATTTTTCTAAGTATTTTTAAGTTAAGATTATACATTATAATTCATAACCTAATATAGTGTATTCCATTATCTAGATATGGAGCCTATTGGACATAATGGAAATCGCATGAATGCATGTGTCCCCTGTAGGGATTTTCCTCCGACGTAAGAAAATGATGTTGGCTCAGGTGCTGTGACTGGTGCTGAGAAAATCATAAATATACTGGGAAAAATTACTCAGGTTATGAATAATAACCTTACCTGTATGGAGCATTTGGATCCACCACGTGGAGGAGCCATTCTATATCGCTTTATGCGGCAACAACCTCCATCATTCAATGGGACTACAAACCCGTTTGTACCAGAGTAGTGGATATGTTCCCATGAGAAGATATTTCTCGCTTTGGGATATAATGAAAGAGAGAAGGTTGTCGGGGCATTATATAATATATCGGGATATGCAGATTAGTGGTGTTCATTAATCCAAAACACAAAGGAGGAGGAAGAGATAGAAGAGATGGAATGGAGGGATTTTAAGGAAATCTTCTCTGAAAAATATTTCCCTCGTGATAATCAAGTAGATATGGAGAGAAAATTCATGAATATGAGGCAAAAGGAAGATGAGAATGTTGCAAGGTATGAAGCTAACTTCACAAGATTAGCAAGACAAGTTGTAGACTACATAGAAAATCCAAGGAGAAAAATTAATCGATTCGTTGATGGCCTAAAGCCATTCCTCCGACGGGCACTAGACTCCCATAGTTTTTCATCATATGAGGATATAGTTTCATGTGACATCAAGACAGAAAAATAATTCTTTATGTATAATGACTTTAAGGGGAATCAAGAAAAGAATAGGGTTGCTGAAAACCCTAGGAAAGGAGATAAGTAAACAGGGAAAAAGGGAAGAGTCGAATTTCCACCATGTGACATTTGTGGAAGGAAACACTCTGGTGCATGCTTAAAAGGAAAAGGAGTATGCTACAAATGTGGTAAAAAAGGCCATGTTGCTGGTGATTGCAAAGGGAATAAGGAAGCCAATGATGTTCAATGATATAGTTGTCAAGAGATGGGACACTATGCTAATGATTGTCCAAAATGTCAAGGAAATATGCAACAGAAAAGGGAAAGGGATCAGGGACATGTTTATGCAATCAAAACTACAGAGGTTTAAGTTTCTAATGACGTGGTGGCAGGTAATTTAATTATTTCCTCAAGTTTAGCCAATGCTTTATTTGATTCTGTATCATCGCATTGTTTCATATCTTCCCAGTTTGCAATGAAAATTAGATATTTCCAATTTGATTTAACAAGGGATTTGTCAGTCAAAACTCCTAAGGGAAGTATCATTCCTACAAAGTTCTGTCAATCAGTTCCCGTTAAGGAATATATATGTTCTTTATATGATGATCTTATCATCATACCCATGATTGAATTTGATATAATCTTCGGTATGGATTGGATTTCGGATCATGATGCAAAAATTTATTGTAAGAAGAAGGAGGTTATGATTTTTGATGATGATGATAAAGAACACCTTATATTTAGAGAAGAATTGTCACCACCTGATTCTTATCTAGATCCACCCCCCATAGCTCAACTAAATTTAATTATTGGGGAGGAAGAGAATGAAATAACTGTGGGTGAGGAAAGGAATGTTCAAATAGAGGATGTAGCTATTGTGAGATAATATGTAGATGTGTTTTCAAAGATTGACCTTCGATCTGGATATCATCAGTTGAGTGTGAAGAAGGAAGACATTCCAAAAACAGCGTTTCAAACCAGGTACGAGCATTACGAGTTTACAGTAGTGACTTTTGGATTGACTAATGCCCCCTATGTCTTCATGGATCTAATGAACAGAGTTTTCAAGGATTATCTCATTGATTTTGTAGTGGTATTTATTGATGATAACTTGGTAGACTCTAAAAGATATGAAGATCATGAAAATCACTTGCGCATTATCCTGAAGACTCTTAGAAGACATGAATTATATGGGAAGTTTAGAAAGTGTGAATTATGGCTTCAGGAGATTTCTTTTCTTGGCTATATTGTCTTTAACGATGGAATCCTAGTTGATCCTGCAATGACAAAGGCAATCCAAGATTGGCCCATGCCAAAAAACATAACCGAGGTACATAGTTTTATTGGCTTAGCAAGTTATTATTGGTGTTTCGTACAGAAATTTTCCCGACTTGTCATGACCCGACCCTACCCGGGCTCGAGCCGCAACTACCCCAAGCCCACCTCTATAGGCCAGGGGCTGGCGACCAGCGCCGAAGGTACAACAACTCAGGGAGGCCTTTGACTAAGTACCTGTACACACACATGCAACACACTCAAAGAAACAGTGCAGAGTAAACGAATAGACAAGTAAAGAAAAGGGCAACCACTATATATATATAAACCACAAATGTGCATTGACCTCTAAACAATACAAAGCAAGTGTTGAAAGTAAACTGAAAAGAAAAGGGGAACAACACGCACCCAACCAGGAAACGTGCCACATCCCGGCAACAGGTAAACAAAACAAACATCTGGAAGGGTACCCCACCTGGAACCCGACTACAACCACCGCACACGGTCCATGCTCCCGAACTCCTATGCTCCACTAAATTCACGACCAACCTATCCGTCGTCTGCAAGGGCACACCAAGTGTGGGCAAAGGCCAAGCAGGGGTGAGTATAAAAATACTCAGTAGGATACCCCGAAGGCTCGAGGGAGAAAAAAAGGAGGTACCGAAGGGTGAGCAGTAGATAAAACGGGGAATAGAATAGAAGTACAACAAAGAGTGCAGTAAAGAGTACAGATCAACCCAACAAAAGGAAAGAAGGATCGTCCTAACACAAGGAACTAGGAACAGTGAGAAGATGAACTTCCCGTCGAGCTTTCGCTACCTATTGCTGGAGAGTATTGTCCAACCATGAGAAGCTAGACACGGAAAGCATGTGACATACCTCACATGTCTTCACCTCTCCGGGAAGGAGAGTAACCAAACCCAATAAGTGAGTAACGAAACAAGGTATATACAAAGCCGTATGCTCATCCAAGAATCCCAAAAAATATCGTAAAGGGATTTCCATCCCGTAGCTCAGACCAAGAAAGTGAGTTGCCAACAGTCCTAGAATTAAACACCATCGATGCCCAGTATCCCGCCCGTCGGCCCTAAACTGCAAGTCAAAGGGGTCAAATCACCGCACCTCAACACTATCCGCTTTGGGTGGCACTAACTCACCTGCACGGTTTTAGGTCGCGTCTCAAGTACATTTCTCGGTGGGGAAAAGCGCCCCTCGTACTTGAGAGTTCTGGGTTAAGTCAAACCACACCTCATCACTGCCCCGCAGTCGAGAGGTCTCCTCAAAGTCAAAGTTGTCACATCACTGAACCGTACAAACAAGGGTCTCGCTCCTGTAGCCATGCAGCAAAGCCACATACTAGCCTAGTATAAAGGACTGAGTCTGAAATACCAACGGGTGACCCACTGCCCAGCCCTGCTGGAGGGTAATTCATAATAAGATATCGGGTGACCCACTGCCCAGCCCTGCAGGAGGGTAAACCCTAATAAGATATTGGGTGACCCACTGCCCAGCCCTGCTGGAGGGTAAACCCTAATACATCATCAGGAGACCCACTTCCCAGCCCTGTTGGAGGGTAGACATAGAATAAGCTGGCAGGCGACGCACTGCCCAGCCCTGCTGGATGGTAGACCTGGAATAAACTGGTAGGCGACCCACTACCCAGCCCTACTGGAGGGTAGACCTGGAATAAGTCGACGGGTGACCCACTACCCAGCCCTACTAGAGGGTAAACCCAGAGTAAGACGACAGGCGACCCACTGCCCAGCCCTGCTGGTGGGTATACCTGAAACCAGACGATGGGCGACCCGCTGCCTAGCCCTACTGGAGGGTAGACCCTAAGGAGTCATCGAGTGACCCACTGCCTAGTCTCTTCTAGAGGGTAAACCCGAAGAAGTCGATGAGTAACCCACTATTCAGCCCCGCTGGAGGGTAAAACTCAGAACTGCTCTGGCCATCTCTACTGGAGGGTATAACACTGGCTAACCGAACATGGAGTGGGTATCGCGCAACCACCAAACTACAGAACAACTCACCTAATAGAGGTTCAGTGCCCGCTCCATCACTAGGTTCCACTAGCACTGCTACTGGCCAAACCATCGAGAACAGAACCAGGGGAAAACTCAACCCTGCTGGTCAACCCACGAGAATAGAGGAACCCTCTATGTCGCGAGAGGTCAAAATTACGCAAATCAGAGCATGGCATGCACATGGGGCCCACACGACGTGTGGCCCCAAGTCAACCCCAACCGAACGCACAAAAGTTATTTGGTAAACACAACTGCATGTACCTCCAAGCATTCCCGTATACTCCCATATTATACCACGTTCCATCCCAAAGTCTATCGTGCACACAACACCCAACGTCAACGCGAAGGCCTGAACGTAACAACTCCACCTCAATGGCCCAGGCATGGCCGACCACATATTATGAAACATTTACATAACTCTCCCAGGAGTGCGCGATCACACACCAATGGTCCACTAAAAACATGGTAGGACGAACCACCATCGGAGCATCATTAATGCTTCCATATTTAATGAGATCTCGAATGAGACTCACACATCCAAATGGATTGCATTATTGTAATACTCGCGGAAAAACATGTGAGATCGACTACTCACTCGCCTCCAACAGACACCCGGCGTAAAAGTCGCTCCACGCTGCTTTACGCCCGATAGGCGTCCCATGATCCCGAGCCTTGGCCCCGAAAACAGTCGGGCACATCGCACCATTGCGATCCCCTCGGGAAAACACGTCAAAAGCATTCCTCACATGAGTGCAATGGAAATCTAGAGAAAAAGGTGCATTTCGCCACATCGCACATGAGAGGTGATTCGTGGGACCTGCAACCCGGTCCCGAAGCGCAACGAATGGATAGCACCATTTCGATCCTCTCGAAAAAGCACACAAGATAGACTATTCACTCGCCCGAATCGGACACCCGGTGAAGAAGTTGGAAATCCCCGTCAATTCCCAAAATGACCTTCGTGGGGCCCGCACCTTCATGCAGAATTAAAGCGGGCGGATTACACCATTGAAATTCCATTAAAAAAACACCCAGAAACGACTGCTTGCATGCCCCGAACAGATGTCCAGTGAAAAGGGTGCTAAACGCTGCTCGCAGCTCGAAAGACGGACCATGGGGCCCACACCTCAAATCTAGTCTCAATGCCCCAAACCACCCTGTAAACCCCTACCTCGGTGCCCGGGTCACAACGCCACTGACGGCGCTCAAAACAGATGTCGGATGCGTCCGTGCCGTCCAAAACAAGAATCTCGGGAAAAATGCTCATCCACTTAAAGACACGTTGCGCCTCCGCGGCCCCTCATTTTGAGAATTAAAAATTCCCAAAACCATCTAAAAAATTCCGCCTCAACGATACGGCCCCACATCCACAGACGGCATGCAAATCGGACACCCATAATGAAAATTACGGGCGTCCGAAGGGGGGAAAAAGATCCCCTTGGGCGGGACCGGCCTGGCTGGCACGACGCCGTCCGGTCCAGCGCAGACCGACCCTCGGGGGGTCGGTCGTCATGCACAAGAGGACCCACGAGACACAGGTCTTGCTCCCCCGCTGGGGTCCCGTGCCGCGACCCCGGCGCTCCCCTTCCCGGCGTGCTCGGTCTCGCCCTCGCCGTCACCAGGCTGCCCAGGCCGCTCGCCCCCAGCGCCGACCTCCACTCACCCGGCTGCCCCGGCTGAAGACCCGCGCCGCCCCGTGCCTTAGCTGCGCCGCCGTCCGAGAGTCCTGCCACCGCCTCCTAGGGACGCCGCTCCACCACTCGAACCCGCCAGAAACCGAAAACCCGCAAACTTTGACAGGCGATTGCGGAGGCCTAGGGACTCCAAAATCAAAACTGAAAGATGTGTTGGGAAGCTTATAAAATCTACTACGCAAACATGGGATTTTATTGCAATTTATGTGGAAAATTGATTCTATAAAACGATATCAAATGTATATGCATAATTAAAAACGCAACGTAACCTCCTACCTGTTGGGGCGTTGCCCGAAGCTTTGCTGCGAGGGATCCACCGGTGCATCGTGCCTCGCTGGAGCTGCCTTGCCGGAGTGGAGGAGGGGAGGGAGGTTTGAGGGGCTACCTTGACAGTTCTTCCTCCAGGGTAGAACAAGGGAGGGGAGGGTAGAAGGAGGGTTTAAATAAAAAAAATTAATTTTAATTAATTAATCCCATAATTTTCCTCGCATCCGAAACCTTTGGCGAGGTCAAAATTAAACCTCCCTGTTGACGCTCCTTTCGTCACAGAATCTAAAGATCGGAAAAGGGAATATCTGAGCTCAAAGTGATTCAGCCTTTGAAGAAAACATCAAAAATCAACAAAGGAAGGATGAAAGGATCAACAGCAACCTCACCGCACAAGTTATCTAACTGGCGCACAAGTGTACTTGCGCGGCTACCTTGGTCGCGCAGGTGACTTGCGCGACCTAATTGGTAACCGCCCGGTAACCGCCCGGGGTCTTCTTTTGCCTATAAATAGACCCTGTGGGCCCCCCATTAAAAAGATCTTTTTCCAAAAACTCGGATTGAAGCTCCCGATGCCCAAGTCTCTTCTCAAAGCTTCCGGAACACTTCTAAGGTAATTTCTTACCTAGAACGGAAGATCTAAAGAGAAGAAGGAAGGCCTAAGTGTTGAAACTGATCAGACACTTGCGCGCCGACTTATTTCCTTCAATATAACTTGCGCATCCTTTTTTTGGGAGAACCTCGAGAACATTCTAAAGGGTTTAAAAAAGAGTCGCTCAAGTATTTCAATGCTGGTTGAAAATCGCGCAAGTACACTATGTGTCGCGCAGGTATACCTGCACGACCAATACTTGCGCGCCCACGAAAGACTTGCGCGCCTTGCAAGACTTGCGCGCCCCTATCTTTTTGGGTGCCCATCTTGCCCATTTTTACCCCTCTTAAGCCATTTCACCTTTCCTTTTCAAGATTCAGTCTTCAAGACACTCTTCAAAGCCATTTATGGCATGATTTCTTGATTTGACTTTCTTATCTGAAAGGAATTCTGTGGAATATCTCTCAAAGTCTAGTGATTTAAATATCCTTATGTCACTAAAATACGGAGAGTTCATTCATTCAACCTCATCCTTTAAGATGAGAGAATCTTAACCTGGGTCTCCTTTTCAGGAATAATCCCCAGTGATAAAACCTTTAACTTGGGCATCCTCCTCAGGAGTAAGCCCCAATCATAATTCTTTAACTTGGGCATCCTTCTTAGGAGTAAGCCCCAACCTCAAATATGGGCATCCTCCTCAGGAATAAGCCCCAAACCTTAATCCCTAACCTGGGTCTCCTTTTTCAGGAATAAGACTCAGTCATAACCTTGGGCTTCCTTTTAAAGAATAAGTCCCAAGTCTCCTAACCTGAGTCTCCTTTTTCAGGAATAAGACTCAGTCATAATCTTGGGCTTCCTTTCAAAGAATAAGCCCCAATTCCCCTTAAAATTCTCTTAACCAGTCATAATTTACCTTTGATTTGGGTTTCCTTTTCAGGAGTAAAACCCAATCATAAATCCCCTCCTAACTTGGGCATCCTCCTTAAGATTAAGCCCCAAGATTAGAGTATTCAAATCTCCATGAAGCACATATAACTTTATGGACCCTGTTCATGGATTTTCTCCCTAAAAGTAAATCCTAAAACCTTCATCTATCTGGGCAGTCATCCATACATAAGCCCCAAACAAATTCTTATGATTGCATCTTTCATGGCACAATTGTCTAAATTTTACCAATACCTCTTGTTTCTCACACCGAGCATGACTCACGTGAGCTTAGAGTGTAAAATTAATTATGACATTCATCTTTGAGCCATCAATCATAAACATCATACTCCACTTCTCAAACTACATGGGTTCTGATTCCTTTTCCAAAACAAAGGATACGTAGGTAGGCCATTTATGGGTTCGATCCCAACTTTGAAATAATCTCTGTCCTTCTGAATGACGATAAACTTCAAGTGCCCCACTGAGTGGCTTTAAACCAGCCTGGTCATCATAATGACCAAGAGACTTTTATATAAATATTTTGAAAGATACCATTGACCAAGAATCTCTAAACAGATATAGATGATTCTCTATTGATGAAGAACCTCAAATACATATAAAAGATTCTCTAAATTTCTTGCATATTTAATCATTGATTGTTAAAACTAAAGGAAATCTCATTTTATACTTGGTAATATAATAAGGATTCACGAACATAACATAAATCTATAAAGAGAGTCCCGGAGTAGACAATAATTCCCCTCAAAAAGGTGTGATGAGTCCGACCTCCCATCCTCTCGACCAATGCAAATTCCTAAGTCTCATTAGTCCACAAGCTAATGAGCGCCTGCCTTTGGAAAGTAGGTCCAAACGGATGTGAAATCATTGGATGTTTCCGGTTCTACGAACAAACCCGTTAGAAACCGATCGGAACGTTTGAATCTCCCGTCCAGGAGGTCATCCCCGGATTCCGTGCGAAACAAAAATGGTGAACCCGACGTGAATCCTTAACCAAGTTAAAGTGATGTTCTTCTTATTTGTTAGGCCCCTTGGGCCGACAAAGCAATCATTGACATGTTCTCATCCAAAATATGCAGTGGCCGGATTCATCTTGATTATGTCTGTTACATGGAACAGGCACTCTTTTCTCAAGATCTTCTGCAAAATGGCTTTCCTTAAATTCACCTTTGTGAATACTGCTGCTGTGAACACCTCTACTGTGAGGTCTGCTGCTGTGAAAACCAATGCTGCTACTCCTTCTGGAACGTCATCCGCTCTGAGGATGACATCACCAACTTAGCATCTTCAACGCTGGGTTTCTAATGCACTGGTTAAGGAGTACCGTCGCAACGGTACTATCCCAACTCTGGAGGCCGCTCGTCAAGCCCTCCAAGTTAACAACTCTACCTGGTCGTCCGGACAACGGTGGCCAGCAATCAAGAAGCAGGCGGTGCTGACTACCGTCTCCAACCGTTTCGGGTCGTTATCCCCGGAACGCAATTTCCATTCACTCACTTACTCTGAGGAAGTGAATGAGCAGGTCCCTCAGGGCCTTAGTTCAAAAAGACAGGAGTCCTTCCCGAGGGCTCCCATCAACAATCGCCGCCAGACTCGTGCGGTAGTGCGCCCTCAACATGATGAGGGTACCGACTCCAGGAATTCAGCTCAGGTTCCTCGAACCCGAGCAGGCAAGATGAACCGCCAAGGATGGAATATGGTTAACAATAGGCGGGTTGTCATCCCTTCCATCTCCAGAGAAGTCCACCAACCTAACTTGGTGGCAAACAACGAGCAGGCATACAAACCTGTTCGTTTTAATTCCGCTGTCCAGCAGACTCGTCTGGCAGCATCAAGCCTATCCCGCCAGGCAATTCCGGCGGAGTACCATAGGCAGGAACATACACTTGCTTATACATCACCAGTTAGTCAGCAGGCTCGTCTGACTACATATGATGGATCTCGTCAACCGCATTTGGCAAAGTGTAATCAGTAGGCACATACACCTGCTAATACTAATCAGGCCTACCAATAGTCTCGCTTGGTAGCGCCCGGAGAAGTCAGTCGGAAAGTCCCGCCGACAAACAGGAGGCAGACTCAACTCTCTGCCTCCACACTTGAGTACTGTCAGGATTCACTGACAGGAAAAGGATGACAGGAGCAGGCACATACACCTACTCCAAGCCCGGAATGGACGTATATCCCCATTCCGGAAGCTGAAGTCACCAAACATATTTTGTCAATGGTGAAAGAGAAGAAGAAAATTCCTGCTCATATTCTGGATGCTTGCAAGGATATCATAACAGCTTCAGCATCATCTCAGGGACAGACACATAAATCTATCCCTAGCAATGGAGTGACACATCAACGATTCACTCCGGAACAGACACACACATCTGTTCCAGTCCAAGAGGGTTATGGGGCATACTCCCCCATATCATACGGACAACCAAGTTAGGCACATACACCTGATTTGAGTGGATATCGTCAGCCTAACCTGACCATCTTTCCTGATCAGGCACATACACTTGCTCACAGCAATCACTTTCGTCATCAAGTGGTTTCTAAAGCGAGTAAGAAGGCATCTAAGAAAAAGATCCGCCCAGCACAGTCAGGAGATCAAAGGCCAATCTGCAACAAGGCCTTGCTCGATGCTGGAGTTCTTGAAGCCCTCCGACATTTATCTGTCGTAATTCAAGATTCTACTCCCTCAATTCCCAATAACGGGAACATTAATTCTGAAGGTCTTCAACAGACACTTCCTCATGAAGACTTGCTTCATGAAAATTCGGTCAATCTTGAAGTTTCTTCTTCAGATGAGAGCCACAGGAACCCTCTGTGTGGTCAGAAGACCAAGGAGCAATAGATTTCATCTTTTGCTGTAACCCATCATGACGGTCCTCCTCATGGTGATGAACTTCGCTGTGAAAGTCCTCTCCGCAGTAGTGATTCACGTTGTCTCGAAAATTCTTCAGAAGGCAATGTAGTGACGAGAAAGCCCTCCTATCTCGAGGAACTTGCAAACGTAAAACCAGTCATGTCTGATGCTTTACTATCGGCAGGTGAAACTCTTTCTCCATCAGAAGATAGCCTGGGGTTCAGGTTATTCTCCGAACCATCCCTGGGTCATTCATCTTCCAGCATGAATAGTGATTTCTCTACCAATCTTGTTGAATCCGATGAAGCAACAAGGAAACACCAACTCTGGTCCAAACAGGTAGAAGAATCTTCATTTAATGATAAAGAGGAAATGCTGAACATGAGGAAAAAACTGGCAAAAGGTGAAGTACCAGTCATGTTTTGGCCTTTGGCTGACTCCCAGTACGACATTCCAAAGATGTTGACGGATGATGGAATCCATGATATTCATCTCAACATATGGAAAACTCTTTGTCAATTAAAGAAGAATGTATTATCTTACGATGAATATGAAAATCATCTTAAGATAATAGAAGGGTTACAACGCCAGATTGATTTGGCATCTCTATCAGTCTCTCGGTATCCGAAGGCTGAAAAGCAACAGAGAACCCTTCAACGTTCATGCCTTGGAGCACTAAGAAAATTGTGTCAGTTAATTGCCAATGCTCCATCTGATGTTCATATCAGAGGATGGGGTGTTCACGGAGCACTACATTTCACAGTGCTTTCCGGTCAGCAAAGCCCGCCGAAAATGGTCTCATGCAATGTTATTGCCCATGGCCGGCCACAGTCAATGGGCTTTGTTCATAATCAAAAGATTGCTCAAGAACAGGCTTCAACTAGTTCCTCTCAAAATCAAGTATATAGAGAACAAGTTGCTGAATTTCTCCTACATCAAGCAGGCGAGAATATTGCACAAGCCTCTCGTCTGGAGCAAAGACGTCATCAAATGACAGAAGTTTCGGAAATCATCCAATGGTCTGTTGAACCAGGTGATAAAAGTGGATACAGGTTAATGCATCCAGCTAATTTCCGAACTAAGATTCGCAAGATCAAGAGAGATTTTAAGAATATCTCAGACATAGCATGTCAAGAGACACCCCAGCTTGCTAGACTGGGGACTTCTCTAACCCAACCCTCAGAGTCAACGAATGGGATTCGAGGAGTTGAGCGGAAGCAGCAGGAACATCCCCAGTCCACCGGACTGGGGACTTTTTCAAATCCTCAATCCCTCCCTCATAGAAAGTCAGTATTCTCTCGATTAGGGAATAAGCCTCAAGAGGAACGAAGAGCCAAGCTGTCAGGAGATTCTCTCCAAGAGACGGTTCTCCAAGAAATTCCTGAGGGATCAAGTCAACGGAATGCCATGTCTCATCATGGACATGGAAGGAGACAATATCACAGAAATGCTGATAGAAAGGATTCCATGCAATATGCATCCATTAATGTCATCAATGCCGTTGCTGCTGATTCACCAGATGAGGCTCAATCAGAGGGATCAGACGAAGAGGTTCCTGCTCAAGAAGTCGCACACACAGACCTAAATGAAGAAGGTGTGCGCACACGTAATCAAAGGCTTACCCAAAATCTGGGTATTCCTTCAAGTTACCCACTTCCCCCTCTCCGAAAAGGATCCAATAAGGGGAAAGGAAATAATCAGGTTACTTCTCACCCTTCCTCTGAAGGAGGTCAATCGCTCTCATTAGAGCAAAGGTTTTCACAACAGGAGGAAGAAATGAAAGAATTAAGAAGGTTGAATGCAGAACTACTTCAGAGTAGTCTTCTTCTTAAGAATTCTAAAGTCCGACAGCCGAAGGAATTTGTTGTAACTACTGAGATGGATCAAGAATATCCTCCTTTATCAGTACACCCACAAAGGTCTAATCTTATGGGTCAAACGCAACAACGGTTGGAAGCACTACCATCAGTTGCAGCACCAACCACCACATCTGTCCAAGCTCCATTCATTGCACCTACCCAAAACCAAGTTCAACCTGAAGTTTCTCAAAAGTTAATAACTACTATTGAGTCATTAACAGCTCGGTTAGAAACTATGGAAGGGAAACGGGCGCAAGTTCAACCTGAAAAGAAAGTTTACCCTGAATGGGTAGATTCAATTTCTCCTCCATCCAGTTTTGGAAACCCTATTTTCCCTACTTTCAATGGATCAGGCGACCCTGAACAACATTTGACGCATTACGTGTCTTGTTGTGATCCTATGATGGGAACTCCAGAGCAGCAAGAAGCAGTGAAACTCAGATGCTTCGTGCGAACCTTGCAAGGACCAGCTTTTGTCTGGTATACAAGCTTGCAATCCCGGTCAGTCATCGGATGGGAGGATCTTCGTCAAAAATTCCATCTTCAGTTTAGCTCAACTTTTCCAAAAACGATAGTTTTCGATCTTACAAACTGCAAGCAAAGGGAGAATGAAAGTGTCTCTGATTTCATTGCTCGTTGGAATGGATTAACGTATTCCTTGAGTTTAGCACTCCCTCAGGAGGAATTGTTGCCAATCTGTGTGGCAAATTTGCGTGACGAATTACGCACGCCATTGATCCCTGTGAAATACACAGGAGGGTTTCGAGACCTTACTTCAATCGCTCAACAGATTGAAGATTCCCTTATACAGGCTAAGGTTAAATCTCGTGTAATTCCATCAGCTCTAGGAAGAAGAATGGGTAAAGCAGAAACTGCTACAGTTATGCTTAAACAGGCACCTGTACCTATTTCTACTTCAAAACCTTCATCTTCTCGAAGGGCTCCACCTCCTGAACGCCAACAACAAAGGCTGTTTCGTCCAAATGATCAAAAAGATCAACGATGAAAACAATTTGAGGATATGAAGAGTAAAACATACTCTTTCCGAAGTGAGCAAGTTCCTGGTTACTTCATTTCAGCTCTGGAAAATAATTTGGTTCAATTACCAGTGCCGAAGAGGCCAAACAAGGAAGGAGATGAAGACCGTCCCAATTATTGTCCCTTTCATCAAATGTTGGGGCATCCCATCCAAGAGTGTTTTGTATTTAAAGACCTCCTGCAAAAGATGGTCGACTTGGGACAAGTCAAATTGAAGGGTTCTTCAGCTCATGTAGCGTGTATTACCGCTACAGATCTAGAGGAAGGAGGCGAGTGGCAGGAAGTCAAAAGCAAAACTGCGAAAAAATATGATGATTGGATGGTCAGAAAGACAATCAATCGGACCCATTCCATTTTGCGAACACAATTGAAGAAGCCAATTGTGTCTCCTACAAAAGCTGCAGTAAAGCCTCCATCAAAATACAAATCCTCAAAAGGGTAGCGCAATTCAAAGAAGAAAGAGGAATCAGGAGAAGATGAGTATGTAGCAAAGCCTAAATTGTCTTTGACTCGGGCAGATTTCATGCCATCTACTTCGAAGCCACGGGAACCGTCCCACCAAACGGCACAGCCTAAACAGGTTAACCAGGCAGAGTCTTTATCAGACGAAGAGTTAATCTTTGGTTCTGTTAATATGATTCAATTAACAGATTCATATTCCAGTCTTGATGAGCCTGAATTCCCTGTATCAAATAAGGGAACCCGAGGAAGTTCTAGAGGTTCAGGATATAGGGGAAGACGTGGATCTTTCCGAAGCCACTACTCTAATTCTACCCCTGCTAGCACTGTATATGCAGCAGAAACTCGTGGTAGAGCCCTTCAGTGAGCTCAAAAAGAACAAGAAAGTTCTTCTGCCAATGGCCAACTCAGTTTCGGCACAGTTATTTTGGAAGACCGATTAAAAGTTCCATCTTCTTTATCTCAGCAAGTAAATGGATCTAATCAGTCTAATTTTCCAAAACCAAGGATGTTGCCAACTTCAATACAAGATGCATCAGCTTCCAAAGCATCTGCTTCCAAGGTACCTGCTAAACCGCATATTCCTATTGGGAAACGCAGACCTCTAGATCAAAAGTATGATATATTGAAACACTTGGCCCAAGTACCAGCCAAGTTATCAATTTTGGATGCTTTGAATCTGTCAAGAGATCTTTGGGAAGCACTCATCGAAGCTTTGTCAAGTCCTCAGGAGTTTGAAGCTGAAATTGTTGCAGCTGAAATCTATCACATAAAGAATAATCCTGCAGAATTCCATGTAGTGATATCTTTTACTGATAAAGATAAAGATGATGTTGTGCATGGGCACATAAAACCTTTGTACTTATCTGGCAAAGTCAATGGTATAGATGTTCGAAGAGCTTTCATTGACAATGGTTCAGGAGTCAACCTCATGCCCATTCGCACACTTCGTCGATTGGGCCTCACAGAATCTTATTTATCTCCTTCTACCATGATGTTGCAAGGATATGATAAAAATGAACAAGAACCACTGGGAGAAGTTACGCTCAGAACTCAATTTGGAGATCTTGTTTCCAATTCGGATTTCATGATTGTTGATCAAGACTCAGCTTTCAATATCTTGCTTGGAAGACCCTGGCTACATCAGCATGCAGCTATTCCGTCATCATACCATCAATGTCTCAAATACTGTTTCGATGGTCAAGTTGGAACATTGTATGGTGATAAGGCCCCGTTCAAGACATGTGAGTCTCAATACATTGAGGTGGAATTTTATCACATGAAGGGAAGAGAAAAATCTACAATGAAGGAAATTACCAAAGTTAATGCTCCATATGGTTTGGAAAAAATTCCAATAAATCCATTTTCACATGTGAGTACAGATTATGTGTTACCTATCAGTCAAATTGAAAAAATAAGCCCAAATCAAAATACTCTTATGGAAAGATCCATAATGTCAATTACGGCAATCGATCCAGACAACATGGGAGAAATTGGTAACTTACCAAGCAGTGATGAAAGCATAAGTGGTGACGTTTTCATTTCATCTGCTGAAATCCAACAAGTCTATACTTCGCTAATCAGGCCAGAAGAAGTTATAACAACACCAGAGGTGAATATTGATGTCGATTCTCAATCCATAATCTCCTCTTTATTTCCCAAAGAAGACCCTTTATCATCAATAGGGTCGGAAATGGAAGCTTCTTCTTCAAAATGTGAAAATTTTGACATCTCTTATGATCATGAGAATTTCGTTTTTTCATCTACTTTGAAAGTAGAAACGGAAGAAATAACACATGATGAAGAGGAAGAGGAAGATCTTAGAGATGCTCCTCCAGCATTTGAAGAGGGTATCTCTACCACTGTGGATGAACTCAGAGAAGTAAATCTGGGTACAGAGAAAGATCCACGCCCCACTTTAATTAGTGCGGCCATGACCCTTGAAGAGCAAGAGATGTATATTTCTTTTCTAAAGCAAAATAAAGATATTTTTTCTTGGAATTATACAGAGATGCCTGGCCTTGATCATGATGTTGCCACCCATCATTTGGGTTTGCCAAAAGAACATCGAGGATTCAAGCAAGCCGCAAGACGAACACACCCAACCTATGCTTCCAAAATCGAGGCTGAAGTGGATAAGCTTATCAAAGCTAACTTTGTCAGAGAAGTTCAATATCCCATGTGGTTGGCTAATATTGTCCCTGTAAAGAAGAAGAACGGACAAATTAGGGTTTGCATCGATTTTAGAGATCTTAATCGGTATTGTCCTAAAGATGATTTCCCAGTTCCGATTACAGAACTCTTAATTGATGCGACGGCTGGATATGAAGTACTTTCTTTCATGGATGGATATTCTGGATATAATCAGATCCGAATGGCCCCATAAGATGAGGAATATACAGCCTTCAGAGCTCCTCAAGGTGTGTTTTGTTACCGGGTGATGCCATTTGGTTTAAAGAATGCATGTGCAACATATCAACGCGCCATGCATCGTATCTTCAAAGCTTTTCTAGGGAAGTTTGTTGAATGCTATGTAGATGATTTGGTGGTTAAATCCAAAAAACGTTTTGATCACTTGGCTGATTTGGAAGTCGTATTCCACAAGCTTCGACAACATAATTTGAAGATGAACCCCTTAAAATGTGCTTTTGGGGTAACCTCAGGAAAATTCCTCGGCTTTGTTGTACGCCATCATGGTATTGAAGTCGATCCTGAGAAGACCAAATCAATCCTTGGTATGTCACCTCCTCATAATTTGAAAGAATTAAGAGGACTTCAAGGACACTTAGCCTATATTCGGCGTTTCATCGCCAATTTGGCAGGCAAAAGTTTACCCTTTACCAAATTATTGAAGAAAGGAGTCACTTACCAGTGGACTGAAGAATGTCAAGAAGCATTTGATGTTCTCAAGAAATACCTCTTGAGTCCACCAGTACTTATGCCACCTGTTGAGGGTAGACCTCTTATCCTCTACGTGACAACTTTAGAGCGACCATTGGGTTCCTTTATCGCTCAAAAGAATGATGCTGGGAATGAAAATAGTCTCTACTATCTCAGTAGAACTATGCTTGAAGCAGAAACCCGGTATTCAAGTATTGAAAAGTACTTCCTAGCATTAATCTTTGCAGTTCAGAAACTGAGACACTACCTGCAACATCATGAGGTCCAATTGGTATCTCGTAATAATCAGCTCAAATTCATCCTTAGTCGTCCAATGCTTACAGGACGTCTGGAAAGATGGACGGTTATTCTACAGCAGTTCGACATTCAGTATGTGTCTCAAAAGGCAATTAAGGGCCAAGCTCTGGCTGATTTCCTGGCTGAACATCCTTCAGTGGAAGACACGTATTCAGATATCGAAATCCCTGATGAGGAAGTTTTCTCTATTCAAGAGAGTCCTCAAACATGGGAAATGTATTTTGATGGTGCTTCTAGAAGTCCAACAGGGAAGAAAATGGAAAATCCTAAATTCAACAAAGTTGGTTTAGGAATTGTGCTCATTTCTCCAGATAAGGCAGTGTTACCTTATTCCTTTTTGTTGTGGGAAGGTGGTACCAATAATGAAGCTGAATACCAAGCTCTCATTACAGGCTTGGAGTTAGCACTTCAAGCACAAGTGAATCACTTAAAGGTGAAAGGTGATTCAGACCTGGTAATGAAACAAGTCAATGGGGATTATGCCATCAGAAAAGAAGAATTAATCCCTTTGTATGATTACGTCAGAGAGTTAATGTCGGAATTCCCTTCAGAACCGACATTTTCTTATGTCCCAAGATCACAAAATTCTCAAGCTGATGCACTGGCTAATATAGCCACAGCTTTAGCAGATCCAAATCGGGACGAGACAACCATCTGTATTGCCCACCGTCGTGCAGTTTCACCTTATGTTCAAGTCAGAACAGAGGAAATTAATGAAATTAGTCCCATTTCTGAACCGTATGGTCATACTACAGTATGGATGTCACCTATCAAGGACTACCTTCAAAATGGAACACTTCCACCTAATAGAGCCGAGAAAGAACAAATTCGGCGACGTGTGGTCAATTTTACTCTTTATGATGGTCCAAACCACCTCGAGAAAATTCTCTACAAACGTGGTTTTGATGGAGTTCTCTTTAGATGTATTGATGGTAAAGAGACAATGGCTGTCATAAAAGAAGTGCATGCAGGGGTCTGTGGTGCCCACCAGTCTGGACATAGACTGTCTGATCAAATTTGAAGACTTGGATACTTCTGGCCTTCAATTATACAAGATTGTGTTAATTTCACAAAGAAGTGTCATTCATGCCAAGTATATGCCAACTTCATTCATCAACCTCCAGAGTTGCTTCATACAGCTAAATACTCATGGCCATTTTCCACATGGGGAATGGATGTGGTGGGACCTTACCCTTCAGCTACGGCCAAGCAGTTTAAGTACATTCTTTCTGCTACTGATTTCTTTTCCAAATGGGCAGAGGCAGTACCTCTCAAAGAAGTCAGTTCTAAATGCATTGTTAGCTTCATCAAGTCTAACATCATTACTAGATTTGGTGTCCCTCATACCATATTGACGGACAACGGCACCAATTTCTGTTATTCTGAGGTAAAGAAATTGTATCAAGAATACAACATTAAGTCCAACCATTCATCTCGATATCATGCAGCGGCTAATGGCCAGATAGAGGCCTTCAACAAGACTCTTTCAAATATACTGCAAAAGATGGTGGATAAAGATAAGAGGTCATGGACTGATAAAATCTTTCATGCTTTATGGGCTTATCAGACTACCACTCGCAATGCAACGCAGTCTACTCCATATTTATTGGTATATGGAACAGAAGCAGTCTTGCCAATTGAAGTTCAATTTCCCTCACTCAGAATAGCCATTTGTGATCAGTTATCAACAGATGAGCAATCCCAAAAGCGGTTGAATGAATTGGAACAGTTAGATGAGAAAAGATTGTGCACTTTGCACCACTTGGAAATCTATCAGAATCGGATAGCACGATCTTTTAACAAAAAAGTTCATCTTCGTTCATTCATTCAGGGAGAATTGGTATTGGTTCTCAGAGCACCAATGATACCAGGAAAGAATCCTCCCAAGCTTGAACCAAAATGGGAAGGACCTTATTCAATACATAAGGTCTACTCCAATGGAGCGTATTCTCTGATCTCAATGGATGGAGAACACATCACGACTCCAACTAATGCCAGATTTCTGAAGAAGTATTTTGTATAAACACAAAATATTGTTCCCAAATCCAAAACAATCACATTAGATCCTATATTGTGTCCTACATGACATTAAACTGTTATCATTGTCCTACATGACATTAAACTGTTATCATTGTCCTACATGACATTAAACTGTTATCATTGTCCTACATGACATTAAACTGTTATCATGTCCAGCAAGACGTTAAACTGTGAAGTCCTATCTACATGATGTTAAACTGTACAGAAGTTCCTATATTTTGTCCGAGATGACATTAAACTATATTGTGTCCTAGCAACATGACATTAAACTGTGTGTGGAACTTCCAACGTCCAGCATGACGATAAACTGTAAAAAGTCCCCAGAACTGATATCCTCATATTGGTTCACCTTAGTCCTAGCTACATGACTTTAAACTGTACAGCAATGGTCCAGTATGACTTTAAACTGCAACTTCGTCCCACACGACATTAAACTGTGAAAAAGTTCCCTAAACCGTCCAGCATGACCTTAAACTGCATCATCCCTGGTCCATGTATATGACCATAAACTATTTGCAAATCCCTTATGTCCAGCAAGACGTTAAACTGTGACGTCCTAAACTACATGAGGCTAAACTGTATAAAAGTCCCTCACGTCCGAAAAGACGTTAAATTATATAATCATCAAAGGTCCAGCATGACATTAAACTGCACTATCCACGGTCCATGCATATGACCTTAAACTATTCGCACTTTCGTCCGACATGACGTTAAAATGGTACACTCTTTTGTCCTTACTGCATGACACTAAACTACACAGTCCCCCTTTCGTCCAATATGACGTTAAACTATTTTATCCCCATCTTCCTAACTACATGACGCTAAACTATACAGAAAATCCTTGATAGGTCCTACATGACATTAAACTGTATTTTGTCCCTGCTACATGACACTAAACTGTGCAACACCAATAGTACTAACTGCAAGACTTTAAACTACATAGTCCCTTTTTTTATGTCCTACATGACATTAAATTGTGCATCGTTAAGGTTGTTATTACCTCTTGTTTCTCACACCAAGTATGACTCACGTGAGCTTAGAGCGAACATCAACCATAACATTCCCTTTGGGCCACTAACCATGTGTAAGTCCCAACAATATTTTTTTTATTAGATCATTGTCCAAAAGAACAACTTGATCATTAATTCATTATTTAATTGAACTATATAGACTTTGATCCTCTCCCTCCAGGCTGGGTATGTAGGCAACCTCCCAGGGTTCAAGCCCAAAAACAATCTCTTCACATCGGTTCACCACCATCTCATATGATGATGATTTGTGAAACCGCCCCAGGAATCAATATCTTTACATTGATTCACTTTCGTCCTTGTTATATGACGTTAAACTATACAACACTTTTGTCCGGTACGACAATAAACTACAATATTCTTTTATTCCCTCATTTGAGAAGGAACCATTATTGACATTTATTTTTTTCAATCATGTTTCATTTCAAAAGACTACGTGCATACATGGTAATGCCTAATCTTTTTATCTTAGGTTAAAACCATCATTGCACTAAAGTCCCCTTTCACCCTTCAAATGTACGAACCAAATTTGTACAAAGGGTAATTCTAGAACTACGTGGACTTGATTCCCATCCTTATGGGATACGTGGGAACATTCGAGTGTCCCTCGAATCCAGTCCCAAGTCTTTTGGGCCTAACCCCAAATTTCACTTTCAGTCCCTTGGATGAAAAGTCCTCATGAAAACACACACTGTGTATTCATTATTATGGTCTGAATTCTATGAACCTAAACTAAGATCACTCATACTTTCGTCCTGCACGACGTTAAAACTGCATTTCAAGAACTACGTATGGCTTGATTCTCATTCTTATGAGATACGTAGTGAAGTCCAGGTTTTCAGGACCCAGCCACAACTTGATTATGGTTATCATTGACCTATGTATCTCTATATACATTGGACAATACCCATCTTTATGTGTTATAATCCTAACCTTAAATATTTTCAGATCTTCATAACCCTTTTTCATGACTTTTAATCACAAAAATGTCAAACTTCTGAGAATTCTTTTTTCTGACTATGCAGCACGTGCCCATAGGTGGCCTTGCATAAACAGTCCACATAACAGACTTGTCAGCCGAAAGATACTATTTATTTGACCATGCAGCCAATGCCCATAGGTGGCCCTGCATATTTCAACCCCCTAACGGGTTTTGTTAAATAATGGTAACTTCATTCTTGGGAAGAATGCCTCTTTTTTCCTTATTTGTCTTAAACGATAGTATGTAGGGATCCACAAAAAATAGCCATCCTTAACATATTTTTCGCATATCCTTTTTCATGATCTGAAAGTATTCAAGTCTATGGTTTATTCATCTTCCCTACGTTTGGGTCAGACCTTCGTAGGAGTGATATTCATCCAGTTCTTCGATGTTCTTGTTCGGAAATATCTTCTCCATATTCAAGTACCTCTTTCCATACAACAAACTCTATACTTTAAAAAATTTGAATCTCCATAAACTTTCACTGGCTTTTAGCACTAGGAAAGTAAATTTCTAGGAGTTCTTTTGCCTGACTATGCAGCACGTTCCCATAGGTGGCCTTGCATAAACAGTCCACATAACAGACTTGTCAGCCAAAAGATGCTATTTATTTGACCATGCAGCCAATGCCCATAGGTGGCCCTGCATATTTCAACCCCCTAACGGGTTTTGTTAAATAATAGTAACTTAATTCTTGGAAACTACTTCTTCTAATGCCTTTTAGCTCTTTTTCATATCATTCCTCAGATTCAAATATTCTTAAGACATAGTTTACATTTTTTCCCTCATACTTGAGTATGGTAATATGTTTTCAGATAAATTGTCAAGGAATTGAATCCATTTTTAATCCATTTCGGTCAAAGCTATTTCGACCTTAAACATTAGCCTCTTTATGTCCGGTGTGCATGACTTTAAACTGCCCACACAAAAGACAAAGGAACTCTGAATAAAAGTCAAGTTCCAGCTCACTAAATATACATTTTTTTGTATGATTTAGGTAATATTGAGCGGTTAAAAGATTCAAAGTTTGTAGGGTTATTTGTAATAATCCTAGTAAAAATCAAACTATGATTACTAAGCCCATTGGCTTAAGTAAATTTGAAGCAGGTAATGGAAGAATGCAGATACAAATGATTGAAGACAAAAGTGTTTTTCATTGATACACAATAGTTAGAAGGACATCCACAGACTGGAGTCTCTTCTCTTCTTTCAAGAATTACAAGAGACTTTCAACATAACACTTCATTTGATTTACGGCATCCGGATCTTCATTAGAAACCACCTAGAATTCATTCATTCAACTGGATACAATAAGAGATGCAGTGATACCAGCTCTTCTTGGAACAATTGTAAAAGGATGTTCTTGAATGTGGTTTGAGAAAATTTTCTGCTGATCAAACAGTGACTCTGTTTCTGTCCAAGAGACTTGGAAGATGGATACATGGATTTGAGAATGGAGCATTGGAACTAAAGAGCCATTTGGAGAGAGTATTCTTTTCAGATATTTCTCTAATATCATGTTTGTCTTCTCTCCACCAACCATTAGAAGAAAACATTTCAGCCCATGGGTTTTCCATTTTCATATCTGCAAGGGAATGACATGGAGGAAGAATTTGAAAGTTCACACCATTGTTGTTACTCTTAAAACACAGCATAACCGAAATAGAGAAGTAGCAGTGCAGCTGCATCTCAGGTGTATAATTGTCTGTATTTGGAACATTGACTCCTTGCAGATGACCATGAAAACACAGAGACAGGTAGATGCTCTGTGGGAAATTAAGATTATATTTCTTCAAGTACTTATCCAAATCTGGGAAAGTGTTGTCGCAGATATCATAGTAATCATGGCCAATAATGTTCATCATGTCATCAATCCACTTTCTATCCAGTTCATCAGCCATTCCAATTCCCTTAGGAGCCATTGAATCTGCACAAAAGTTGAACAAATTTAACTCTTAAATGGGTTTATTTTTTAAAATTTGTGAAAGAATTCGGAAAAAAATGTCCAAGGCATTAAGTCGCGCAAATCCAAACAATGGCGCGCAAGTATTTCGGATGCCGCGCTAGTTTTTGATGCTCAGTTCTAAACCGCGCAAATACAAATACCTTTACAGGAGCGCGACAGCGAGGGAACAGTGGAAAAGAGACTTGCGCGGCTAAGGTGGCCTGCGCGTCGAGAGCTCGAGAAGGTATGAAGTCCGGAAATCCGGATACTTGTACGGAGGTGAGGCCGTGTATTTATAGGCCGGGAAGCCTACCTGCGCGCTGCACCCAGAGCGCTTAAGGCCTGCGCGATGCAAAATTGCGCGCCGCCCTCTGTGCACTGCAGACTTGCGCGCCTCCCTTTTCCTTTGGAGGGATTCGATTTCCTCAGAGTCAAATCCTCATTTCTCTCCGGATCCAACTCTGAGGGGGGACTTTTATTGACGCTCCTTTCGTCACAGAATCTAAAGATCGGAAAAGGGAATATCTGAGCTCAAAGTTATTCATCCTTTGAAGAAAACATCAAAAATCAACAAAGGAAGGAAGAAAGGATCAACAGCAACCTCACCGCGTAAGTTATCTAACTGGCGCGCAAGTGTACTTGCGCGGCTACCTTGGTCGCGCATGTGACTTGCACGAACTAATTGGTAACCGCCCGGTAACCGCCCGGGGTCTTATTTTGCCTATAAATAGACCCTGTGGTCCCCCCATTAAAAAGATCTTTTTCCAAAAACTCGGATTGAAGCTCCCGACGCCCAAGTCTCTTCTAAAAGCTTTCGGAACACTTCTAAGGTAATTTCTTACCTAGAACGGAAGATCTAAAGAGAAGAAGGAAGGCCTAAGTGTTGAAACTGATCAAACACTTGCACGCCGACTTATTTCCTTCAATATAACTTGCGCGTCCTTTTTTTGGAAGAACCTCGAGATCATTCTAAAGGGTTTAAAAAAGAGTCTCTCAAGTATTTCAATGCTGGTTGAAAATCGCGCAAGTACACTATGTGTCGCGCAGGTATACCTGCGCGACCAATACTTGCGCACCCACGGAAGACTTGCGCGCCTTGCAAGACTTGCGCGCCCCTATCTTTTTGGGTGCCCATCTTGCCCATTTTTACCCCTCTTAAGCCATTTCACCTTTCCTTTTCAAGATTCAGTCTTCAAGACACTCTTCAAATCCATTTATGGCACGATTTCTTGATTTGAATTTCTTATCTGAAAGGAATTCTGTGGAATCTCTCTCAAAGTCTAGTGATTTAAATATCCTTATGTCACTAAAATACGGAGAGTTCATTCATTCAACCTCATCCTTTAAGATGATAGAATCTTAACCTGGGTCTCCTTTTCAGGAATAATCCCCAGTGATAAAACCTTTAACTTGGGCATCCTCCTCAGGAGTAAGCCCCAATCATAATTCTTTAACTTGGGCATCCTTCTTTGGATTAAGCCCCAACCTCAAATATGGGCATCCTCCTCAGGAATAAGCCCCAAACCTTAATCCCTAACCTGGGTCTCCTTTTTCAGGAATAAGACTCAGTCATAACCTTGGGCTTCCTTTTAAAGAATAAGCCCCAAGTCTCCTAACCTGAGTCTCCTTTTTCAGGAATAAGACTCAGTCATAATCTTGGGCTTCCTTTCAAAGAATAAGCCCCAAGTCCCCTTAAAATTCTCTTAAACAGTCATAATTTACCTTTGATTTGGGTTTCCTTTTCAGGAGTAAAACCCAATCATAAATCCCCTCCTAACTTGGGCATCCTCCTTAAGAGTAAGCCCCAAGATTAGAGTATTCAAATCTCCATGAAGCACATATAACATTATGGACCCTGTTCATGGATTTTCTCCCTAAAAGTAAATCCTAAAACCTTCATCTATCTGGGCAGTCATCCATACATAAGCCCCAAACAAATTCTTATGATTTCATCTTTCATGGAACAATTGTCTAAATTTTACCAATACCTCTTGTTTCTCACACCGAGCATGACTCACGTGAGCTTAGAGTGTAAAAGTAATTATGACATTCATCTTTGAGCCATCAATCATAAACATCATACTCCACTTCTCGAACTACGTGGGTTCTGATTCCTTTTCCAAAACAAAGGATACGTAGGTAGCCCATTTATGGGTTCGATCCCAACTTTGAAATAATCTCTGTCCTTCTGAATGACGATAAACTTCAAGTGCCCCACTGAGTGGCTTTAAACCAGCCTGGTCATCATAATGACCAAGAGACTTTTATATAAATATTTTGTGAGATACCATTGACCAAGAATCTCTAAACAGATATAGATGATTCTCTATTGATGAAGAACCTCAAATACATATAAAAGATTCTCTAAATTTCTTGCATATTTAATCATTGATTGTTAAAACTAAAGGAAATCTCATTTTATACTTGGTAATATAATAAGGATTCACGAACATAACTTAAATCTATAAAGAGAGTCCCGGAGTAGACAATAATTCCCCTCAAAAAGGTGTGATGAGTCCGACCTCCCATCCTCTCGACCAATGAAAATTCCTAAGTCTCATTAGTCCACAAGCTAATGAGCGCCTGCCTATGGAAAGTAGGTCCAAACGGATGTGGAATCATTGGATGTTTCTGGTTCTATGAACAAACATGTTAGAAACCGATCGGAACGTTTGAATCTCCCGTCCAAGAGGTCATCCCCGGATTCCGTGCAAAACACTCCCCTAGGGTAAAAACCATGCTCTGAGTGTAATGGAGATCTCAGAATTTTAATCTGAGGCCTCGTTCAAATGTTATAAAACCGAACGCCCAAAGGCGCCAAATTAGGAAAACACCCCTGTGGCCATTTTTCACAGACGGGTCGCGCCCGCGAAACTTACACCCCTCCTAGGGAAAACAGTACACTCCGAACTCAACGGTTCCCTCAGTTTTCCAATCCGAGCCACCATATATAAGATACTTGAGTTTATCCATTAAAATAATAGATTAATTATTTAATTTATCCGTTTCATGTTCTGAAAGCGAGTGAGGGGTCCAAACATCCCGCGCCGACATATTTTATGTCGTGCCTAGGGTAAACACCCCATTATGGACCCATCCATACACTCAGATCTATCATACGGATAACCGTTTAAGAGTTATCCTATTTATTTGGCATTTCCAGTGTGAAAACATAGAAAATTTAATTCCAGACACACCGGGGCTCGGAATCGCACGGCCTCTGAGGGCACTGCTCTGGAATAATATCAAGAATATTCCAAAGTATTTCGCAGCAAAAACCATGTTCTTACATCATTCCCTCATTCAATATTTTCATCCCCAAAAAGAAAAACCAAGGAATAACTCAGGGTACTAAGCTCACACCTGGCTCTCCCTTACTCAGAAGAAATCATGCACAGCTCTGCGCCACCACACACAGATCAAAGGATTGATCTATATCATGCAAGGTCTGCCCACGCTGATGACGTGCATAGGAGCATGCTCACGTCTCCTCAGGTGAGTCACGCAGGAGACGCTATGCACCCAAACCAGCCCTTGGGGTTAGGGCAAGGCGGTAGGGAACCTCACCATCCCTTTACACGGTCTCAAACGGCCCGAAGGCTCTCAGGGGTAGCTCACCTCCCCGATCGAACCTCTACATCACACGTCGCAACTGGAATCACTGCCCACACCTGGAACAAGGCCCGGTGATTCCCTCCTTCAGAATATCCATATGGTGAAACACCCAAGGACATCTGGTCATGCAAGGTTCCATAGTCGATGTATCTCAACCAGGACTCTATTACACGCTCGGATAGCGATGGAGTCGACGCCATCGTCTAAAGAGGAAGGTTACACACCTTCTACTATACCAACACAGGGTTACACCCGACGCCCTGTGTCACCTTGGTAACATCTCAAACAAGGAGTACGGAGAAAAGGCATCCCACACACAGAGTATAACAATTCTACTGCAAAAAGTAGAAGAGCTATAGAGCGTGCCTCTTACCACCTCCTGCTCTCCAGGATCGTAGACATCTAAAGCTCGAGGCTGTCCGCGGTCCCAACTGTCTGCTCCCGGGGCCTGACGCGGACCACCTTGTGGTGATTGGAAGACCTCGTAAGGTCATCCCCCACCTCCAGATCCTCCCGCTCCTCTGCTAGAACCACCTCTCTGGGCACTACTCTGATCAAGGCGCTGCCTCTACTATGGTGGTGCGCCTACTGCCTGCCCAAAGATCTTAGTAACTCAGATTAGGTAGTCTCATGCCAAGTGATCTCGCCCGTCACAAGCATCATACCGGCACTCTCTAGGCCGCCCTGGTGCTCTCCGGCACCACTGTGGTGTACGACCATGGACCAGGATCCACTGACGGAAGGGCATCCTTGGCTGAGGCCCTGCGCCTTTTCACCATAGTGGTATACAACCACGTATCCGAAGACGATAGTGGGAAGGCCTCCTGCATCGAGGTTCTTCTTGCCGACGCTCGCTAGCTGCGGCAGACATCTCAGCTCCAACATGCCTGCTGCCACCACCAACTCTAGAACGTGACAGGAAGCTCTCTATCACCAGCACCTGCTCCAGCACCCCGACAAAGGTGGAAATGCCCAAGGGTATTATAACAGCACAAATATCTTGGCAGAGACCCTGCTCAAACTTCTGTGCTCGGATGTTGTCTTCATGGATCAAGTTCGGGTAAAAGTGTGCGTGGTCTGCAAAACTAGAAGCATACTCGACCACCGTCATCCCTCCCTGCTGAAACTGCAAGAGCTCCTGAATCCGAAAGGAGTGCAAGCCGGAGGGGAAAAGCTCCTCACAGAACAATAGTTGAAAGATTCCCCATGAAAGCATCGACTCGTCTAGAGACTGAGTCACAAGGCTCCACCAACGCCAAGCTGCTCCGCAAAAAGGCTGGCGGCCAAAGCCACCATGAGATTTTCCGGTGTCTGCACAAGACTAAAAAGGTGAACCACTGTCTCCATCCAACCCTCTGCTGCCTGAGGGTATGACTCACCACTGAACCTCAGCGGTCCCTGCCGCTGGAACTCGCAGAGCGCGCTCAACCTGCGCTCAAACTCAGCCTGCTCCGCTGGAACTGTCTACTGTTCAACAGGTGGGGGTGCTGCTACCGGCCCACCCGGAGAAAGGGGCTCACATGATGGGTCCTGGACTGTGTCCTCATAGCTCACAGGGTCATCATCACGCATAAAAGCTGGTATCTTGGCTGGATATCTTCACGGAGACATCCTGAATATTATCAAGGAGTGCCGCGGTCAGATGAGCATATATGTATATACTAATAACAATGATGGGGAGATAACTCAAGAAGGACCATCAAGACTCAATCCTATGTGATGCACAAACCAAATTTTCCTTGCAACGAGTGTCTCAGCATGCTGAGTCGACAAGCGGGTTATCAAGGTCCTCATGAATGGATACGTCAGCCGCCACACCATCACTGGACTCCCTAGCCTGAGAGCCGCTCTCGAGAAAAGTTAACATTGTTGCCCTAAATCCCAACCAATTCCTTTTTAGGGATGTCCGCACAATGCCCCAAGGAATGAACCAGATCTGATACCACTTTGTCACGACCCGACCATACCCGGGCTCGAGCCGCAACTACTCCAAGCCCGCCTCTATAGGCTAGGGGCTGGCGACCAGCACCGAAGGCACAACAACTCGGGGAGGCCTTTGCCTAAGTAGCTGTACACACACACGCAGCACACTCAAAGCAATAGTGCAGAGTAAAAGAAAAGACAAGTAAAGAAAAGGGCAGCTGCTGTATATATATAAACCAAAAATGTGCATCGACCTCTAAATAGTACAAAGAAAGTGCTGAAAGTAAACTGAAAAGAAAAGGGAAAAAACACGCACCCAACCAGGAGAAGTGCCACATCCCGGAAACAGGTAAACAAAATAAACAGTTGGAAGGGTTCCCCACCTGGAACCCGACTACGACCACCACACGCGGTCCAAGCTCCTGAACTCCTATGCTCTACTGAAGCCACGACCAACCTATCTGTCGTCTGCAAGGGAACACCAAGTGCGGGAAAAGCCCAAGCAGGGGTAAGTATAAAAATACGCAGTAGGATACCCCCGAAGGCTCGAGTGAGCAACAAAGGAGGTACCGAAGGGTGAGCAGTAGATCAAACGGGGAATAGACAGAAGTACAATAGATAGTGTAGTAAAGAGTACAGCTCAACCCAACAAAAGGAAAGAAGGATCGTCCGAACACTAGGAACTAGGAATGGTGAGAAGATAAAATTCTCGTCGAGCTTTCACTACATATAGTTGTAGAGTAGACTCGTCCAACCACGAGAAGCTAGACATGGAAAGCATGTGGCATACCCTGCATGTCTTCGCCTCTCCTGGAAGGAGAGTAACCAAACCCAAGAAGTGGGTACCGAAACAAGGTATATACAAAACCGTATGCTCAACCAAGAAGCCCAAACAAAATCGTAAGGGGATCTCCATCCCGTAGCTCATCCCAAGAAAGTGAGTCACTAATAGTTCCAGAAGTAAACACCATCGATGCCCAGCATCCCGCCCCTCTGCCCTGAACTACAAGTCAAAGGGCTCAAATCACCACAGCTCGACACTATCCGCTTTGGGTGGCACTGACTCACCCGCATGGTTTTAGGTCGCATCTCAAGGACACGTCTTGGTGGAGAAAAACGCCCCTCGTACTTGAGAGTTGCGAGTTAAGTCAAACCACACCTCGTCACTGCCCCGTAGTCGAGAGGTCTTCTCAAAGTCAAATATGTCACTTCACTGACCCGTACAAATAAGGGTACCGCTCCGGTATCCACAGAGTAAAGCCACAGACTAGCCTACTATAAAGGACTGAGTCTGAAATACCAATGGGTGACCCACTGCCCATCCCTGCTGGAGGGTAATTCATAATAAGATATCGGGTGACCCACTGCCCAGCCCTGCTGGAGGGTAAACCCTAATAAGATATCAGGTGACCCACTACCCAGCCCTGCTAGAGTGTAAACCCTAATACATCATCAGACGACCCACTGCCCAGCCCTGTTGGAGGGTAGACCTAGAATAAGTCAGCAGGAGACCCACTACCCCGCCCTGCTAGATGGTAGACCTAGAATAAGCTGACAGGTGACCCACTGCCCAGCCTTGCTAGAGGGTAGACTTGGAATAAGTCGACGGGTGACCCACTACCCCACCCTGATGGAGGGTAAACCCGGAACAAGACGACGGGTGACCCACTGCCCAGCCCTGCTGGAGGGTAGACCTGAAACAAGATGACGAGCGACCCACTGCCCAGCCCTACTGGAGGGTAGACCCTCAGGAGTCGTCGGGTGACACACTGCCTAGTCTCTACTAGAGGGTAAACCCGAAGAATTCGATGAGTAACCCACTGCCCAGCCCCGTTGGAGGGTAAAACTCAGAACTAATCTGGCCATCTCTACTGGAGGGTACAACACTGGACAACCGAACACGGAGTGGGTATCGTGCAACCACCCAACTCCAGAACAACTCACCTAATATAGGTTCAGTGCCCGCTTCATCACTAGGTTCCACTAGCACCACTACCAGCCAAACCATCGAGAACAAAACTAGGGGAAAACTCAACCCTACTAGTCAACCCACGAGAATAGAGGAACCCTCTACGTCGCGAGAGGTCAAAAGTATGCAAAGCAAAGCATGGCACGCACAAGGGTCTCACACGACGTGTGGCCCTAAGTCAACCCCAACCGAACGCACAAATGTTCTTAGGTACAAGCAACCACATGTACCTCCAAGCGTTCCCGTATACTCCCAGTGTATACCACGTTCCATCCCAAAGGCTATCGTGCACACGACACCCAATGTCAACGCGAAGGCGTGAATGTAAAAACTCCACCTCAAAGGCCCAGGCATGGATGACCACATCTTGTGAAACATTTACATCACTCTCCCAAGAGTGCGCGATCACACGCCAAGGGTCCGCTACAAACATGGTAGGATGAACCACCACCGGAGCACCATTCATGCTTCCATATTTAATGAGATTTCGAACAAGAATCCGCACATCCAAAAGGATTGAACCATTGTAATCCTTGGGGAAAAACACGCGAGTTCGACTACTCACTCGCCTCCAACAGACAGCCGGCATAAAAGTCGCTCCATGCTGCTTTACGCCCAATAGGCGTCCCATGATCCCGAGCCTCGGCCCCGAAAACAGTCAGGCACATCGCATCATTGCGATCCCCTCGGTAAAATGCGTCAAAAGAACTACTCACATGAGTGCAACGGATATCCGAAGAAAAAGGTGCATTTCACTGCACCGCACATGAGCGGTGCTTTGTGGGACCTGCATCCCAGTCTCGAAGTGCAACGAACGGATCACACTGTTGTGATCCTCTCAAAAAATCACACAAGATTGACTATTCACTCGCCCGAATCGGACACCCAGTGAAGAATTTGGAAATCCCCGTCAATTCCCGAACCGACCTTCATGGGGCCTGCACCTTCGTGAAGAATTAAAGCGGGCGGATTGCACCATTGCAATACCCTCGAAAAAACACCCAGAAACGACTGCTCGCACGCCCCGAACAGATGTCCGGTGAAAAGGGTGTTAAACGCTGCTCGTAGATCAAAAGACGGCTCGTGGGGGCCACGCCTCAAATCCAGTCTCAACAGTCGAAACCACCTTGGAAACCTCCACCTCTGTGCTAGGGTCGCAACGCCGCTGACGGCGCTCAAAATGGACGTCAGATGCGTCCACGCCGCCCAAAACAAGAATCTCGGGAAAAACACTCGTCCTCTTAAAGACACTTCATGCCTCCGCGGCACCTCGTTTAGGGAATTAAAAATCCTCAAAACCACATCAAAAAGTCCGCCTCAATGATACAGCCCCACAGCAGCAGACGACATGCAAATTCGTCACCCGTAATGGAAATTACGGGCGTCCGAAGGGGGGAAAAAGATCCCCTTGGGCTGGACCGGCCTGGGCCGGCCCATGGCTCGGCGCCATCCGGTCCAGTGCAGACCAACCCTCGTGGGGTCGGTCGTCGCGTCGCGTGACTACCCACGAGACGCGGGTCGTGCTCCCCCGCTGGGGTCTCTCACCGCGACCCCGGCGCTCCCCTGCCCGTCGAGCTCGGCCTCACCCTCGCCGTCACTAGGCTTCCCAGGCCGCTCACCCCCAACGCCTACCTCCGCTATCCCGGTTTCCCCGACTGAATACCCGCGCCGCCCTGTGCCTTAGCCGTGCTACCTTCCGAGAGTCCCGCCGCCGCCTCCTAGTGACACCGCTCCACCGCTCGAACCCGCCGAAAACCGAAAACCCGCAAACTTCAGCTGGCGATTGCGGAGGCCTCGGGACTCCAAAATCGAAACCGAAAGATGATTTGGGAAGCTTATAAAATCTACTAAGCAAACTTGGGATTTTATTGCAATTTATATGGCAAACAGAGGATATAAAACGAGCTCAAAGATAGATGCATAATTAAAAATGCAATGTAACCTCCTACCTGTTGGGGCGTTGCCCGAAGCTTTACTGCGAGGGATCCACCAGTGCGTCGTGCCTCACCGAAGCTTCCTCACTAAAGTGGAGGAGGAGATGGAGGTTTGAGGGGATTCCTTGAGGGTTCTTCCGCCAGGGTAGAACAAGGGTGGGGAGGGGAGAAGGAGGGTTTAAATAAATAATAACAATTTCAATTAATTAAACCCATAATTTTCCTCGCATCCGAAACCTTTGGCGAGGTCAAAATTAAACCTCCCCTAGGGTAAAAACCACGCTCTGAGCGCAATGGAAGTATCAAAATTTTAATCCGAGGACCCGTTCAAAAGTTATAAAACCGAACGCCCAAAGGCGCCAAATTACGAAAACGCCCCTGGGGCCATTTTTCACATATGGGTCGCGCCCACGAAACTTACACCCCTTCTAGGGTAAACAGAACACTCCTAACTCAATGGTGCCCTCAGTTTTCCAATCCGATCCACCTTATAAGAGATACTTGAGTTTATACATTAAACGAATTGATTAATTAATGAATTTATCCGTTTAACGTTCCGAAAGAGAGCGAGGGGTCCAAACATCCCACACCGACAAGTTTTATGTCGTACCTAGGGTAAACACCCCATTCCGGACCCATATGTACACTCAGATCTCTGATCTGGATCACCGTTTAGGAGGTATCTCATTTATTTGGCGTCTCCAGTGTGAACGCACTGAAAATTTAATTCCGGCCACAATGGGGCTCGGAATCGCACGTCGTCTGAGGGCGCTGATCAAGAATAATATCAAGAATATTCCAAAGTCTTTCACAGCAAAAACTGGGTTCTTAAATGACTGGATAACCCGCTAACGAAGCTCACACGTAAAGGGGTTAAATTTGTTTGGACAAAATACTGTGAATAATGTTTCTAGGAACTGAAGAGAATATTAGTCAATGCTCATATATTGACCCTAACATCGGGGAATGACGAGTTTGTTGTTTATAGTGATGATTCAAAGAAAGGACATGGTTGTGTCCTTATACAAAATGATAGGGTTATTTTTTATGCATCACGACAGCTAAACATTGCTGAGAAAAACTATCCTACTAATGATCTTGAGTTAGATGCTGTAATCTTTTCTTTGAAGATATGGAGACATTATCTATATGGTGAAAAATGTTATGTTTATAATGATCACAAGAGTTTAAAGTATATTTTCTCACAAAAAGAACTCAAAATAAGGAAAAGGAGATGTCTTGAACTACTCAAGGATTATGATTTCATGATACACTACCACCTGTGGAAGGAAAATATGGTGGAAGATGTTTTGAGTAGAAAGGATCATGGAGTTTTGAACAAGATGAGAGTTGAAAGGGATCCTATTTTCATGGATCTAGTAAAGATGGATATTGGAATAACCATGGAAGGTGAAACATCAATTCTTTTTCAAATGGTTTCCAATCCATCATTACTAGAAAGGATAAAAAGTTCTTAGGCTGGTGACGAGGAGTTTCAAAAGAAGATTAATGCTGTGAATGATGGGAGATTGAGTGACTTCGTATATGAAGATGGAATTATGAAATTTGGGAAGAGACTTCCTGTCCCTGATATACCTGATCTAAAACGGGAATTGTTAGATGATGCTCATAGTTCCAATTTCTATATACACCCTGGTAACACTAAGATTTATAGAGATTTGAAGGAAAAGTTTTGGTGGGGCAACATGAATAGGGAGATTGCTAATTTTTTGTCAAGATGTATGGTTTGTAAACAAGTGAAAGCTGGAAGGCAACATCCTAGAGGAGTATTGCAACCTATTGCCATACCTGAGTGGGAATGGGATAATTTCACGATGGAATTTTTCATGGGACTGCCAAATACTCCTAGAAGGAACAATGTAATATGGGTCATTGTTGATCGTCTTACCAAGTCAACACATTTTCTTGCTATAAGAGAAGATCTACCACTTGAACGTCTAGAAAGACTATATATTAATGAGGTTGTGAGACTTCATGGAGTAACCGTATCGATTGTTTCTGATCGTGATCCTCATTTTACATCAAGATTCTGGAAAAGTCTTTAGAAGGCCCTAGATACTGATCTTCATTTAAGCACTACCTTCCACCCACAAATTGACGGACAATCAGAACTGACAACTCAAACATTTGAAGACATGTTTAGGTCTCTTTCACTTGATTTTCAAGGCATGTGGGATCAGTATTTACCTCTCCTAGAATTTTCCTACAACAATATCTTCCATTCAAGTATACAGATGGAACCCTATGAAGCATTATATGGGAGGAGATGTCGTACACCAACTTGCTGGGATGATGTTGGTGAATGAAAGATTGTGGGCCCAGAACATGTTGAAGAAACAATGGAAACAGTGATAATTATCCAGAACCATATCAAAATAGCTCAAAGTAGGAAAAAGAGGTATGCAGATAATTGAAGGAAGGATTTGGAGTTTCAAGAAGGTGATCACGTTTTCTTGAAGGTATCTCCATGGAAGGGTATTATATGATTCGGTAAGAAGGGAAAGTTAAGTCCTAGATTCATCGGACCTTTTGATGTTCTGGACCGAATTGGAGTCGTAGCTTACCATTTGGCAATTACGTCAAGTCTTTACAAGGTTCACAATGTGTTCCATGTGTCAATGTTAAGAAAGTATTGCCAGACCCAACACATGTACTCACTTATGAAGAAGTGGAACTTGAGGCCGATCTATCTTCCTGTGAAGAACCTATCAAGATTCTTGATACTAGAGAACAAGTATTGAGAAATCGGATGACTCGTCTGGTGATGGTTCTTTGGAGGAACCATAAGATGGACGAAGCAACATGGGAGGAAAAGGAGCTTATGTTAAATACATACCTGAATCGTTTTAGGTAATATTCTTTGAATTTCGAGGATGAAATTTTTGTAAGGAGGGGAGAATTTAACACCCCAAGGTTTTGAAAATAAATATAGAATTTTATAATCTAACCATTAAACATAACTTTTCCTCTTCAATGTTTTGAATTTAGAAAAATGGTCATCTAGAGTTGTGTTCAGTAAGTCATTTGGAGTCTGATAGAACAAACTTTATTTTTAGTGAATAGTAACAAACCCTTGTGAATAGTAATATGAATAGTAATATGACCCTAATGAATAGTAAATTTTATTATTATTTTATTTTCTTAAGGCTAGAAGATAATAACATCTCAGTTAATTTTTCATTGTAATAAAGAAGTAGTTGTAGAATTAGAACTGTTAATTTTTTAATTAAGTATGATTTTATTTAAAAGTTAAATTAATAATATTTAGATTTTTTTTTCAAAAATGGACTTCACTTTTGAATTCTACACATCTAAAAATGGTTAGGGTGAATTTTTTGGATTTTTCTGAAATTCTAGAATTTTTGATGAATAGTAAAATACGATAAAATAAGATAAATGCTAAATACATGATTTACTGCATCATAGGTGATGCAAGAATTATGTAAACCCACTTGGTTCGAACTCACATGACATTATTACTGTTAGGTGTAACACCCCGACCCCTCTATGGTGGAGCCGGTGCATTACTTGTGATATTGGCATGGTTAGATGGAATTAAAATCCCCAAGGAACAATCAGTTTAGTATTCTTGAAGAAACTAGATATATAGATGTAACATAAATTACATTGGAAAATGATTACAAAATACAATACATAACAAAAACTAAAATCTGCATCCACAGGAACTCAAAAGAAGACCTTCTCTTCATCACTTGTCGAAGGTATACAATAAAAGAGGTGAGCTCAAATGCTCAGTAAGGGTTACAAATAGCGAAAGCATGAGTACAATAATAAGTGATTCACAAACAATATGACATAATCAATATGTCATAGTGAATAAATGAATAACTAATGCCATTAATAAACTAAAAATGAAACTGCATCCATAGATTTTGTCATAGTGAAGATCTCATGGATAATAATAATAACTGATAATGAATAAAGAGAATGCTTATTAATAGGATGTCTTATATCTGGCACATGAAACCATAATACCGTAAAAACTGTTTAGTTCTGTGGGAAGAAACCCGTCTGTTTTTTGGAAAAAAACTCAAAGGATTTGTCGCCAAACTGTTTTGCCTCATGAGACCTACCGATGCATCGAGGGGCTATAGAGGGCCCCACCCTCCACTGCATGTCCAAATAATTCTTTATACATTGATTCAATACAAGTGAAATATGCCCTTTCAATATCAGTATAGAGTAGAGTATACAGATTCATCAATATTTCCATAATTAAAATAACCTTCCAAATAAACACCGTATGTAAAATGGTATACGGTTTAGAAAGAAAACATATACATGACATGATATTATGGATATTTAATATAAATATAATTTCACATGAAAATTGATCTCAAATGGTCATTAGGTACACCACATAAGGATTATTAGGTGCACAATACAAAGTCAGTCACAACGAAAATGGCAGCTGAGAGAAAGTCCCTTACCATAATGTAATCGGCCGAACCGTATGACCAAAACTTAATAACCATAAAGTAAATCATTGATTAAAATGAAAATAAATAGAATCATGTTATAATATATCAAATGGAAGTACACATATACCAAATATAAGGAATAATTGGAGAACAATGGAAATCTCACAGAAATGAAAATGAGATGAGAAACCCCTTACCTTATGCTCGAGTGTGTTATTCGTTTGTTTTAATGACCTGAATAATCAAATTTATCTTCATTAACTAATTTTTACAGAACCTCATATAAATTTAATTGATTTATTTTAACCTTATTAGGTTCATTCATGGCCCTTTATATGGGTTCATTTGGTTCAATTTTCATGTTTTGGATGCATTTTCTTCCTTGGTTTTCATGGTTCGTTTACTTGTTTCCATGAATGGAAGTTCATTTGAAACATGGTTAAACATCCAGAATTGTTAATACATCTTTTTAATGAAATTATGGAGATATAAATGATCTTATAATTATTTTGGGTTATATACCATGATGATGATTCGTTAGTTAAAAAATTAATGATGTTTGTTTAGATCGTTTTAATGGTTCTTTGATAATAACAACCTCATTTTGTCTTATAAATTAGAACCATGAGTACCAAATAATTACCGAACCATGGGTGAATAATAATAAAAATATTATAACCTGGTTCAACCATATAAATGGTTTCATGACCAGACTTGAAAGAATTAATATGAATTGAAATCACATCGTCTACGATGTCGGTAATTCGACAAGTCACAAACAATGTTTTTAATTCCTTGAACAATTGGGGGAAAGAAGAAGATTGATGATGAATTTTTAATAAACATTAGAACATAAAGAATATACAAGATTCTGGAGATTTTATTCCACTTGGGTAAGAAGATATGAATAAAGAATAAATAAATAACTCATGATAAAATAATAATTTTGAAATCGCTTACAAAAATTTGGCAGCCTAACGGCTACACAAAATGGTTTTAGAAAATATTAAAAAGAGATGGGACAAGGGTCACCTATCCAGAAATGAATAATAATATATATTATATCAAGAATAAGAAGAAAAATAAGAACATGGTATGGAAACATGAATGATATACCACACAAAAGAGAACTTGAAAGGAAAAAAGAAAGAAAGTGAAAATTTTCTTACCTTGTGGAGTAACCCTTAGAAATTGAAGGTTGGGAACTTGGGAAATTGAGGAAACCTTGGGAGGAATAATATGAAGGTAAGGAGGCCAGAACTTTTTTGAGGGAGAATTGGGAATGAATTCAATGAAAGGAAGTGTTGGTATTTATAGGAAAAGTGAGGGATTATTTTAATAATTTTCAAGGGACACCTCAAGAGTGGTTTTTGAAAAAACATGGGCTTTCCCATGGTATTTTCCCATGGTATAAGCTACTTGGGACACCTCACATATTATTTAACTATAAAGAAGTTGACCAGATTTGTGAAATCATTATTATATCATTAATGATGTCATTAACACACCAAAACTAAAAACTGTATTTTGTACTATTCACAGAAAAATCAACTATTTCAGAAAAATCCCCAAAATTCCCCCTAACCATTTATCAACGTGTAGATTTTAAAAGTGAAATAAATTTTTCAAAAATAATTTTATAAATATTATTAATTTAATTTTTAAATAAGTTCATAGTTAATTCGAAAAATAACAATATTAAAGTGTAACTATTTTTATTTCTAATTGAAAAACTAATTATGATCTCATTATCTTATTGCCTTAAGAAAATAAAATAATATTATTATTTACTATTCATAAGCGTATGTTACTATTAATTTTACTATTCATATGGTTATGTTACTATTCACTAAAAATCAAGTTTGTTCTATCAGACTCCAAATGACTTACTGAACACAACTCTAGATGACCATTTTTTGAAATTCAAAACATAGAAGTGGGAAATTTATGTTTAATGGAAAGGTTTTAACTATCTCATTAATAACCTAGTGTTGTTTCAAAGGAACACAGTGATGAATAGAATGTAACTTAGTGATGAATAGAGGAAAATAACCTAAAATTTTTGGGGTACTACATTATTCCCTCATTCAAAAAATTTCATCCTCGAAATTTACAAAATATTGCCTAAAAAGATTTGGGTATGTATTTAACATAAGTTCCTCAGGCTCCCATGTTGCTTCCTCCATCTTATGGTTACTCCATAGAACCTTTACCAGATGATTCATCCGATTTCTCAATACTTGTTCTCTAGTATCAAGAATCTTGATAGGCTCTTCACAATAAGATAGATCTGGCTCAAGTTATACTTCTTCATAAGTGAGTACATGTGTTGGGTCCGGCATGTAATTTTCTAACATTGACACATGGAAAACATTGTGAACCTTAGAGAGACTTGGAAGAATTTCCAAATGGTATTCTATGGCTCTAATTAGGTCCATAATTTCAAAAGGTCTGATGTACCTGGGACTTAACTTTCCCTTATTACCAAATCGTATAATACCCTTCCATGGAGAAACCTTTAAGAAAACGCGGTCAACTTCTTGAAACTCCAAATCCATCATTCGGTTATCTACAATGATCTTTCTCCTACTTTGAGCTATTTTGATATGATTCTAGATAATCTTCAACTATTTCATTGTTTCTTCCACAAGTTCTGGGCCCAGGAGTTTTCTTTCACCAACTTCATCCCATCAAGTTGGTGTACGACATCTCCTCTCGTATAATGCTTCATATGGTGCCATCTGAATACTTGAATGGAAGCTATTATTGTAAGAAAATTCCACGAGAGTTAAATAATGACCCCACATGCCTTGATAATCAAGTGAACAAGACCTCAATATGTCTTCAAATGTTTGAGTAATCCGTTCTGATTGTCCATCAGTTTGTGGATGGTAGGCAGTGCTCAATTGAAGATCAGTATCTAGGGCCTTCTGAAGACTTTTCCAGAATCTTGATGTAAAACGTGGATCATGATAAGAAACAATTGATAAGGGTACTCCATGAAGTCTCAACACTTCATTAATATATAGTCTTTCTAGATATTCAAGTGGTAGATCTTCTCTTATAGCAAGAAAATGTGCTGATTTGTTAAGACGATCAACAATGACCCATATTGCAACGTTCCTTCAAGGAGACTTTTGTAGTCCCAGACAAAGTCCATCATGATATTATCTCATTTCCACTTAGGTATGGGAATAGGTTTCAATACTCCTCTAGGCTGTTGCCTTCCAGCTTTCAGTTGTTGACAAACCTTACATATTGACACAAAATCAGAAATCTCCCTCTTCATGTTGTCCCATCAGAAATGTTCCTTAAAATCTATATAAATCTTAGTGCTACCAGGGTGTATAGAGAAATTGGAACTATGAGAATAATATAACAATTCCCTTTTTAGATCAGGTATATCGGGGAAATAAGTTCTCTTCCCAAATTTCAAACTTCCATCTTCATATACGATGTCACTCAATCTCCCATCATTCACAGCTTTAATCTTCATTTGAAACTCCTCATAATCAACCTGAGAACTTTTTATCCTTTCTAATAAATATGGTTTAGCAACCATTTGAAAGAACATTACTGTTTCACCTTCCATGGTTATTCCCATATCCATCTTTACTAGATCCATGAAAATAGGATCCCTTTCAACTCTCATCTTGTTCAAAACTCCATGATCCTTTCTGCTCAAAGCATCTGCCACCATATTTTACTTCCTCGGGTGGTAGTGTATCATGCAATCATAATCCATGAGTAGTTCAAGCCATCTCTTTTGCATCATTTTGAGTTCTTTCTATGAGAAAATATACTTCAAACTCTTGTGATAAGTATAAATCTCACATTTTTCATCATAGAGATAATGTCTCCATATCTTCAAAGAAAATATTGCAGTATCTAACTCAAGATCATGAGTAGGATAGTTTTGCTCATGATTTTTTAGTTGTCTTGATGCATAAGTAATAACCCTATCATTTTTTATAAGGACACAACCAAGTCCTTTCTTTAAAGCATCACTATAAATAACAAACCCGTCATTCCCTGATGGTAGGGTCAATATAAGAGCATTGACTAATCTTCTCTTCATTTCTTCAAAACATTATTCACAATATTTTTTCCAAACAAATCTAACCCCTTTACGTGTGAGCTTCGTTAGCGGGTTAGCCAGTCGGGAAAAATTTTATGCGAAACCCCGATAATAACCTACTAAGCCAATAAATCTGCGTACCTCAGTTATGTTTGTTCATGTGTGAAAATCTTGGATTGCCTTTGTCTTTGTAGGATCAACTAGGATTCCATCCTTAGAGGCAATATGGCCAAGAAAAGAAATCTCCTGAAGCCATAATTCACATTTGCTAAACTTCCCATATAATTCATGTATTCTAAGAGTCTTCAGGAAAATGCTCAAGTGATTTTCATGATCTTCATAGATTTTTGAGTATACCAAGATATCATCAATAAATTCCACTACAAAATCATTGAGATATTCCTTGAAAACTATGTTCATTAGATCCATGAAGACACAGGGTGCATTAGTCAATTCAGTAGGCATTACTGTAAACTTGTAATGCCCATACCTGGTTTGAAACGCTGCTTTTGGAATGTCTTTATTCTTCACACTCAACTAATGATATACATATCAATGTTCAATCTTTGAAAATTACTTTTCTCCATGTAGTTGGTCAAATAAATCATCAATGCAAGGTAGGGGATACTTTTTCTTTATTGTTATAACATTGATCTCCCTATAGTCAATACATAACCTCGTAGATCCATCTTTCTTCTTAACAAAAAGGACAGGGGCTCCCCATGGAGATACACTAGGGAGAATAAATCCATTATTACTCAATTCCTCTTGTTGTTTCATTAGTTCCACTAATTCCACAGTGGACATTCTATAAGGGGTCTTCGATATGAGCCTTGAACCAGGAATTAAATCAATGGAAAACTCAATTTCTCATTCTGGAGGATGTCCAGGTAAATATTCTGGAAACACATCAAAATATTCACTCACAATAGGTACATAATCTATTTGAACATTCCTTTACTCACCCAAAATTATTTCATTCTCTTCCTCCACAATAATTGAATTTAGTTGAGCTACTGGGGGTGGATCTAGATAAGAATCATGTGGTGACAATTTTACTCTAAAGATAAGGTGTTCTTTATCATCATCATCAAAAATCGTAACCTCCTTCTTCTTACAATAAATTTTGGCATCATGATCCGAAATCTAATACATACCGAGGATTATATCAAATTAAATCATCGGTTTGACGATTAGATCAGCAGATAAAGAACATTTATATTCCATAATGGGAACTGATTTAAAACACTTTGTAGCAATGATACTTCCCTTAAGAGTTTTAAATGACAACTCCCTTGTTAAATCAAATTGTAAATAACTAATTTTCTTAGAAAACTGGGAAGATATGAAACAATGCGATGATCTAGAATCAAATAAATCATTGGCTAAACTTAAGGAAACAATTAAAGTACCTACCACTACTTCTTTAGAAACTTCAACCTCTGCAGTTGTGATTGCATAAGATTTTCCCTTATCCCTTTCCATTTTCTGTTGCATATTTCCTTGACGTTTTGGAGAATCATTAGAATAGTGTCCCATATCTCGAAAACTATAGCATTGAACATCATTGGCTTCCTTCTTCCCTTTGTAATCACCAGCAAGATGGCCTTTCTAACCACATTTATAGAATACTCCTTTTCCTTTTAAGCATGCACCAGGGAGATTCCTTCCACAATTGTCACATGGTAGAAATTTGACTCTTCCCTTATTCCTCATATCCTTATCTCCTTTCCCATGGTTTTCAGTAGCCCTATTCTTTTCTTGCTTTCCCTTAATGTCATAAGACTTAGAGAATTCTTTTTCTGTCTTGATGGCACATGAAACTATATCCTTAGATGATGAAAAACTTTGGGAGACCAGTGCCATTCGAAGGAATGGATTGAGGCCATCAATGAATCGATCAATTTTGCTCCTTGTATTTCGTATGTAGTCTACAACATGTCTTTTTAATCTTGTGAAGTTAGCTTCGTACCTTGAATCATTCTCATCTTCCTTCTACCTCAGATTTAAGAATTGTCTCTCCATATCTTCTCGCTGCTCACGAGTGAAATATTTTTCTAAGAATATTTCCTCAAAATCCCTCCATTCCATCTCTTATATCTCTTCCTCCTACTTTGTGTTTTGGATTAATTACCACCACTGATCTGCATTTACTGATAGGCGATATACTGCCATGCCAACCTTATCTCTTTCATTACATCCCAATGCGAGAAATATCATCTCAAGGGAACATATCACCTACTCTACTACAAACGGGTTTGTATTTCCATTGAATGATGGAGGATGTTGTTGCATAAAGAGATCTAGCATGGTCCCTCCATGTGGTGGATCCGAATGCTCCATACGGGTAAGGTTATTATTCATAACCTGAGTAATTTGTCCTAGTATTGTTATGAGTTGCTCAGCACCAGTCACAGCACCAGAGCCAACATCATTGGCTTGTGTCGGAGGAAAATCCCTATAGGGGACACGTGCATTCATGCAATTTCCATTATATCCACTAGGCGCCATATCTATATAATGGCATACACTATATTAGGTTATGAATCATAATGTATAATATTAACTTAAAAATACTCAGAAAAATTGAGATCCTATGCATGGCTAATCCCATAATCACAAAAATTATTTCTTTGAGGAATATTTAAATTAAAATCCTTCATAATGGCTTGTAAGGAAAATGTTAATTATCCTAAGCATATCCCCTGGGAGTGTCGTAACCAAGAGTGTAGCAAGGCCCATTTTCGTGCACCAGTTTCCATTCTAGTCTAGCTCAAAGCAGTGTTTCTGGGTTTTACCTCTAGGTACATCTGTGCCAGAGCCACCTCTACCTTCTCTTATCCAGACATGGATGTATTGCTTGAAAGATCAACATAATCTATTCCTTACCAAAATACCAGGATGTTATTGTATGTATATCCTCAAAGACTAACTTAGGTACTCTTACCTAATGCTACGTTTTCGAAATCTAGTTTCCAAGTATTCTACTAAACTTCCTCTGATACCAACTATAAGGACCCGACCCTAGTTGCCCGGATTTGGTGCCTTGTTTGATTACATTGGAATACATACAAGGAATACAAATCCTGAAGGAACGAGTAGATTAGTATTATTGGAAACATGTTTCATACATAAGTTGATCATTACAACATGAAGGGAAACAAAAACACTATTTTATTCCACTAGAAACATCAGGTATCCTAGATTATGCTTGCAAGTCATTCATAAATTATTTCATCATATCCCGAGAAAATGAAACATAATAAAGGGGTGATATCAAACTCTCAGTAAGAGTATGAAATACAATAGAAGATAATATAAACATTATAAATGGTGAATAATTGAAAACACATGCCTTTAATAATAAATATGAACACATTATGGCAGGAAAATGAAATGAGTAAATAATGCCATTATAAAACATAACCATGGGTATTCTACTAGTTGAATAACCACATGAAATTTCAATTACTATCTTTATAATTAGGGGAGTGCATATGCCGGACATTCTGAATCATTTTTTCATGTCCTCGACCAAGACATCTAGTGATTAAGGCCTCAGCCAAAATCCATATCACATTGGGAAAGCCCTCATCCAATTCCACGTCTATTTGTCTAATGAGACCTATCGATTTATTGAGGGGATATATTGGTCCCAAACCATCAAATAATAATTCCAATTCATTCCTCATATGAGCAGGGATAAACATAAATAACATATACATTCATATTGAAACTATCATATGAAATGTAACCATCTTTCCCCAATCATTAAACATAAAATACTAACCATTCAGAATAATATGGTGAATGGTTTTAGGATAGATTACCCACAATAGAGTTAGTCATAACCAATTAAATAAAATATAGTAGATGACTTCATAAATTATTAAACCCAATAATACCATGGATTCATCAAGAGTGTTGAATTACATGAAAAAAATCTTATAAAATCATTATGCAATTCTGGAGATAAATACTCTTTTATTTTGAAAAGAAGACTTGTTTTGTAAAAATATTTGTATAAAACCAGAAGTTAAGTAAGATAGTATTTTTATAATAAAATGAGTGATTTTATAAATAAAATGGTTTCCAAAAACAGATTATAGAGTGCCCTTGTAAATAGGAAAGAATTTTAGAAATTCCCTTGAATCGGGCTTGTATTTTGGAAACAACTTTGAAAGTTCCTTTTAAAACGTGTAACTATCCATAAAATAAGGAAGGATTCTGGTTTGTAAACATATATATGATAATAACATAGAATATATGAAGAGTACATAACGATACATAATAATTTCATCAAGGAAATTAGACAAAGAAAGTATCCTGAAAGAACATGGAAGTTCGGGTGGAAAACCCTTACCTTAATTCCAAACATGTTCCTCTCTTGTACTTAGCTTCAGGAATATGAAATTATACTTGTTAATAACTTATTTCAGATCATATTACAAATGTATTTATTTTACCATAATTCTGGTTAGTTCATTTATGTCTTTATTGACAAGTTATTGTATTGAATTTCGTCATTCTGGAGTGTTCGTTTCCTTTATTTTCATATTCGGTTCACTTGTTATTATGTAATGAAGTTCATGTGGAATGGATATAAATCTCCAGTATTGGAATTATATATTATTAATGAACATAAATAATTGATAATGGTAATTTATATCATTTGGGTACATGGAATGAGGATGAATCATTAGATGACAACCACTTCCATTATTCGGCGATATTCGGAATATTATGAACTAGTTTGGCCATATAATTTAATTATTTGTACATATTCTGGTTCATGAATATTAATTAGGCTATAAAAAAATATATTATAGTCTGGTTCAACCATGAATATATTTTCATGACTAGTAATTGAGAAGAAATTTAAGAATGAAACTTCGTCGTCCAGGAAGGTTATAAATTAGAACTCATGGACGTCGATTTCATTTATAAAAATAAAAGGGAGGGAATAAGAATATTTTTTATGGTTCTTCCATTAACATGATATAAATCCAGTATATATATGTTAATGGAGTTATCATGATCATTTGGACAGAGGAGGTGAGGATAGGATAACAAAAGTAAATAAATTGAAATAAAACCAAAAGAGAAAGAAGGGTGCTTTACCTCTTGAAATAACCTCCTTTAGAAACTCATTATGGGAAGGGGTTTTGGTCTTTTGGAAAGACTAAGATCTTCCAGGTCGTGGTGAGTTACTATGGAAGGGTAATTGGTCAGAAATTTGAGTATCTTCAAGCCTTAGAGTAGTGAAGAGAAGAGGTAGTGGTTGGGGGTTTTATAGTGGAGGAGAGGAGTAATTTTTGAATATTTAATTCATTATTTTATTATTTCCCTCAAGACAACCAATAGTATTGTTTCATGTGAACCATAATAGTAATAATGGCATGTGAGTTCGAACCATGTGGGCTTAAAGCATCCTTGCATCACCTATGATTCAATAAATCAAGTATTTAGCAATTATCCTATTTTATCGTATTTTACTTTTCATAAAAAATTATAGAATTTCAGAAAAATTCCAAAAATTCACCATAACCATTTTTTGACATGTAGAATTAAAAAGTGAAGTAAAATTTTGAAAAATAATTTTCTAAATATTATTAATTTATCTTTTAAATAATAGCATACTTAATTAAAAAATTAACAGTTCTAATTCTACAACTACTTTTTTATCACAATGAAAAATTAACCGAGATGTTATTATATTCTATCCTTAAGAAAATAAAATAATAATAAAATTTACTTTTCATTAGGGTCATATTACTATTCATATTACTATTCATAAGGGTATGTTACTATTTACTAAAAACCATGTTTGTTCTATCAGACTCCAAATGACTTACTGAACATAACTCTAGATGACCATTTTTTGAAATTCGAAACATAGAAGAAGAAAAATCATGTTTAATGGTTAGATTATAAATTTTTATATTTATTTTCCAAACCATGGGGTGTTAAATTCTCCCCTCCTTACAAAAATTACATCCTCTAAATTCATAGAATATTACCTAAAAAGATTCGGGTATGTATTTAACATAATCTCATCTGGATCCCATGTTGTTTTCTCTATCTTATGGTTCCTCCATAGAACCTTCACTAGACGAGTCGTCCAATTTCTCAATAATTGTTCTCTAGTATCAAGAATCTTGAAAGGTTCTTCACAGTAAGATAGATCGGTTTTAAGTTCTAATTCTTCATAAGTGAGTACATGTGTTGGGTCTGGCAAGTACTTTCTTAACATTGACACGTGGAACACATTGTTAACCTTGAAGAGACTTGGAAAAATTTCCAAACAGTAATCTACGGCTCCAATTTGGTCCAGAATTTCAAAAGGTCCGATGTATCTAAGACTTAATTTTCCCTTCTTACCGAATCGTATAATACCCTTCCATGGAGATACCTTCAAGAAAACATGATCACCTTCTTGAAACTCAAAATCCTTCCATCGGTTATCTGTATTGCTATTTTTCCTACTTTGAGCTATTTTGATATGGTTCTGGATAATCATTACATTTTCCAATGTTTCTTCAACATGTTCTGGGCCCACAAGCTTTCTTTCACCAACATCATCCTAGGAAGTTGGTGTACGACATCGCCTCCCATATAATGCTTCATAGGGTGCCATCCGTAAACTTGAATGGAAGCTATTGTTGTAGGAAAATTCTACGAGAGGTAAATACTGATCTCACATTCCTTGAAAATCATGTGAACAAGACCTCAACATGTCTTCCAATGTTTTAATTGTCCGTTATGATTTTTCGTTAGTTTGTGGGTGGTACACAGTACTTAAACGAAGATCAGTATCTGGGGACTTCTAAAGACTTTTCTAGAATCTTGATGTAAAACATGGATCAAGATCAGAAACAATAGATTGGGGTACTCCATGAAGTCTCACAATTTCATTAATATATAGTCTTTCTAGATGTTCAAGTGGTATATCTTCTCTTATAGCAAGAAAATGTGCTGACTTGGTAAGACGGTCAACAATGACCCATATTGCATTGTTCCTTATAGGATTCTTTGGTTGTCCCATGACAAAGACCATCATGATATTATCCCATTTCCACTTAGGTATGGGAAGAGGTTGCAATACTCCTCCAGGCTGTTGGCTTCCAGCTTTCATTTGTTGATAAACCATACATCTTGACACAAAATCAGCAATCTCCCTCTTCATTTTGTCCCACCAGAAATATTCCTTCAAATATCTATACATCTTAGTGCTACCAGGGTGTACAGAGAAATAGGAACTATGAGAATCATCTAACAATTCCCTTTTTAGATCAGGTATACCTGGGACACAAAGTCTCTTCCCAAATTTCATAATTCCATCTTCATATATGAAGTCACTCAATCTCCCATCATTCACAGCTTTAATCTTCTTTTGAAACTCCTCATCATCATCCTTAGAAATTTTTATCCTTTCTAATAAAGATTGTTTGGAAACCATTTGAAAAAGAATTTATGTTTCAACTTCCATGGTTATTCCCATATCAATATTTACTAGATCCATGAAAATAGGATCCCTTTAAACTCTAATCTTGTTCAAAACTCCATGATCCTTTCTAATCAAAGTATCTGCCACCCTATTTTCCTTCCCCGGGTGGTAGTGTGTCATGAAATCATAATCCTTGAGTATTTCAATCCATCTCCTTTGTCTCATGTTGAGTTCTTTCTATGAGAAATATACTTCAAACTCTTGTGATCAGTATAAATCTCACATTTTTAACCATAGAGATAATGTCTCCATATCTTCAATGAAAATATTACAATAGCTAAATCAAGATCATGAGTAGGATAGTTTTGCTCATGAATTTTTATCTATCATGATGCATAATCAATAACCCTATCATTTTGCATAAGGGCGTAACCAAGTCCTTTCTTTGAAGCATCATTATAAATAACAAACCCTTTATTCCCCGATTGTAGGGTCAATATAAGATCATTGAATAATATTCTCTTAAGTTCTTCGAAAAATTCTTCACAATATTTTGTCCAAACAAATTTAACTCCTTTACGTGTGAGCTTCGTTAGTGGGTTAGCCAGTCGGGAAAAATTGTGTATGAAATGCCGATAATAACCTGCTAATCCAATAAAACTGCGTACCTCAGTTATTTTTGTTGGTGTGGGATAATCTTGGATTGCCTTTGTCTTTGCAGGATCAACTAGGATTACATCCTTAGAGACAATATGGCCAAGAAAAGAAATATCCTGAAACCAGAATTCACACTTGCTAAACATCCCATATAATTCATGTCTTCTATGAGTCTTCAGGATAATGCGCAAGTGATTTTCATGATCTTCGTAGCTTTTGGAGTATACCAAGATATCATCAATAAATACCACTAAAAAATCATTGAGATGTTCCTTCAAACTTTGTTCATTATATCCATGAAGACAGAGGGTGCATTAGTCAATCCAAAAGGCATTACTGTAAAATCATAATGCCCGTACTTGGTTCAAAACACTTTTTTCAGAATGTATTCTTTCTTCACACTAAACTGATGATATCCAAATTGAAGTTCAATCTTCTAAAAGTATTGAGCTCCATGCAGTTGGTCAAATAAATCAGTAATGCGAGGTTGGGGATACGTGTTCGTTATTGTTATAGCATTGATCTCCCTATAATCGATACATAACCTCATAGATCCATCTTTCTTCTTAACAAAAAGGACAAGGGCTCCCCATGGAGAAAAACTAAGAATAATAAATACCTTATTACTCAATATCTCTAGTTGTTTCTTTAGTTCCACTAATTACACAATGGCCATTCTATAAGGGGTCTTCGATATGGGCCGTGAACCAAGAATTAAATCAATGGAAAACTCAATTTCTCATTCTGGAGGATGTCCAGGTATATCTTCTGGAAACATATCAACATAGTCTCCCACAATAGGTAGATCCTCTATTTGAACATTTCATTCCCCACCCAGAGTTATTTCATTCTCTTCCTCCCTAATAATTGAATTTAGTTGAGCTATTGGGGGTGGATCTAGATAAGAATCAGGTGGTGACGATTCTTCTCTAAAGATAAGGTGTTCTTTATCATCGTCATCAAAAATAGTGACCTCCTTCTTCTTACAATAATTTTTTGCATCATGATCTGAAAGCCAATCCATACCGAGGATTATATAAAATTCAATCATGGGTATGACGATGAGATCATCATATAAAGAACATTTATATGCCTTAATGGGAATTGATTGAAATAACTTTGTAGCAATGATACTTCCCTTAGGAGTTTCGACTAAAAACTCTCTTGTTAAATAAAATTGGAAATATCTAATTTTCTTAGAAAACTGGGAAGATATGAAATAATGTGATGATATAGAATCAAATAAAGCATTGGCTAAACTTGAGGAAATAATTAAAGTACCTTCCACTACATTATTAGGAACTTCAACCTCGGCAGTTGTGATTGAATAAGCTTGTACCTGATCCCTTTCCCTTTTATGTTTCATATTTCCTTGACGTTTTGGACAATCATTAGTATATTATCCCATCTCTTGACAACTATAGCATTTAACATCATTGGATTCCTTCTTCCCATTGCAATCACCAGCAAGATGGCCTTTCTGACCACATTTTTAGCACACTCCTTTTCCTTTTAAGAATGCACCAGGGTGTTTCCTTCCACAATTGTCACATGGTGGAAATTATACTCTTCCCTTCTTCCTTATTTCCTTATCTCCTTTCCTAGGGTTTTCAACAGCCCTCTTCTTTTCTTGCTTTCCCTTAAATTCATAATACTTAGAGAATTATTTTTCTCTCTTGATATCACATGAAACTATATCCTCATATGATGAAAAACTTTGGGAGACCGATGCCAGTTGGAGGAATGGCTTTAGGCCATCTGTAAGAACCCAGATCTTCGTTTGAGGTATGTTTTTCCTTTTTCTGGAGTTTTTGGGAAAAGTAAAGTTTTTGGAAATTTTTGAAGTACACGACATGTAATTTCTGAGTACACGTCGTGTACTCTTTTACCGCTCGAAGCCATGTGCTGGCTATGCCCAGGCCACACACTCGGTGTGTAGGGGTGACGTGGAGGCCAATTTTGGCAGAGTACGGAAAGACATAGTACACACTGTGTACTCTAAAATTACACACCGTTTACTTTATTTTTATTTCTTTAATCGGACTGGGGTCACGCCTAATGCTCATAAACATCTTATTCTCCTTCTAATTCCGTCCAGAGCATTTGAGGAGGCCGATTGTTCTCTGAGCCACTGATCTGTCACCAGTTGTCTGAATCGAACTCCGTCGATTTCAGAAGAATCACAGCGGTGATTTCTTGGTTCTTCTTTGGCCTCATTTCCTGATTCTTCCTCTCGAATGGGTTATCTGAGGTTGAATGTTTTAGACGTTTTTGCATATCTAATATATTCTAGGCCAATTCACGGGCTGAGGTTCAATTATATCGATCTTCGAGGATCAAGGTAGGTGGTTTGTTGCCCTACATTGAAGTTATTTGAGTTTTGGTTGCAAAAGTGCCGGATACCCATGTATCGGGTATCCCAAGTTTAGGATTTTGATCCTATTGTTTATTTTTCCCTAGATTTCTTGTTATCTTATGTTTAATTGTTGCTAATATATGCTTGGTTTCATGATTGAGGATCACCCCACAGGTGTTTTCCCCTCTGTTTGGCTGTTTATCGCCGTTTGGCACCGTTTTCCTGTGAGGCAAACCCTATTGTGATTGTTAGTTTACTTGTTATCACTGATTGCATGTGTTTCCTACTGTTTAAATGATTTTGATGCATGGTAGCTATTATCCAAGTAGTTTTTGAACTTACTAAGGGCTGCTGACAGTCGATTACGCACGACTGGACTGCTCAGGGTTGAGAGAACCTGGTGCAGGAGATCAAAGAGGGAATAGACGATTAAGTGCTTCCCTATAGGGTCTTTTGGTTTTATTTTCATACGTTGGACCTATGGTAATAGGACTTTGTGCTTCCCAAGAGTGTTCTTATTTTACCCACGCATCGAGACCACATGAGGAATTAGAGGTAAGTGCTTCCTCAGAGAGTCTGTAGCTATCGTTGCAAGACCATAGGGGAATTGACGTGAGAGCTTCCCAGAGTATCTGTGCCTTGTTTTATTATTGGACTATAAGGGTCTGCTAGTTTGAGCCACCCAGAGAGTCAGTGTGAATTTTTATGGTTGATTGTGATGAGTCAACCAAGCCAAATAACAAGCTTGGGTTTTGTACTACTTGTGTTTATGTAGTCTTTTTAGATACCTACTGTTTTACTTGCTTAACTTTGAATAGAAAGCTTTTCTGGTTTTCTCGGGTTGTTTAATTAAATAAATGTGAATGGTAATTGGTAAGATTAATTACTGGTATACTCTTAGTCCATTACTGTACTTATTTTCCTTTACTTTTGCTATATTACTCACTGACAGTAGGGCACAAATATTTTTGTGGTTGCCTACTGGGATTAGTATCACACCCTGTTTGGGTCCTGCTTTTCGGCCCAAACATATTATATGGTTGCAGGTGTAGATAGGGATTTTCTCCCTTCTACCTTAGGTACTTGATTTCTGGTTGGATATGGAGAGCATGGGACTGGGCTTTGGCTCGCGATGCTGCTAGAGTTACTGTTTACATTTAGTACTTTGGTTTCAGTTTCTATTTCAGCACGTTGATTTGTTTACTGCTTTCCATGGATACATGTATCATACTGCAACATTATTATATCAGACATTGCTTCAACTTTTATTCCAGTTGTCGTATGTTGTTTACTGCTTCCGCTATTGATTAGGTTTGTTCTTCCGCTACATACTTTACCAAATGAGGGCATAGTTTACCCACAGACTCAACAAGTCCCTCGCTTCTAGTCGGCAGCCTATGGCATTTGGGGAAACTCACTTGAGGTCATGTGGAAAACCAGGTACGGGGCACTGGTTATGTGGCTTCGGATTCAGGTCATTAAAAAGTGGTATTAGAGGATTTTTCTTCTTTTCTGTTGCCTTACTATTTTGCGACAATAGATAGGGATAGGAAGAAATGGGTAGGTAGTACTTAACTACGCTCGGGAGTAATTAACCCGTGTACAGGGAAAATCTATATTACCTCATTATTGCAATTTTCAGTTTTTGAAAGTGTTACAGTTTATTATTTTTCACCGTTGGGCGATGCACATGTTTTGTGCTATTATAGTTTATATGATTGTGGTTCTATTTTGTTGCAACCCGATGAGATGATGGTGTGCCATCTCACGCATCATGTAGGCACTGGGTAGGAAATCACATGTCATGTATTCACCATTCCATCTAGGGTGCATTAGAATTTCATGTTGTTGAGATAGATGCTATGATAAATTATGCATGTTTTTGTGATACTTGTTGTGATAGACATACTTGTCATGCTTTTTTACTTGATATATGCATTGTTATGATGCCAAGCTTTGATTCGCGAGGAGTATGGCCCCCCACAGATCATAATTTGACACATAGATGTTTGTTTTTCTGTGTTTCTGGAATTCGATGTAGTTCTGAGCTATTTCCCAGAAAAACCGAAAATACACAGCTTGTACTTTATTCATACACACCGTGTAGTTTTTAAACCGTGTTACTGACTGTGTCAACAAAGAAACAGGGTTGTAGAAAGTCTTCGAGGACATGCCATGAACGATAAATACATGACATGTAGTAGTCAACCATGTACCTGGCCGTGTCACTAACAACACGGGTCGGGGAAAATCGTGTAGTACACGCCATGTGTTATAAGAACACACTGTGTAGTTTTATTCTAGGTACCTGGCCGTGTCACAAACTACACGGGTTGGGGAAGCTCAGGTAGTACACGCAGGTTTATGTACGAACACGCCGTGTTGTTTTCTTCTAGGTACCTGGCCATGTCATGAACAACTTGGGTCGGTGTTATCTATTATTATACACACCGTGTTGTTTGGAACACGCCGTGTAGGGGTTATCCGTGTAGCCGGCCGTGTAACCGCTACACGGGTCACTAAAGCCTATCTGGTACACGTTGTGTCCTTAGTGAACACACCGTGTAGTTTAGAATTAGGAGGACCGTGTAGGTTAGCCATGTAAAGAGACTCGGGCAGGGGAGTGGAGTTCAAGTACACGCCGTGTAGTCTGGGATGTTACACGACCAGTGGTGGAGGAAGTACATGCCCATGTGGAAGGCTTACCAGACCCACCGTGTAGTTTAAATACACGCCTTGTAGTCTTATTTTGCGAACTTAATTGTTTCTCTATCTTCTTCTCGTTTTGTACTCCGGTGTTTTCGGTCCTTTTTAATCCTAAATCTAAGGTGTTCTTTTTACCTTTCAAAGCTATGGCACCAAGACGTCCTCCTGTTGCACGTCAAGAACCAGACAGTGATCGTACGCGTGATACTGCAGACCAGGGACTACCAGTAGTTCCGCCGATCATTCCAGACATAGAACCTGCTGTGATTCCAGACACTGGTGTTGACACTCAGTTCATAGAGTGTTTCATGAGGTTCATGCAGAACTTCCAGGGAGCTCAACATCCTTCCCCGTCTATGGCAGAGCTGACGCGAGTCTTCCAGCTGCAGCATCCTCCCACTTTCACAGGGGATGGAGGACCTTAGGCTACAGAGTCATGGATAGAAACCATGATTTCCATCTTCAAGAATCTAGAGACACCCCCAGACAGAAGGGTGAATCTTGCAACTTACATGCTATGAGATTCTACCAAAATATGGTGGGATGTAGTCTCACAGGCAGGGCACCAACGAACTATGTCTTGGGACGAGTTCCAGCGTACGTTCTACGACTACTTCTATCCGGTGACGCTGAGGGCCGACAGAGCCAGGGAGTTCATGAACTTACAGCAGGGTACTCTTTTGGTTATGGAGTATTCCTCCCATTTCACTGAGTTACATCATTTCACTCCCGTTCCAGGAAATGACAAGCTGTTTTTGGAAAGGAAGTTTGAGGAAGGCCTCAAACCAGAGATCAGATCGCAGGTGAACATCTTCTAGTTGACTTCTATTACTCTGATAGTCAACCAGGCACTGATCACTGAACGTAATCTGAGGGAGATTGGAGCTGTTGACTAGGATGGTTCAGCATCCAAGGATGATTCATTTCATACTGACAGCAGGAAGCGCCACTGAGAGTCTACTCGAGGTGACTCGAGGAAGCGATCGAATTCTTATGGAAGACGAGATCATCCATCTGGAAACCTGGTGGTGTGCTATCAGTGTGGAAAGAGTAGGCATAAGAAGCCTCAGTTCCCTAGAGATCCAGTGGAGTGCCGAGCCTACGGCATGATGGGTCATATACAGCGTTTTTGTAGGGTTCTTCTTCCAGCAGCTAGTGAAGGAGGATCGATTTATACTCCTCGTTCCAGAGCAGGATTACTAGTTCCACAGCAGAATGGGGGCTGGAGTTCTTCAGGTCGTTCATGCCAGGGTAGAGGTTGCAGATGCAGTGGTCAGGCTCAGGGAGGATCAGCTCAGGGATATCAGGCTGCTACACAGGGCTGCGGTACTGGCCAGACGTTTGCGGTGGAGCAAATCCATCGGGAACCGAATCCTGGACCTTCCATAGTTCTAGGTACGATCTTAGTAGCCTCAGTTTTATCTTCTGCACTTTTCGATACTGGAGCTTCTCATAGCTTTATTTCTGTGCACACTGTGGAGAGCCTTAGACTTACTGTCCTTACTTTTGAGGATACATTGGCACTAGACACTCCTTTGGGACATAAAACTACTAGTGTGCGTCAGTGTAAGGAGTGACCCCTTGAGGTTGGTGGGTGTCACTTTTTGTGGGATCTTTATGTCCTTGTGATGATGGGTTATGATGTCATTCTCGGAATGGATTGGCTAGTTCCTTTTCAGGCCTTTGTCGATTGTTATCACCGTAGGGTGAGTTTCACGTCACCAGAGGGTGGGTGTTTTCTTCACAAGGGCGAATAGGATGTCCAGGCAAGCAGAGCTAGACCAGAGCATCTTGGGTTAGGCAGGGTTACAGCCCAGATTGCTAGTTTATATTTGGATAATCAGGGGAATTCTCAGATGGACTTCCCTCCGGTAGTTGACTGTTTTATGGATGTCTTTCCAGAAGACTTTTCAGGGTTGCCTCCAGAGCGTGAGGTAGACTTTTCTATTGAGCTTGTGCCAGGAGTAGCACCTACATCCATACCTCCTTATAGGATGGCTACGCCTAAGTTGCAAGAACTCAAGAAGCAATTGGAGGAGTTGCAGGCAAAGGGTTTTATCCGACCTAGTACTTCCCCTTGGGGTTCGCCTGTGCTGTTTGTGAAGAAGGCGGATGGTACCTTACAACTTTGTGTGGACTCTCAGAAGCTGAACCAGTTGACGGTCAAGAACCGATATCCATTGCCGAGGATTGATGATATTTTTTATCAGCTTTGAGGAGCCAGGGTATTCTCAAAGATCGACTTGAGATCCGGCTATCATCAGTTGCGGGTCAGACCATCTGATATACCTCTCACATCTTTCCGAAGCAGGTATGGTCTGTACGAGTATCTGGTTATGCCGTTCGGTCTCACAAAGGCGCTGACAGTTTTCATGGCACTGATGAATAGAGTTTTCCATCCTTACTTGGACTCTTTCATCGTTGTCTTTGTGGACGATATCTTGGTGTACTCTCACACTCGACACGACCATGCTACCCATCTTGAGATCGTATTGAGTACACTTAGATAGCATCAGTTATATGATAAGCTCTCAAAGCGCCACTTCTAGATGGACGAGATTCACTTCCTGGGCCATGTCATCTCAGAGAAAGGAGTATCAGTAGACCCAGAGAAGGTGAGAGCAGTAGTTACCTAGGAGAAGTCGAAGAATGTCTTCAAGTTACGGAGTTTCTTGGGACTGGCTGGTTATTACAGGTGGTTTATACAAGACTTATCACTCTTAGCAGCACCATTTACGGGCTTGACTAAGAAGGGTGTGAAGTAAATTTGGTCAGAAGCTTGTGACTCATCCTTCCAGGAGCTTAATGGGAGATTGACCTCAACACCGATTCTAGTTCTGCTAGAGTCGGGGAAGATTTATACAATTTTCTGCGATGTATCCAACATCGGGCATGGAGCAGTGCTTATGTAGGAAGATCATGTTGTTGCGTATGGATCTCAGTAGTTGAGGCCCCATGAGAAGAACTATCCTACGCATGACCTGGAGTTGGATGTTGTTGTTCATTCTTTTCATTATTAGAGGCACTATCTAATGGGAGAAAATTTTGTGGTATATACTTAACACAAGAGCCTCAGGTATATATTCACGCAGGGTGACATGAATTTGAGACAGCGGAGGTGGGTCTAGTACCTACAATATTTTGATTTCGAGCTTGCTTACATTCCTGGGAAAACCAATGTTTTGGCTGACGCACTGAGTAGGAGGACTCAGTTGCAGGCAGTTCAGGAGGCCAGCAACGACTGGTAGCTTATGGCTATGTTTTCTGAGATGCATTTGGAGGTTCAAGATAGACAAATACAAACATTTCTTTCTTCTATATCTGTTACCTCTACTCTTTTAGATCGAGTTCTAATGAGGCAGTTATCAGACCCAGAGAGCCTAGTCATACGGGAGGGTGTGTCAGATGGAGACCCTACTCCGGGGTGGACAGTGGGCGATGATGAGGTGCTACATTTTCATGGCCACTTATGAGTTTCAGTGGACATATGTGAGGTTCTAATGTGGGAGTTTCATGCTTCAGCTTGTGAAGTTCATCCTGGTGTCACCGAGATGTACCGAGACTTACACCGTCAGTATTGGTGGCCAGGTATGAAGAAGGATGTGGCTGGTTTTGTTATGCGGTGTTCCACTTGTCAGCAGGTGAAGGTAGAATATCAGCGACCAGCAGGGATTTTATAGCAGTTACCCATTTTTGAGTGGAAATGAAATGATATCGTGATGGACTTCATGATAGGATTATCGAGATCGCCTCGAGGAAATGATGCAGTTTGGGTTGTAGTGGACAGGCTCACGAAGGTTTCACACTTCTTTCCGATCAAGGAGACCTTCAGTGTTTATGAGCTAGGACAGTTGTACATCTGAGAGATTGTACGTCTGTATGGGGTTCCACAGTCAATTGTTTCAGATAGAGATGGGCTTTTTTACTTCGCACTTCTAGTAGGGGCTATAGACGGATTTGGGTACACAGGTACTTTTGAGTACAGCATACCATCCCCAGACTAATGGCCAGTCTGAGTGTATGATCCAGGTGCTTGAGGATATGCTCCGAGCTTGCATTCTAGACTTTAGCGGTACTTGGGAGAAGCATATTCCTCTGGTGGAGTTCGCCTACATCAACAGTTTTCAGGCGAATATTCAGATGGCACCTTACGAGGCTTTGTACGGTAGGCCATGCCGATCACCTTTATGTTGGCTAGAGGCAGGAGAGGTAACTTTGCTGGGACCTCATCTTGTTCAGGAGACCTCTGAGCAGATAGAGTTGATTCGGAAAAGGATGGCTACAGCACAGTCTCGACAGAAGTATTATGTTGATCAGCGAAGATGACCTCTAGAGTTCAAGGTCGGAGATCAGGTTTTCCTACGTGTTACCCCGAGGTTGGGATATAAGAGGATTAGGAGGCAGGGGAAGCTTTCACTAAGATACATCGGGCCGTTTGAGGTTCTTGAGAGAGTTGGTCTGGTTGCTTACAGGTTTCAGTTACCTCAGAGGTACCAGGCTATGCACGACGTCTTCAATGTTTCTCAGCTTCGATGGTATTTCTCAGACCCATCTCATGTTTTTCAACCCGAGGAGGTTGAGATAGTGCAGGATGCATCCTTCGAGGAGCATCTTATCAGGATTATCGATCGCAATACGAAAGTTCTCTGTGGATGGTATGTTCCTCTAGTACGGGTGCTATGGCAGCACAGGCGAGTGCAGGGCGAGACTTGGGAAAGGGAGGCCGATGTACGATCGCAGTGGCTGGAGCTATTCGGGGTTTCTTCTTCCACACCTCATTAGGGAAATTCGGGGACAGATTTCTTTAAGGGGGGTATGTTTGTAAGAACCCCGATCTTCATTTGAGGTATTTTTTTCCTTTTTCTAGAGTTTTTGGGAAAAATAAAGTTTTTGGAAATTTTTGAAGTACACACCGTGTACTTTCTGAGTACATGCCGTGTACTCTTTTCCCGCTCGAAGCCGTGTGATGTCCATGCCCGGGCCACACACATGATGTGTAGGGGTGACGTGGAGGTCGATTTTGGTGGAGTACGGAAAGACCTAGTACATACCGTGTACTCTAAAAGTACAGGTCGTGTACTTTCTTTTTATTTCTTTAATTTGACTGGGGTCGCGCCTAATGCTCATAAACGTCTTCTTCTCCACATAATTCTGTATAGAGCGTCCGAGGAGGCTGATTCTTCTCCGAGCCACCGATCCATCACAGGTTGTTCGAGTTGAACTTCGTCAATTGCAGAAGAATCACAATGGTGAGTTCTTAGTTCTTCTTTGGCCTCATTTCCTGATTCTTCCTCTCGTATGGGTTATCTGAGGTTGGACGTTTTAGATGTTTTTGCAGATCTACTCTGTTCTAGACCGATTCACGGGCCAAGGTTCAAGTATATCGATCTTCTAGGATCAAGGTAGGTGTTTTGTTTCCCTACGTTGAAGTTCTTTGAGTTTTGGTTCCAAAAGTGCCGGATACCCATGTATCGGGTATCCCGGGTTTAAGATTTTGATCCTATTGTTTATTTTCCCTAGATTTCTTGTTATCTTATGTTTAATTGTTGCTAATATATTCTCGGTTTCATGATTGAGGATCACCTCACAAGGGGTTTTCCCTCTGTTTGGCTGTTTATCGCCATTTGGAACCGTTTTCCTGTGAGGAAAACCCTATTCTGATTGTTAGTTTACTTGTTATCACTGATTTCATGTGTTACCTACTATTTAAATGCCTTTGATGCATGGTATCTATTATCCAAGTAGTTGTTGAACTTACTTAAGGCTACTGACAGTCGATTACGCATGACTTGATTGCTCAGGGATGTGAGAACCTGGTGTGGGAGATCAAAGAGGGAATAGATGATTAAGTTCTACCCTAGAGGGTCTATTGGTTTTAGTTTCGTATGCAGGACCTATGGTAATAGGACTTTGTGCTTCCCAAGAGTGTTCTTAGTTTACCCACGCATCGAGACTACAGGGGAATTTGACGTAAGTGCTTCCGTAGAGAGTATGTAGCTATCGTTGCAAGACCATAGGGGAATTGACATGAGAGCTTCCCAGAGTGTCTGTGCCTTGTTTGATTACTGGAATATAGGGGTCTGCAAGTTTGTTCCACCCAGAGAGTCAGTATGAATTTTGATGGTTGGTTGTGACGAGTCCACCAAGCCAAAGAACAAGTTTGGGTTTTGTACTTCTTGTGTTTAGGTAGTCTTTTTAGATACCTGCTGTGTTACTTACTTACCTTGGAATAAAAAGTTTTGATAGTTTTCTCTGGTTGTTTAATTAAATAAATGTTAATTGTAATTGGTAGGATTAATTACTGGTATACTCTTAGTCCATTACTGTACTTATTTTCCTTTACTTTCGCTATATTACTCACTGACAATAGGGCACAAATCTTATGGTGGTTGCCTACTGGGATTAGTCTCACACCCTGTTTGGGTCTGCTTTTTGGACCAAACAGATTATATGGTTGTAGGTGCAGATAGGGATTTTGGCCCTTCTACCTCAGGTACTTGATTGCTGGTTGGAGCTGGAGAGCATGGGATCGGGCTTTGGCTCGCGATGCTGCTAGAGTTTCTATTTACGTTTAGTACTTTGGTTTCAGTTGTATTTCAACATGTTTATTTGTTTACTGCTTGCCATGGATAAATGTATTGTACTGCATCATTATTATATCAGACATTGCTTCTACTTTTAGTTCATTTTTCGTATGATATTTACTACTTCCGCTATTGATTATGTTTATTCTTCCGCTGCATACTTTACCAAATGAGGGCATAGTTTCCCCAATAACTCACCAAGGCCCTCGTTTCTAGTCAGTAGCCTCTGGAATTTGGGGAAATGCACTTGAGGTCATGTGGTGAACTGGGTACGGGGCGCCGGTTATGTGGCTCCAGATTCGGGTCGTTACACCATCAATGAATCTATCAATTTTGCTCCTTGGATTTCTTATGTAGTCTACAACATGTCTTGCTAATCTTGTGAAGTTAGCTTCGTACCTTGAAACATTCTCATCTTCCTTCTGCCTCAGATTCAAGAATTGTCTCTCTATATCTGCTCACTGCTCACGAGGGAAATATTTTTCTAAGAAGATTTCCTTAAAATCCCTCCATACATATCTTCTATCTCTTCTTCCTCCTTTATGTTTCGGATTAATGACCACCACTGATCTGCATCTCCCAATAGATGATATAATGCCATGACAACATTCTCTCTTTCATTACATCCCAAAGCGAGAAATATCTTCTAAAGGGAACATATCTAATGCTCTACTACAAATGGGTTTTTAGACCCATTTAATGATGGAGGTTGTTGTCGCAAAAAGCGTTCTAGCATGGCTCCTCAACGTGGTGGATTCGGATGATCCATACGGGTAAGGTTATTATTCATAACCTGAGTAAGTTGTCCCAGTATAGTTATGATTTTCTCAGCACCAGTCATAGCACCAGATCCAACATCATTATCTTGCGTCAGAGGAAAATCCCTATAGGGGACACGTGCATTCATGTGATTTCCATTCCGTCCACTAGGCGCCATATCTAGATAATGGCATACACTATATTAGGTTATGAATCATAATGTATAATCTTAACTTAAAAATACTCAAAAAAATTGAGATCCTATGCATGGCTAATCCCGTATTCACAAAAATGGTTTCTTTGAGGAATATTTACATTAAAATCCTTTATAATGGATTATAAAGAAAATGTGAATTATCCTAAGCATATCCCCCGGGAGTGTCGTAACCAATAGTGTTGCAAGACCTGTGGTCGTGAACCAGTTCCCGTTCAAGTCTATCTCAAACCAGTGTTTTCAGGTTTTACCCCTAGATACATCTATGCCAGAGCCGCCGCTACCTTCTCATATCCAGACAGGGATGTATTGCTTGAAATATCCACATAATATATTCCTTACCAAAATACCAGGACGTTATTGTATGTATATCCTCAAAGACTAACTTAGGGACTCTTCCCTAATGCTATGTTTTCTAAATCTAGTTTCCAAGTATTCTACTAAACTTCCTCTGATACCAACTGTAAGGACCCGACCCCAGTTTCCCTAAGTTGGTGCCTTGTTTGATTACGTTGGCATACATATAGGGAATACGAATCCCGAAGGACCAAGTAGTTCAGTTTTATTGGAAACATGTTTCATACATAAGTTGATCATTACAACATGAAGGGAAACGAAAACACTCTTTTATTCCACTATAAACATCATGTCTTCTAGATTACGCTTGCAATTCATTCATAAATTACTTCTTCATATCCTGAGAAAATGAAACATAAGAAAGGGGTGAGATCAAATCCTCAGTAAGAGTAATCAATACAACGGAAGATAATATAAACATTAGACATGGTGAATAATTGAAAACACGTTCTTTGAATAATAAATATGAACACATTATGGCAGGAAAATGAACTGAGTAAATAATGCCATAATAAAACATAACCAGGGGTATTCTACTAGTCGAATAACCACATGAACTTTCAATTACTAGCTTCATAATGAGGGAAGTGCATATTCCAGACATTCTGAATCATTTTTTCATGGCCTCGACCAAAACATCTAGTGATTAAGGCCTCATCCAAAATCCATATCACATTGGGAAAGGGCTTGGCCAATTCCATGTCTATTTGTCTCATGAGACCTAGCGATGCATCGAGGAGCTATAACGGGCCCCAACCATCACATAAAAAGTCCAATTAATTCCTCATATTAGTGGGTATAAACATAAACAACTTATACATTCATATTGAAACTATCATATGAAATTTAACTATCTTTCCCCAATCATTAAACATAAAACACTAACCATTTGGAATAATATGGTGAATGGTTTTAGGACAGATTATCCACAATAGAGTTAGTCATAAACCATTAAATCAAATACGGTAGATTAATTAATAAATGATTAAACCCAATAATACAATGGATTCATCAAGAGTGTTTAATTATATGAAAACACTCTTATAAAATCATTAAGCAATTCTGGAGAAAAATACTCTTTTATTTGGAAAAGAAGAGTAATTTTGGAAAAATCTTTGTATAAAACCAGAAGTGAAGTAAGATAGTATTTTAATAATAAAATGATTTATTTTATAAAGAAAATGGTTTCCAAAAACAAATTATAGAGTTCCCTTTTATATAGGAAAGAATTTGAGAAATTCCCTTGAATCAGGCTTGTATTTTGGAAACAAATTTGAAAGTTCCTTTTAAAACATGTAACTATACATTAAATAAGGAAGGATTATGGTTTGAAAACATATATATGATACTCAAACAGAATATATGAGGAGTAAATAACAATATATAAGAATTTAATCAAGGAAATTATACAAAGAAAGTATCCTGAAAGAAAATGGAAGTTCAGGTGGAAAACCCTTACCTTAACTCCAAACATGTTCCTCTCTTTTACTTAAGCTCCTGGAATATGAAATTATAGTTGTTAATAAATTATTTAAGAACCTATTATACATGTATTTAGTTTACCATAATTATGGTTATTTCATTTATGTCATTATTGACAAGTTATTGTATTGAATTCTGTCGTTCTAGAGTGTTTGTTTCCTTTATTTTCATATTCGGTTCACTTGTTATTATATAATGAAGTTCATGTGGAATGGTTATAAATCTCTTGAATTGGAATTATATATTGTTAATGAACATAAATAATTGATAATGGTCATTTCTATCATTTGGTTAAATGGAATGAGGATGAATCATTAGATGACAACCACTTCGATTATTCGGCGGTATTTGGCATATTATGAACTAGTTTGACATATAACTTAATTATTTGTACATATTATGGTTCCTGAATATTAATTAGGTTATAAGACATATATTATAGTCTGTTTCAACCATGAATATTGTTTCATGACCAGTAATGAAGAATAAATTGAAGAATGAGACTTCATCATCCACGAAGGTTATAAATCGAAACCTCATGGACGTCGATTTCATTTATAAAAAGAAAAGAGAGGGAATAAGAATATTTACGATGGTTCTTCCATTAACATGATATAAATCTAGTATATAGATTTTACTGGAGTTATCATGATCTTTTGGACAGAGGAGGTGAGGATAGGATAACAAAAGTAGATAAATTGAAATAAAACCAAAAGAGAAAGAATGGTGCTTTACCTCTTGAAATAACATCCTTGAGAAACTCCTTAAGGGAAGGGATTTTGGTCTTTTGGAAAGACTAAGAGCTTCCTGGTCATGGGGAGTGACTAGGGAAGGGTAATTGGGCAGAACTTTGAGGATCTTCAAGGCTTAGAGTGGTGAAGAGAAGAGGTAGTGGTGTGGTGTTTTTATAGTGGAGGAGAGGGGTAATTTTTGAATATTAAATTCATTATTTTATTATTTCCCTCAAGACAACCAATAGTATTGTTTCATGTGACCCCTAATAGTAATAATGGCATGTGAGTTTGAACCAAGTGGGCTTACATCATCCTTGCATCACCTATGATGCAGTAAATCAAGTATTTAGCATTTATCCTATTTTATGGTATTTTACAATTCATAAAAAATTCTAAAATTTCAGAGAAATCCCAAAAATTAAACCTAACCATTTTTCAACGTGTATAATTAAAAAGTAAAGTCCATCTTTGAAAAATAATTTTCTAAATATTATTAATTTAACTTTTAAATAAAATAATACTTAATTAAAAAATTAATAGTTCTAATTATACAACTACTTCTTTATCACAGTGAAAAATTAACCGAGATGTTATTATCTTCTAGCCTTAAGAAAATAAAATGTTAATAAAATTTACTATTCATTAGGGTCATATTACTATTCATATTTCTATTCATAAGGGTATGTTACTATTCACTAAAAATCAAGTTTGTTCTATCAGACTCCAAATGACTTACTGAACACAACTCTAGATGACCATTTTTCAAAATTCAAAACATAGAAGAGAAAAAGTTATGTTTAATGGTTAGATTATATAATTCTATATTTATTTTCAAAACCTTGGGGTGTTACAATCTCCCCTCCTAACAAAAATTTCGTCCTCGAAATTCATAGAATATTACCTAAAAAGATTCGGGTATGTATTTAACATAATATCCTCTGGCTCCCATGTTGCTTCCTCCATCTTAGGGTTCCTCCATAGAACCTTCACCAGAAGAGTCATCTGATTTCTCAATACTTGTTCTCTAGTATCAAGAATCTTGATAGGTTCTTCACAGTATGATAGATCAGGTTCAAGTCCCACTTCTTCATAAGTGAGTACATGTGTTGGGTCTGGAATGTACTTTCTTAACATTGAAACATGGAACACATTGTGAACCTTGGAGAGACTTGGAGGCATTGCCAAATAGTAATCTACGGCTCCAATTCAGTCCAAAATTTCAAAAGGTCCGATGTATCCTGGACTTATCTTTCCCTTCTTACCGAATCATATAATACCCTTCCATGGAGATACATTCAAGAAAACTTGATCACCTTCTTGAAACTCCAAATCCTTACTTCAGTTATCTGCATAGATCTTTTGCCTACTTTGAGCTATTTTGATATGGTTCTAGATAATCTTCACCTTTTCCATTATTTCTTCAACATGTTTTGGGCCCACGATGTAATGTCCCGGTTCCAGGTGCCACTCAACGGGTTCCCCGAACCCGGTTCGCCACGTGACCTCAAGCGCATTTCCCTAAATGCCAGAGGCTGCTGACTAGCAGCGAGGGACCAGGTCTGATAGTGGGGAAACTATGCCCTCATTTGTCAAAGTGTAGCGCATCGGAATAAAATAAAACATACAACAACAGTGGAAGCAGTAAACCATACCCAACTGAATTAAACAACTGCAGTAGATATAAACAACCAGTATATAAATAATGGTGCAACATGCCTCAAATTCTAAGAAAGCAGCTAGAACATGTTACAAACAATATAGTACAGTACAAGTACAGAAAAGAAAAATAGAACAAAATAGCCGGTATCATCATGAGCCTAAGCCTGGTCCCATGCTCCCCTACTCCTTAGTAGAAATCAAGCACCTATATAGCTACTCTTTCCCCTATCAACACCCGCATCAATATAATCTGTTTGGGCCAAAATGCATGACCCAAATAGGGTGTGTGAAATAATTCCCAATAGGCACCCTCCAAAGGCCCGTGCTCAACTGTGTGTAAATATGCAGCAGTAGTGTGTAGTAGTGAATGCAATAAACCGAGAAGTACTCAAAAGTAACTAACTTAACCCGTTATATTTCCATTTTAATTATTTATTTAACCATTTAATATTAAGAAAACACCACAGTGAATTTATATGTAAGCAGTCAGCGTCCTCAGACAAGCAAAACTTCACCCTCAGGTAATCAGAATCCAACCCGTAGGTATTTCCCTTAGGCATAACAGAAATTGCCCTTAGGCGTACGAAGTGTTTCCCTTAGGCACAGAAGTCAGGCCCTCAGACACGAAAGGTTTCCCTCAGGTGAATACAGTCATGCACTCAGGCTATAGTAAAACATCGCCCTAAGGTATAAGTAACTGGGCCATTCCCAACATATAGACATGCAATTTACATAAAATTCCTCTAAAGGAAAAAGTAATGCATAATTTAAACATGGCATACCCTCGGGTATCCTGGCCAAACGGCTAAACAGAGGAACGCACCCCCGGGCTGGTCCTGGATCCAAGCACTAATCCCAAACAACAATTTTACAATTTTATTTAATTACCTATACAATTCTAGGTATTTAAAATAGCCACAACCTCAGCCACACGACACCCCAAATATGGGTTCGTAGATCAAAAACACAAAATGCACAACAGTTGGAATTAAACCCCAAGCCACCTACCTTTAACACCCATGAATGATATACGCGAATGACGATCCTCAATTCTTCCTAGAATGATGTAGATCTGAGGTGAAAGAATACCTCATTAAAACTTAAATAACTTCCCTATGGGAAAGAATTGGTAATAAATACACCAAGAGAAGAGAGAACTCACCCGTGCGGTTCCAGGGAGATCGACGGTGCAGAAAATGGGTTCCTGAAGTGAGCTCGACAGATCTCCAATGCTCTGGCCTCCCTCTCCCACTCCTTCTTCCCATTCTATGACTTCCCTCTGAATAGGGGAGGCTACTTCCCATTTTAAGTGAAAGAAACAAAGTACACAGTGTGTATTTCCAAGTATAGGGCGTGTACTACCCATTTTTTAACTATTCCTCTGGTGGTTTCCCACTAGCATGGCACTGTTCTCCTGCCGACAAGACTACACGTCGTGTCTACATGAGTACACAACATGTATTTACAAGTACACGACATGTACTTCCCATTTTTTTAACTGTTCCTCTAGAGGTTTCCTGCCAGCATGGCATTGTTCTCCTGCCGGCATGACTACACGACATGCCTACATGAGTACACGGCGTGTGCTGTCGCACAAGTGGACACCGCCTTACTATTCGCCTGCCGACTGACTACACGGCGTGTAAAGGACCACTACATGGCATGTAGTCATTTTTTACACCCTTCATCACTGACAAGGCCACACACCCTGTGTACGCATCCCACATGTCCAAAAGTACACAGCGTGTGGAAAAGTACACAACGTGTACTTCAAAATTTAGGATTTTTCCCCATTTTCCTTATTTTCTGAAAAACACTTAATGAAAACAGAAAAGAAGAAACCCGTACCTAAAAAGTAAGAACCGGGTTCTTACAAACATCCCCCCTTAAAGAAATTCATCCCCGAATTTCCCTTCCAGGGGTGGTGAAGATATATCTGTGAATAACTCCATCCACTGATCACGTACATCGGTCTCCCGCTCCCAGGTTTTGTCCTGCACTTGGCCATACTTCCATAGCACCCGTACGAGAGGAACTGACCGGGCCTGGAGAACCTTCGTGCTCCTGTCAATGATATGAATCAGATGCTCCTCAAAGGATGCATCTTCCTCCAGCTCAACCTCCTCTGGATGAAAGATGTGAGACAGGTCTGGATAATAGCGGTGTAGCTGAGATATATGGAAGACATCATGCATGGCTCGATACCTCTATGGTAACTACAACCGATAGGCGACCGGCCCGACTCTCTCTAGAATATCAAATGTCCCCACATACCTCGGTGAAAGTTTACCCTTTCTCCTGATCTGCTTGTGACCCAGCCTCGGCGAAACACGCAAGAAAACCTGATCCCCGACCACGAAATCCAAGGGATGTCTGCGGAGATCACCATAATATTTCTGACAATACTGTGTAGTAGCCATCCACTTCTAAATCAACTGGATCTGCTTAGAAGTCTCTTGCACAGGACTTGGTCCCAGTAAGGCTGCCTCACCTGCCTCTAACCAGCACATGGGTGATCGACATGGCCTACCATATAAATCCTCGTAAGGTACCATTTCAATAGTCGCCTGAAAACTGTTATTTTAGGAAAACTCGACTAGGGGTATATGCTTCTCCCAAGAGCCCCCAAAGTCTAGGATGCATGCACGCAGCATGTCCTCTAGTACCTGTATCGTACGCTCTGACTGGCCATATGTCTGAGGGTGGTATGTTGTGCTCAGAAGCACCTATGTACCCAGTGCCCTCTGAAATCCCTGCCAAAAATGAGAAGTAAAGTGGGCGTCCCTATCCGAAATGATAGAACGAGTAACCCCATGAAGACGTACGATCTATCAAACATAAAACCTTCTGAGCTCGTCAACTCCGAAGGTCTCCTTGATTGGAAAAAAGTGAGCTACCTTCGAGAGTCTGTCCACAACAACCCACACAGAATCATTGCCTCTAGGTGACCACTGCAACCCAGTCACGAAGTCCATCACGACATCAGCCCATTTCCACTCCGGGATAGGTAATTGCTGTAACAGTTTGGATGTCCTCTGATGCTCTGCCTTCACTTGATGACAGGTGGAACACCTCGTAACAAAACCAGCTACATCTCTCTTCATACCCGGCCACCAGTATTAATGTCTCAAGTCACGATACATCTTGGTAACCCCAGGATGAACTGCACAAGATGAAGCATTAAACTCCTGCATCAACTCCTCACATATATCCACTGGAACCCACACTCATCCCAGTACCTCATCATTGCCTATCATCCAACCAGGAGGAGGGTCCTAACTTGCCACCAACTCCCATTGAACTAAGCCTTCTGAATCAGTTAGCTGTCTCATCCTCACTCTGTCAAGGAGAGTAGAAGTCACAGCTAAAGTTGAAATGTAGGTCTGCTCCTGACTGTCGTGCACCTCCAAATGCATCTCAGAGAACAAAGACATAAGCTGCCACTCACCACTGGACTCCTTCACTGCCTCTATCTGAGTCTTCCAGCTTAGTGCATCGGCTACTGCATTACATCTACCAGGTGTATAGGAAAGCTCAAAATTTAAGGAATGTAGGTACTCAACCCACCTTCTCTAACTCAAATTCAAGTCACAATGAGTAAATATATACTTGAGGATTTTGTGGTCGGTGAAAACCACAAAATGCACTCCCAATAGATAATTTCTCCAACGGCGTAACACATGAACAACTGCAGCTAACTCGAGATCATGCGTCGGGTAATTCCTCTCATGAGGCATCAACTGCTGAGACCCATACGCAACAACTCGATCGCCCTGCATCAACACTACTCCCAACCCAATACTTGATGCATCATTGTAAACTGTATAGATCTTCCCCTGCTCTGGGTGTATCAGGACTAGTGCTGATGCCAACTTCCCTTTCAGGTCCTGAAAGGCTGCCTTACAAGCTTCTGACCAAACGAACTTCACACCCATCTTAGTCAAACCCTTCAACAACGCTGCTAAGAAGGAGAAGTCCTAGATGAAGTGTCTGTAGTAACCAGCCAGACCTAAGAAACTCTGTATCTCAAAAAAGTTCTTAGGATGCTCCCAGAAAACTAATGCTCTCACCTTCTCTGGGTCTACTGCAACTCCTACCTCCGAGATGATATGACCCATTAAGTGAATTTGGTCCATCCAAAAGTGGCACTTTGAGAGCTTAGCATATAGCCGATGCTCTCTCAGTGTACTCAATACGATCTCAAGATGGGTGGCATGGTCGTGTCGAGTGTGAGAGTATACTAAGATATCATCCATGAATACTACCAAAAAATAATCAAGATATGGATAAAACACACGATTCATTAGAGCCATGAAAACTGTTGGCGTGTTTGTGAGTCCGAACGGCATAACCAAGTACTCATATTGACCATATCTGATCCGAAAAGCTGACTGCGGTATATCTGATGGTCTCACGCGCAGATGATGATATCCTGATCTCAAGTCAATATTCGAGAACACTCGGGCTCCATGAAGTTGATAAAAAAGATCATCAATCCTTGGAAAAGGATATTGGTTCTTAACCGTCAACTGGTTTAGCTTCTGATAATCCACATAGAGTCTGAGGGTACCATCCGCCTTCTTTGCAAAAAGGACTGGTGAACCCCACCGAGAAGTACTGGGTCGGATAAAGCCCTTTTCCTAAAACTCCTCCAACTGCCTTTTGAGCCCCTACAACTCGGGTGTAGCCATCCTATAAGGAAGAATGGACACCGGTGTTGCTCTTGGAATGAGCTCAATAGAGAAATCCACCTCTTTCTCCTGAGGTAGACCAGAAAAGTTGTCCGGGAAGACATCCCTGAAACGATCAACCACTGGAGGGAAGTCTGTCTGACAAGTCCCCTAATCATCAAGGTATAAACTCACAATCTAGGCTATGACTCCACCTCTCCCATGATGCTCTGGTCCACCTCGACTCGCCTAAACATCCCATTCACCTTTGTATAGAAACTCTTTGCCCTCTAGTGACGTGAAATGCACCCTGCGACGGTAGCAGTCTACAAAGGCTAGAAAGGGAACCAACCAGTACATTCTGAGAATGACGTCATAAGTCGTAATATCTAATACATAGAGGTCCCAAAGAAAGTGAAACCCTCCAACCACAAGGGGGAACTCCTTGCACTGATGCACACCAGTCGTTCAGGTCCCCAACGGAGTGTCTAGCATCATGATATCAGAAGAAGAAGAAACACCGAGCCCAAGGCTCTCCACAACAGGAAAAGATATCAAACTATGTGTAGCACCTATATGGAAAAGTAATAAAGATAAGAAATAAGCTACTAGAATAGTACCTCTGACAGTAGAAGGTCTGAGATCCTGCTCTTGCTGGGTCTGTTGCACTACATATGCCTGCCCAGTGCCTCGGCCAAGTTACAGAGCCTGGCTACCATGAGATGTCCCGCCCTGCTGCCTCTGAGATCCTGGTGTCTGTCTACCACATCCACGACCACCATCTCGGCCTGCACGCCCTGACGTATTCCAGTTTCCTGACTGGTAAGATTCCACTGGTCCTGCTCCCGCACGCGGAGTCTGCACAGAACCCCTCTCACTAGCCACTAGTGGAAACGCCCTGCAAAAACACTGTAGATGACCCATCATTTCGCAAGCTCGGTACTCCACTGGGTATTGTGGACACTGTGGTCTCTTGTGACCCTCCTTATCACATTGGTAGCACCTAATCGGGACACCTGAAGAAACTGCCTGGCTGGTACTGCCACCCTGAGGGAAGTCCATCTGTCTCTTCCTCTTACCAGTAGAAATAGTACCAGAAACTGGTGTCGAACTGCCCTGGCCCACACCGCTAGCTTCATGAAGTTTACCCTTTGTAATCAGTGCCTGGTTGTAACATCCCGAGCTTCCACGATACGCTTCTCATTCAATAATGTAATAGCTTGCATTGTACGCAACATCGAGTTCTGACACACTGTAACTAATCAAAGTAGCCGTTATGAATAGTAATAACCACTTTTTAAATTTATAGGAATTTTATATTTCAAAATGGACTTCATTTTTGTATTCCTAATATTGAAATTAGCCTATGTTGAATTTTTTGTAATTTTCTGAGAACTTCAAAATTTTTGTGAATAGTGAAAAATACTTAAAACAACTTTTTTAATAAAAATAAATTATAGTGATAAGTTATAATATTGAGTGGTTTTAAAGTATAATTATAATATATTTTTACCATTTTATCCAATGGTGGTCATTAGAATTAATTTCACTTTGAAAATGGACATAAACAATTGTCAATCTTTTGATATAAATTGTTTCTTAAAAACACGCTATTTGTTGTGACAGCGGGAATTAATTATAAAATTAATTAATGAAAATTTTATGTTTGGAATTTCATAAAATAGACATCATTTTTGAATTCAGAATATCAATTATAGCTTAGGGTGAAATTTTGGCCTTATTCTCAAAAACTTCAATTTTTGATGAATAGTGAAACCACTAAGTGGTTGTTAAAAACTGATTTTTTTCGTTAAAATGAAATATTACCACTTCTGTGATTTGATTTTCAAAAATCCGACATACATGGTTGTCATTAAGAAGTAAAATGTGGTTCAATGAGATTAAAATAATTTTTTGGTGAATAGTAACTTTTAAGTTCTTAATCGCGATTAGAGGTAATTAGTGTAGTTTAAGGTAAAAATAATGTTTTCATAATATGAGATGAGCTTGAAACTTGTCCTACTCCTATTGGAAGAGTCATGGCCGACCAAGACAACCCATGGGTCAACTTGGGGACCCCATGGAGCCACATTTGTTGGAAAATGACATTAATATATATTTATTTAATGTTAAAATTAAATTGACACAAACATGAGTTGTTTTACTAAAACAGATTTTAAGTGGGGTTACACAAGTCCAAATTTTGACTATAAATATTAATTGGAAAGATAAAAAGATTTCATACCTTATAGTAGTTTTTTTATAATTTTTAGACATTAAATAAATTAAATTATTTATGACATCATGATGATGCAGCGATGACCTCATTATTTAACGATTTAAATAAAATGAGAAGATAATGTAAAATCCAAGGCTTACACTTGTCCAAAGCCTATTTAATGAGGATATTTCGAAACCTTATCACCTTATCCTCGAATTATATAAGTGTGGGACCTTTAGAATCCAAAAATCATTGTGTAATAATGTAACATTTCAATCTTTCCAAAAGTGCCCCTCCTCTCCACTTATAAAAGGCCCCCACCTCTCCCACCTCATTTACACTTTCAAACCATTTAGATCGGCCTAACTCTGCCCAAATACTCTCCCAACTTACCCCTCTTACTCCTAGAAGCCTCACTTTGGGCAGAACTCTTCCCAAGGAAGCCTTTGGCTCAAATCAAAAAGAGTTACCCGATTTTGAGGTAATATCTTCTCTAATGTTGTTTTGTTTTATTTTTCTTCTCCAACCCCCTAAACTCTTTTTATTCATTTATTTTGTAACAACACCAGTATCCTCAATATACTAGGATGTTGTTATAAGAAGGATTCGAGCTACACTTACACACACCTACATCTAATGGTTAAAGAACATACGGTTTCTGTGGATGGCGAATTTATACCTCACGAAACGATGATTGTTCAACACTCATATAACACCTTCAAAGGTGGCCATTAAGATGTCACTATTTTTATATATGATATATAATATGTTTATGTTTTACTTATGCTTCTGTATTTCTCATTTATGGCATACTTTATGATTTCTATTATGGGTAAAACGCGATAATTTCATTTTAGGAAGTGCGGACTACCGCCCCCTCAAAGTGATTTGAATCGTTAATGCCATATGTGGGATGTATAAAGGATGGAGTAAATGGTATTATACACTATATTATAATGGAATTATATTATAAATTTATATTATTATGATTTCGTTCCATTAAATATGAAATTGAAATGAAAGTAGCGTTCATGCGTACGTACGGCTTACCGTCTCCATGAACGGTGCATTTCATTTCTTACCTCTAAATGTTACGTAATATTATAAATGAATGTATATACTGGATATATAAGATATATATGACATCTAAATCATGAATATAATTCTGGATATAATGGATATTCTACCACATGAACAACTTGTAATTATAAGAAGTTTATTGTTGACTTAAGTACCAAAGATCGACAAAACGACCGTTATTAACTTAAATAATTACATAATGGTCATAACATTGTAATAAGTGATATAAAAAGGATAATGAAATTGAAAATGGTTCTTAATAAGGTAGATATTAACTCTAGTTTATTATTCATGAGGTTAAATAACGGTTGAGTCAAGTCGGACACAAGGTAAGGGAACTTCTTAACCCAACTTCCATTCTTTGGGTTAATCTCCTACTTTCAAATTATGTCATGATATTATTATGTCCTATATTGTATTTGTAATTTCTTTATGTGTACTTATATTGAATACACATAATAGATCTATTTTATTTTAAAAATGATCTTTTTATGGACTTTTTCTCAATCTCCTTTCATTGGGGCATATTTGGTTTTATACACAACTTTATTTTATACGGTGTATAAACCCCTTTGACTTTTAAATTTATTCAAAAGGAATCTTTTTTATACGAAGCGTTTTACTAAATGAAAAAAAGGGAATGTTTTCCTTTCCGTACTTATGCGGCGACAACGACTTCTCTGCCGCCGTGACCATTATTTGAGTTTCGGCTTCCTCTACAAGCCATCACTTTTTTTTAATGAAAAATAAATACAAAGTTTTAACTTGCTTTTATTTTGGTATTGAAAATGGTTTTGAAAGCGTTTTTATTATATCAATGTGTTGTATTGACATCTTGTGATCGAAATGTGGAAATGTTATGTTTCCTTTAAGCATGTTTTATGTGATACGATTATGTTATGGTTTATGATATGTTTAAACCTATTCATATGAGGAATGCATTGGACTTAATAAGTGACGGGTGGAGCCCGCTATAGCTCCTCAATGCATCGGTAGGTCTCATGAGAAAAACTAGTGTCTTGGCACGAGGCCTTGACAAAATCTTATTTGTGTTCTTGGCACGAGGCCTTGGCTACGTGGTTATGATAGTCTGGCATTATGCATTCCATCATTATGAAAGTGGTTATTGATATTTCATGTGATTATTCGACCAGTAGAATATCCATGTGAAGAAGTGAATGGAATTATCTCATTTTACTGTTGCCATATTATTTTGATGTTCAAGTTTAAAAGGATTTTGTTTTAGTTATACATTGCCTTAAATTTTTATGTTTTTTTATGAATGCTTCCGCAATATTGTTATCCTTACTGAGCATCTGAGCTCACCCCTTTCAATGTTTTCATATTTTCCAGGATGTGAAGAAGTATTTTATGAATGACCTGCAGGGATAGTCAGAAGAGGATATGAGTGTGGACTATGACGACTTTATTATTAGTTTTTCACTTTATGATGTAATGTAACACTTATGAATGTATCTAGTGTTTCCAAGGCTACTAAACTAATCGGTCTTTTGAGACTTGATCTTTTGTGATCATGCCAATGTTACGAAGTAACGCACCGGCTCTAGGTAGCTGGGGTCGGGGTGTTACAGTTGGTATCAGAGGGAGGTTAGTACTAACCTTGGAAGCTAGATTTAGATAAACTCTGATTAGAGCACATAGCCCAAAGATAGACTTTGAGGATTAGTATAGAAGAACTTCTTAGAATTTTGGTATTATAGAGATGTTATGAGTTTTCCAAGAAATACATCCCTGTCTAGATACGAGCAGGTAGAGGCGGATCTGGCACAAATGTACCTAGGGGTAAAACCCGAAAACACCGCTTTGAGCTAGACTCGAACGGGAACTGGTGCACGACAACAGGCCTTGCTGCACTCTTGGTTACAACACTCCCGGGGGATATGATTAGGATAATTCTCATTTTATTTACAAACCACTATGAAGGGTTATGAGTATATACTTCCTCAAAGAAAACATTTCTTTTTATTATTATGGATTATATCCATAAATAGTTCAATTTATGTTAAGTGTTTTATAATTATGGAATTATGTATTTTGATTCATAAACTAATCTAGTTTATGCCATTGTTTAGAAATGGCGCCTAGTGGAAGGAATGGAAACCGTATCAATGCACGAACTCCGTGTAGGGATTTCCCTCCTGCTCAAGATAATTATTGGGGATATGGAGATACAACTGGTGCTGATCAACTTATTGCCATACTGGGACAACTCACTCAGGTTATGAATAATAACCTTACTCGTATGGAGCACCCTGATCCGCAATGTGGAGGATCAATGCTAGACCGTTTCATGAGGAAACAACCACCAACCTTCAATGGGAGTACAAATCCTATAGTAGCTGAGCAATGGATAAATTCCTTAGAGAAAATATTCCATGCCTTGGGGAGTAGTGAAAGGGAGAAGGTTGTCATGGCAGTTTACCGCCTCACTGGAGATGCCGATCAGTGGTGGTCGCTGATTCAAAACACAAAGGAAGATGATGACGTATCGAATATGGAATGGAGGGAGTTCAAAGAGCTTTTCTTAGAGAAATACTTTCCTCGTGACCATCGAGCAGATATGGAAAGACAATTTCTGAGTCTGAAACAAATGGAGGATGAGAATGTCGCAAAGTATGAGGCCAACTTTACAAGGTTAGCGAGGTATGCTGCATATTATATACGTAACCCAAGAGGTAAGATTGATCGTTTCTTTGATGGGTTAAAACCATTTCTCCGTTGAGCTTTAGTATCACAATCCTTCTCATCATACGAAGATATTGTCTCGTGTGCTATCAGGACAGAAAAAGAATTATCTAAGTCTTATGACAACAAAGTAAAACAAGAGAAGAAGAGAACGGGGGAACAAGAGACAGATAAAGGGAAAAAGGGAAAGAAGGATTTTCCATTATGTGATAATTTTGGGAAGAATCACCCTGGTACGTGCCTAAAAGGAACGGGAGTTTGTTATAAATGTGGAGAAAAGGGTCACCAGGCTCATGATTGCAAGGGAAAGAAAGAGGCTGTCAAAGTTGAATGCTACAATTGTAGGGAAATGGGGCATTATGCAAATGAATGTCCTAAGAGTCAAGGAAACTTACCTTAGAAAAGGCCAAGGGATCAAGGCCAATCTTATGCTGTGACTACAGTTGAAGCAGAATAATTAATGTATTGGTGATTTTGGACTCAAGGGTTATATTCTGGTTATAAGATAATGTGATATATATAAGGATTTTACTGCAGTACTTGTTGATTTCAGTAAGGTTTTAATATGTTGAAGGTAATTATATTTTTAGTATGTGACAATAAGAGAAACTTTACTTTGTTTGGGGAATCTGATAAATTGATTTTGGAATTAAGAGACCTTTTAGAGAAAGTCTGGACAGAGGTATTTTGGATAACTATAAAGGTTGGAATGGATTAAGTTGAACTTTGGATAGTATTGTTTAAGGTTAAAAAATTTATGAAGATTATTTTTGGAATATTATGATACTATAGTTTTAGGAAAAGGACAACCTGCAGGGTGGGGAATAACCCGTCGCGTCGGACAAAGCTGCAGGAATCGAACCCACAACCATAGTGCGACAAGCCTTTATTTCCTACCACTAGCCTACAGGAAGTCCCTGGTTATTACAAAATAATTTTACTAATCTAAATGGTATGTGTTAACATTTGGAACCTTATACAATTAGGATAAATAGAATATTTTTGAGTTCCGTTACCATTTGGAGTAAAAGTTGGGTTTGTGGTAAAAATTTATTAACGAATGAATGTATACATAACAAGTATGTATATTCCCTTACGTTCTTAGTAAATCTTCTAAATAAATTCCTCAACATTATAAAAGGTAACATAAAACAAAAATGTTGTCGGTTAACTTTTCCAACTAGGGATTCAATGACCGTTTAACCAATCACAAGTTTGTGATTTTCTTGTAGTTAAACTTTCTCCTAATCCTGTTTTCTATAACTCTCCATCATACCTTGATGGTTTGTTTCTCCTCCATATCCATATTTTCATATAATCCTAGAATTGGCTATATCGGGTGACCTTTGTACCTATCTTGCTTTCTTTTAATGTTATATATTTAATAACCTTATTTCCAATGTGGGTTTTCCTCAAAGGTATTTTATCTTTTCAACCTTTTATTTTCAAAGAAAAATTTCAAATTGCGAGGACGCAATTTATTGAAGGAGGGGAGAATGTAACACCCCGAGCTTCCACGATACGCTTCTCATTCAATAATGTAATAGCTTGCATTGTACGAACATCGAGTTCTAACACACTACAACTAATCAAAGTAGCCGTTATGAATAGTAATAACCACTTTTTAAATTTATAGGAATTTTATATTTCAAAATGTACTTCATTTTTTTATTCCTAATATTGAAATTAGCCTATGTTGAATTTTTTGTAATTTTCTGAGAACTTCAAAATTTTTGTGAGTAGTTAAAAATACTTAAAACAACTTTTTTAATCAAAATAATTTATAGTGATAAGTTATAATATTGAGTGGTTTTAATGTATAATTATAATATATTTTTACCATTTTATCCAATGGTGGTCATTAGAATTAATTTCACTTTGAAAATGGACATAAACAATTGTCAATCTTTTGATATAAATTGTTTCTTAAAAACACGCTATTTATTGTGACAGCGGGAATTAATTATAAAATTAATTAATGAAAATTATATGTTTGGAATTTCATAAAATAGACATCATTTTTGAATTCGGAATATCAATTATAGCTTAGGTTGAAATTTTGGCCTTATTCTGAAAAACTTCAATTTTTGATGAATAGTGAAACCACTAAGTGGTTGTTAAAAACTGATTTTTTCGTTAAAATGAAATATTACCACTTCTGTGATTTGATTTTCAAAAATCCGACATACATGGTTGTCATTAATAAGTAAAATGTGGTTCAATTAGATTAAAATAATTTTTTGGTGAATAGTAACTTTTAAGTTCTTAATCGCGATTAGAGGTAATTAGTGTAGTTTAAGGTAAAAATAATGTTTTCATAATATGAGATGAGTTTGACACTTGTCCTACTCCTATTGGAAGAGTCATGGCCGACCAAGACAACCCATGGGTCAACTTGGGGACCCCATGGAGCCACTTTGGTTGGAAAATGACATTAATATATATTTATTTAATGTTAAAATTAAATTGACACAAACATGAGTTGTTTTACTAAAACAGATTTTAAGTGGGGTTACACAAGTCCCAATTTTGACTATAAATATTCATTGGAAAGCTAAAACGATTTCCTACATTATAGTATTTTTTTTATAATTTTTAGACATTAAATAAATTAAATTATTTATGACATCATGATGATGCAACGATGACCTCATTATTTAACGATTTAAATAAAATGAGAAGATAATGTAAAATCCAAGGCTTACACTTGTCCAAAGCCTATTGAATGAGGAGATTTCGAAACATTATCACCTTATCCTCGAATTATATAAGTTTGGGACCTTTAGAATCCGAAAAGCATTGTGTAATAATGTAACATTTCAGTCTTTCCAAAAGTGCCCCTCCTCTCCACTTATAAAAGGCCCCCACCTCTCCCACCTCATTTACACTTTCAAGCCATTTGGCTCGGCGAAACTCTGCCCAAATACTCTTCCAACTTCCACCTAGTACTCCTAGAAGCCTCACTTTGGGCATAACTCTTCCCAAGGAAGCCTTTGGATCAAATCAAAAAGAGTTACCCGATTTTGAGGTAATATCTTCTCTAATGTTGTTTTGTTTTATTTTTCTTCTCCAACCCCATAAACTCTTTTTATTCATTTATTTTATAACAACACCACTATCCTCAATATACTAGGATGTTGTTATAAGAAGTATTTGAGCTACACTTACACACACCTACATCTAATGGTTAAAGAACATACGGTTTCTGTGGATGGCGAATTTATGCCTCACGAAATGATGATTGTTCAACACTCATATAACACCTTCAAAGGTGGCCATTAAGATGTCACTATTTTTATATATGATATATAATATGTTTATGTTTTAATTATGCTTCTGTATTTCTCATTTATGGCATACTTTATGATTTCCATTATGGGTAAAACGCGATAATTTCATTTTAGGAAGTGCGGACTACCGCCCCCTCAAAGTGATTTGAATCGTTAATTCCATATGTGGGATGTATAAAGGATGGAGTAAATGGTATTATACAATATATTATAATGTAATTATATTATAAATTTATATTATTATGATTTAGTTCCATTAAATATGAAATTGAAATGAAAGTAGCGTTCATGCGTACGTACGGCTTACCGTCTCCATGAACGGTGCATTTCATTTCTTACCTCTAAATGTTACGTAATATTATAAATGAATGTATATACTGGATATATAAGATATATATGACATCTAAATCATGAATATAATTCTGGATATAATGGATAATCTACCACATGAACAACTTGTAATTATAAGAAGTTTATTGTTGACTTAAGTACCAAAGATCGACAAAACGACCGTTATTAACTTAAATAATTACATAATGTTCATAACATTGTAATAAGTGATATAAAAAGGATAATGAAATTGAAAATGGTTCTTAATAAGGTAGATATTAACTCTAGTTTATTATTCAGGAGGTTAAAGAACGGTTGAGTCAAGTCGGACACAAGGTAAGGGAACTTCTTAACCCAACTTCCATTCTTTGGGTTAATCTCCTACTTTCAAATTATGTCATGATATTATTATGTCCTATATTGTATTTTTACTTTATTTATGTGTAATTATATTGAATACACATAATAGATCTATTTTATTTTAAAAATTATCTTTTTATGGACTTTGTCTCAATCTCCTTTCATTGGGGCATATTTGGTTTTATACACAACTTTATTTTATACGGTGTATAAACCCCTTTGACTTTTACATTTATTCAAAAGGAATCTTTTTTATACGAAGCGTTTTACTAAACGACAAAAAGGGAATGTTTTCCTTTCCGTACTTATGCGGCGACAACGACTTCTCTGCCGCCGTGACCATTATTTGAGTTTCGGCTTCCTCTATAATCCATCACTTTTTTTAATGAAAAATAAATACAAAGTTTTAACTTGCTTTTATTTTGGTATTGAAAATGGTTTTGAAAGCGTTTTTATTATATCAATGTGTTGTATTGATATCTTGTGATCGAAATGTGGAAATGTTATTTTTCCTTTAAGCATGTTTTATGTGATACGATTATGTTATGGTTTATGATATGTTTAAACCTATTCATATGAGGAATGCATTGGACTTAATAAGTGACGGGTGGAGCCCGCTATAGCTCCTCGATGCATCGGCAGGTCTCATGAGACAAACTAGTGTCTTGGCACGAGGCCTTGACAAAATCTTATTTGTGGTCTTGGTACGAGGCCTTGGCTACGTGGTTATGATAGTCTGGCATTATGCATTCCATCATTATGAAAGTGGTTATTGATATTTCATGTGATTATTCGACCAGTAGAATATCCATGTGAAGAAGTGAATGACATTATCTCATTTTACTCTTGCCATATTATGTTGATGTTCAAGTTTAAAAGGCTTTTGTTTTAGTTATACATTGCCTTAAATTTTTATGTTTATTTATGAAAGCTTCCGCAATATTGTTATCCTTACTGAGCATCTGAGCTCACCCCTTTCAATGTTTTCATATTTTCCAGGATGTGAAGAAGTATTTTATGAATGACCTGCAGGGATAGTCAGAAGAGGATATGAGTGTGGATTATGAAGACTTTATTATTAGTTTTTCAATTTATGATATAATGTAACACTTATGAATGTATCTAGTGTTTTCAAGGCTACTAAACTAATCGGTCTTTCGAGACTTGATCTTTTGTGATCATGCCAATGTTACGAAGTAACGCACCGGATCTGGGTAGCTGGGGTCGGGGCATTACACTGGTTCACAATATCATGTACTGAAGGCAACCTGAAAACATTCACCAGCGCTCAGATGTCATAACGAAGACCATCCTCAAAACGTCTGGCTCTCAACGTCTCATCGACCACCAGTACGGGTGCAAAACACTGAAGCTTGGTGAAACGAGCAGAATAGTCTATCACCGACATAGCGCCCTGCTGCAGATTCATGAACTCTCGAGCTCTATCTTCCCTTAGCATCTATGGAAAGAAGAACTCATAGAAGACTGCCTGAAAATATTCCCACGCCATGTCCCTCTGATGTTCTAACTGGGTGGTAACATCCCACCACCTCTTGGCGGAATCACGCAGCATATAAGTCGTGAGCTTGACCCTCTTCCCTGGAGGCATCTCGAGATGCTCGAAAATAGTCTGCATAGACCCTAGCCAAGACTCTGCAGCCTGTGGTCCGCCATACCCTATGAACGTAGGTAGATGCTGCTGCTGGAAGATACGAGTCAGCTCAGCCATAGATGTGGAAACCGGCAGTGCTCCCTGAAAGGTCTTCATGAACTGCATAAAGCCTTCACAGAACTGATCCTCTGCGCCTGTGTCCGATATAACGGTTCGCGCTGCATCTGACTTTGCTGGAGGGTCCACTGGTAGCCCATGGCCCACTATCTCTGGAGTATAATCATTTCTGCTCTCCTGGAGAACAACGCGTGGTCATCTCGATGGCATGACTCTACAAGGTCAAACGCACACCTCAGAAAAAGATTATCAATGACTAAAAAGAAGGGACCAAAAGGGAAACAGGAGGAAGAAGGCATTCAGGATTTTCAAAACAAGACTACACGGTGTGTATACTGACTACACGACGTATACCTGACTTTTCTTCCCCTGCCCAGGTACTTCTACACGGCTAATCCACATGGCTCCCGTTGAACAAAACTACACAGTGTGTATAATATCTATATGACGTGTATAGTGTAATTTCCAACTTCTTGTGTCATTTGTGACATGGCCGACTACTCGGCTTGACATTACATGGCGTGTTACACCAGCACACGGTGTGTACATCACCCCATTTCCCAGCCACACGGTCAGGTCCATACGGTCTTTCCTCGAACAAGACTACACTGTGTGTCTCACTGGTACACGGCGTGTTCAAGAAGAGGTGACACCAACCCGTGTTTGTTAGTTACACGGCCGGGTCCCCAGGCCAGACTACACGGCATGTTCCATAGTGGACACGACATGTATGTATTAAGGGATCCTTTATCTGTGTTGTTAGTTACATGGGTGGACTCCGAGTCAACACTACACGACGTGTACATCCAGTACACGGCGTGTTTTCCCCATACTTTTCCCTTCCCCGTGTCGCCGCCCACACGGTTTGTGAAACGGGAAGAGACTACATGGTGTGTACTTTGGGTACACGGCGTGTACTCAAAAAGTTTATTTTTCTTCCCAAATAGAAGAACATACACAGCATGTCTAAAGTACTACACAGCGTGTATACTGGGTTTTCCAGACAGTATGCCTCAGAAACTTCCCCAGAACCCAAGAAATACCAAAAACAACACCTAAGTGCTAAATTCTGATCCGTGAGGGCCCATACTCCCCGCGAATCAAAGTTTGGAATCTTATCCGTGTTATAATAAAATAAACAGTCAATGATCTGCAAAATTCCGGTCAATGGGGGCCCATACTCCCCATAAACCAAAGTTTGGCATCCATTCTATAAACCAGATCACACAAGGATACCCTATCACATAGCAGGTATTTATCAAAGCAACTATCACAACAGCATGCTTCTCTAGCACAACAATTATCACAACAGCATGAAATTTCTAATGCACCTACATGGAATGGAACTATGCATGACATGTGATTTTCTGGCATGTGCCTAAATGATGTATGAGATGGCATACCCTCATCTCATCGGGTTGCAATGAAATAGAACCCATGGATAAAATATAATAGCACAATCCAAGTGCGTCACCCAATGGTGAAAATAAAATCAACTGTAAAATTTGAAAAATCAGAAGAATTGCAAAAATACGAGGTAGACTGGCTTTCCCCTATACACGGGTTAGCTACGCCGGGGCACAATTTATTACCAAATACCGTTCGTCCTATCCCTGACTACGACTCCAAATAGGAAGTAAAATAAAACAACCCCTTTGATACCACTTTGTAACATCCTGGTTCTGGGTGCCACTCAACGGGTGCCCCGAACCCGGTTCGCCACGTGACCTCAAGCGCATTTCCCTAAATGCCAGAGGCTTCCGACTAGCAACGAGGGCCCAGGTCTGATAGTTGGGAAACTATGCCCTCATTTTTCAAAGTGTAGCGCAGTGGAATAAAATAAAACATACAACAACAACGGAAGCAGTAAACCATACACAACTGAATTAAACAACTATAGTAGATATAAACAACCATTATATAAATAATGGTGCAACATGCCTTAAATTCTAAGAAAGAAGCTAGAACATGTTACACATAATATAGTACCGTACAAGTATAAAAAAGCAAAACAGAACAAAACAGCCAGTAGCATCACGAGCCTAAGCCTGGTCCCATTCCCCCTTACACCTTAGTAGCAATCAAGAACCTGTATAGGGACTCTTGCCCCTATCAACACATGTAGCAATATAATCTGTTTGGGCCGAAAAGCATGACCCAAATAGGATGTGAGAAATAATTCCCAGTAGGCACCCACCAAAGGCCCGTGCTCAACTGTGTGTAAATATGCAACAATAGTGTGCAGTAGTAAATGAAATAAACCAAGAAGTACTCAAAAGTAACTAACTTAACCAGTTATATTGCCATTTTAATTATTTATTTAACCATTTAATATTAAGAAAACACCACAGTGAATTTCTATATAAGTAGTCAGCGTCCTCAGACAAGAAAAACCTCACCCTCAGGTAATCAGAATCCAACCTGCAGGTATTTCCCTCAGGCATAACAAAAATTTCCATCAGGCATACGAAGTGTCGCCCTCAGGCATAGAAGTCAAGCCCTCGGGCACGAAAGGTTTCCCTCAGGCGAATACAGTCACGCCCTCAGGATATAGTAAAACACCGCCCTTAGGCATAAGTAACCGGGCCATGCCCAACATATAAACATGCAATTTACATACAATTCCTCTCAAGGAAAAAGTAATGCATAATTTAAACATGTCATACCCTCAGGTATCCTGGCCAACTGGCTAAATAGAGGAACGTACCCCTGGAGTGGTCCTGGATCCAAGCACTGATCCCAAACAAAAAATTTACAATTTTATTTAATTACCTATACAATTCTAGTTATTTAAAATAGCCACGACCTCAACCACACGACACCCCAAATATGGGTTCGTAGCTCAAAAACACAAAACACACAACAGTTGGAATTAAACACCAATCCACCTACCTTTAACACCCACGGACGATATACACGAATGACAATCCTCTATTCTTACTAGAAAGACATAGATTTGAGGTGAAAGAAAACCTCGTTAAAACATAAATGACTTCCCTATGGGAAATAATTGGTAAGAAATACACTAGGAGAAGGGAGAACTCACCTGTGCAGTTCCAGGGAGATTGACAGTGCAGAAAACGGGTTCCTGACATGCGCTCGGCGGATCTCCAAATCTCCGGCCTCCGTATCCCGCTCTTTCTTCCCATTCTATGCCTTCCCTGTGAACAGGGGAGGCTACTGTCCATTTTACGCGAAAAATACAAAGTACACGACATGTATTTCCAAGTACACGGCGTGTACTTCCCATTTTTTAACTGTTCCTCTGACGGTTTCCCGCCACCGTGGCACTGTTCTCCTGCCAACATGACTACACGACAAGTCTACATGACTACACAACATGTCTACATGATTACACGGCATGGGCTATCACACAGCTAGCCCCTGCCTTACTATTCACATGCCGACTGACTACATGGTGTGTAAAGGACTACTACACGGCGTGTAGTCATTTTTTACACCCTTCATTGCCAACAAGGCCACATGCCCTGTGTACCCATCCCACACGGACAAAAGTAAATGGCGTGTGGAAAAGTACACAGCGTGTACTTCCAAAATTTAGGATTTTCCCCATTTTCTTTATTTTCTAAAAAAACACTTAAGGAAAACAGAAAAGAATAAACACATACCTCAAAAGTAAGAACCGAGTTCTTACACACGAGATTTCTTTCACCAACATCATCCCAAAAAGTTGGTGTATGACATCACCTCCCATATAATGCTTCATAGGGTGCCATCTGTATACTTGAATGGATGCTATTGTTGTAGGAAAATTCTACAAGAGTTAAATACTGAACCCACTTTCCTTGAAAATCAAGTGAACAAGACCTCAACATGTCTTCCAATGTTTGAATTGTCTGTTCTGATTGTCCGTCAGTTTGTGGGTGGTAGGCAGTGCTTAAAAGAAGATCAATATTTAGGGCCTTCTGAAGACTTTTCCATAATATTGATGTAAAATGTGGGTCACGATCAGAAACAATCGATAGAGGTACTCCATGAAGTCTCACAACTTTATTAATATATAGTTTTTCTAGACATTCAAGTGGTAGATCTTCTCTTATAGCAAGAAAATGTGCTGACATAGTAAGATGAGCAACAAGGACCCATATTGCATTGTACCTTCTAGGAGTCTTTGGTAGTCCCATGAAAAAGTCCATCGTGATAATATCCCATTTCCACTCAGGTATGGGAAGAGGTTGCAATACTCCTCCAGGCTGTTTCCTTCCAGCTTTCACTTGTTGACAAACCATACATCTTGACACAAAATCAGCAATATCCCTCTTCATTTTGTCCCACCAGAAATGTTCCTTCAAATCGTTATACATCTTAGTGCTACCAGGGTGTATAGTGAAATTGGAACTATGAGCATCATCTAAAAATTCCCTTTTTAGATCAGGTATATCAGGCACACAAAGTCTCTTCCCAAATTTCAAAATTCCATCTTCATATACGAAGTCACTCAATCTCCCATCATTCATAGCTTTAATATTCTTTTGAAACTCCTCGTCATCAGCCTGAGAACTTTTTATCCTTTCTAGTAAAGGTTGTTTGGAAACCATTTGAAAAATCATTGATGTTTCACCTTCCATGGTTATTCCCATATCAATATTTACTAGATCCATGAAAATAAGATCCCTTTCAACTCTCATCTTGTTCAAAACTCCATGATCCTTTCTGCTCAAAGCATCTTCCAGCCTATTTGCCTTCCCCAGGTGGTAGTGTATTGTGCAATCATAATTCTTGAGTAGTTCAAGCCATCTCTTTTGCCACATGTTGAGTTCTTTCTGTGAGAAAATATACTTAAAACTCTTGTGATCAGTATAAATCTAAAATTTTTCACCGTAGAGATAATGTCTCCATATCTTCAAAGAAAAGATTATAGGAGCTAACTCAAGATCATGAGTAGGATAGTTTTGCTCATGAATTTTTATCTGTTGTGATGTATATGCAATAACACTATCATTTTTCATAAGGACACAACCAATTCCTTTCTTTGAAGCATCACTATAAATAACAAACTCGTCATTCCCCGATGGTTGGGTCACTGTAGGAGCATTGACTAATCTTCTCTTCATTTCTTAGAAACATTTTTCACAATATTTTGACCAAACAAATTTAACCCCTTTTTGTGTGAGCTTCGTTATCAGGTTAGCCATTCAGAAAAAATTTTGTACGAAACACCGATAATCACCTGCTAAGCCAATAAAACTGCGTACCTCGGTTATGTTTTTTGGCGTGGGCCAATCTTGGATTGCTTTTGTCTTTTAAGAATCAACTAGGATTCTATCCTTAGAGAAAATATGGCCCAGAAAATAAATCCCTTGAAGCCAGAATTCAAACTTGCTAATCTTCCCATATAATTCATGTCTTCTAAGAGACTTCAAGATAATGGGCAAGTGATTTTCAGGATCTTTGTAGCTTTTGTATTATACCAAGATATCATCAATAAATACCAATAAAAAATCATCGAGATATTCCTTGAAAACTCTATTCATTAGATCCATGAAGGCAGAGGGTACATTAGTCAATCCAAAAGGCATTACTGTAAACTCGTAATGCATGTACCTAGTTCTAAACACTATTTTCGGAATGTTTTCCTTCTTTATACTCAACTGATGATATCCAGATCAAAGGTCAATATTCAAAATGTATTGAGCTCCAAGTAGTTGGTCAAATAAATCATCAATGCGAGGTGGGGGATTCATGTTCTTTATTGTTATAGCATTGATCTCTCTGTAGTCGATACATAATGTAACACCCCAAGCTTCTACGGTACGCTTCTCTTTGAATAATGTGATAGCGTGTGTTGTACGCAACACCGAGTTCTAACACACCATAACTAATCAAACTAGCCGTTATGAATAGTAATACCTACTTTTTGAAATTATATATTTTATATTTGAAAATGGACTTCATTTTTGGATTCGGAATATCGAATTTAGCCTAAGGTGAAATTTTGGTACATTTCGGATAACTTTCATATTTTGATGAATAGTGAAAATTACTAAGTTTTAATTAAAAACAACTTTTTTAATCAAAATAATTAATAGTGATAAATTATGAATTTGAGTGGTTTTAAAGTATATTTAGAATATATTTTTACCATTTAATATAATGTTGGTCATTGGACATAATTTTACAATTAAACCGAACATAAACGAGTGTCAATCTTTTGATAGTTATTATCTCTTAAAAACACGCTTTTTGTTTTGACAGCGGGGATTAATTTTAAATTAATTTCTGCCACTTCTGTGTTTTGAATTTAGGAAAATGGATTCCATATTTGGAATCAGGATGTTCAAATTGTGTAAATAGGTAACTTTTATTTTTAGACATTTTGAATAATTACTGCGGTAAATATTTTATTTACCATGGTTAAGGGTAAATCCGGTAAATAAGGGTTAACAAATAATATTATAATAATACTAAATTACCCTAAAACGTGTCTTAACCCTATTGGTTGATACATGGTCGACCATGGGAATCTTTGGGTCTATTTTGGGACCCCATGGATCCACTTGTAAGTGATAATGACACTTTATTTTAATTAAGTTAAAATGAATACAAAAATGACACAAGCATATATCTTTTAGAAAAACAATTGTTACATAGGGTTATATATGTTGGCTTTTAGATTATAAATATTCATTAGAAAGCTAAAAAGATTTTCTACATAATGATATTTTATTTATAATTTTTAGACAATAAATAATTTATTTTATTTATGACACAATGATGATGCAGTAATTACTATAATATTGAAAAATTAAAATAATTGATATTATAAATACCCAAATAAATATAATATGAAACTTTTAATGAATTAAACTAATTTTATAGGATAATATGATATATTAGGATTGATTTAATTTACTTTGTTCTAAGTAATCAATCTGTTATGAGTTTCACAAAAATCAACTATTGAATAGTGTCAAAATTGACATAAAAGAGTTCTTAAAACAAATATTATATTATTAATTGATATTAAATTCCTAAAAATCTAAGGTTCGGCCAAGAGACTTATATCATGATAGGCTCATCATTAATGTACCACTTGGGGGTCTCTTGGATGTATATAGTAAGTTTATTAACCATATTATATAAAAATACAAAGAGACATTGTAAAAGTGAAACTAATTAACTTAGAGTTAATACTTAAAGATAAGGTTAATATAAGTACCCAAACCTGTCTAAATTATATTGTTTCAGTGGTTTTAGACCTATCCCCACCTTAACCTTTGAATAATAAGCTTTGGAGCCATTAGAAACCGAATATGAATTTATTATAAATTAATATTTCTAGCTTTTCCAAAGGTGCCCCTCACCCCTCTTATAAAAGGGCACTCCTCCTTCTCATTTCTTCACACCTTCAAAGCCTTTTGGTTCGGCCAAACTCTGCCCAAATACTCTCCCAACATCCCTCACTAAAACCTAGAGGCCTTAGTTTGATCATAAAGCCAACCTAAGGAGCCCTTTTGATCAAATCAAAAGGAAGAACCCGAAGAAGAGGTAATGATTTCACCACCCTTTTCTAAGTTCCTTTCTTCTTCCACTTCTTCTTCCTTTGTTCTTACCATTCTAAAATAATAAATCCAGTATCTCAAATATACTGTGATGTTATTATAAATATGGTACAACCATATTCATTATTCTATCCACCCTTTGAATAACATGTCACCATACGTGCGTACGTACGGCTTACCGTCTCCACGTCGTGGTGTAATTGTTATTCAATATATTATTATGTGGATGGGTATAATAATGATGTGTAACTCATGTAAATAATAAATATAACATGTTAATTTTTCTGTATATATGATATACCATCCATTTATATATTATTTTAATATCAAAAGAATGATATCGTCGCTCGTGCGTACGTACGGACTACCGTCTCCACGAACGCGATGAGATTCATTCTCCATCGTATCCATTCAAGTATAATTGTCATTTTATGATTTAAAAATGATGTTTAAGGACTTGATATCATTCTGGATATGAATAAGATACAACAAACATGGCTTATGTAACAAAACATATAAAAGAAAATGAGTAAGTTAACACCCGAAACGACGATAATTCTAAGATATTATTAACAAATCAATGTTAAAAGATCATATATGATATCATATTAATATATATGATTCTTGTATAACTTAATAACAATTATTTCACCATTATACAGGAGGTTAACCTACCCCAACCAAGGAAAAGTACAAGGTAAGGGTTTACTTTACAACCTCTTCATTATCCAAGGTTGTTTATACGTAATAATCTACTGGGATCTCTTTATCATCCACATCCATGTTTCTTAAAAATGCATTTCAAAACATTTTTACTATTTACTAGAATATGAGTTAAATTCATTTATACCCTTTTTGACTTTTATAAGTGGTTTATAAAGGAATCTTTCGGTCGTTTTCAAAACAAGGTCCTTTTTAACCTTTTTGACAGAATTAAGGTAAGAATGTTTTTTTAACTTATACGGCGGGTGCGGCTATTTTCCACCGTTATAAAATCTTCAAAGCTTCCCTTACAAGATTATAAGAATATTTTCAAAGAAAATGTTTTATTTTATATGGATCTTAAATTATTTCAAAATAAAAGGAGATATTTCTTTAAAAAGAATTTTGATTTCATCTAGGTCAACATCCTTTGATGGATTTTTAAGATTATTTGAAGTTGATTTATTATGATACAAAACTTCTATATTGTATTGAAGGTTTTTTGATATGTTTGACTGTGGATGTGCTATTTTTATACCATTCATAGTTTATGGTGAAAGTATTGGCATTTCGTATGCTAGTTTTAATACGAATGTTTATGTTATGTTTAAACCTTTTCATATGGGAATGCATTGGACTTAATATGTGACGGGTGGAGCCCGCTATAGCTCCTAGATGCATCGGTAGGTCTCATGAGACAAACTAGTGTCTTGGAACAAGGCCTTGACAAAATCTTATTTGTAGTCTTGGCACGAGGCCTTGACTATGTGGTTATGATAGTCTGGCATTATGCATTCCAACATTATGAAAGTGGTTATTGATTTTTGCATGTGATTATTCGATTAGTAGAATATCCATGTGAATAAGTAAATGGAATTATTTCATTTTATTTATGCCATACCATGTTGAAAGTTCATATTTAAAAGGCTTTTGTTTTAGTTATACATTGCCTTAAATGTTTATTCTTATTTATGAAAGTTTCCGCTATATTGTTATCCTTACTGGGCATTTGAGCTCACCCCTTTTCTATGTTTTATTTTTCCCAGGATGTGAAGAAGTAAGTTATTAATGACCTGCAGGGATTTTATGAGGGGTTAATAGTGTGGATTGTGGAAACATTATGTTGTTGTAGTAGTTTTTCATTTTATGATGTAATGTAAAACTTATGAATATATCTAGTGTTTCCAAGGCTACTAAACCAATCGGTCTTTCGAGATTTGATCTTTCTTGTGATCATGCCAATGTTATGTAATAATGCACCGACTCTGGGTAACTGGGGTCGGGGCGTTACAGTTGGTATCAGAGGAAGTTTAGTACAAACCTTGGAAGCTAGATTTAGATAAACTCTGATTAGAGCACGTAGACCTAAGATGAACTTTGAGGATTAGTATAGAAGAACTTCCTAGAATTTTGGTATTGTGGAGATTTTGTGAGTTTTCCGAGAAATACATCCCTGTCTGGATACGAGCAGGTAGAGGCGGCTCTGGCACAGATGTACCTAGGGGTAAAACCCGAAAACACCGCTTTGAGCTAGACTCGAACGGGAACTGGTGCACGACAACGAGCCTTGCTGCACTCTTGGTTACGACACTCCCGGGGGATATGCTTAGGATAACTATCATTTTCTTTAAAAATCTTTTTGAAGGGATTATGAGTATATACTTCCTCAAAGAAAACATTATTATGATTATGGATTATATCCATAAATAGTTCAATTTATGTTAAGTGTTTTATAAGTATGGGATTATGTATTTTGATTCATAAACTGATCTAGTTTATGCCATTGTTTAGAAATGGCGCCTAGTGGAAGAAATGGAAACCGTATCAATGCACACACTCCATGTAGGGATTGCCCTCCTTCTCAAGATAATTATAGTGGGGCTGGTGATGAAACTGGTGTTGATCAGCTAATCACCATACTGGGACAACTTACTCAGGTTATGAATAATAACCTTACCCGTATGGAGCACCCTGATCCGCAGCATGGAGGATCAATGTTAGATCGATTCATGAGGCAACAACCACCAACGTTCAATGGGAATACAAATCCCTTAGTAGCTGAGCAATGGATATTTTCCCTAGAGAAAATATTTCAGGCTTTGGGGAGCAGTGAAAGGGAAAAAGTTATCATGGCAGTTTACCGCCTCACTGGAGATGCTGATCAATGGTGGTCATTGATTCAGAACATGAAGGAAGATGATGAAGTATCAAATATGGAATGGAGGGAGTTCAAAGATCTGTTTTTAGAAAAATACTTCCCTCGCGACCATCGAGCAGATATGGAAAGGCAATTTCTGAGTCTGAGAAAGAAGGAGGATGAGAATGTCACAAAGTATGAGGCTAACTTTACAAGGTTAGCGAGGTATGCTGGAGATTATATTCGCAACCCAAGAAGTAAGATTGATCGTTTCTTTGATGGGTTAAAACCATTTCTCCGTCGAGCATTAGTCTCACAATCCTTTTCATCGTACGAAGACATTGTTTCATGTGCTATCAAGACCGAAAAGGAATTCTCTAAGACTTATGACTTTAAAGCAAAGCAAGAGAAGAAGAGACCTGCTGATCAATCTGGGAATGGAAATAAGGGGAAGAAGGGAAAGGTTGAATATACATCTTGTGGTAAATGCGGGAAGAAGAATCCTGGTACTTGCTTGAAGGGAATGGGAGTCTGTTACAAGTGTGGTGAAAAAGGCCACCAAGCTCATGATTGCAAGGGGAAGAAGGAAGATACCAATGTTCAGTGCTATAATTTCAGGGAGATGGGGCATTATGCAAATGCATGTACTAAGCGTCAGGAGAACTTACCTCAGAAAAGGCCAAGGGATCAAGGCCAGGCTTATGCTATCACTACTGCTGAGGTAGAAGCTCCGAAAGACGTGGTGGCAGGTAATTTAATGGTTTCCTCAAGTTTAGCAAATGCATTATTTGATTCTGGATCATCGCATTGTTTCATATCTTCCCAGTTTGCTAAGAAAATTAGATATTTCCAATTTGATTTAATAAGGGAGTTGTTAGTTAAAACTCCTAAGGGAAGTATCGTTGCAACAAAGTTTTGTGAATCAGTCCCCATTAGAGCACATAAATTTTCTTTATCTGCTGATTTCATCGTCATACCTATGATTGAGTTTGATATAATCCTCGGTATGGACTGGCTTTCGGACTATGATGCGAAGATTTATTGTAAGAAGAAAGAGGTTACGATTCTTGATGATAATGATAAGGAGCACCTTATTTTTAGAGCAGAATCGTCACCACCTAATTCTTATTTAGATCCACCCCCAGTAGCTCAACTTAATTCAATTATTGGGGAGGAAGAGAATGAAATAACTGTCGGTGAGGAAAGGAATGTTCAAATAGAGGATGTACCTGTTGTGAAAGAATTTTTAGATGTATTTCCGGAAGATTTACCTGGACATCCTCCAGAACGAGAAGTTGAGTTTTCTATTGATTTGATTCCTGGATCAAGGCCTATATCGAAGACCCCTTATAGAATGGCCACTGTAGAGTTAGTCGAACTAAAGAAACAACTAGAGGAATTGAGTAATAAGGGATTTATTCTCCCTAGTGTTTCTCCATGGGGAGCCCCTGTTCTTTTTGTTAAAAAGAAAGATGGATCTATGAGGTTATGTATCGACTACAGGGAGATCAATGCTATAACGATAAAGAACAAGTATCCCCTACCTCGTATTGATGATTTATTTGACCAACTGCATGGAGCTCAATACTTTTCAAAGATTGACCTTCGATCTGGATACCATCAGTTGTGTGTGAAGAAGGAAGACATTCCGAAGACAGCATTTCGAACCAGGTACGGGCATTATGAATTTACTGTAATGCCGTTTGGATTGACTAATGCACCCTCTGTATTCATGGATCTGATGAATAGAGTTTTCAAGGAGTATCTCGATGAATTTTTGGTGGTATTTATTGATGATATTCTGGTATAATCCAAAACCTACGAAGATCATGAAAATCACTTGCGCATTATCTTGAAGACTCTGAGGAGGCATGAATTATATGGGAAGTTTAGCAAGTGTGAATTCTGGCTTCAGGAGATTTCTTTTCTTGGCCATATTGTCTCTAAAAATGGAATCTCTGTTGATCCTTCTAAGACCAAGGCAATCCAAGAATGGCCAGCACCTACGAGTATAACTGAGGTACATAGTTTTATTGGTTTGGCAGGTTATTATCGACGTTTCGTCCAGAATTTTGCCCGATTGGCTAACCCATTAACGAAGCTCACACGTAAAGGGGTTAAATTTGTTTGGACAAAAGAGTGTGAAGAATGTTTCGAAGAACTGAAGAGAAGATTAGTCAATGCTCCTATATTGACTCTACCATCGGGGAATGATGGGTTCGTTATTTATAGTGATGCATCGAAGAAAGGACTTGGCTGTGTCCTTATGCAGAATGATAGAGTTATTGCCTATGCATCACGACAGTTGAAAATTCATGAATAAAACTATCCTACTCATGATCTCGAGTTAGCAGCAGTGATCTTTGCTTTGAAGATATGGAGGCACTACCTCTATGGTGAAAAATGTGAGATTTATACTGATCACAAGAGTTTGAAGTATATTTTCTCACAAAAAGAACTCAACATGAGGCAAAGGAGATGGCTTGAATTACTCAAGGATTATGATTGTATGATACACTACCACCCAGGGAAGGCAAAAAAGGTGGCAGATGCTTTGAGTAGAAAAGACCATGGAGTTTTGAACAATATGAGAATTGAAAGGGATCCAATTTTCATGGATCTAGTGAAGATGGAGATGGGAATAACCAGGGAAGGTGAAACATCAATGATTTTTCAAATGATTGCCAAACCATCTTTACTAGAAAGTATTAAGAGTTCTCAGACCGATGATGAAGAATTCCAAAAGAAGATTAAAGCTGTGAATGATGGGAGATTGAGAGACTTTGTGTATGAAGATGGAATTTTGAAATTCGGGAAGAGACTTTGTGTTCCCAATATACCTGATCTAAAAAGGGAATTGCTGGATGATGCTCATAGTTCCAATTTCTCTATAAACCCTGGGAGCACCAAAATGTATAGAGATTTGAAGGAACATTTTTGGTGGGACAACATGAAGAGGGAGATTGCTGATTTTGTGTCAAGATGTATGGTTTGTCAACAAGTGAAAGCTAGAAGGCAACAGCCTGGAGGAGTCATGCAACCTCTTCCCATACCGGAGTGGAAATGGGACAATGTTACGATGGACTTTGTCATGGGGCTACCAAAGACTCCTAGAAGGAATGATGCAATATGGGTTATTGTTGATCGTCTTACCAAGACAGCACATTTTCTTTCTATAAGAGAAGATCTACCCCTGGAACGTCAAGCAAGACTATATATTAATGAAGTTGTGAGACTTCATGGAGTACCCCTATCGATTGTTTCTAATCGTGATCCCCGTTTTACTTCAAGATTCTGGAAAAGTCTTCAGAAATCCCTGGATACTGAACTTCATTTGAGCACTGCTTACCACCCTCAGACAGACGGACAATCAGAACGGACTATTCAAACCTTAGAAGACATGTTGAGATCTTGCTCACTTGACTTTCAGGGTATGTGGGATCAATATTTACCTTTGGTAGAATTTTCCTATAACAATAGCTTCCATTCGAGTATTCAGATGGCACCATATGAAGCGTTATACGGAAAGAGATGTCGTACACCAACCTGTTGGGATGACGTTGGTGAAAGAAAACTTGTAGGCCCAGAACTGGTGGAGGAAATGGTGGAAAAGGTGAAAGTAATCCAAAATCACATCAAAGCAGCTCAAAGTAGGCAGAAGAGCTATGCCGATAATCGAAGGAAGGATTTGGAATTTCAAGTCGGTGATCATGTTTTTCTGAAGGTATCTCCGTGGAAGGGAGTCATACGTTTTGGTAAGAAAGGTAAATTGAGTCCCAGGTACATCGGACCTTTCGAAATTCTAGAATGAATTGGGGTTGTAGCTTACCGATTGGAAATGCCGCCAAGTCTCTCCAAAGTTCACGATGTGTTCCACGTATCTCTATTGAGGAAATACATGCCTGATCCGACGCATGTACTCACCTGTGAGGAATTAGAACTGGAACCCGTTCTGTCTTATTGCGAAGAGCCCGTCAAGATTCTTGATACGAGAGAACAAGTGCTGAGAAACCGGACGACGCGTCTGGTAAAAGTTTTGTGGAGAAACCATAAGATGGAAGAGGCAACGTGGGAACCCGAGGAACTTATGATGAAAAACCACCCGAGTCTTTTTATGCAGTAATACCCTAGAAATTGCGAGGACGCAATTATTTGAAGGAGAGGAGAATGTAACACCCCAAGCTTCTACGGTACGCTTCTCTTTGAATAATGTGATAGCGTGTGTTGTACGCAACACCGAGTTCTAACACACCATAACTAATCAAACTAGCCGTTATGAATATTAATACCTACTTTTTGAAATTATATATTTTATATTTGAAAATGGACTTCATTTTTGGATTCGGAATATCGAATTTAGCCTAAGGTGAAATTTTGGTACATTTCGGATAAGTTTCATATTTTGATGAATAGTGAAAATTACTATGTTTTAATTAAAAACAACTTTTTTAATCAAAATAATTAATAGTGATAAATTATGAATTTGAGTGGTTTTAAAGTATATTTAGAATATATTTTTACCATTTAATATAATGTTGGTCATTGGACATAATTTTACAATTAAACCGAACATAAACGAGTGTCAATCTTTTGATAGTTATTATCTCTTAAAAACACGCTTTTTGTTTTGACAGCGGGAATTAATTTTAAATTAATTTCTGCCACTTCTGTGTTTTGAATTTAGGAAAATGGATTCCATATTTGGAATCAGGATGTTCAAATTGTGTAAATAGGTAACTTTTATTTTTAGACATTTTGAATAATTACTGCGGTAAATATTTTATTTACCATGGTTAAGGGTAAATCCGGTAAATAAGGGTTAAAAAATAATATTATAATAATACTAAATTACCCTAAAACGTGTCTTAACCCTATTGGTTGATACATGGTCGACCATGGGAATCTTTGGGTCTATTTTGGGACCCCATGGATCCACTTGTAAGTGATAATGACACTTTATTTTAATTAAGTTAAAATGAATACAAAAATGACACAAGCATATATCTTTTAGAAAAACAATTGTTACATAGGGTTATATATGTTGGATTTTAGATTATAAATATTCATTAGAAAGCTAAAAAGATTTCCTACATAAAGATATTTTATTTATAATTTTTAGACATTAAATAATTTATTTTATTTATGACACAATGATGATGCAGTAATTACTATAATAGTGAAAAATTAAAATAATTGATATTATAAATACCCAAATAAATATAATATGAAACTTTTAATGAATTAAACTAATTTTCTAGGATAATATGATATATTAGGATTGATTTAATTGACTTTGTTCGAAGTAATCAATCTGTTATGAGTTTCACAAAAATCAACTATTGAATAGTGTCAAAATTGACATAAAAGAGTTCTTAAAACAAATATTATATTATTAATTGATATTAAATTCCTAAAAATCTAAGGTTCGGCCAAGAGACTTATATCATGATAGGTTCATCATTAATGTACCACTTGTGGGTCTCTTGGATGTATATAGTAAGTTTATTAACCATATTATATAAAAATACAAAGAGACATTGTAAAAGTGAAACTAATTAACTTAGAGTTAATACTTAAAGATAAGGTTAATATAAGTACTCAAACCTGTCTAAATTATATTGGTTGAGTGGTTTTCGACCTATCCCCACCTTAACCTTTGAATAATAAGCTTTGGAGCCATTAGAAACCGAATATGAATTTATTATAAATTAATATTTCTAGCTTTTCCAAAGGTGCCCCTCACCCCTCTTATAAAAGGGCACTCCTCCTTCTCATTTCTTCACACCTTAAAAGCCTTTTGGTTCGGCCAAACTCTGCCCAAATACTCTCCCAACATCCCTCACTACAACCTAGAGGCCTTAGTTTGATCCGAAAGCCAACCTAAGGAGCCCTTTTGATCAAATCAAAAGGAAGAACCCGAAGAAGAGGTAATGATTTCACCACCCTTTTCTAAGTTCCTTTCTTCTTCCACTTCTTCTTCCTTTGTTCTTACCATTCTAAAATAATAACTCCAGTATCTCACATATACTGTGATGTTATTATAAATATGGTACAACCATATTCAGTATTCTATCCACCCTTTGAATAACATGTCACCATACGTGCGTACGTACGGCTTACCGTCTCCACGTCGTGGTGTAATTGTTATTCAATATATTATTATATGGATGGGTATAATAATGATGTGTAACTCATGTAAATAATAAATATAACATGTTAATGATTCTTTATATATGATATACCATCCATTTATATATTATTTTAATATCAAAAGAATGATATCGTCGCTCGTGCGTACGTACGGACTACCGTCTCCACGAACGCGATGAGATTCATTCTCCATCGTATCCATTCAAGTATAATTATCATTTTATGATTTAAAAATGATGTTTAAGGACTTGATATCATTCTGGATAAGAATAAGATACAACAAACATGGCTTATGTAACAAAACATATAAAAGAAAATGAGTAAGTTAACACCCGAAACGACGATAATTCTAAGATATTATTAACAATTCAATGTTAAAAGATCATATATGATATCATATTAATATATATGATTCTTTTATAACTTAGTAACAATTATTTCACCATTATATAGGAGGTTACCCTACCCCAACCAAGGAAAAGTACAAGGTAAGGTTTTACTTTACAACCTCTTCATTATCCAAGGTTGTTTATACGTAATAATCTATTGGGATCTCTTTATCATCCACATCCATGTTTCTTAAAAATGAATTTCAAAACATTTTTACTATTTACTAGAATATGAGTTAAAGTCATTTATACCCTTTTTTACTTTTATAAGTGGTTTATAAAGGAATCTTTCGGTCGTTTTCAAAACAAGGTCCTTTTTAACCTTTTCGACAGAATTAAGGTAAGAATGTTTTTTTAACTTATACGGCGGGTGCGGCTATTTTCCGCCGTTATAAAATCTTCAAAGCTTCCCTTACAAGATTATAAGAATATTTTCAAAGAAAATGTTTTATTTTATATGGATCTTAAATTATTTCAAAATAAAAGGAGATATTTCTTTAAAAAGAATTTTGATTTCATCTATGTCAACATCCTTTGATGGATTTTTAAGATTATTTGAAGTTGATTTATTATGATACAAAACTTCTATATAGTATTGAAGGTTTTTTGATATGTTTGACTGTGGATGTGCTATTTTTATACCATTCATAGTTTATGGTGAAAGTATTGACATTTCGTATGCTAGTTTTAATACGAATGTTTATGTTATGTTTAAACCTTTTCATATGGGAATGCATTGGACTTAATATGTGACGGGTGGAGCCCGCTATAGCTCCTAGATGCATCGGTAGGTCTCATGAGACAAACTAGTGTCTTGGAACAAGGCCTTGACAAAATCTTATTTGTAGTCTTGGCACAAGGCCTTGACAAAATCTTATTTTTAGTCTTGGCACGAGGCCTTGACTATGTGGTTATGATAGTCGGCATTATGCATTCCAACATTATGAAAGTGGTTATTGATTTTTGCATGTGACTATTCGATTAGTAGAATATCCATGTGAATAAGTAAATGGCATTATTTCATTTTATTTATTCCATACCATGTTGAAATTTCATATTTAAAAGGATTTTGTTTTAGTTATACATTGCCTTAAATGTTTATTCTTATTTATGAAAGTTTCCGCTATATTGTTATCCTTACTGGGCATTTGAGCTCACCCCTTTTCTATGTTTTATTTTTTCCAGGATGTGAAGAAGTAAGTTATGAATGACCTGCAGGGATTTTATGTGGGGTTAATAGTGTGGATTGTGGAAACATTATGTTGTTGTAGTAGTTTTTCATTTTATGATGTAATGTAAAACTTATGAATATATCTAGTGTTTCCAAGGCTACTAAACCAATCGGTCTTTCGAGATTTGATCTTTCTTGTGATCATGCCAATGTTATGTAATAATGCACCGACTCTGGGTAACTGTGGTCGGGGCGTTACACATAACCTCATAGATCCATCTTTCTTCTTAACAAAAAGGACATGTTCTCCCCATAGAGAAACACTAGGGAGAATAAATCCCTTATTACTCAATTCCTCTAGTTGTTTCTTTAGTTCCACTAATTCCACAGTGGACATTCTATAAGGGGTCTTCGATATGGGCCTTGAACTAGGAATTAAGTCAATGGAAAACTCAATTTCTCATTCTCAAGGATGTCCAGGTATATCTTATGGAAACACATCAACATATTCTCTCACAATAGGTACGTCCTCTATTTGAACATTCCGTTCCTCATCCACAGTTATTTTATTATCTTCCTCCCTAGTAAATGAATTTAGTTTATCTACTAGGGGTGGATCTAGATAAGAATCAGGTGGTGACGATTATTCTCTAAAGATAAAGTGTTCTTTATCATCGTCATCAACAATCATAACCTCCTTCTTCTTACAATAAATTTTTGCATCATGATTTGAAATCCAATCCATACCGAGTATTATATCAAATTCAATCATGGGTATGACGATGAGATTAGCTGATAAAGAAAATTTATATGCCTTAATGAGAACTGATTGGCAGAAGTTTGTAATAATGATATTTCCCAAAGGAGTTTTGACTGACAACTCCCTTGTTAAATAAAATTGGAAATATCTAATTTTCTTAACAAACTCGGAAGATATGAAACAATGCGATGATCCATAATCAAATAAATCATTGGCTAAACTCGAGGAAACAATTAAAGTACCTAACACAACGTCATTAGGAACTTCAACCCCTGCAGTTGTGATTGTATAAGCTTATCCCTAATCCCTTTCCCATTTTTGTTGCATATTTCCTTGAAATTTTGAAAAATCATTAGCATAGTGTCCCATATCTCTAAAAATATAGCATTGAACATCATTGGCTTCCTTCTTCCCTTTGAAATCACCAGCAAGATGGAATTTTTCACCACATTTGTAGCATACTTATTTTCCTTTTAATCATGCACCAGGGTGTTTCCTTCCACAATTTTCACATGGTGGAAATTCAACTCTTCCCTTCTTCCCTGTTTCCTTATATCCTTCACTAGTGTTTTCAGCAGCCCTCTTCTTTTCTTGATTTCCCTTAAATTCATAAGACTTAGAGAATTCTTTTTCTGTCTTGATGGCACATTAAACTATATCCTCATATGATGAAAAACTTTGGGAGACCAGTGCCTGTCAAAGGAATGGCTTTAGGCCAACAAAGAATCAATCAATTTTTCTCCTTGGATTTCGTATGTAGTCTACAGAATGTCTTGTTAATCTTGTGAAGTTATCTTCGTACGTTGAAACATTCTCATCTTTCTTCTACCTAAGATTCGAGAATTGTCTCCCCATATCTGGTCACTGCTCATGGGGGAAATATTTTTCTAAGAATATTTCATTAAAATCCCATTGTTCCATCTCTTCTATCTCTTCCTCCTCCTTTGTGTTTTGGATTAATGACCACCACTGATTCGCATCTCCTGATAGATGATATACTTCCATGACAACCTTCTCTCTTTCATTACATCACAATGTGAGAAATATCTTCTCAAGGTAACATATCCACTGATCTGCTAGAAACTGGTTTGTAGTCCCATTGAATGATGGAGGTTGTTGTCACATAAAGCGATCTAGCATGGCGCCTCCACGTGGGGGATCCGGATGCTCCATACAGGTAAGGTTGTTATTCATAACCTGAGAAAGTTGTCCCAGTATAGTTATGAGTTTCTTAGCACCAGTCACAGCACTAGAACCAACATCATTGTCTTATGTCAGAGGAAAATCCCTACAGGGGACACGTGCATTAATGCGATTTCCATTTCATCCACTAGGTGCCATATCAAGATCATGGCATACACTATATTAGGTTAGGAATCATAATTTATAATCTTAACATAAAACTACTCCGAAAAATTGAGATCCTATGCATGGATAATCCCATATTCACAAAAATGATATCTTTGAGGAATATTTACATTAAACTTCTTCATAATGTCTTTTAATGAAAATGTGAATTATCCTAAGCATATCCCCCAGGAGTGTAGTAACCAAGAGTTCAGAAAGGCCCATTGCTGTGCACCAGTACCCGTTTGAGTCTAGCTCAAAGCAGTGTTTTCGGGTTTTACCCCTCGATACATCTGTGCTAGAGCCGCCTCTACCTGCTCATAACCAGACATAGATGTATTTCTTGAAAGATCCACATAATCTATTCCTTACCAAAATACCAGGACATTATTGTATGTATATCCTCAAAGTCTAACTTAGGGAATCTTCCCTAATGCTACGTTTTCTAAATCTAGTTTCCACGTATTCTATTAAACTTCCTCTGATACCAACTGTAAGGACCCAACCACAATTTCCCAGAGTCGGTGCCTTGTTTGATTACATTGGTATACATACAAGGAATACAAATCCTGAAGGACAAAGTAGTTTAGTATTATTGGAAACATGTTTCATACATTTGTTGATCATTACAACATTAAGGGAAACAAAAACACTATTTTATTCCACTAAAAACATCATGTCTTCGAGATTATGCTTTCAAGTCATTCATAATTTACTTCTTTATATCCTGAGAAAATGAAACATAAGAAAGGGGTGATCTCAAATGCTCAGTAAGAGTAAGAAATACCGCGGAAGATAATATAAACATTTGATATGGTGAATAATTGAAAACACATGCCTTTAATAATAAATATGAACACATTATGGTATGAAAATGAACTGAGTAAATAATGCCATAATAAAAAATAACCATGGGTATTCTAATAGCCGAATAACCACATGAAATTTCAATTACTAGCTTCATAATGAGGTAAGTGCATATGCTGGACATTCTGAATTATGTTTTCATGGCCTCAGCCAAGATATTCAGTGATTAAGGCCTCGTCCAAAATCCATATCACATTGGGAAAGGCCTCGGGCAATTCCACGTCGATTTGTCTCGTGAGACCTACCGATGCATCGAGAGGCTATAGAAAGCCACACCCATCACATAATAAGTCCAATTAATTCCTCATATGAGCGGGGATAAACATAAACAACATATACATTCTTATTGAAACTATCATAAGAAATGTAACTATCTTTCCCCAATCATTAAACCTAAAACACTAACCATTCTGAATAATATGGTGAATGGTATTAGGATAGATTATCCACAATAGAGTTAGACATAAAACAATAAATAAAATTTGGTAGATGACTTCATAAATGATTAATCCCAATAATAACATGGATTCTTCAAGAGTGTTGAATCAGATGAAAACACTCTTATAAAATCATTAAGCAATTCTGGAGATAAGTACTCTTTTATTTTGAAAAGAAGAGTTATTTTGGAAATATATTTGTTTAAAACCAGAAGTGAAGTAATATAGTATTTTCATAATAAAATGAGTGATTTTATAAAGAAAATTGTTTCCAAAAATAGATTATAGAGTGCCATTGTAAATAGGAAAGAATTTGAGAAATTCCCTTGAATCGAGCTAGTATTTCAGAAACAACTTTTAATGTTCCTTTTAAAACGTGTAACTATACTTAAAATAAGGAATGATTATAGTTTGTAAACATATATATGATACTCACACAGAATATATGATAAGTACATAACAATACATAAGAATTTCATTGCGGAAATTAGACAAAGAAAGTATCCTGAAAGAAAATGGATGTTCAGGTGGAACACCCTTACCTTATCTCCAAATGTGTTCCTCTCTTGTAATTAAGCTCCTGGAATATGAAATTATAAATTTTAATAACTTATTTCATAAAATATTACGCATATATTTATTTTACCACAATTCTGGTTAGTTAATTTTTGTCATTATTGAAAAGTTATTGTATTGAATTCCGTCGTTCTGGAGTGTTCGTTTCCTTTATTTTCGTATTTGGTTCACTTGTTATTATGTAATGAAGTTTATGTGGAATGGTTATAAATCTCCAGGATTGGAATTATATATTATTAATGAACATATAGAATTGATAATTTTCATTTCTATCATTTGGTTACATGGAATGAGGATGAATCATTAGAAGACACCACTTTGATTATTCAGTGGTATTTGGAATATTTTGAACTAGTTTGTCCATATAACTTAATTATTTGTACATATTATGGTTCCTGAATATTAATTAGGTTATAAAACATATATTATAGTCTATTTAAACCATGAATATGGTTTCATGACCAGTAATGAAGAATAAATTGAAGAACGAAACTTCATCGGCCACGAAGGTTTTAAATCATAACCTCATGGACGTCGATTTCATTTATACAAATAAAAGGGAGGGAAAAAGAATATGTATGATGGTTCTTCCATTCACATTATATAAATCCAGTATATATATTTTACTAGAGTTATCATGATCCTTTGGACATAGGAGGTGAGTATTGGATAACAAAATTAGATATATTGAAATAAAACCAATAGAGAAAGAAGGGTGCTTTACCTCTTGAAATAACCTCCTTGAGAAACTCCTTAAGGGATGGGTTTTGGTATTTTGGAAATAATAAGAGCTTCCTGGTCATGGGGAGTGACTAGGGAAGGGTAATTGGGAAGAAATTTGAGGAGCTTCAAGGCTTAGAGTAGTGAAGAGAAGAGGTAGTGGAGGTGGGTTTTTATAGTAGAGGGGGGAGTAATTTTTGAATATTTAATTCATTATTTTATTATTTCCCTCAAGACAACCAATAGTACTGTTTCATGTGACCCCAAATAGTAATAATGGCATGTGAGTTCGAACCAAGTGGTCTTACATCATCCTTTCATCACCTATGATGCAGCAAATCAAGTATTTTGCATTTATCGTATTTTATCGTATTTTACTATTCATAAAAAATTCTAGAATTTCAGAAAAATCCCAAAAATTCACCCTAACCATTTTTCGATGTGTAGAATTAAAAAGTGAAGTCCATTTTTGAAAAATAATTTTCTATGTATTATTAATTTATCTTTTAAATAAAATCATACTTAATTCAAAAATTAACAGTTCTAATTCTACAACTACTTCTTTATCACAATGAAAAATTAACCGAGATGTTATTATCTTCTAGCCTTAAGAAAATAAAATAATAATAAAATTTACTATTAATTAGGGTCATATTACTATTCATATTACTATACATAAGGGTATGTTACTATTCACTAAAATCAAGTTTGTTCTATCAGACTCCAAATGACTTACTGAACACAACTCTAGATGACCATTTTTTGAAATTCAAAACATTGAAGAGGAAAAGTTAGGTTTAATGGTTAGATTGTAAAATTATGTATTTATTTTAAAAAACTTGGGGTGCTACATTCTCCCCTCCTTACAAAAATTTCATCCTTGAAATTCACAGAATATTACCTAAAAAATTAGGGTATGTCTTTAACATAAGATCCCCTGGCTCCCATGTTGCTTTCTCCATATTAGGGTTCCTCCATTGAACCTTCACCAGATGAGTCATCCTATTTATCAATACTTGTTATCTAGTATCAAGAATCTTTATAGGTTCTTCACAATAAGATAGATTGGGCTCAAGTTTCACATCATCATAAGTGAGTACATGTGTTGAGTCTGACATGTACTTTCTTAACATTGACATGTGGAACACATTGTGAACCTTGGAGAGACTTGGCAGCATTGCTACATGGTAAGCTACGGCTCCAATTCGTTCCATAATTTCAAAATGTCCAATGTATCTAGGAATTAAATTTCCCTTCTTACCGAATCATATAATACCCTTCCCTAGAGATACTTTCAAGAAAACATGATCACATTATTAAAACTCCAAATCCTTCCTTCAGTTATCTGCATAGATATTTTGTCTACTTTGAGCTATTTTGATATGGTTCTGGATAATCTTCACCTTTTCCATTGTTTCATCAACAAGTTATAGGCCCATGATCTTTCTTTAACCAACATCATCCTAACAAGTTGGTGTGTGACATCGCCTCCCATATTATGCTTCATAGGGTTCCATCTGTATACTTGAATGGAATCTATTGTTGTAGGAAAATTCCATGAGAGGTAAATACTGATCCCACCTTGAAAGTAAAGTGAACACGACATCAACATGTCTTCAAATGTTTGAATTGTTCATTCTGAATGTCCGTCATTTTTTGGTTGGTAGGCAGTGCTTAAACGAAGATCAATATCTAGGGCCTTCTGAAGACTTTTACAGAATCATGATGTAAAACGTGGATCATGATCAGAAACAATCGATAGGGTTACTCCATGAAGTCTCATGACTTCATTAATATATATTCTTGCCAGAAGTTCAAGTGGTAGATATTCTCTTATAGTAAGAAAATGTACTGACTTGGTAAGACAAGCAACAATGACCCATATTTCATTGTTACTTCTAGGAGTCTTTGGTAGTCCCATGAAAAAGTCCATCGTGATATTATCCCATTTCCACTCAGGTATGGGAAAAAGTTTCAATAATCCTCTAGGCTATTGCCTTCCATCTTTCACTTGTTGACAAACCATACATCTTGACACAAAATCATCAATATCCCTCTTCATGTTGTCCCACCAGAAATGTTCCTTCAAATCCCTATACATCTTAGTGATACCAGGGTGTATAGTGAAATTAGAACTATGAGAATCATCTAACAATTCACTTTATAGATTAGGTATATCGGGGACCCAATGTCTCTTCCCAAATTTCAAAATTCTATCTTCATATACGAAGTCACTCAATCTCCCATCATTCATAGCTTTAATATTCTTTTGAAACTCCTCGTCATCAGCCTTAGTAATTTTTATCCTTTCTAGTAAATATGGTTTGGAAACCATTTGAAAAAGCATTGATGTTTCACCTTCCATGGTTATTCCCATATCCATCTTTACTAGATCCATGAAAATATGATCCCTTTCAACTCTCATCTTATTCAAAACTCCCTGATCCTTTCTTCTCAAAGCATCTTCCACCCTATTTTCCTTCCCCGAGAGGTAGTGTATCGTGCAATCATAATCCGTGAGTAGTTCAAGCCACCTCCTTTGCCTCATGTTGAGTTCTTTCTATGATAAAATATACTTGAAACTCTTGTGATCAGTATAAATCTAACATTTTTCACCATAGAGATAATGTCTCTGTATCTTCAAAGCAAAGATTATTGTATCTAACTCATGATCATGAGTAGGATAGTTTTCTTCATGAATTTTTAGCTGCCGTGATGCAAAAGCAATAACCATTTCATTTTTCATAAGGACACAACCAAGTATTTTCTTTGAAGAAACACTATAAATAACAAACCATTCATTCCCCGATGCTAGGGTCAATATAGGATCATTGACTAATATTCACTTTAGTTCTTCGAAAAATTATACAAAATCTTTTGTACCAACAAATTAAACTCCTTTACATGTGAGCTTCGTTAGTGGGTTAGCCAGTTGGGAAAAATTCTGTACGAAATGCTGATAATAACCTACTAAGCCAATAAAACTACATACCTTAGTTATGTTTATTAGCGTGGGCCAATATTGGATTGCATTTGTCTTTGCAGGATCAACTAGGATTCTATCCTTAGAGACAATATGGCCAAGAAACGAAATCTCCTGAAGCTAGAATTCACACTTGATAATCTTCCCATATAATTCATGTCTTCTAAGAGTCCTCAGGATAATGCGTAAGTTATTTTCATGATATTCATATCTTTAGGAGTATATCATGATATCATCAATAAATACCACTACAAAATCATGAAGATATTCCTTGAAAACTCTGTTCATTAGATCCATGAAGACATAGGGTGCATTAGTCAATTGAAAAGGCATTGCTATAAACTCTTAATGCCCGTACCTGGTTCGAAACTATGTTTTCAGAATGTCATCCTTCTTCACACTCAACTGATGATATCCAGATCGAAGGTCAATCTTCGAAAAGTATTGAACTCCATGCAGTTTGTAAAATAAATCATCAATGCGAGGTTGGGGATACTTGTTCTTTATCTTTATAGCATTAATCTCTTTTTAGTCAATACATAACGTCATAGATCCATATTTCTTATTAACAAAAAGGACAGGGGCTCCCCATAGAGAAACATAAGGGTGAATAAATCCATTATTACTTAATTCCTCTAGTTGTTTCTTTAGTTCCACTAATTCCACAATTTCTATTCTATAAGGGGTCTTCGATATGGGCCTTGAACCAGAAATTAAATCAATGGAAAACTCAATTTCTCATTCTGGAGGATTTCCAGGTAAATCTTCTGGAAACACATCAACATATTCTCTCACAATATGTACATCCTCTATTTGAACATTCCTTTCCTCACCCATAGTTATTTCATTATCATCCTCCCCAATAATTGAATTTAGTTGAGCTACAGGGGGTGGATCTAGATAAGAATCAGGTGGTGAAGATTCTACTCTAAAGATAAGGTGATCTTTATCATCGTCGTCAATAATCGTAACCTCCTTCTTACAATAAATTTTTGCATCATGATCTGAAATTCAATCCATACTGAGGATTATATAAAATTCAATCATGGGTATGATGATTAGATCAGAAGATAAAGAACATTTATATGACTTAATGGGAACTGATTGATAGAACTTTGTAGCAATGATACTTCCCTTGGGAGATTTGAATGAAAACTCCCTTGTTAAATCAAATGGGAAATATCTAATTTTCCTAGAAAACTGGGATGATATGAAACAATGAGATGATCCAGAATCAAATAAAGCAATGGATAAACTTGAGGAAACAATTAAAGTACCTTCCACCACGTTATTAGGAACTTCAACCTCTGTAGTTGTGATTGCATAAGCTTGTCCCTGATCCCTTTCCCTTTTCTGTTTCACATTTCCTTGATGTTTTGGACAATCATTAGAATAATGACCCATCTATCAACAACTATAACATTGAACATCATTGGATTCCTTCTTCCCATTTCAATCACCAAAAAGATAGCCTTTCTGACCACATTTTTAGAATACTCCTTTTCCTTTTAAGCATGCACCAGGGTGTTTCCTTCCACAATTGTCACATGGTGGAAATTTGAATCATCCCTTCTTCCCCATTTCCTTCTCTAATTTCCTAGGGTTTTCAGCATCCCTCTTCTTTTCATGCTATCCCTTAAATTCATAAGACTTAGAGAGTTCTTTTTCTGTCTTGATGGCACATGAAACTATATCCTCATATGATGAAAAACTTTGGGATACCACTGCCCATCAGAGGAATGTCTTTAGGCCATCAAAGAATCAATCAATATTTCTCCTTGGATTTTTTATGTAGTGTACAATATGTCTTCATAATCTTGTGAAGTTATCGTCGTACCTTGAAAAATTCTCATCTTCATTCTGCATATCATTAAAGAATTTTCTCTCCATATATGCTCGCTACTCACAAGGGAAATATTTTTCTAAGAATATTTCTTTAAAATCCCTCCATTCCATCTCTTCTATCTCTTCCTCCTCCTTTATGATTTGGATTAATGACCACCACTGATCCACATCTCCTGATAGAAGATATACTGCCATGAAAACCTTCTCTCTTTCATTACATCCCAAAGTGAGAAATATCTTCTCAGGGAACATATCCACTGCTCTGCTACAAACGGGTTTGTAGTCCTGCTGAATGATGAAGGTTGTTGTCGCATAAAGAGATCTAGAAAGGCTCCTCCACGTGGTGGATCCGGATGCTCCATACGAGTAAGGTTATTATTCATAACCTGAGTAAGTTGTCCTAGTATAGTTATGAGTTGCTCAACACTAGTCAAAGCACCAGAGCCAACATCATTGTCTTGCGTCGGAGGAAAATCCCTACAGGGGACACGTAAATTCATGCGATTTCCATTCCGTCCACTAGGCACCATATCCAGATAATGGTATACACTATATTAGGTTATGAATAATATTGTATAATCCTAACTAAAAAATAATCAGAAAAATTTAGATCCTACACATGGCTAATCCCATATTCACAAAAATGATTAGTTTGAGGAATATTTACATTAAACTCATTCCTAATGGCTTGTAAAGAAAATGTGAATTATCCTAAGCATATCCCCCGGGAGTGTTGTAACCAAGAGTGCAGCAAGGCCCGTTTTCATGTGTAGGATGGTTTTCAAAATTCCAGTGTGGTGTGGTTTGATTCACGAACACCTTTTGCGAAGGTTTTGTGGTTTGAGTGGCCGCGAAGGGGTCGTCGACCGCGAAGGGGTTTCCGGTCCTATGAATTCTTTTGGTGGATTGTGTTTTCCACTGTTTGGTATTTCTCTTTTGATGCAGATTGTGGCCGAAATGCTCGGAGAATGATATGATGTAAGCTGAGCTCACGGAAGATCTTGGAACAAAGGTGACTCGTTTGGTCTGGGTTGCGATTCTCATGAAGGGATCTCGTGTGATTCCGCCGTGGTGAACCAATCCACAAAGACAGTTCTGTTTTGCGGTGTGCTGGTGCGGTAAGGGGTTGAGGAGCCCTATCCACGGAGCGTCTTCTTCGCCAAGGCCTTGTCCGCACTGCCCCATTGCGAAACGAGGCCGCAGAGTGGGGTTTCGGGCCCGGTTTTTTGGGGTAGCAGACATCCACGTGCCGATACAAGAGGGGCAGATAACCGGGCCTATCCGGAGCTCTTTTTTATCCCATGTACACTGAACAATGGAGGCGGATATTGTGAACCTTTGGAAGAGGATGTCCCTGACGGATAAAGAGAAAGTGACTATCGAGGCTCAGAGAAACGAAGACATACTATTAGAAAAATGCATGTCACTACTGTTGGTTGGAATGTTTGTGGAAAATATTTCATTCAACCAAGGGTCACTTAAAAACACTCTACAGAACCTTTGGAAACTGGGAGCGGGTGTGGCCATTCGTGAAGCGGGGAACAAGCGCATTGTCTTCGAGTTATTCAACAAAAGAGATAGAGATAAAATTATTAGCGACAGACCATGGTCCTTTGATAATCAACTCCTCTTCATGGAAGAATTCAAAGGGGGGGGATGACATCCAGAACATCAAGCTAACTCGATCCCCTTTCTGGATACGTATTAAAGTAATTCCCCTTCATGAAATATCAGAACGTGTTATGAGAGAAATTGGGGACATTATTGGCCAATTCATTGAATGGGACACCTTGGACCCTATCCAATGGGGACCCGAGGTTCAGATTAGAGCCAGAATTGAAGTGTCGGAGCTGCTGATGAGGGGAATTTTTTTGAAAATCGATGACGCAGACAACTGGATCTCATTCGAATTCGAGAAAATCCCAATTTTCTGCTTCTTCTGTGGACGTCTCGGCCATCTGGAACGAGCGTGTGGCTCAAAGCCAGGGGAGGGAGCAGGTAATATCATTCTTCATTATGGGCCATGGCTCCAGGAAAAATTGATTAGATATTCCTTCATTCCTGAGGCAGAAAAACAAAAGGATCGTGAACGTCTCAAGGTGGACCACACAAGTCAGGCGGGAACCGAATAGGGAACAATCATTAGGCTTGGACCGCTAGAGTTACCTAAAGAGATCCCAACCAATCATAGGACTAACAAAATGTATACACCCCCCTGAAGGACACAATCTTAACACTTATTGAGCCGGGGAACATACCAAAATTTTTTGTAGAACAAAGCGCGAGGTCAATGCAGATGCAAACTAAACCACCAGATCCCAACCCTAACCCAGAAATGAACATGGCTGACATCCTAACACAGGATAAAGATGGAAAGTCTGGAACTTCACCACCAGGACCAATCACCCGTCGAACCTGGAAAAGGGTGCAACATGAATTAAGTGCTAGTAAAATGGAGGACCCTAAACCTGGGGATCGGAAAAGACAAATTGAAACATGCCAGTCAATGGGGAACTCCCCAAAGAGATGAAAAAAGATGGGTGGAATAACAGGTGCCGAGAACTCAAAGGCGGAGGCGGGGGAGACCCAACCCCACCAATATTAATGATTTTCCTATGCTAGAACTATCGTGGGCTTGGAAACCCACGAACGGTTCGCATGCTTCAGCGTAATTGCGCCCAAAGTTGCCTCGATATGGTTTTACTGTCCGAAACCATTCTGGAAAGCAAGGACACGACTAACATTACTTAGAAATGTGGATTCCAAGGCTGTCTCCTGATCTCCAGACAAGGCCACTCTGGGGGACTCTGTCTCCTATGGAAGGATCAACTCAATGTCAGGATCTTGTCTTTCTACTCGCACCACATGGCTATGACTATTCAGGCGGACCACACCTTGCCATGGTCCTTTGTGGGATTCTATGGATGGTCGGACCATAATGAAAAGGGGAAATCATGGGATCTCCTTTGAAAATTCCATCAAGAGCTTCCAATCACTATTCTATTCGGTGGAGACTTCAATGAGATTATGTTCCATAAGGAAAAAAGAGGCGGAAATGCCCGACACACTGCATCGATGGAAAATTTCAAGGATGCGGTCACTAGGGAGGACCTGGTTGATTTGGGATACATAGGTAATCCCTTCACATGGTTCTGAGGTAATACGAATGACACACGCATCTCCGAGCGACTTGACAGATTCCTGGGATCAACAGATTGGATAAATCTCTTCAGCATGTTCCACATCGGCCACATGACGCTCAACTGTTCAGACCACTGCCCAATTTTTATTGACTGTATTCAAGGTGAACGTATCAAACAACCTTGTAGACCCTTCAGAATTGAAATCTTCTGGTTAAAGGACCGGGAATGCGAAGATGTTGTAAGATCAATCTGGAATATCACTCACGAAGATATTAGCCTCAATCTCCAAAAGGTCGCATCCGATCTGAGTTCTTGGAGTAACAAGAAATTCCATCATCCCGAGAGGCACTGTGATTCCCTCGAAAAGAAACATCACAACCTACTCATGAAACCCCCATCCAGCTACACTCTTGACATGATTGGAGCCACTCAAAGAGAGATGGACGTGACCCTGCGCGTGAAGGAAAGCTTCTGGGATATGCAGGCGCGGGATACCCACATCTCAGAAGGGGATGCCAATACCCAGTATTTTCACTAGAAATCATCAGCTAGACGTTGGAAAAATTTTATCAGCTGCATCTCACAAGAAAATGGAAGCACAATATTTGATACTAAGGGAATTCATGAAGATTTGATATGTTACTTCCAGAACCTCTTCAATTCAGAAACTCCTTTCATTTCAGCCGAAGTGGAAGAATGTATCCGACCAGTGATCACCGAGGAGATCAATCGACAGCTTTCCAATGATGTGTTGGATGAAGAGATATGCCTGGATTTGAAACAGATCCACCCCACTAAGGCCCCGGGACCAGACGGTTTCCACACCCTGTTCTTTAAGCAATACTGGCACATCATCGGTCCCAACATATGAAAAATGATAAGGAATATCTGGGCCAGGAAAACAAGTATTGCCGCCATCAATGAAACTATCCTCGTCCTCATTCCCAAAATTAAGAAGCCCCAGACGGCCCCTGACATTAGGCATATCAGCCTATGAAATGTCACGTACAAGTTCTTCTCTAAGATCCTTGTAAATCGGCTGCAACCGTGGTTGCCTGATATTATCTCGGAAAACCAGAGTGCCTTCGTGGCAAAGAGGCTGATAACAGATAACGCAATTGTGTCCCATGAAGTGTTTCACTCTATGAAAACACACTCCAATGCGAGAATAGGAACCATGGCTGGGAAACTGGATATGACCAAGGCTTACGATAAAGTGGAATGGAACTTCCTCAAAACTATGATGCTGAAAATGGTTTTCTGCACTAAGTGGACAGATATGATCATGCAATGCATCTCGGCCATCTCCTTCAGAATCAGGGTCAATTGGGAGCTCACTCGAGGATTTGTGCCATCCCGTGGCCTGCGTTAGAGAGATCCCCTCTCCCCTTTTCTCTTCATCTTGGTGGCTGATGTCTTCTCCAACCTTTTATCCAGGGCTGCATCTGCTAAAACTATTCATGGGGCAAAGGTTTGTCGCGTGAGTCCACTAGTGTCACACCTTTTTTCACCGAATACTGCCTCCTCTTCTCCAGAGCAACTATTAATGAATGTCAGGTGATCAGCCATGCGATCCATCAGTACGATAGGGAATCTAGATAGTCAATCAATCAGGGAAAATCAGAAATCTCCTTCAGTGAAGGGGTGCCTTGCCCTAAGAGAGATGAACTCTACGCATCAGTTGGAATACATATGGTTGATAAACACCAAAAGTATCTTTTTCTACCCACAGTAATTGGCCGGTCCAAAAAAGAAATTTTCTCATCTCTTGTGGATAGGATTGAGAAGAAAATTCAAGGTTGGACCCCAAAGAGAATCTCAAAAGTAGGCAATGAGACCCTCATTAAAGCTGTCATCCAGTCTATCCCAAGATTTTTTACATCCCTATTTAAGCTCCCAGCGGCCATCATCAACCAGATCCATACATGCACTGCCACCTTCTGGTGGGGGGAAAATGATGGAAGAAATAGACCCCACTGGATGGCCTGGGAGAAACTTTGCATCCCCAAGATTGAGGGAGGGATGGGATTCTGAAATCTTCTTCTCTTTAACGACGCACTGTTGGAAAAGAAAGGATGGCACCTTATTAACCATCCATCATCCATCTGTGCATGGGTTTTATGAGCTAAGTACTTTCCCCAAACGGACTTCCAGGTTTCCTCACTTGGCCTGCGTCCTAGCTTCCTTTGGAGAAGCATTTGGGGGGCCCGAAGGCTCTTGGAAAAAAGAATGGGATGGAGGATTGGGGATGGATCATCTGTCAACATATGGTCTGACCCATGGATGATTGATACGAAGGGTATGCAGGCTACATCCCATGCACAACCAGGCTTTGAAGACGCCATTGTCAGAAGCCTCCTTTCCGACCAAGGAACGGGGTGGTGTGTGGATAAGATTTTGGAATGGTTTAACGAAAGTGACCAAAGAATTATCCTAAGCATCCCCAGGGTCCCTGACGTAGGCCCTGACCATCTTTTATGGTGCAATGACATATCAGGCGAATACACGGTGAGATCTGGATACATGCTTGCTCTTGGAAAGCACCCAACCGACCGGAACGAGGGACCATGGAAATCACTTTGGAAGATCAACATCCCCCAAAAAATACGACACTTTTGGTGGAAGGTCTGCATGGGCACCCTCCCAACAATGAGCCTTCTCGCGTACTGACATATGTCCAATACCGCTTACTGCCCGATTTGCTCGAACATCCCAGAGACCCCCTTGCATGCCATCATTCACTGCCCAGAAGCTAAGGAAATCTGGAATAAGTGGGGCCCAACCCCAGATGAATCGCTGGATACGGCTTCTGACCTCCCCGCTCTCCTGGTGCGATGGTTCTCCTCTTTCTCAGTGGCTAAGGCAGGGTCATTCTGCACCCTATCCTGGATCATCTCGATACAGCGTAATGATGTTGTCTTCCACCACAGGCATAAACCTCCTGAATTGTCGATTGATCAGGTCACCTCATGGATCGAGGGATGGAATCACCACAATGGACAACAAATGTCTGATGCTCCCCCCTCCTTCCCCCATTAGTGGAACCCCCCAATGGAAGGTGTTCTTAAGATCAATGTGGACGCGTCTCTCCCAAAGGATGGACTTGTTGCCCTCGGTCTCCTGGCCCGAAATCATCTGGGGAAAATCATCGCAGAAAAGTATGAATCACATCAGGACTTTTGGGAACTTACTGTTGCAGAGGCTAATTCCATCCTAGAAGCTTTGATGCTGGCTTTGGAACGTGGGTGGGTGGATATTTGCATTGAATCTGACTACCTAACCATGATCTATGCCATTAACCACAACAACGGCGGACTCCAGTCGTTTGGCCTCATTATCAGAAGAATTCTCTCGCTTTGCCAATGCTTTTCATTCTGCACCTTCTCCTTTACCAAAAGATAAGGAAACAATGCAGACCACCAGTTGGCAACATTAGGCCCCTTCGAGGACAACCAGATCTGGCTGGACAATTTTCCTTCGTGGCTTTACATTTGTACGTCTGCTGATTTTCATCCTTAATGATATCAGTCTTTCTCAAAAAAAGTCTAGCTCAAAGCGATGTTTTCAGGTTTTACCCCAAGATACATCTGTGCTAGAGTCGCCTCTACCTACTCATATCCAGATATGGATTTATTTCTTGAAATATCCACAAAATATATTCCTTACCAAAATACCAGGAGGTTATTGTATGTATATCCTCAAAGACTAACTTAGGGACTCTTCCCTAATGCTACGTTTTCTAAATCTAGTTTCCAAGTATTCTACTAAACTTCCTCTGATACCAACTGTAAGGACCCGACCCCAGTTTCCCTGAGTTGGTGCCTTGTTTGATTACATTGGCATACATACAAGGAATAAAAATCCCAAAGGATCGAGTAGTTTAGTATTATTGGAAACATGTTTCATACATAAGTTGATCATTACAACATGAAGGTAAACAAAAACACTATTTTATTCCACTAGAAACATCATGTGTCCTATATTATGCTTACAAGTCATTCATAAATTACTTCTTCATATCCTGAGAAAATGAAACATAAGAAAGGTGTGAGCTCAAACGCTCAGTAAGAGTAAGAAATACAGAGGAAGATAATATTAACATTAGACATGGTGTATAATTGAAAAAAAATGCCTTTAATTATAAATATGCACACATTATGGAAGGAAAATGAACTGATTAAATAATGCCATAATAAAACATAACCATGGGTATTCTACTAGTCGAATAACCACATGAGATTTTAATTACTTGCATCATAATTATAGAAGTGCATATACCGAACATTCTAAATCATTTTTTCATGGCCTCGGCCAAGACATCTAGTGATTAAGGCCTCAGCCAAAATCCATATCCCATTGGGAAAGGCCTCGGACAATTCCACGTCTATTTGTCTCATGAGACCTACCGATGCATCGAGGGGATATAGAGGCCCCCACCCATCACATAATAAGTCCAATGAATTTCTCATATGAGCAGGGATAAACATAAACATCATATACATTCATATTGAAACTATCATATGAAATTTAGTTATCTTTCCCCAATCATTAATCATAAAACACTAACCATTCAAAATAATATGGTGAATGGTTTTAGGGTAGATTATCCACAATAGAGTTAGTCATAAACCATTAAATAAAATGTGTCAGATGACTTCATAAATTATTGAACCCAATAATACCATGGATTTATCAAGAGTGTTGAATTAGATTAAAACACTCTTATAAAATCATTAAGCAATTCTGGATATAAATACTCTTTTATTTTGAAAAGAAGAGGTATTTTGGGAAATATCTTTTTATAAAACCATTAGTGAAGTAAGATATTATTTTCATAATAAAATGATTGATTTTATAAATAAAATTGTTTCCAAAAATAGATTATAGAGTGCCCTTGTAAATAGGAAAGAATTTGAGAAATTCCCTTGACTCGGGATTGTATTTTGGAAACAACTTTGAAAGTTCCTTTTAAAACGTGTAACTATCCATAAAATAATGAAGGATTCTGGTTTATAAAAATATATATGATACTCACACAGAATATATGGGGAGTACATAACAATACATAATAATTTCATTGAAGAAATTAGACAATGAAAGTATCCCGAAAGAAAATGGATGTTCAGGTGGAAAACCCTTACCTTAACACCAAATGTGTTCCTCCCTTGTACTTAAGCTCCTGGAATATGAAATTATACTTGTTAATAAATTATTTAAGAAACTATTATACATGTATTTATTTTATCATAATTCTGGTTAGTTCATTTATGTCTTTATTGACAAGTTATTGTATTGAATTCTGTCATTCTGGAGTGTTCGTTTCCTTAATTTTCATATTCGGTTCACTTGTTATTATGTAATGAAGTTCATGTGGAATGGTTATAAATCTCTAGTATTGGAATTATATATTATTAATGAACATAAATAATTGATATTGGTCATTTCAATCATTTGGTTACGTGGAATGAGGATGAATCATTAGATGACAACCACTTCGATTATTCGGCGGTATTTGGAATATTATGAACTAGTTTGGCCATATAACTTAATTTTTTGTACATATTCTGGTTCCTGAATATTAATTAGGTTATAACACATATATTATAGTCTGTTTCAACCATGAATATGGTTTCATTACCAGTAATGAAGAAGAAATTGAAGAATGAAACTTTTTCATCCATCAAGGTTATAAATCGAATCCTCATGGATGTCGATTTCATTTATAAAAATAAAAGGGAGGGAATAAGAATATTTATGATGGTTCTTGTCATGAACCGAATCTGATCGCCATAGAAACCGACACCAAACCCAGCCCGTGAAAAGTCCCCAAGGGTGTTCCCAATACCCACAGGTTGGCACAAGTGCATGGGTATCATAAAATGATAATTGTGAATGATTTACCCAAGTTTATAAGCATAAAACAACAAATGAATCCAATAAAATGAATCTGGATTTTTCAAACCAAAAAATGTTTTACAAAAAATCAGAACTGAATTACATAGTCTAAAAAAACTCAACAAGAATATAAATAAAGTACAGAACAAAAAATGAACAGCCCAAGAACCTCAACATGGCAAGAGGCATCACCCTCAAGCCATCTCCACAACACCACATCATGAATGATCGGTGAAAACCCGAACTATTGGCACAAAATTTGTACCAAAACATGTGACAAAAAAAATAAACAAGTATAATTACACCCAAGGGTGTAAGTAGGGTGCGATCCAAAACCCAATACGATACCACCACTAATAGATTCCATGTGATAAACATTCAAAGACGAAAAGCATGCAAGTTTTCAATAACATGTAATTTCTAGTTACAATTTCTAGAAGATGAAACTAAAAAAATAGTTTTCCTGTGGGATAATTTAAAGAATCAAAAATTTTAAAATAAATTTAAAAGCTAAGAAATTTTTCCAGCCAAATATACCATATGCCGACGGTAAGTATATAGGATCTAATGAGCAGAAGTAATAGGAAAAAACCCCTAGGAACTAGCTAGTTGTGTGTCCCAGGTACCTCGTATCTCGGTGAAAATAACCACAAAAAAATATATGTTCTCATTCATGAGACACTAGTAGGGAACATACCCATAACCTAGTGGTCCCCAATCATCATCATCATAGTTTAGTTAGAGTTTCATGTGTTAATCTTGCTAAGTGAAACTGAGGCCAAACCCCACAGATTCACTAGAATAGTAGTACACGTCCACCCAACCAGATACTCAGGTTTTCCCTTTGTGCTCAAACAAGTTCAACAAGCCAAGACATATAGTCTTCACATGAAAATATCACTTCCACATCTCACATTAACCAAATAGCCCCATGTACATCACACAAGTCACAAATTCCACTTTTCATTAAAATTCATTTTGAAATCAAACTCACACCAAAATAGCCCACAACACTTTTTTCATAACTTTCACAATCCAAAAAATCCTTTAACAATTTTATAAAGTCCCTACAAATATGCCAAAGATCACATAATATCCCACTCACATGTTTCATAAAACCCTTTTTATAAATAAAATCTGTTTTTCACATCGCACTCACACAAACAGCCCACATCACATTCACACCTCTTTCACATTTCAGAAAATCCATTAAACATTTTTATAAAACATTTACAAGAATATACACATCACATAAAAGACCTATTAACATTTAAAATGGTCCATTTTAAAGTATAAACAATCCAAAATAGTTTTCCAATATGGTTTCACCACTTACATAAATCATTAAACTATTCAAAAGATTCATAAAACAATTCTAAAGAGTGTACCAAAGCTATTCACATAAAAACCATTTCAAAATCATATTTCAAGGAAAAAATAACACCAATACAAATTCAAAAATGAATTGGAAGCCCCAAATACATTTATTTAACTACCCCCAAGTGTTATACAAACACCTCAAACAATACCACAAAAGATCCACATGAAAATCACTCATTTTCAAAATCACATTTAAGAAGTACAATAAGGTTTTACACCTTAAACCCCTAAAAAACCACTTTAAAAATTAATGGCACACCAAAAACCTACCGAATCATAATTTTCAGCCCAAAAAAGATTTATTAAACAAATTTCATATGTTATAAAACACACCCAAACAATACCCAAAGGGTTACACATGAAAAACACCAAATTTTAATCTAAAATGAAACTATAAAAATAAATGCTTAACCAAATATAACATAAACAATTTTTTCACCACACACAACATATTAGGAACATTCATAATAATTAATTGAAGAAAAATAACTCATCTATAAATGATTACACATGTAATCACCTACCTTTTATGTCGAAACCCTCAAAACATGGTGTGAAACATCAACTGCACCACCGCTGCACCTCAAGGAAGACAAATCCAGCCCTATACTCCAAGAATTGGAAAAGAAAACCCAAGGTTAAACCTTAGGTTCGAAACCCTACCCCCTGGTCATTTGGGACTTCAAGGAAGAGAGAATAAACCCTAATAAAAACAAATGAAACCCATAGCAATTTTAAAGAGGAAAGATATGGACTCACTTGCTTGAAGTATCCTGAAGTAATCACTCCAACAGAACAATAGATGAAATTTAAAATAGCCAAAATTAAAGGGTTGTTAGAAAAAGATTTATAAGGTCATTTAGGAACTTAAATAGAGGGAAAAGAGTAATAATTCAGAGAGTTAAGAAGGGATGAAGTTACATCTTTAATTATGACCGATTTGAGACACCCTATGAAGTTCTGCACTAATTCTCGATTTCAAAGGGCTCCAAGGAGGGGGGAAAGGAAATTGGAGCACGCTTGGGCTTCTTATGGGAAAGGGAGGTGGAATAACCGAACAATTCATTATAATGAATAAGATATTAAAAAATTAATGAAATAACTTAAGACTGTAAAATGGGATTTTGGGCTGGCCCAATTCTTAAATAAAAACCCAAATACTTGTTATGGATTCCTAATGGTTCCAAATGGACATGGTGATTTGGATAGGTCATGGGAGGAAAAGTGGGAAGTGGAATGGATGAAAAAAGTTAACAAATTAAGGAGTTATAAAAGAAATAAAATTTATTTTTAAATCTGGAATTGGGCTCATGGTTTGGCCGAAATTTTGAAAACCCTCCATTTCCACCAAAATGAATGGAAAACCCCCAAAACAAAGAAAGAATGGAAATTAAATGAAAAATACTTTTAAAATAATTCATGGATGTGACAATTATCCCCACCATAAAACTTTTCATCCCTGGAAAGCCAAAATAAGGCCAAATACAATAACCAAACCCAACTGATAAACCAAAAGTAATTCTTTTCCAAGATTCACCCCCAAAGGCCAAAACACCTCCAGTGATCATTTAAGGAAGGATTACTCTCACAACCAAAACTTACACAACATTCCTAAAACAATCAATCACATTCAGACTTTATCCCAAATGAAAACTCCTCAAACACAATCTGAACAATACTCAATCAATTTACCTAAACAAACAATAACATTGAACAAGGTAACACTTACCCTACTATAACTAAACCATTGGGAACTCTCCAATCTCAATGATTTCCAAAGGAAGATTTAGGTAGTCAGATATCTCCGAATGATAATACCTACTTCCCAGACAAGACCAAGGAAAAATCTGAGTTACTCATATGAAGAGACACAAATGGTCTCCCCACTATAAGAGACAACTTAAATTTTTTTCCGAGACAGAATCATGACACTATCACGGGGAGGCCCGAACAGACTCCCTAGTACAAAGGATATACATCCATTTGAAATTTTAAAAAGAATATGCATGATACCCATGGTGGTTCTCCCCACCATAAGAACTAACCATCTTAACTGACCAGTGTGGGCCGACACGAAAAGACCTCAAAATTAAGGAGTTGGGATGGCCGCACGGTTAGTCTGTAGAGTTTGGGAAACTGTGCGATAACTGTGTGGATCCTTATATCTTCATGGTTATTTTTTTTGGGCTTGGTTAAAACTAACCATGTGAAAACCGTGTTCTCAACCTGTCTAGCCAAATTTCCAACCATTCTTCAAAGACTTAATGGAAACCAAAGGGGGAGGGAATAACATTGTGTGATGACATGGGTACAAGACCCTCCACCTATTTCCACTGAACAGGAATAACAGAAAAAATATGATAACACCATAGTTTTGAACTCTTCCTATCTTTTATACCAAGTATAGGACTTTGTACAAGGGTTTAAACAACATTGGGATTTCCCCTGACTACGATCCAACTTCTCTCCGAGACCTATGGTTAGAGCTCAAGTGATTGAAGCATCTTCGGCCTCGCAGTTAGGCTTTGGAAACCCCCTGAATGATAATTCTTCTTTCGGTGTAACCAAAAACTACACCACAATCCCCAATAAACTTTCCAAGACATAACACATTCCAGACTCACTTTACCCTAACTCTATATTTCACTAAAACAAGGGATTAAAAGATGCACACACATCAAACCTTGTTTCTTCGGGTGAGAAACAATAGAAGTAAAGAACACTTATACTCATTATACTCTAAAATGGAAAACGTTTATGCTTTTACAAGGTTGACATTCTCCCAACATAACAGATACTCTTGTAGGATTGCATGAATTTCACCTTTACGGTCAATCGAGCACATGAAATCACAAGGCGTCACCGAACATGACCATTGTAACTGATATAAAAAATTCATGGAGAGGGACCATATACAACATCCCCAAACTACACACAATTCTAGAAAGTGGCCACAATATCCTATCGTGACCACATTTTTCACACTGGTAGTTTAACGTGCACTCCTTCTTCGAAGAGACTACGAAGGACCGAGAGGACCACTTAGACACCATCTATATACTCATCTAGGCTAACAACCTCAGACCACTTCCACCTTCGGCATGTCTGAAAACTTAAGAAGCTATGGTCTCTTTAAACCTTCCATGATCACTCTCCCACTACAAGAGGATAAACAAAACCAATTAAGGAAATGGTTTAGACTCAATCTAAAAATCTCAAGAAAAATATTCCTTATATTGATCAACTAGAGGGTCTTCAAATGACGAAACAATCCGGGTTGCACTTTAGTTGTGAAAGAACCTTTAATGGGGCATACCATATCAAACGATTGAACCCAAGGACCCAACCAAGATGGTCCATTGGTCAAGATATACCACAAAAAAATCCAAACACATGAAGGGAACCACTGTAAAGTCATCCCAAAATGTTTTTCAGAAGATACCACTAACCGTCCCTACAACACAACTTACCGACCAAACCCAAACCCAAAGCACATTTCAAACAGGAGCGGTTCTTGGACTCAAAACATCCCACAACATCAAAATTTTCAAAAACCCATAATACAACCTATCCAAAAAAATTCATCAAGAAATCATTTTTTTCTTTAAAACCATTTCTTTGAAAACAAACAGTTCAGTGGTAAGCGCATCGACCAATGGTGCCCCATGGGCCTCACAGATGCATGTTTTTGTGCCAAACAAAGCACCCTCCTCATATCTGTCCCGACACTCATACATTCGTTCCATAAACCATCCATCATCCCATATAACCCCATGCATGTGGTCACTCAAGGAAATACCAAAGGTTAAAACAAAGATTCCTTCCACTTTTCAAAACCAAAACGGTCAACCACCACATCCTTTTTCTCAAAACCGCTAACTAGGAGATCCAAATCCCAATTCAAATATTACTAAAATTTTCATAAAGACACAACCATTTATACAAGAACTCACTTTCATGTTATTCACATCAATTTCATAACATCTCATCCCATTAAAACACCCTATTATTGTTTAGAAAATTCTATTGGAAGCACTTTTTCAAAACCAACTTCAGTATAGTTTCTGCTTTCAAAGGAGGTGTAAGCACACCATTTTACATTTCAAAATAATTATGAATATTCAGTTCCACCATTTCATAAATCAAACCATTCCATCTTTATTTGAAAATCATTTCACAAAAACTTTACACTTATTAAAACCAAGTCACTTTAAAACCAAAGTTCCAAGATTTCAAAACTAAAGAACACAAGACAATGCGAGAGGAAAATAGTTTTAGTGGGTGACTTGGAAATATGGTTGGTGGACATATTATAATCACTTCACTATCATAGAGAGTGTTCTAGGGAATATCTGCAGCTCCACATGGCTTTCCAGGCCCTACGAGCTCACTGAGACCATTAACCCAACTCTCTTTTCATTTCCCCTAATCATAATTAAACCATGAAAACCAAAGGAGTCTGAAAGGTCCCAACTTCCCCTAGAGACTTGAATCCCGTCATGAGGTGTGGTGATCATCCACACTACTCATAACTGAAATTCCAAGTCCCAACAATCCTGACTCCAGACTATCTCTACTGTTCCTCAAATAACATGATCTAAAGAGCGTAAACCTCCTCTGATACCATTTTGTCACGAACCGAATCTGATCGTCATCGAAACCAGAACCAAACCCCACCCGTGACAAGGCCCAAAGGGTGTTCCCAATCCCCATGGGTTGGCACAAGTTCCCGGGTATCATAAAATTAGATTTGGGAATGATTTACCCAGGTTTATAAACATAAAACAACAAATGAATCCAATAAAATGAATCTGGATTTTTCAAACAAAATGATGTTTTTAAAATATTCAGAACTGAATTACGTAGTCTAAAACAACTCACCAAGACTATAAAAAAATTAAAAAACAAAAAATGAACAGCCCAAGAACCTCAACATGGAAAGAGGCATCACCCTCAAGCCATCTCCACAACACCACATCATGAATGATCGGTGAAAACACGAACTGTTGGCACAAAAGTTGTACCCAAACCTGAGACAACAAAAATAACAAAGTCTACTTACACCCAAGGGTGTAAGAATGGTGTGAGCCAAAACCCATTAGGATACCACCACTAATATATTCCATGTGATAAACATTCAAAGATGAAAATCATGCAAGTTTTAAAAAACATGTACTTTCTAGTTACAATTTCTAAAAGATGCAACTAAAAAAATCAGTTTTCAAGTGGGTTAATTTAAAGATGTAAGAAACCAGTTCATACTTTTGACGTACAAGTTTCTTCTTTTCTCTTTTCCTTAAGTGTTTTTGAGAAAATATGGAAAATGGGGAAAAATCCCAAATTTTGGAAGTACACGCCGTGTACTTTTCCACACGCCATGTACTTTTGGCCGTGTGGGATGAGTACATAGGGCGTGTAGCCATGTCGGCAACAAAGGGTGTAAAGACTGACTACACACCATGTAGTGGTCCCTTACACGCCGTGTAGTCAGTTGGTAGGAGAATAGTAAGGCAGTGGCCAGCTGTGCGACAGAACACGTCGTGTACTCAAGAAGACACGCCGTGTAGTCATGTCGGCAGATGAACAGTGCCACGCTGGTGGAAAGCCGCCAGAGGAACAGTTAAAAAATGGGAATTACACACCGTTTACTTGGAAATACAAGACGTTTACTTTGTTTTTTCTCTCTTAAAATGGGCAGTAACCTCCCCTGTTCACAGGAAAGGCTTAGAACCAGATCGGAGCTCCAGAGGGGACGACCGAATCTTCGAGGATCCGTCGATCGCGAACTAGGAATCCGATTCCGTATCTATCGATCTCGTTGGAACCGCACGGGTAAGCCCTCTCATATCCTTGTGTAGTTCTTGACAATTCTTCCTCTAAGGGAAGTTATTTGCATTTAAAGTGAGTTTTATTTTACCTCAGATCTACCTCGTTCTAGGATGATTCGTGGAACGTCGTTCGAGTATACTGATTAGGGGCGTTTAAGGTAGGTGGCTTGGTGTTTATTTTCTAATTGTCATGTTTTTTGTGTGTTTTTGAGCTACGAACCCATATTTGGGGTGTCGTGTGGCTGAGGTCATGGCTATTTTGATACCCAGAATTGGATAGGTGATTAAATAAAGTTGTAAAACTGTTGTTTGGGATCAGTGCTTGGATCGAGGACCACCCCGGGGGTGTGTTCCTCTGTTTAGCTCTTTGGCCATGATACCCAAGGGTATTCCATGTTTATATTATTTATTACTTTTTCCTTGAGAGGAATTGAATGTGAATTTTTATTTACATGTTGGGCATGGCCCAGTTACTTGAGCCTGAGGGCAGTGTTTTACTCAGCCTGTGGGCGTTGTTTTGCTTAGCCTGAGGGCAGTTGTTATCTTAGCCGGAGGGAAACTTCTTCCGTGCCTATGGGAAATAGACTTTGTGCCTAAGGGAGACACTATGTATGCCTATGGAAAAAATCTGTTATGCCTGCGGGAAATTACCCGCGGGTTGGATTCTCATTACCTGATGGTGAGATTTTGTTGGTCTGAGGATGCTGTCTGTTTACTTAGAAATTCACTGTGCTTTTTTCTTATATTAAATGGATTAAACGAATAATTAAATGGAAATATAACTATTATGTTAGTTACTTTTGAGTACTGCCTAGTTTTTTGCGTTCACTACTGCACACTGTTGTTGCTTTTTTACACCCATTTGGACACGGGCCTTCGGTGGGTGCCTACTGAGATATGTTTCTCACACCATGTTTGGGTCATGCATTCCAGCCCAAACAAATTACGTTTCTGCAGGTTTAGATAAGGGAAAGGGTCCCTATACAGGTACTTGATTACTGCTGGGGTGTAGGAGAGCATGGGACAGATCATTGGCTCGTGATGCCACTGACTGTTCTGTTTTTCTTTTCTGTACTTGTACATCAATTTTATTATATTGTATTGCAGTGGAACATGTTCTGGCTATTTTATATAATAGTAACATGCTGCATCTTCATATATATATGACTGCTGGTTTCCCATTGTGTTATCAGTTCTTCATTTTCAGATATATGTACTGTTACTGCTTTCGCTTTCGTTGTATGTTTATATTATATTCCGTTGCGCTACACTTTGACAAATGAGGGCATAGTTTACCCACTATCAGACTTGATCCCTCACTGCTAGATAGCAGCCTATGGAATTTGGGGAAATGCTCTTGAGGTCATGTGGCGAACCGGGTTTGGGGCACCCGTTGAGTGGCACCCGGGACCGAGACATTACAAAGTGGTATCAGAGGAGTTATTTTCTTTGAATTACTATTTTGAGCCTTATTCAGGGATAGGATAGAAACAGTAGTTGGTAATAAGTTGTGCTCGGGCGTAGCTAACCCGTGTACATGGAAAATCCAATTTACCTCGTATTGCAATTTTACTGATTTTTCAATTTATAATTGATATGATTTCACCGTTGTGTGACACACTTGTGATTGTGCTGTTATATTTTATCCTTGGATATATTTAGTTGAAACTCGATGAGATGACGGTATTCCATCTCGTGCATCATTTAGGAACATGCTATAAATCGCATGCCATGCATAGTTCCATGCCATGTAGGTGCATTAGAAATTGAATGCTTTTTTGATAATTGTTGTGCTAGAAAAGCATGTTGTTGTGATAGCTTCTTGACAAATACCTGCTATGTGATAGGGTATTTATGAATAAATCTGTAGAAAGAATAGATGGAAAACTTTGTTTTTTGGGGAGTATGGTCCCCCATTGACCAAAATTTGGTGGATCATTAGCTGTTTTTTTGTTATAACACAGATAAGATGCCAGACTTTGATTCGTGGGGAGTATGGGCCCTCACAGATTGGAATTTGGCACTTAGGTGTTGTTTTGCAGTGTTTTATGGGTTCCGGGAATGTCTCTGAGGCATACTATCCGGAAACCCAGTATACACGCCGTGTAGTACCTTAAGCACACAGTGTATGGTCTTCTGTTCGGAAATAAAAATAAACATTTGAGTACACGCTGTGTACCCATAGTACACGCCGTGTAGTCTCTTCCCGTGTCACAAACCATGTGGGAGGCAACACGGGGAAGAAAATATCTTTGGGTGAACACACCATGTACCGTAAGTACACACCGTGTAGAGTTGACCCAGAGACCTGGCCATGTAACTAACAAACATGGGCCGGTGTAGTCGTTTCTTGAACACGCTGTGTCAATAAAGAACACACTGTGTAGTGTGACCTGGGGACCCAGCCATGTAACTAACAACACGGGTCAAGGAAATCCCTTCGTTTACAAACTGTGTGTCTATAGAACACGCCATGTAGGTTGAGCCGTGTATCCGGCCATGTAACTAACAACACGGGTCGACAGAGCTCGTCTAGTACACATCGTGTACCTGTGGGACATGCCATGTAGTCTTGTCCGAGGATAGACCATGTGGACTTAGCCATGTGGCTGGGGAAATGGGGTTGTTGACATGCCATGTGTGGGTGTAACACGCCATGTAGTGTCAAGCCGAGTAGTCATCCATGTCAAAAATGACACGGGCAGTTGGAAATTACACCATACACGCCGTGTAGTTTTGTTCAACGGGAGCCGTGTGGCTTAGTCAGGCAGAAGGACCCGGGAAGGGGAAGGGAAGTCAAGTACATGTCGTGTAGTTAGTATACATGTTGTGTAGTCTTGTTTTGTAAATTTTGAATGCCTTATTCCTCCTGTTCTCTTTTGGGTTTCTTCATTTTCGGCCGTTTATAATCTTGAATCTAAGGCGTGTTTTTGACCTTGTAGTGTCATTCCTCCTAGACGTTCACACATTGTTCACAAGGAGAGAGGAAATGACTATACTCCAAAGATGGCGGGCCCTGGGCTACCAGTGGATCCTCCAACAGAGCCAGATGCAGCGCCAACCGTTATACCAAACACAGGCGCGGATGCGCTGTTTCGTGAAGGCTTTATGCGGTTCATGTAGACCTTTGAAGGAGCACCGCAGCCTGCCACATCTATGGCTGAGCTGACATGTATCTTCCAGCAGCATCATCCGCCTACATTTTCAAGGGATGGTGGCCATAGGCTATGGAGTCTTGGCTATGATCGATGCAGACTATTTTTGAGCATCTTGTGATGCCTCTGGGGAGGAGGGAAAAGCACGTGACTTATATGCTGTGTGATTCCACCAAGAGGAGGTGGGATGTTACCACACAGTCAGAGCATCACAGAGACATGGCGTGGGAGGATTTTTAGGCAGTATTCTATGACTTCTTTTTCCCAGAGACACTAAGGGTAGATAGATCTTGAGATTTCATGAATCTTCAGCAGGGCGCTATGTCGGTGATGGACTATTCTACTCTCTTTACTGAGCTTCAGCATTTTGCACCCGTTCTGGTGGGTGATGAGATGTTGAGAGCCAGAAGATTTAAGGATGGTCTTCGTTATGAAATCCGAGTGATGGTGAATGTTTTCAGGTTGCCTTCAGTACACTCTATTGTTAACCAGGTTCTGATTACAGAGAGGAACCTGCAGGAAGCTGGTGGTGTGGGCCAGGGTGGTTCAACACCAGTTACTGGTACGATTTCTGCTGGTAAGAGGAAGAGACAGATGGACTTATCTTAGGGTGGAAGTACCAGTCAGAAGAATGCTTTATGTGGCCAGGTCATGTGCTACCAATGTGGTAGAGAGGGGCACAAGAGGCCACAGTGTCCACGAGACCCAGTGGAGTTCCGAGCTTGTGGCAAGATGGTTCATATGCAGCACTTTTGTAGGGAGTTTCCCCCGATGGCTAGTGAGAGGGGTTATGTGCAGACTCCATGTGCGGGAGCAGGACCTGTGGCTTCTTACTAGTTGGGGAACTGTAATACATCAGGGCGCGCAGGAAGAGATGGTGTTCATGGCCGTGGTAGCCAGACACTAGGATCTCAGAGGCAGCCGGGTGGGACAACTCAGGGTAGTCAGGATGTGTCACTGGGCCGCGGCATTGGACAGGCATATGCAGTGCAACAGACCCAACATGAGCAAGATCCCAGACCTTCTACAGTCATAGGTACTATTCTAGTAGCTTCTATCTTGTCTTCAGTACTTTTTGATACGGGTGCTACACATAGTTTCATATCTGTACCCATCGTGGGGATCCTTGGGCTCTGTGTTTCTACTTCTTCTGATATCATGATGCTAGACACTCAGTTGGGGACTATAACGGCTAGTGTGCGTCGGTGCAAGGAGTCCCCCCTTGAATTTGGTGGGTGTCACTTCCTTTGGGACCTCTATGTCTTAGAGATGATAGCTTATGAAGTCATTCTCGAGATAGACTGGTTGGTTCCCTTTCGAGCCTTTGTAGATTGCTATCGTCGCAGGGTGAGTTTCACGTCACTAGAGGGCAGAGAGTTTCTATAAAAGAGAGAATGGGATTTTCAGACGAGTTGAGCTGGACCAGAGCATCGTGGGCGAGGTGGAGTCACAGTCCAGATTGTGAGCTTATATCTAGATGACTAGGGGACTTGTCAGAAGGATTTCCCTCTAGTGGTTGATCATTTCAGGGATGTCTTCCCAGGCGACTTTTCAGGTCTTCCTCTAGAGCGTGAGGTGGATTTCTCTATTGATCTTGTTCCAGGAGTAGCACCAGTGTCCATTCCTCCTTATAGGATGGCTACAACTGAGTTTCAGGATCTCAAGAGGCAGTTAGAAGAGTTACAGGCAAAGGTTTTTATCCGAACCAGTACTTCTCTGTGGGGTTCGCCGGTTCCCTTTGCGAAGAAGGCAGAAGGTACCCTCAGACTCTGTGTGGATTATCAGAAGCTGAACCAGTTGACGGTTAAGAACCAATATCCCTTACCAAGGATTGATGATATTTTTGATCAACTTCATGGGGCACGAGTGTTCTCGAAGATTGACTTGAGGTCAGGATGTAACAACCCGAAATTTTAAATAAATATTGTTTCCTAATTTTATGTGTTATTTTATTTAATTTTTATACTCAACAAAAATGTTTCATTTGATAACATGAGTATAATTAAAATGACACTGTTGGTTTTTGACTGTTATTTGACTATTGGTCAATATGACCGCTGGAAACTAAACGTTTTGACTATTGTCTCTAAATACAAGCAATATTGGTTAATTAATATAGAAAGAAGATTCGATGGCCTCACCCAGTAGTCTTGGACCGATCGAATCCCATCTAACAGAACTTGGGAAGGAGGTAGCACCACTGGGCTTTTCTCTGGACCAAACCCAAGCTGAACTTCATCGTATAAAGCTAGAACGAGATCTCCTTCGTGAGAAGTTCAAACTGATAGAAATTACTACTCGTGCAATGTTGGCCGAGCCTCCCTCAGATTCTCTCACCTTAGCACACCTTACACTTAGGTCCTATGCTGGTGTGATAAGGGGCTATGTAAGGAGACCATAACTGTCTTGTGTAATCCTTTGTTTTAAATAAAAATTTTGATTTCTTTTATGAATTTTCAAATGACCGGATAAATATAGTATGCATATTTTTGATGAATTTTAGAAAAAGGATATTTTAAATATGTTTATGTAAACCTTAAATAATTAAAAATGTGTAATGATTTTCGAAAAATGGTCTTCTACAATTATGTTCAGTACGAAATTTAGAGTCTAATAAGATCAACTTGATTTTTGATGAATAGTAAATTATGAATAGTGATTTTATGATTAGGATTAATAATGTGTCCAAATGGATTAGTAATCTCACTTAAAAAATGTATTAAAATAAGCTAGGCACTTTGATTAAGTAATGTGATTTAATAAAATGGTTAAATAACGGTTTCATAAATTATTATTCAAGTATTAGTTTTTCCGGATGAATAGTGTTTTTTAATTAAAATTTTAATTAAAAATATTTAGAAAATTATTTTTATAAAATGGACTTCATTTTTGAACTCAGAGCATCGATATTATGTTAAGGTAATTTTTGGGGATTTTTCTGAAAAAAATAAATTTTCGATGAATAGTGTTTTTAATTAAAAATTTATTTAAAAATATTTAGAAAATTATTTTTATAAAATGGATTTAATTTTTGAAATCAGAGCATTGATATTTGGTTAAGGTGAAATTTTGGGATTATTCTGAGAAAGTTGAATTTTCGATGAATAGTGAAAATATAGTTTTTAAGTTACGAGTGTTTAATGACATCATTAAATGATGTATTAAGTATGTAATCAATATGGTCGACTTATGAATAGTAAGATAAGGTATGAGGTGTCCCAAGTGGCCAATACCATGGGCAAATACCATGGGCAAGCCCATGGTTTTTCCAAAACAACTAATGAGGTGTCCCTTGGAAATTAATGCCTTGTCCCCTCACTTTCCCTATAAATACCAAGCCATCCTCTCATCCATTCGACACCCCACTCTCCCCCAATGAATTTCTGGTCTCCTTAACTCCCAAGGAGTCCTCCCAAGGTGCCCCCAAGCCCTCAAGGTCCAAACCTTTGAGTTTTAAGAGTTACGTTTTAAGGTAAGGGATCCGATCTCTCTCTTTCTTTTCAAGAAATCTCTTTTATGTAATTTCTTTTATGCTCCATGTTCTTATGTTAAAGGGTGTTCTTTTATACTCCTCCTACTGCCCATTTCATGTTCACATAATGAGAGATCCCCTCTTACTCTCATTATTTCGTTTTATGAAGTTTTAAGTGGCGCCGTTAGGCTGCCAAAATTTTTGTAACAGATTCTTTCTCCCTTCTCATTTTTCAAGATCTATTATCATGTAAAGTATTTCAAGTTACTTTTTATTATGTTGGGGTATGATCTCTAAATTTATCATACTGATCTTTTATGATAATATGATGAGATACCCCATTTTATCTCTTCAATTCAGTATTTTTATGTTTTAAGTGGCTCCGTTAGGCTGCCGAATTTTTAAGTGGTTCTTCACCCTTCTCATTTTGAAGTTCTACTTTCATGTCAATTATTTGAAGTTCCTTTTTGTTATGTTGGGGTATGATCTCTATATCTATCATACTGGACTCTTATTTTCATATTATGAGAGACCCCATTTGATCTCTTCAAATCAGTATTTTGAAGTTTTAAGTGGCGTCGTTAGGCTGCCGAATTTTTAAGGGATTCTTTCACCCTTCTCCTTTTCAAAGTTCTAATTCTATGTCAAGTCTTGAAAGTTCCTTTTTATTATGTTGGGGTATGATCTCTATATCTATCATACTGATCTTTTATGTTCATATGATGAGAGACCCTATTTGACATCATCAATTCATTTTTGGTTGAAGTTTATGTAACGCTATTAGGCTGCCGAATTTTCATAAGAGAAATATTATTTTTGTCTTCCTTTCATGTTCTTCATTTCATATGGTATATTTTAAAATTTCATTACCATGTTCTTAAATCCCTTATATTCTGTCCCTTTACTATTTTATGGGTCATTTATGATTGTTTGACCCATGTCCCCTCTCTTTTCAACGTTTTCTAAAACCCTGTAACGTAGTCGTTGTGCTGCAGAATTTTCATCTCAAAATGTCTCTCTCTTTTTCTCAAAATTACTTCATGTTATTAAGTGAATACTCAAAGCTCTTATTTCTACAGGGTTATTCACATATATACAAAAATGTTCTATTTTAAATTCTGGGATTTACATACATAAAACCCGCTCTCCCCTTCCGTGGGTTTAAAGTGACGTAAAGATCATGCCTTTAAAGTAGTTTTTAAAATGTTATGATTATGAAATGAAACCCATTTATTTTATGCTATATGGGTTATTTAAGAAATTTTTGATGATGATATATGTGGATCACATGATAATAAGGGAAAATTTAAGGGTGCGCCCTGATAGCGCTCCAATGCATTGGGTAAAGACTTAATCTCTATAGATGACCATTTTTAACGACGCCTTGGTGAATAACCTTGGTAATTTTTAACGACGCCTTGGTGAATAACCTTGGTAATTTTTAACGAAGCCTTGGTGAATAACCTTGGTAATTTTTAACGACACCTTGGGGATGGACCTTGTTGAAACGAAACGATTGTCAATATTAAATGTTGCAGCCACATCTTCAAGTTATGAAAAAATTTTATTTTTATTATGATATGCCTCATGATTTCATTTTCATGCCTTAAAGTTCTTTTCATGACTTTATTGATATATCTCAAGTTCATATGTAAAATGTTTTACTTGTTTCCCTTGCTGGGCCTTTTGCTCACCCTTTCTTTTGATGTATGTCCTTGGGTTATGAGATGCAGTAATGAGCCTAGGGTGAACATGAGGAGAAGCCTTTCATGTGTTTAAGAAGAATGTTTTTTTTGTTTTATGTTTTATGTTCCTTGTTTCCAAGACACTAAACCTTAAATATCCTCAGTTCCGTGTAATGGAATGAAAGTTATGTTATAAAAAGATGGGATGCTACAGTTGGTATCAAAGGATGGTTTAGTTATTTGTGGAAATTAGGATATGAAAACTCTAGGAAGAACCCTATAGAAAAGTTTAAATATAGGAAATATTCCTGGTATTTTGGTGAGTATTGAGTAAGGGGTTTCCAAGAAAATACATCCCTGTCTGGATACGATCAGGTAGAGGTGGCTCTGGCATAGATGTTCATAGGGGTAAAACCTGAAAACACCGATTTGAGCTAGACTCGAACGGGAACTGGTACACGACAATGAGCCTTGCTGCACTCTTGGTTACGACACTCCCAGGGGATATGATTTGGTAAATTCATAATCTTGGTATGAACCATTGTTAAAGGAACAAAGATAAAATAAAATAAAGATTCACATAAGAATATATGATCATGGATAACCTATATGGGAACCTAGGGGATCACAAGTTAGGGTATACTTTTCTTCTACAAGTTATCCTTATATGCTTTAAGTTCCTTTTCATTATTATTGGTTAAGTATTTAAGCCTCTAATTATACTTTCTCTTCTTAATTAATGGTGGGAAATGGAATGACGTGTCCCAACAACCAATGTGATAGGAAATGCGACGATTTCCGTATTAATATGACAGAGATGATTAGGGGATTAAAAGATGATTATTATTTTGGAAGACGTTCACTATTTTGGGGACCCTATATGATCGAGGTAAATAGATTACTATAGTATTTTCATTGAGGAGTAAGGTTGACTTATATTTTGAAGAATTGATGAATTTAAGGTGGACTTATAGTAATTTAGGTTACTTATGGGAATGATTAACCTATCTTGGGTAAAATATGTTTAGTTTAGCTACTTTTGTTATAAGATGTTAGGAGTGGTTGATGTTGTCTGGAGATGAATAATGAAGTTGTTTTGGAAGACTATGTTATCAAATCCTTCTTGTATTTGGGTTTCAATATTAGTTTGGTTTATTTTGAGGAATTTTAAGGACCGTTATTTATGGAATGGTCTATGATGAACTTTGGGTAGTACCATGGAACTTTGAAGATTTAAAAGTAGTTTCCATTCCTATGGGATTATTTCTTTTTGAAGAGTTGTTTTACCTTAACCTTTCTGTTTTTGGGATAATGTTTAAAGATAGAAGAAATAGATAGTTAATATTCTGTAGATTATGTGATTCTCTAGAAGATGATTCTTGTGCTTTTATGAGACCAAGTGTTTTTGAATTCTCATCATTTGGAGAAAAGATTAGTGTTGGTAGGGACTTATTAAAGGATGAAACTCTACTTGAAGGTAGGTATATTTTCTTATGTTTTTGTTCTATGTAGTAAATGAATTCCTCAAAATTATGAAAAGAAATGTAAAACAAAAATGTTGTTGGTTTACATTTCCTACTAGGTAATCAAAGACCGTTTACACACATCATATTTTTGGGATTTTCTTATGGTTAACTTTCTCCTAATCATGTTCTCTATCACTCTCCCTTAGAACTTGACCCTTTGTTTTCTCCTCCATGTCCATGTTTCCCTACATGGAATCCTAGTGTGGGTTAACTCGGGTGACCTTTGTACTTCCCTTTCTTTCTTTTAAAGTAATAGTTTTACTGACTCCTTTTCCGATGTGGGACTTTCAATGAAATTTCAAAACCCAATTTTAAAAATTGCGAGGACACAATTTATTAAGGGGGGAAGATTGTAACGACCCGAAATTTTAAATAAATATTGTTTCCTAATTTTATGTGTTATTTTATTTTATTTTTATACTCAACAAAAATGTTTCATTTGATAACATGAGTATAATTAAAATGACACTATTCGGTTTTGACTGTTATTTGACCATTGGTCAATATGACCATTGGAAACAAAACGTTTTGACTATTGTCTCTAAATAAAAGAAATATTTGTTAATTAATATAGAAAGAAGATTTGATGGCCTCAACCAGTAGTCTTGCAAGTTCCTTTTTATTATGTTGGGGTATGATCTCTATATCTATCATACTGATCTTTTATGTTCATATGATGAGAGACCCTATTTGACATCATCAATTCATTTTTGGTTGAAGTTTATGTAATGCTATTAGGCTGCCGAATTTTCATAAGAGAAATCTTATTTTTGTCTTCCTTTCATGTTCTTCATTTCATATGGTATATTTTAAAATTTCATTAACATGTTCTTAAATCCCTTATATTCTGCCCCTCTACTATTTTATGGGTCATTTATGATTGTTTGACCCATGTCCCCTCTCTTTTCAACGTTTTCTAAAACCCTGTAACGTAGCCGTTGTGCTGCAGAATTTTCGTCTCGAAATGTCTCTCTCTTTTTCTCAAAATTACTTCATGTTATTAAGTGAATACTCAAAGCTCTTATTTCTACAGGGTTATTCACATATATACAAAAATGTTCTATTTTAAATTCTGGGATTTACATACATAAAACCCGCTCTCCCCTTCCGTGGGTTTAAAGTGACGTAAAGATCATGCCTTTAAAGCAGTTTTTAAAACGTTATGATTATGAAATGAAACCCATTTATTTTATGCTATATGGGTTATTTATGAAATTTTTGATGATGATATATGTGGATAACATGATAATAAGGGCAAATTTAAGGGTGCGCCCTGATAGCGCTCCAATGCATTGGGTAAAGACTTAATCTCTAGAGATGACCATTTTTAACGACGCCTTGGTGAATAACCTTGTTAATTTTTAACGACGCCTTGGTGAATAACCTTGGTAATTTTTAACGACGCCTTGGTGAATAACCTTGGTAATTTTTAACGACACCTTGGGGATGGACCTTGGTGAAATGAAACGATTGTCAATATTAAATGTTGCAGCCACATCTTCAAGTTATGAAAAAGTTTTATTTTTATTATGATATGCCTCATGATTTCATTTTCATGCCTTAAAGTTCTTTTCATGACTTTATTGTTGTATCTCAAGTTCATATGTAAAATGTTTTACTAGTTTCCCTTGCTGGGCCTTCTGCTCACCCTTTCTTTTGATGTATTTCCCCAAGTTATGAGATGTAGTAATGAGCCTAGGGTGAACATGAGGAGAATCCTTTCAAGTGTTTAAGAAGAATGTTTTTTTTGTTTCATGTTTTATGTTCCTTGTTTCCAAGACACTAAACCTTAAAGATCCTCAGTTCCGTGTAATGGAATGAAAGTTATGTTATAAAAAGACGAGATGCTACACAGGATATCATCATCTGCGCGTGAGACCATCGGATATACTGCTTACAACTTTTCAGAGCAGATATGGTATGTACGAGTACCTGGTTATGCCGTTCGGACTCATGAACGCGCCAGCAGTTTTCATGGCTATGATGAATCGTGTGTTCCATCCCTATCTAGACTCTTTTGTGGTAGTATTCATGGATGATATCATGGTGTACTCTCAGAGTCGACAAGACCATGCCACCCATCATGAGATCGTATTGGGTACACTGAGAGAGCATCGAATATATGCTAAGCTCTCAAAGTACCTCTTTTGGATGGATGAGATTCACTTCCTGGGTCATATCATATCAGAGGTAGGAGTTGTCCTGGACCTAGAGAAGGCGAGAGCATTAGTTTCTTGGGAGAAACCTAAGAACATGTTTGAGATACGGAGTTTCTTGGGGCTGGATTGTTATTACAGACGCTTCATCTGGGACTTATTCCGCTTATCAGTGTCGTTGATGGGTTTGACTAAGAAGGATGTGAAGTTCGTATGGTCAGAAGATTATGAGACAACCTTTCAGGACCTAAAGGGAAGGTTGACATCAACACCAATCCTGATACTCCCAGAGTAGGGGAAGAGCTATACAGTTTACTGTGATGCATCAGGGATTGGGCTGGATGCAGTGTTGATGTCGGGCGATCGAGTTGTTGCGTATGGGTGTCGGAAGTTGAGGCCACATGAGAGTAATTACCTGACGCATGATCTCGAGTTGGTTGTAGTTGTGCATGCGTTGCGCTGTTGGTGACATTATCTATTGGGAGAAAGTTTTGTGGTTTTCACCGACTACAAAAGTCTCAAGTACATCTTTACTCAGCGTGACTTGAATCTGAGACAGCGAAGGTGGGTTGAATACCTTCAATCCTTCGACCTCGAGCTTGCCTATACACCTGGTAAAGGAAATGAAGTAGCCGATGCACTGAGCAGGAACACTCAGGTACGGGCAGTGCAGGAGGCCAGTGGCGAGTGGAAGCTCATGGCTTTGTTCTCTGAGATGTATTTGGATGTGCATGACAGTTAGGGGAAAACTTATCTCTCATATTTAGCAGTGACTTCTACCCTCCTGGATAGAGTGAGGATGAGACATCTATCTGGTTCAGAAGGCCTAGTTCTACGGGATTCAATGGAAAGTGAGGACCCTCCTCCTGGTTGGATGATAGGTGATGATGAGGTACTGCGTTTCCATGGACGAGTATGGGTTCCAGGGGATATACACTAGGAGATGATGTGGGAGTTTCATGCTTCAGGTTGGGCAGTTCATCCCGGGGTTACCAAGATGTACCAAGACTTGAGACGTCAGTACTGGTGGCCAGGTATGAAGAGTGATGTAGCTAGTTGTGTTACGAGGTGTTCCACCTGTCAGCAGGTGAAGGTGGAGCATCAGAGGCCATCCAGACTGTTACAGCAGTTACCCATTTCGGAGTGGAAATGGGATGATGTCGCAATGGAATTCGTGACTGGTTTTCCGAGTTCACCACGATGCAATGATTCCGTGTGGGTTTTTGTGGATAGACTCACGAAGGTAGATCTCTTTTTTTCCGATCAAGGAGACATTTGGTGTTGACGAGCTTAGAAGGTTGTATATCCTAGAGATCATACGTATTCATGGGGTCCATCGTTCTATCATTTCAGATAGGGACACCTGCTTTACGTCTCGTTTCTGGAAGAGTTTTCAGAGGGCACTGGGTCCACAGGTGCTTCTGAGCACAGCATACCACCATTAGACTGATGGCCAGTCAGAGCGTACAATACAGGTGCTTGAGGACATGCTGCGTGCATGCATCCTAGAATTTGGGGTTCTTGGGAGAATCATATACCCCTAGTTGAGTTTTCCTATAATAATAGTTTCCAGGAAACTATTGAGATGGCATTATACGAGGCCTTATATTGTAGGCCATGCTGATCACCTTTGTGATGGTTAGAGGCAGGTGAGGCAGCTTTATTAGGACCACGTCTCGTGCAGGAGACTTCTGAGCAGGTCCAGTTGATTCAGAAATGGATGGACACTGCACAGTCTCGTCAGAAGTCTTATGTTGATCACTGTAGATGACCTTTGGAGTTCATCGTCGGGGATCAGGTTTTCTTGCGTGTTTCGCTGAGGCTGGGACACAAGCAGATCAGGAGACAGGGTAAACATTCACCGAGGTATGTGGGGACATTTGAGATTCTAGATAGAGTTGGGTCGGTTGCCTATCGGTTGTAGTTACCTCAGAGGTACCGAGCCATGCATGACATCTTCCATGTATCTCAGTTGCGCCGCTATCATTCAGACTCGTCTCACATATTTCAGCCCGAGGAGGTTGACGTCGAGGCAGATGCATCCTTTGAGGAGCATTTGATTCCTATCGTTGATAGGAGCATGAAGGTTCTCTGAGGCCGGTCAGTTCCTCTCGTACGGGTGCTATGGCAGAATGGCCGAGTGAAGGATGAAACTTTGGAGTGGGAGACCGACATACGTTCTCAGTGGCTAGAGTTATTCTCAACTCTATCTTTGCCACCCTTGGAAGGGTAATTCAGGGACGAATTGCTTTATGGGTGGAAGTTTATAAGAACCTGGTTCTTACTTTTGAGGTACGGGTTTCTTCTTTTCTCTTTTCCTTAATTATTTTTGAGAAAATATGGAAAATGGGGGATAATCCCAAATTTTGGAAGTACATGCCGTGTACTTTTCCACACGACGTGTACTTTTGGCCATGTGGGATGAGTACACAGGGCGTGTAGCCATGTCGGCAACGAAGGGTGTAAAGACCGACTACACGCTGTGTAGTGGTCCCTTACACACTGTGTAGTCAGTCGGTAGGAGAATAGTAAGGCGGTGGCCAGCTATGCGAAAGAACACATCGTGTACTCAAGAAGACACACCGTGTAGTCATGTCGATAGATGAACAATGCCATGCTGGCGGGAAGCTGCGATAGGAACAGTTAAAAAATGGGAATTACATGCCATTTACTTGGAAATACACGCCGTGTACTTTGTTTTTTTTTCTTAAAATGGGCAGTAGCCTCCCCTGTTCACAGGGAAGGCTTAGAACCGGATGGGAGCTCAGGAGGGGATGACCGAATCTTCGAGGATCCATCGATTACGAACCGGGAATCCGATTCCACCTCCGTCAATCTTGTTGGAACCGCACGAGTAAGCCCTCTCATCTCCTTGTGTAGTTCTTGCCAATTATTCATCTAAGGGATGTTATTTGTGTTTAAAGCAAGTTTTATTTCACCTCAAATCTACCTCGTTCTAGGATGATTCGTGGAATGTTGTTTGAGTATACTGATCAGGGGCATTTGAGGTTGGCGTCTTGGTGTTCATTTTCCAACTGTCCTGTGTTTTGTGTGTTTTTGAGCTGCGAACCCATATTTTGGTTGTCGTGTGGTTGAAACCATGGCTATTCTGATACCCAGAATTGGATATGTGATTAAATAAAGTTGTAAAACTGTTATTTGGGATCAGTGCTTGGATCTAGGACCACCCCGGGGGTGCGTTCCTCTTTTTAGCCGTTTGGCCAGGATACCCAAGGGTATTCCATGTTTATATTATGCATTACTTTTCCCTTGAGAGGAATTGAATGTGAATGTTTATTTACATGTTGGGAATGGACCGGTTACTTGCGCCTGAGTGTAGTGTTTTACTCATCCCGTTGCATTGTTTTTCTTATCCTGAGGGCAGTTGTTATCTTAGCCTGAGGGAAACTTCTTCCATGCCTGTGGGAAGTAGACTCTGTGCCTGAGGGAGACACAATGTACGCCAAAGGGAAAAATCTGTTATGCCTGTGGGCAATTACCTATGGGTTGGATTCTGATTACCTGAAGGTGAGATTTTGTTTGTCTGAGGACGCTGTCTATTTACTTAGAAATTCACTATGGCGTTTTCTTATATTAAATGGATTAAATGAATAATTAAGTGGAAATATAACTGTTAAGTTAGTTACTTTTGATTACTTCCTAGTTTATTGCGTTCACTATTGCTCATTGTTGTTGCGTTTTTACACCCAGTTGGGCACGGGCCTTTGGTGGGTACCTACTGAGATATATTTTTCACACCCTATTTGGGTCATGCTTTCCAGACCAAACTGATTACGTTCTTGTAGGTGTAGATAAGGGAAATGGTCCCTATACAGGTACTTGATTGCAGCTAGGGTGTAGGAGAGCATGGGACCGAGCATTGGCTCGCGATACCGCTGGTAGTTCTGTTTTTCTTTTATGTACTTGTACTTCAATAGTATTGTATTTTATTGCAGTGTAACATGTTCTGTATGTTTTATAGAATAGTGACATGCTACATCTTCATATGTATATAACTGCTAGTTTCCTATTTTGTTATCAGTTCTTCATTTTCAGATATATGTACTGTTACTAGTTCCGCTATCATTGTATGTTTATATTATATTACTCTACGGTACACTTTGACAAATGAGGGCATAGTTTACCAACTATCAGACCTGGGTCCTCGCTGCTAGTCGGCAGCCTCTGGTGTTTGGGGAAATGCGCTTGAGTTCATGTGGCGAACCGGGTTCGGGGCACCCGTTGAGTGTCACCCAGGACCAATACATTACAAAGGAATCAAAAATTTTAAAATAAATTCAAAAGCTATAGAATTTTTTCAGCCAAATATACCATATGCAGATGATAAGTATATAGGATCTAATGAGCACAAGCAATAGGAAATAACCCCTAGGAACTAGCTAGATGTGGGTCCCAGGTACCTCGTATCTTGAGGAATGTAACCACAAAAAAATATTTGTTCTCGTGCATGAGACACTATTAGGGAACATACATATAACCTAGTGGTCCCCAATCATCATAATAATAGTTTAGTTAGAGTTTCAAGTGCCTATCTTGCTATGTGAAACTGAGTCCAAACCCCACAGATTCACTAGCATACTAGTACACGTCCACCCACCTAGATACCTCGGTTTTCCCTTTGTGGTCAAACAAGTTCAACAAGACAAGACATAAAGTTTTCACATGAAAATATCACTTGCACATCACACATTAACCAAATATCCCCATGTACATCACACAAGTTACAAATTCCACTTTTCATTCAAATGCATTTTGAAATCAAATTCACACCAAAATAGCCCACAACACTTTTTTCATAACTTTCACAATCCAACACATCCATTAACAATTTCATAAAGTCCCTAAAAATATGCTAAACATCACATAGCAACCCAATCACATGTTTCATAAAACCCTTTTTATAAAAAAAATCCATTTTTCACATCGCACTCACACAAACAGTCCACATCACATTCACACCTCTTTCACATTTCAGTAAATCCATTAAACATTTTTACAAAACATTTCTAAGAGGATACACATCACATAACAGACATATTAACATTTAAAATGATCCATTTGAAAGTATAAACAATCGAAAATAGTTTTCCAATATGGTTTCACCTCTTACATAAATCATTAAACCATTTAAAACTTTCATAAAACAATTCTAAAGAGCTTACCAAATCTATTCACATAAAACCCATTTCAAAACCATATTTCAAGGACAAAATCACATTAATAAAAATTCAAAGCAGAATTGTCAGCCCAAGAAACATTTATTAAACTAACCCCAAGTGTTATAAAAACACCTCAAACAATACCACAAAAGATCTACATCAAAAGCACACGTTTTCAAAATCACATTCAAGAAGTACAATAAGGATTTACACCTTAAACCCATAAAAAACACTTTAAAACCTAATGGAAAACCAATACCCTACCAAATCAGAATTTTCATCCCAAAAAAGATTTATTAAACCAATTTCCTATGTTATAAAACACACCCAAACAATACCCAAAGGGTTACACATGAAAAACACCCAATTTTAAGCTAAAATGAAACTATAAAAATAAATACTTTACCAAATCCAACATAAACAAATTTCGCACCACACACAACATATTAGGAACATTCATAATATGTAATTCAAGAAAACTAACTCATATAGAAATTATTACACATGTAATCACCTACCTTTTATGTTGAAACCCTCAAAACATGGTACGAAACAACAATTGCACCACCGCCGCATCTCAAGGAAGACAAATCCAGCCCTAGACCACAAGAATTGGAAACGAACACCTAAGGTTAAACCTTAGGTTCTAAACCCTACCCCCTGGTCATTTGGGACTTCAAGGAAGAGGGAATAAACCCTAATAAAAACAAATGACACCCTTAGCAATTTGAAAGAGGAAAAAAATGGACTCACTTACTTGAAGTATCCTGAAGTAATCACTCCAAAACAACAGTATCTGAAATTTAAAACAACCCAAATTCAAGGGTTGATCGAAAAAGATTTAGGAGGTTATTTAGGAACTGGAATGGAGGGAATAGAGTAAGAGTTGAGAGAGTTAAGAAGGGATAATGTTACCTCTTCAATTATGGACGATTTGAGACACCGTATGAAGTTCCTCCCTAATTAGTGATTTCAAAGAGCTCCAAGGTGGGGGAAAAGGCAATGGGAGTGTGCCTGGGCTTCTTAGGGTCTAAAGGGAGGTGGAATCACCGAAAAATTCATTATAATGAATAAGATATTAAAGAATTAAAAAAAGAACATAAAACTGGAAAATGGGCTTTCAGGTTGGCCCAATTCTAAAATAAAAACCTAAATACCCCATTGTTATGGATTCCTAAGGGGTCCAAATGGACATGGTGGTTTGGATAGGTCATGGGAGGAAAATTGGGAAGTGGAATGGATGAAAAATTTTAATAAATTAAGGAGTTATAAAAGAAATAAAATTTATTTTTAAATCTGGAATTGGGCACACGGTTTGGCCCAAATTTTGAAAACCCTCCATTTCCACCAAAATGAATGGAAAACCCCCAAAAAAAAGAAAGAATGGAAATTAAATGAAAAATACATTTAAAATAAGTAATGGATGTGATATTTCTTCCATTCACATGATATAAATCCAGTATATAGATGTTACTGGAGTTATCATGATCATTTGAATAGAGGAAGTGAGGAGAGGATAACAAAAGTAGATAAATTAAAATAAAACTGAAAGAGAAAGAAGGGTGATTTACCTCTTGAAATAACCTCCTTGAGACACTCTTTAAGGGAAAGGGTTTTGGTCTTTTGGAAAGACTAAGAGCTTCCTGGTCATGGGGATTTACTAGGGAAGGGTAATTGGGCAGAACATTGAGGAGCTTCTAGGCTTAGAGTAGTGAAGAGAAGAGGTAGTGGAGGTGGGTTTTTATAGTAGAGGGAGGAGTAATTTTTGAATATTTAATTCATTATTTTATTATTTCCCTCAAGAAAACCAACAGTATTGTTTCATGTGACCCCTAATAGTAATAATGGCATGTGAGTTCGAACCAAGTGTGCTTACATCATCCTTTCATAACTTATGATGCAGTAAATCAAGTATTTAGCATTTATCGTATTTTATCGTATTTTACTATTCATCAATAATTCTAGAATTTCAGAAAAATCCAAAAAATTCACCCTAACCATTTTTTGACGTGTAGAATTCAAAATTGAACTCCATTTTTGAAAAATAATTTTCTAAATATTATTAATTTAACTTTTAAATAAAAGAATACTTAATTAAAAAATTAACAGTTCTAATTCTACAACTACTTCTTTATCACAATGAAAAATTAACTGAGATGTTATTATCTTCTAGCCTTAATAAAATAAAATAATAATAAAATTTAATATTCATTAGGGTCATATTACTATTCATATTACTATTCATAAGGGTATGTTACTATTCACTAAAAATCAAGTTTGTTCTATCAGACTCCAAGTGACTTACTGAACATAACTCTAGATGACCATTTTTGAAAATTTAAAACATCGAAGAGGAAAAGTTATGTTTAATGGTTAGATTATAAAATTCTATATTTATTTTTAAAACCTTGGTGTGTTACATTCTCCCCACCTTACAAAAATTTCATCCTCGAAATTCACAGAATATTACCTAAAAAGATTCGGGTATGTCTTTAACATAAGCTCCTCTGGCCCCCATGTTGCTTCCTCCATCTTATGGTTCCTCCATAGAACCTTCACCAGACGAGTTTTCTGATTTCTCAATACTTGTTCTGTAGTATAAAGAATCTTGATAGGTTCTTCACAGTAAGATAGATCAGGCTCAAGTTCCACTTCTTCATAAGTGAGTACATGTGTTGGGTCTGGCATGTACTTTCTTAACATTGACATGTGGAACACATTGTGAACCTTGGAGAGACTTGCCGGCATTTCCAAATGGTAAGCTAAGGCTCCAATTCAGTCTAGAATTTCAAAAGGTCTGATGTATCTAGGACTTAACGTTTCCTTCTTACCAAATTGTATAATACCCTTCCATGGAGATACCTTCAAGAAAACATGATCACCATCTTGAAACTCCACATCCTTCCTTCGGTTATCTGCATAGCTCTTTTTCCTACTTTGATCTATTTTGATATGGTTCTAGATAATCTTCACCTTTCCATTGTTTCTTCAACAAGTTCTCGGCCCATGAGCTTTCTTTACCAATATCATCCCAGCAAGTTGTTGTACGACATCGCCTCCCATATAATGCTTCATAGGGTTCCATCTATATACCTGAATGGAAGCTATTGTTGTAGAAAAATTCTAAGAGAGGTAAATACTGATCCCACATTCTTTGAAAATCATGTGAACAAGACCTCAACATGTCTTCCAATGTTTGAATAGTCCGTTCTGATTGTCCATCAGTTTGTGGGTGGTAGGCAGTGCTTAAACGAAGATCAGTATCTAGGGCCTTCTGAAGACTTTTCCAGAATCTTGATGTAAAATGTGTATCACGATTAGAAACAATCGATAGAGGTACTCCATGAAGTCTCACAACTTCATTAATATATATTCTTGCTAGACGTTCAAGTGGTAGATCTTCTCTTATATCATGAAAATGTCCTGACTTTGTCAGACGATCAACAATGAACCATATTTCTTTGTTCCTTCTAGGAGTCTTTGGTAGTCCCATGAGAAATTCTATCGTGATATTATCCCATTTCCACTCAGGTGTGGGAAGAGGTTGCAATAATCCTCAAAGATTTTTCCTTCCAGCTTTCACTTGTTGAAAAACCATACATCTTGACCCAAAATCAGCAATCTACCTCTTCATGTTGTCCCACCAGAAATGTTACATCAAATATCTATACATATTAGTGCTACCAGGGTGTATAGAGAAATTGGAACAATGAGAATCATCAAACAATTCCCTTTTTAGATCAGGTATATCAGGGACACAAAGTCTCTTCCCAAATTTCAAAATTCCATATTCATATACGAAGTCACTCAATCTCCCATCATTCACAGCTTTATTCTTCTTTTAAAACTCCTCGTCATCAGCCTGAGAACTTTTTATCCTTTCTAGTAAAGATGGTTTGGAAACCATTTGAAAAAGCATTGATGTTTCACCTTCCATGGTTATGCTTATATCCATATTTACTAGATACATTAAAATAGGATCCCTTTCAAATCTCATCTTGTTCAAAACTCCATGATCCTTTCTACTCAAAGAATCTGTCACCCTATTTTCCTCCCCTGGGTGGTAGTGTATCGTGCAATCATAATCCTTGAGTAATTCAAGCCATCTCCTTTGCCTCATGTTGAGTTCTTTCTGTGAGAAAATATACTTCAAACTCTTTTGATCAGTATAAATCTCACATTTTTCACCATAGAGATAATACCTCCATATCTTCAAATCAAATTTACAGCAGCTAACTCAAGATCATGAGTAGCACAGTTTTTCTCATGAATTTTTAGCTATCGTGATGCATAAGAAATAACCCTATCATTTTGCATAAGGACACAAATAAGTCCTTTCTTTGAAGCATCACTATAAATAACAAACCTGCCATTTCCCGATGGTAGGGTCAATATAGGAGCATTGGATAATATTCTCTTGATATCTTCAAAAAACTCTTCACAGTCTTTTTTCCAAACAAATTTAACCCCTTTACATGTGAGCTTTATTAGCGGGTTAGCTAGTCGGGAAAAATTCTGTACGAAACTCCGATAATAACCTGCTAAGACAATAAAACTGCGTACCTCAGTTATGTTTGTTGGCATTGTACAATCTTGGATTGCCTTTGTCTTTACATGATCAACTAGGATTCCATACTTAGAGACAATATGGCCAAGAAAAGAAATCTCCTAAATCCATAATTCACACTTGCTAAACTTCCCATATAATTCATGTCTTCTAATATTCTTCAGGATAATACACAACTGATTTTCATGATCTTCATAGATTTTGGAGTATACCAAGATATCATCAATAAATACCACTACAAAATAATCGATATATTCCTTGAAAACTCTGTTCATTAGATCCATGAAGACAGGGGGTGCATTAGTCATTCCAAAAGGCATTACTGTAAATTCATAATGCCCGTACCTGGTTCGAAACGTTGTTTTCGGAATGTCTTCCTTCTTCACACTCAACTGATGATATCCAGATTGAAGGACAATCTTTGAAAAGTATTGAGCTCCATGCAGTTATTCAAATAAATCATCAATGCAAGGTAAGGGATACTTGTTCTTTATTGTTATAGCATTGATCTCCCTGTAGTCGATACATAACCTCATAGATCCATATTTCTTCTTAACAAAAAGGATAGGGGCTCCCCATGGAGAAAAACTAGGGCGAATAAATCCCTTATTACTCAATTCCTCTAGTTTTTTCTTTAGTTCCATTAATTCCACAATGGCCATTCTATAAGGGTTCTTCGATATGAGCATTGAACTAGGAATTAAATCAATGGAAAACTCAGTTTCTCGTTCTGGAGGATGTCCCTGTAAATCTTATGGAAACACACCAACATATTCTCTCACAATAGGTACATAATCTATTTGAACATTCATTTACTCACCCACAGTTATTTCATTCTCTTCCTCCCCAATAATTGAATTTAGTTGAGCTACTAGGGGTGGATCTAGATAAGAATTATGTGGTGACGATTCTTCTCTAAAGATAAGGTGTTCTTTATCATGGTCATCAAAAATTGTATCTCCTTCTTCTTATACTAAATATTTACATCATGATCTGAAAGCCAATCCATATCGAGGATTATATCATATTCAATCATGGGTATGACAATGAGATCAGTAGATAAAGAACATTTATATGCCTTAATGGGAACTGATTGACAGAACATTGTAGTAATGATACTTCTCTTAGGAGTTTTGACTGACAACTCCCTTGTTAAATCAAATTGGAAAAATCTAATTTTATAAGAAAACTGGGAAGATATGAAACAAAGTGATGATCAAAAATCAAATAAAGCATTGGATAAACTTGAGGAAACAGTTAAAGTACCTGCCACCATGTCATTTAGAACTTCAACCTCTACAATTGTGATTGCATAAGCTTGTCCCTGATCCCTTTCCCTTTTATGTTGCATATTTCCTTGACATTTTGGACAATCATTAGCATAGTGTCTCATATCTCAAAAACTATAGCATTGAACATCATTGGATTCCTTCTTACCTTTGCAATCACCAGCAAGATGGCCTTTCTAACCACATTTGTAGCATTATCCTTTTCCTTTTAATCATGCACCAGGGTGTTTCCTTCCACAATTTTCACATGGTGGAAATTCGAATCTTCCATTCTTCCCTATTTCCTTATCTTCTTTCCCTGGGTTTTTAGTATCCCTCTTCTTTTCTTGATTTCCCTTAAAGTCATAAGACATAGAGAATTCTTTTTCTATCTTGATGGCACATGAATCTATATCCTCATATGATGAAAAACTTTGGGAGACCAGTGCCCGTCGGAGGAATGGATTTAGGCGATCAAAGAATTGATCAATTTTTCTCCTTGGATTTAGTATGTAGTCTACAACATGTCTTACTAATATTGTGAAGTTATCTTCATACCTTGCCACATTCTCATCTTCCTTCTGCCTCAGATTCAAGAATTGCCTCTCCATATCTACTCGCTGCTCACGAGGGAAATATTTTTCTAAGAATATTTCCTTAAAATCCCTCCATTCTATCTCTTATATCTCTTCCTCCTCATTTGGGTTTTGGATTATTTACCACAACGGATCTACATCTCCCGATAGATGATATACTTCCATGACAACCTTCTCTCTTTCATTACGTCCCAAAGCGAGAAATATCTTCTCAAGGGAACATATCCAATTCTCTACTATAAACGGTTTTGTAGTCTCATTGAATGATGGAGGCTATTGTTTCATAAAGCGATCTAGCTTGGCTCCTCCATGTGGTGGATCCTGATGCTCCATACGGGTAAGGTTATTATTAATAACCTTTGTAAGTTGTCCCAGTATAGTTATTATTTTCTCAGCACCAGTCACAGCACCGGAGCCAACATCATTGTCGTGCGTCGGAGGAAAATCCCTACAGGGGACACATACATTCATGAGATTTCCATTCTGTCCACTAGGCACCATATCTTGATAATGGCATACACTATATTAGGTTATGAATCATAATGTATAATCTTAACTTAAAAATACTCAGAAAAATTGAGATCCTACGCATGGCTAATACCATATTCACAAAAATGACTTCTTTGAGGAATATTTACATTAAACTCCTTCATAATGGCATGTAAAGAAAATGTGAATTATCCTAAGCATATACCCCAGGAGTGTTGTAACCAAGAGTGCATTAAGGCCCATTGTCATGCACCAGTTCCCGTTCGAGTCTAGCTCAAAGCGGTGCTTTCATATTTTACACCTAGATACATCTGTGCCAGAGCCGCCTCTACCTGGTCATATCCAGACAGAGATGTATTTCTTGAAAGATCCACATAATCTATTCCTTACCAAAATACTAGGATGTTATTGTATGTATATCCTCAAAGACTAACTTAGGGACTCTTCCCTAATGCTACTTTTTCTAAATCTAGCTTCCAATTATTCTACTAAACTTCCTCTGATACCAACAGTAAGGACCCGACCCCAGTTGCCTGGAGTCGGTGCCTTGTTTGATTACGTTGGCATACATACAAGAAATACAAATCCTGAAGGACCAAGTAGTTTAGTATTATTGGAAACATGTTTTATACATAAGTTGATCATTACAATATGAAGGGAAACAAAAACACTATTTTATTCCACTAGAAACATCACGTCTCCTAGATTATGCTTGCAAGTCATTCATAAATTACTTCTTTATATCCTGGGAAAATGAAACATAAGAAAGGGGTGAACTCAAATACTCAGTAAGAGTAAGCAATATAGTGGAAGATAATATAAACATTAGACATGGTGAATAATTTAAAACACATGCCTTTAATAATAAATATGAACACATTGTGGCAAGAAAATGAACTGAGTAAATAATGCCATAATAAAACATAACCATGGGTATTCTTCTAGTCGAATAACCACATGAACTTTCAATTACTAGATTTATAATTAGGGAAGTTCATATGCCAGAAATTATGAATCATTTTTTCATGGCCTCGGCCAAGACATCTAGTGATTAATCCATCAGCCAAAATCCATATCACATTGGGAAAGGCCTCGGCCAATTCCACGTCTATTTGTCTCATGAGACCTACCGATGCATCGAGGGTCTATAGAGGGCCCCACTCATCACATAATATGTCCAATGCATTCCTCATATGAATAGGGATAAACATAAACAACATATACATTCATATTGAAACTATCATATGAAATGTAACTATCTTTCCCCAATCATTAAACATAAAACACTAACCATTCAGAATAATATGGTGAATGGTTTTAGGATATATTATCCATAATTGAGTTATTCATAAACCATTAAATAAAATATTGTAGATGGCTTCATAAATTATTAAACCAAATAATACCATGGTTTCATCAAGAGTGTTGAATTAGATGAAAACACTCTTATAAAATCATTAAGCAATTCTGGAGATAAATACTCTTTTATTTTGAAAAGAAGAGTTCTTTTGGAAAAATCTTTGTATAAAACTAGAAGTGAAGTAAGATAGTATTTTCGTAATAAAATGAGTGATTTTATAAAGAAAATGGTTTCCAAAAACAGATTATAGAGTGCCCTTGTAAACAGGAAAGAATTTGAGAAATTCCCTTGAATCGGGCTTTTATTTTGGAGACAATTTTGAATGTTCCATTTAAAACGTGTAACTATCCATAATACAAGGAATGAATATGGTTTTTAAACATATATATGATACTCACACAGAATATATGAGGAGTACATAACAATACATAAGAATTTCTTTGAGGAAATTAGGCAAAGAAAGTATCCCGAAAGAAATTGGAAGTTTGGGTGGAAAACCCTTACCTTAACTCCAAACGTGTTCCTCTCTTGTACTTAAGCTCCGGTAATATGAAATTATACTTGTTAATAACTTATTTTAGAACCTATTATACATGTATTTATTTTACCATAATTCTGGTTAGTTCATTTATATCTTTGTTGACAAGTTATTGTATTAAATTCTGTCGTTCTAGAGTGTTCGTTTCCTTTATTTTTATATTCAGTTCACTTGTTATTATGTAATGATGTTCATGTGGAATGGTTATAAATCTCCCATATTGGAATTATATATTACTAATGAACATAAATAATTGATAATGGTCATTTATATCATTTTTTTACATGGAATGAGGATGAATCAATAGATGACAACCACTTCGATTATTCGGCGGTATTTGGAATATTATGAACTAGTTTGGCCATATAACTTAATTATTTGTACGTATTCTGGTTCATGGATATTAATTAGGTTATAACACATATATAATAGTCTGGTTAAACCATGAATATGATTTCATGACCAGTAATGAATAATAAATTGAAGAATTAAACTTTGTCGTCCATGAAGGTTATAAATCGGAACCTCATGGACGTCGATTTCATTTATAAAAATAAAAGGGAGGGAATAAGAATACTTATGATGGTTCTTCCATTAACATGATATAAATCCAATATATAGATTTTATGGTATTTTTCATGATAATTTTGATATAGGAGGTGAGGAGAGGAGAACAAAAGTAGATAAATTGAAATAAAAGAAAAAGAGAAAGAAGGGTGCTTTACCTCTTGAAATAACCTCCTTGTGAAACTACTTAATGGAATGGGTTTTGGTCTTTTGGAAAGACTAAGAGCTTCCTGGTAGTGGGGAGGGACTAGGGAAGGCTAATTGGGAAGAACTTTGTGGATCTTCAAGGCTTAGAGTAGTTAAGAGAAGAGGTAGTGGTGGGGGGGTTTTATAGTGGAGGAGAGGAGTAATTTTTCAATATTTAAGTCATTATTTTATTATTTCCATCAAGATAACCAATAGTATTGTTTCATGTGACCCCTAATAGTAATAATGGAATGTGAGTTTGAACCAAGTGGGATCATGATGTGGCCTTATTTTTACCTAGTTTGCCACATCTTTTTATTATATTTTATACAATTTATTTAATTATTTTAACACTTTTTAATAAATAAATGCACTTTTGTATTTTTATAAATAAATTTGTCAATTATTCACTTTTTATAACATTTTATGTAATTTTGGACCTTAAAATAATTGAGTTATTCTTGATGTGTTTTTAATATAACTAATTTTCAATTTGTTTAGTTAAATCTTTATTTGTTTATTTTATTTAACTTATTATTATTATTAATCATTGAGTTTTCTAATTAATTTAATTTTAATTTTTAATGTTATATAAAACTTGTCGCAGCTTTCCAGACTACCGGTAGCTAAGCTACCGATAGCAGGGGTCCTTTTTCTCTACCGGTAGGCAGGTTACCGGTGCCGTTTATCGGTGACCATTGTCCCCGATACTTTTTCTCTACCGGTAGCTTTTTTATATATCTTATCGGTGACTCTGCCTTTATCGGTGACCCTTGTCACCGATACTCACTTCTATCAGTAAGCGCTTCAATTTTATTAACAACGGTGTTCTATTTAAACAATTATTTAATTAACATAATTCTAATTAATTAATTTAGACTTTATTTTATTAATTATTCTTTCAATTAAGTTATGTTAAAATAGGTTAATTCTATTATTTTATGTGTTTAGTCTTCCTGCTCGTCGTTTAAGTAAATAATTTACCTTTTTAAATTAATTAATTTGGTTCGCCCTTAATTTTATTAGTTCAATTAGTTAATTAATTAATTAATTAAGAGTTTTCAATCATTATTTATATTATTTTATGTATGCAGATTGGGTTTTAATTCATTTTTATTTTGTTTTAGTCTATCGGTAAGGTATACGAGCACTTGCGGTCACCGAGGCTTTTTATTTCTATTTGTTTCTATCCTTTAATTAATTTATATAGTTAATTTAATTTAAGTCTTTTATTAGTTTAGTTTAAAATTTTATTTTGTGTACAATTTTAGTGTTTCTAATTAATTATTTTAATGTGTTTAAGGTTGAATAATAATTTTGTTATGAATTAATGGTATTTATCATTTCATTAATTAATTATTTCAAGTCTTTTCATTTAATTTATTTTAGTTTTAATTCTATTTTATTTCAGCAAACTATTATTTTTATGTACTTATGGTGGACTTTTATTTATTTATTTATTTTTTTTTCTATCGGTAGCTTCAGCTACCGATGCGTTTCTTTTTCCTCACCGCTAAGTCACTCTATCGGTGACTCTACCCCTCTTCATACCTCACCAATGCAGTTATCCTCACCGATAAACATTTTCTCACAGATATCTCGCTGCTTAACCCCATCGTTAGTCCCTTTATTACCGCACTGCTTCCCATTTTTTATGACCTCACCGATACACCCTCCCATTTTTCCTCACCGTTACTGCTCTGCATCAAACCTACCGGTAGACTTCTTTTATTTCCTCACTGATACATTTAGCCACATTTTCTCACCGATAAGTCTCCCCCTCCATCTCCAGCTACCGATACCATTTCCAGTCTACGATTACACCCAGTCTCACCGATAATCTCTTCTTCACCAATACCTAAATGCTCACTGATACACTCTCCCCGTCTAATACCTCACTGATGCATCTCTCCCTCGCTCCTTCACCATTACAGCCCCATTACCAATCCTCACTGATCCACTCCTTTGTTCCTAAATCTACTTCGTAGCCTCACCAATACATCTCCCCCCTATTCTCCGCTCAAGAAAACCAACAGAAAATCCCCAACACATCAAACTCATAGCATCAAAACATGAACCAGAAAGTAAAAAATATTGTTGAAGAAGAAGCCCCAATTTTCTGATTTTGTCCGCGACGATCCACCCGAAGCCCACCTGCCAACCTGCTCCGAGCGCCACTCTCATCTATGCCGCGCCCCGTTCGCCTTCCCTCTTTGTGCAAGCCACTCTTATCGCTTCTCCATCCTCGCCGCGAGACCCTCGAACCGGCCGAACCCTCCACCGCACGAAGTCCCCCTGGATCTTCTCTGTCTGTGTCTTGCCCTAATTGAACCCTCCCCCTTCCCCTGTGCGCCGAAATTGGGGGAGGAGGAAAGATAACCCAAATAAAAAAAAGATAATAATAATAAACAACAAAATATAATAATAAAAGTAAAGTCAAAAGAAAAAAAAATGAAAAGAAAAATCAAAAGTAAAAGTAAAAGTTAAACTTTAAAAAGTCAAAAAAATATAATGTAATATATAAAAGCTATAAATTTAAAATGTTAATGAAAATATAGATTATAAATTAAAATATAAAACCAAATCAATAATAAATTTAAATAATAAATTAATGCTTTATCAATAGTATAAATATATAACTAATAATAATTTTAAGTAAGCTAAAAAATATGCTTATTGTTTTAAAATTATTTAAAGACTAAGTTTTAATTTTAATTACTTAATTTAAATTAACTAAATAATATATTAATTTAGAAATTTAATTTATTTAATAGTAATAATTAAATTATCAATATAATCTTAAATATTAACTTAAATATTTATTTATATTGTAATTTTTAATAACTTAGTTAAAAATAATAAAAATAATAATTTAGTAATTATTTTATTAACTTAGTTAAATTAATAGCTTTTTAATAACTTACGTTTTACCTTAGTTTTGTAAAGAAAATAATTATCAATTAACTAATATTAATTTGTAATTTACTCTAAAAATAATTATTTTTCCTTGCATATTTTCTATTTATTTACCTATTTAATTTTATTTGCAGGTTCATTCAAGGGACTTAAACGCGTCCAGGTGCATGCAACTAACTCATCCGAAGTTAGTTACGTGAGGAAAGATTGCGCGACGTGCCGGTCGCGAAAAAATGCACATTTTCCAGTGCGTGGGTGAAGAGCTCTGGAAGTCGGTGGAAGATGTGGTGGTGAAATGCAGCAGATGACAGATGGTAGTTAAAACAGAGCACCAGCAGAATTTTTGGGAGACTCTCATTCGACATTCCACACCAGACAATACGAGAGCAGAACTCCCGGGAGATGTTAGAGTCAAACTGGAGACTAAGGAGCCCGAAGGCAGAGCGATATTTAGGGAGTCTTTCTCCCTCTTTTCTTAATGTCTTTTACTCTGTTTTCGGATTGTTTTCAATGATATATTTCATTATGATCATGAGTTGATTTTCCATCTCAGGAGCTTCAAGCTTTGTTGGTTTATCTGTTAAATTGTTCACTACTCATTGATTGACATCAGAATTAATCAGCGAGATCAACTCTGATGTTAGGTAAATTTGTTCACACCTTACTGTAAAAAAATGTCATAGTTTCAAGTTCAATTGGCGAGGTTGAACTTGATCTTCAATTTGTTCAAGCGTTAATGTCATTACAGTTGGAGTTTTACGGTGAGTTTAACTTCGACTGTATTCTTTTTCAAAATTCTAACAGACGATGATCTTTAGAGTGGCGAACTCTAAAAGTCATACTTCTGTTTGATGTTTCTTTTGGCGAGGAAGATATATCAAACAATTTCTAGGGTGTGATTCAATTAAGTTTAGTGGATAGTTGTCCTTTTAATCATCAAGTTTGGAATTCCCGAGAAAATTGTTGTTCTTAGCTCCTTGTCTTTGCTGCTTAAAGTAGTTAGCTTAATTTCTTAGTTTAACAGTACCTAGTGCAATTTTATTCCCTTTGTAGAAAATTTAGTTTCTTTGTAAAGAATCTCGGTTCCTCCTACTGTTTCTAGCTCATATTTTAAAAAATAAAAAAAATATAAAAGGTAAAAATATTTTCACTCTCTCCACTGCTGACAACAGTGGAGTGTATTTTTCTTAGAACCTTAGACAACTCATCTGCCTTCTCTGTGGATCGACCCTGCACTGCTGTACTAGTGTAGGAGTATAAATGTAATTTTGAGGGCTGTGACGACCTCCGGCCGCTTCAAAATTTGGCTTCGTTGCCGGGGAAGGCACGCACCGAGAGTCTAGGGTTTAAAAAAAACACACAAAAACACACAAAAAAAACCCAAAAAAAAACTGATTTAAAAAAAAACTACTTTGAACGGTATCTGCTACTTTTGTTGTTTTGAAAAGAAAAATCTGCTTCACAGAGAATTGTTGTGTGTTTAAGCTCATTAAATTTTGAATTAAAAATGGATGTTAATTAGAATTGGAATCAACTGAGACCTAACTGTGTTTGTTGTGGTGATTATGGACATACTTCTTGGCAGTGTGTCTATAACCAGCCACAACAAGATGTTTACACTGATGAAAATGAACAATGTGAGTTTAGTCCTATCACCCTAGCTAAAATTGAATTAATTGATTCCAAACTAGATGCTAGGGTGGAACAAATTAATAATTTGTTAACTCAAACCCATGAGATTCAACTTAGAGATTCTCAAGAGCGAGATCAAAGAATGAAAAGAATAGAAACCATGCTCTTGGAATTGAAACAAAGGTTTAAAGAACAAGAAGTATTTGAAGAAAATGAAAAAGAAAATGTTTACAAAAGATTTGAAAATCAAGTGGAAGAAGAAAGTGATAATGAAACTAGACAAGAACCCATTCACTTTGAAAAATCTGACTCTGTTGAACTAAATCTGGAAATAACCAACTCTCTGAATAAAGAACACATCATTGAAAATCCAATAAAGAACTTTAATGGAATCGAGTTGGACAATTTTGAAGATGAATTGAAACAGATTGAAAAAGATAGCCCAGTTCTTTTCATAATTCCTACACTTGAGAAAAATCATTGTTTTAGAAGTTTTGAGAATGAAGTCACTCGGGTTGAAGATATACTTGAAACTAGAAACTTGAATGTTAAAAACTCTTCACCCAATATTTCTGAAATTCTGAACAATGAGCCTAAAATTGAAATTGGGAACACTTTGGAAGATAACCTTAAGCTGGATAACATAGAATCTAAATTTTTTGAACCTCAACTGAAAACTTCTCTTCCATGTTTTGAAACTGTAAACCCAATTAATTCTGAAATGATTTTGGATTATGAGGAAGAGGAAATGACATTTGAAGAAAGACTAATTGATGAGTTTTCATTTCCTTATTCTCAAATTAATCACTTTTCTGAATCAGTGTGCAATGAAATGGAAACCAGTGTTGATCAACTTGAGGAGAATTTTCTTAACATGAACATTTTGGAAAGTGAATTTATTGAAACTGAATTGTACAATTCTTCTCCTGAAATTGAATTGCAACACTCAAATGACATGGTTTTAGAAAGTGAGCCTTTTGAACTTGAACTTGAAAGAGAAGTTGAACGCACAATATATGATGGTTGCAGAACTGATTTGATAGAAGTAGTAGATATTCAATGTGATTTAACAGATGAGGATCTTTTGGAATAGATTTATAACATTGTTAGAGTTGAACCACTTAGTGATAAAATAAATTCTCTTTCTTGTTTTTCACTTCCATCCTCACCTGTGAAGGGTTCTAAGCTTTTTCATGATACTGATAGTAGTCCAGAGGGGGAATTAGACTTGAGTTCCAATGCTCATGATTCTATTCAGAACTTTATTGAATCCCCTTTTGAACCTACTATTCAGTATTCACCCACAAGAACCCTTGTATTTGAACCTATGAGTGTTGAAGTTGAGAGAGAAAGCCATGAAAATAATACCACAACCTTTGAAGCACCTAGTACTATGTTGTCCCTTCATGTGAACTCAAATCTTGATAACTTTGAAACAATTCTGGAAGTGGACAGCACTATACCCATTACTGTTAAAGGGTGCTACTTAGGGATTATTTTAGGCTATGATAATTTAGTTGTTGTTGTATTGAGTCTTGAAGCCCACAATTTTCACTGTTCTGTTAAAAATAAATGGGCCAAACACATGTGGTGGTTCCTATTAAGGAAACCAAATCCACCTAGTGACTACGGTTAGTTGCTAGGTGAGTCTGGCTGGGGACTTTAAACCTAGCGTTGCATGGGAGGCAACCCATGGTTTGTGTATTGTTAATAAATAAAAAAATGTAATTAAATAAAGTCTAACTGAAGACTTTAAATTTAGTGCTTCATGGGAGTCAACCCATGCTCTTTCTTTGTGTTTACTTTTGTTATGTTCTTATTTTACTTTGAATAAAGTGCTGCTTTGTATGCTTATATATGCTCTATTTTTGCTGGATAATTATTCCTGGTCTATATACTCTGTGTTTTTAGGAATGCTGCTTTTGTCATCTAAGGAGTGGAATTCCCATGGTCATTTTTGGACAAGAGCTTAGTCAGGGAAGTACTTCAACTTGTTGCACTTATTTTTCTGCTCCTGTTTTGGTTAATAGAATTCTACTTGCTTAAAATTCTGCTTGTATTATAAAATTCTGCTACATGTCGTGTGACTAATGAATTAAAAATCTTCTTGAGCTTCCATGCTTTAAAAAATTGAATTTCACTATTGTGATAAAACCTTTTCACTGCATGAAATTAAGTGTGGGGGAGGAGTACATGCTGGTCATTTGAATCTGCTTGTTTTGTTGAGGTGTTTAGCATGAACTTTGTCTACTATATTGAACATATTTTTGAACTTTTTGTTTAAAATGCTTACACCCAGTTAATTGCACACTTACACATTATATACTTCCTTTGTGCTTTAATGAAAATCTTTGTCACTGGACTGAATGTTAAATCATGTGTGTGTCTGAAATGAACCTGCTTTTATTTATTCATTGTGGGAAACACTATTTTTGAACTTCATTGAGACCCTTTATACATTTCATATATCTACTAAATTAAAAATATGTTTTGAACATTAATTGCTTAATTGTTCTTCTCCATATTTAGAAGTCAACTTTGGGGACAAAGTTGGGTCTTAAGTGTGGGGGAGGGGGTCAATTTTTGACTGTGCTAAACTGTGTTTAATTGTAATGCTCATCAATTCCCACTGCTTTTAAAATTTTTGTCAAAAAAATGGTCAAAATTTTTCAAAAATTCTTTCACAATTTTAGGTTTTACACTGCACTCAAATGAGTCTTTCCTTGGGATGGTGCTTGATTGGAAGTTGAGTCTTGCTTTGAGTCTGAAATGAGTGTTGGTGGATGATTGCTGAGTGGAATTGTTTAGTGGTTTAATGAATTTTGTTTAGGAACTTGTTTTGAGAGTGATATGGGAAGCCTTTTAGTGGATTTAAGATCATTAATTTAGGTACTGGAAGTTTGACTTTTATCTGATGAGCCTTTTCATTTTTTTTAATTTATAAAAATGATCATTTTTATTGAGTCAATGTAAATGGTTTTTATATAAATCTTTTGAAACTGGAGTAATACTGGGCATCTGGGATCCCACGGTGAATCTCTGAGACCTTAGATGCTGGGTGCGTTTCTGTTTACTATAAGCCCTCTGTACACTCTAAATAAGTGCATTGCACAGTGCTTGGCACAAATTACATGGCTTGGGAAAAATTAATAAAGTTTCTAGGGTCAAAAATGAATTCATTAAGGTGAGGGGAATGATGAACTCCAGATGAAGAAGGGGACAACTGGTTTATATGGAGTCATTTGGGCTGACTCAATAAAGTGGCTAAAAATTATATATTTTTATGTATTTTCTGGTACCAAGGTGATGAGTCAAAGTACAAAGTTCCTTTTATTAAGATTTTAATTCCACATTTTTTTTATCCCATTATCACTATTGAATTTAGAAATTGAGCTTGAATTGAAGTAAGTCACTAGGAAGAGTCATATATGAAGCAGGACACCTTCATTTATGGATGATTCATGGTTTACTTGAGTTTCCTTTGAGTAGTGGTTCTAAGCGAGACATTATTTGAGGCTATGTTTTCAATAGCCTAAGAACACTTTTTGAGTCCTCTGTTGAAACTTCTCTAAACATTGCTGATTTGTATAATTCACACTTTTTTTCAAAGATGATAAAACATGGGATTGTTTGAGGACAAACAATGATTAAGTGTGGGGGAATTTAATGTGACCTTATTTTTACCCAGTTTGCCACATCTTTTTATTATATTTTATACAATTTATTTAATTATTTTAACACTTTTTAATAAATAAATGCACTTTTGTATTTTTATAAATAAATTTGTCAATTATTCACTTTTTATAACATTTTATGTAATTTTGGACCTTAAAATAATTGATTTATTCTTGATGTGTTTTTAATATAACTAATTTTCAATTTGTTTAGTTAAATATTTATTTGTTTATTTTATTTAACTTATTATTATTATTAATCATTGAGTTTTCTAATTAATTTAATTTTAATTTTTAATGTTATATAAAACTTGTCGCGGCTTTCCAGACTACCGGTAGCTAAGCTACCGATAGTAGGGGTTCTTTTTCTCTACCAGTAGGCAGGTTACCGGTGCTGTTTATCGGTGACCATTGTCACCGATACTTTTTCTCTACCGGTAGCTTTTTTATATATCTTATCGGTGACTCTGCCTTTATCGGTGACCCTTGTCACCGATACTCACTTCTATCAGTAAGCGCTTCAATTTTATTAACAACGGTGTTCTATTTAAACAATTATTTAATTAACATAATTATAATTAATTAATTTAGACTTTCTTTTATTAATTATTCTTTCAATTAAGTTATGTTAAAATAGGTTAATTCTATTATTTTATGTGTTTAGACTTCCTTCTCGTCGTTTAAGTAAATAATTTACCTTTTTAAATTAATTAATTTGGTTCGCCCTTAATTTTATTAGTTCAATTAGTTAATTAATTAATTAATTAAGAGTTTTCAATCATTATTTATATTATTTTATGTATGCAGATTGGGTTTTAATTCATTTTTATTTTGTTTTAGTCTATCGGTAAGGTATACGAGCACTTGCGGTCACCGAGGCTTTTTATTTCTATTTGTTGCTATCCTTTAATTAATTTATATAGTTAATTTAATTTAAGTCTTTTATTAGTTTAGTTTAAAATTTTATTTTGTGTACAATTTTAGTGTTTCTAATTAATTATTTTAATGTGTTTAAGGTTGAATAATAATTTTGTTATGAATTAATGGTATTTATCATTACATTAATTAATTATTTCAAGTCTTTTCATTTAATTTTTTTTAGTTTTAATTCTATTTTATTTCAGCAAACTATTATTTTTATGTACTTATGGTGGACTTTTATTTATTTATTTATTTTTTCTATCGGTAGCTTCAGCTACCGATGCGTCTCTTTTTCCTCACTGCTAAGTCACTCTACCAGTGACTCTACCCCTCTTCATACCTCACCGATGCAGTTATCCTCACCGATAAACATTTTCTCACAGATATCTCACTGCTTAACCCCATCGTTAGTCCCTTTATTACCGCACCGCTTCCCATTTTTTATGACCTCACCGATACACCCTCCCATTTTTCCTCACCGTTACTGCTCTACATCAAACCTACCGGTAGACTTCTTTTATTTCCTCACCGATACATTTAGCCACATTTTCTCACCGATAAGTCTCCCCCTCCATCTCCAGCTACCGATACCATTTGCAGTCTACGATTACACCCAGTCTCACCGATAATCTCTTCTTCACCAATACCTAAATTCTCACTGATACACTCTCCCCGTCTAATACCTCACTGATGCATCTCTCCCTCGTTCCTTCACCATTACAGCCCCATTACCAATCCTCACCGATCCACTCCTTTGTTCCTACATCTACTTCGTAGCCTCACCGATACATCTCCCCCCTCTTCTCCGCTCAAGAAAACCAACAGAAAATCACCAACACATCAAACTCATAGCATCAAAACATGAACCAGAAAGTAAAAAATATTGTTGAAGAAGAAGCCCCAATTTTCTGATTTTGTCCGCGACGATCCACCCGAAGCCCACCTGCCAACCTGCTCCGAGCGCCACTCTCATCTATGCCGCGCCCCGTTCGCCTTCCCTCTTTGTGCAAGCCACTCTTATCGCTTCTCCATCCTCGCCGCGAGACCCTCGAACCGGCCGAACCCTCCACCGCACGAAGTCCCCCTGGATCTTCTCTGTCCGTGTCTTGCCCTAATTGAACCCTCCCCCTTCCCCTGTGCGCTGAAATTGGGGGAGGAGGAAAGATAACCCAAATAAAAAAAAGATAATAATAATAAACAACAAAATATAATAATAAAAGTAAAGTCAAAAGAAACAAAAATTAAAAGAAAAATCAAAAGTAAAAGTAAAAGTTAAACTTTAAAAAGTCAAAAAAATATAATTTAATATATAAAAGCTATAAATTTAAAATGTTAATGAAAAGATAGATTATAAATTAAAATATAAAACCAAATCAATAATAAATTTAAATAATAAATTAATGCTTTATCAATAGTATAAATATATAACTTATAATAATTTTAAGTACGCTAAAAAATATGCTTATTGTTTTAAAATTATTTAAAGACTAAGTTTTATTTTTAATTACTTAATTTAAATTAAATAAAAAATATATTAATTTAGTAATTTAATTTATTTAATAGTAATAATTAAATTATCAATATAATCTTAAATATTAACTTAAATATTTATTTATATTGTAATTTTTAATAACTTAGTTAATAATAATAAAAATAATAATTTAGTAATTATTTTATTAACTTAGTTAAATTAATAGATTTTTAATAACTTACGTTTTACATTAGTTTTGTAAAGAAAATAATTATCAATTAACTAAGATTAATTTGTAATTTACTCTAAAAATAATTATTTTTCCTTGCATATTTTCTATTTATTTATCTATTTTATTTTATTTGCAGGTTCATTCAAGGGACTTAAACGCGTCCAGGTGCATGCAACTAACTCATCCGAAGTTAGTTACGTGAGGAAAGATTGCGCGACGTGCCGGTCGCGAAAAAATGCACATTTTGCAGTGCGTGGGTGAAGAACTCTGGAAGTCGGTGGAAGATGTGGCGGTGACATGCAGCAGATGACAGATGGTAGTTAAAACAGAGCACCAGCAGAATTTTTGGGAGACTCTCATTCGACATTCCACACCAGACAATACGAGAGCAGAACTCCCGGGAGATGTTAGAGTCAAACTGGAGACTAAGGAGCCCGAAGGCAGAGTGATATTTAGGGAGTCTTTCTCCCTCTTTTCTTAACGTCCTTTACTCTGTTTTCGGATTGTTTTCAATGATATATTTCATTATGATCATGATTTGATTTTCCATCTCGGGAGCTTCAAGCTTTGTTGGTTTATCTGTTAAATTGTTCACTACTCATTGATTGACATCAGAATTAATCGGCGAGATCAACTCTGATGTTAGGTAAATTTGTTCACACCTTACTGTAAAAAAATGTCATAGTTTCAAGTTCAATTGGCGAGGTTGAACTTGATCTTCAATTTGTTCAAGCGTTAATGTCATTATAGTTGGAGTTTTACGGCGAGTTTAACTTCGACTGTATTCTTTTTCAAAATTCTAACAGACGATGATCTTTAGAGTGGCGAACTCTAAAAGTCATACTTTTGTTTGATGTTTCTTCTGGCGAGGAAGATATATCAAACAATTTCTAGGGTGTTATTCAATTAAGTTTAGTGGATAGTTGTCCTTTTAATCATCAAGTTTGGAATTCCCGAGAAAATTGTTGTTCTTAGCTCCTTGTCTTTGCTGCTTAAAGTAGTTAGCTTAATTTCTTAGTTTAACAGTACCTAGTGCAATTTTATTCCCTTTGTAGAAAATTTAGTTTCTTTGTAAAGAATCTCGTTTCCTCCTACTGTTTCTAGCTCATCTTTTAAAAAATAAAAAAAATATAAAAGGTAAAAATATTTTCACTCTCTCCACTGCTGACAACAGTGGAGTGTATTTTTCTTAGAACCTTAGACAACTCATCTGCCTTCTCTGTGGATCGACCCTGCACTGCTGTACTAGTGTAGGAGTATAAATGTAATTTTGAGGGCTGTGACGACCTCCGGCCGCTTCAGATCACATCATCGTTTCATCACCTATGATGCAGTAAATCAAGTATTTAGCATTTATCATATTTTACTATTCATAAAAAAATCTACAATTTTAGAAAAATCCAAAAAATCCACCCTAACCATTTTTCGACGTGTAGAATTAAAAAGTGAAGTCCATTTTTGGAAAATAATTTTCTAAATATTATTAATTTAACTTTTAAATAAAATAATACTTAATTCAAAAATTAACAGTTCTAATTCTACAACTACTTCTTTATCACAATGAAAAATTAACTGAGATGTTATTATCTTCTCTCCTTAAGAAAATAAAATAATAATAATGTTTACTATTCATTAGGGTTATATTACTATTCATAAGGGTATGTTACTATTCACTAAAAATAAAGTTTGTTCTATCAGACTCCGAATGACTTACTGAACACAACTCTAGATGACCATTTTTTGAAATTCAAAACATAGAAGAAGAAAAGTTATTTTTAATGGTTAGATTATAAAATTCTATATTTATTTTCAAAACCGTGGGGTGTTACATTCTCCCCCCATAAAAAAAATTCATCCTCAAAATTCACAGAATATTACCTATAAAGATTTGGGTATGTCTTTAACATAAGATCCTCTAGCTCCCATGTTGCTTCCTCCATCTTATGGTTCCTCCATAGAACCTTCACAAGATGGGTCGTCTGATTTCTCAATACTTGTTCTCTAGTATCAAGAATCTTGATAGGTTCTTCACAGTAAGATAGATCGGTCTCAAGTTTCACTTCCTCATAAGTGAGTACATGTGTTGAGTCTAGAATGCACTTTCTTAATATTGACATGTGGAACACATTGTGAACCATGGAGAGACTTGGTGGCATTGCCAAACAGTAAGCTACGAATCCAATTCGGTCCATAATTTCAAAAGGTCTGATGTATCTATGACTTAAATTTCCCTTCTTACAGAATCATATATTACCCTTCCATGGAGATACCTTCAAGAAAACGTGATCACCTTCTTGAAACTCCAAATCCTTCCTTCGGTTATCTGTATATATCTTTTTCCTACTTTGAGATATTTTGATATGGTTCTGGATAATCTTCACATTTTCCATTCTTTCTTCAACAAGTTTAGGGACCATGGGATTTCTTTCACCAACATCATTCTAGCAAGATGGTGTGCAACATCGCCTCCCATATAATTCTTCATAGGGTGCCATCTGTATACTTGAATGGAAGCTATTGTTGTAGAAAAATTATATGAGAGGTAAATAATGATCCCACATGCCTTGAAAATCAAGTGAACAAGACCTCAACATGTCTTCCAATGTTTGAATTGTCCGTTCTGGTTGTCCGTCAGTTTGTGGGTGGTAGGAAGTGCTTAAACAAAGATCAGTATCTAGGGACTTCTAATGAATTTTCCAGAATCGTAATGTAAAATGTGGATCACGATCAGAAACAATCGATAGTTGTAATCCATGAAGTCTCAAAACTTCATAAATATATAGTCTTGCTAGACGTTCAAGTGGTAGATCTTCTCTTGTAGAAAGAAAATGTGCTGACATGGTAAGATGATCAACAATGACCCATATTGCATTTTTCCTTCTAGGAGTATTTGGTAGTCCTATAACAAATTCCATCGTGATCTTATCTCATTTCCACTCAGGTATGGGAAGAGGTTGAAATACTCCTCCAGGCTGTTTCCTTTCAGCATTCACTTGTTGAAAAACCATACATCTTGACAAAAAATCAGCAATCTCCCTATTCATGTTTTCTCATCAGAAATGTTCCTTCAAATCTCTATACATCATAGTGCTATCAGGGTGTATAGAGAAATTGGAACTATGAGAATTATCTAACAATTCCCTTTTTAGATCAGGTATATCCGGGACACAAAGTCTCTTCCCAAATTTCAAAATTCCATCTTCATATATGAAGTCACTCAATCTCCCATCATTCACATCTTTAATCTTCTTTTGAAACTCCTCGTCATCATCTTAATAAATTGTTATCCTTTATAGTAAATATGGTTTGGAAACCATCTGAAAAAGCATTGATGTTTCACCTTACATGGTTATTCCCATATCCATCTTTACTAGATCCATGAAAATAGGATCCCTTTCAACTCTCATCTTGTTCAAAACTCCATGATCCCTTCCGCTCAAAGAATCTTCCACCCTATTTGCCTTCCCTGGGTGGTAGTGTATCATGCTATCATAATCCTTGAGTATTTCAAGCCATCTCCGTTTCCTCATGTTGAGTTCTTTCTATGAGAAAATATACTTCAAACTCTTATGATAAGTATAAATCTCACATTTTTCAGAATAGAGATAATATCTCCGTATCTTCAAAGCAAAGATTGCAGCAGCTAACTCAAGATCATGAGTAGGATAGTTTTGATCATGAATTTTTAGCTATCGTGATGCATAATAAATAACCCTATCATTTTGCATAAGGACATAACCAAATCCTTTCCTTGAAGCATCACTATAAATAACAAACCCATCATTCCCCAATGATGGGGTCAATATAGGAGCATTGAATAATCTTTTCTTCGGTCCTTTGAAACATTACTCACAATATTTTGTCCAAACAAATTTAACCCCTTTACGTGTGAGCTTCATTAGCATGTTAGCCAGTCGGGCAAAATTCTGTACGAAACACCGATAATAACCTACTAAGCCAATAAAACTGTGTACCTCAGTTATGTTTTTTGGCATGGGAAAATCTTGGATTTCCTTTCTCTTTGCAGGATCAACTAGGATTCCATACTTAGAGACAATATGGCCATGAAAAGAAATCTCCTAAATCCAAAATTCACACTTGATAGACTTCCCATATAATTCATGTCTTCTAAGAGTCTTCAGGATAATGCGCAAGTGATTTTCATGATCTTCGTAGCTTTTGGAGTATACCAAGATATCATCAAAAAATACCACTACAAAATCATCGAGATATTCCTTGAAAACTCTTTTCATTAGATCCATGAAGACAGAGGGTGCATTAGTCAATCCAAAATGCATTAATGTAAACTCATAATGCCCATACCTGGTTCAAAATGTTGTTTTCAGAATGTCTTCCTTCTTCACACTCAACTGATGATATCCAGATCGAAGTTCAATGTTTAAAAAGTATTGAGCTCTATACAGTTGGTCAAATAAATCATCAATGCGAGGTAGGGGATACTTGTTCTTTATTTTTATATAATTGACCTCCTTGTAGTCGATACATCTCCTCATATATCAATATTTCTTCTTAACAAAAAGGACAGGGGCTCCCCATGGAGAAACACTAGGGAGAATAAATCCCTTATTACTCAATTCCTCTAGTTATTTCATTAGTTACACTAATTCCATAGTGTCCATTCTATATAGGGTCTTTGATATGGGTCATGAACCTAGAATTAAATCAATGGAAAACTCAATTTCTCATTCTGGAGGATGTCCAGGTAAATCCTCTAGAAACAAATCAACATATTCTCTTACAATAGGTACATCCTCTATTTGAACATTCCTTTCCTCAACCAATTTTATTTCATTCTCTTCCTCCCCAATAATTTAATTTAGTTGAGGTACTGGTGGTGGATCTATATAAGAATCAGGTGGTGACAATTCTGCTCTAAAGATAAGGTGTTCTTTATCATCGTCATCAAAAATCGTAACCTCCTTTTTCTTACAAATTTTTTTTGCATCATGATCAAAAAACCAATCCATACTAAGGACTATATCAAATTCAATCATGGGTATGACGATGAGATCAGAAGATAAAGAAAAGTTATATGCCTTAATGGGAACTGATTGATAGAACATTGTAGAAATGATACTTCCCTTAGGAGTTTTGACTGAAAACTCCCTTGTTAAATTACATTGTAAATATGTAATTTTCTTAGAAAACTGGGACGATATGAAACAATGCAATGATCCAGAATCAAAAAAATCATTGGACAAACTTGAGGATACAATTAAAGTACCTTCCATCGCATCATTAGGAACTTTAACCTCTGCAGTTATGATTGCATAATATTTTCCCTGATCCCTTGCCCTTTTCAGTTGCATATTTCCTTGACATTTTGGACAATCATTGGCATAGTGTCCCATATCTCGACAACTATATCATTGAACATCATTAGATTCCTACTTCCCTTTGCAATCACCAGCAAGATGGCCTTTCTGACCACATTTGTAACATACTCCTTTTCCTTTTAAGCATGCACTAGGGTGTTTTCTTCCACAATTGTCACATGGTGTAAATTCAACTCTTCCTCTCTTCCCCATTTCTTTATCTCCTTTCCCAGGGTTTTCAGCAACCCTCTTCTTTTCTTCTTTCCTTTAAAGTCATAAGACATAGTGAATTATTTTTCTATCATGATGGCACATGAAACTATATCCTCATATGATGAAAAACTTTGGGAGACCAGTGCCCGTCGAAGGAATGGCTTTAGGACAACAAAGAATCGATCAATTTTGCTCCTTGTATTTCGTATTTAGTATACAACATGTCTTTCTAATCTTGTGAAGTTAGCTTCGTACCTTTCAACATTCTCATCTTCCTTCTACCTCAGATTTAAGAATTATCTCTCCATATATGCTCGCTGCTCATGAGGGAAATATTTTTCAAAGAATATTTCCTTAAAATCCATCCATTCCATGTCTTCTATCTCTTCCTCCCCCTTTGTGTTTTGGATTAATGACCACCATTGATCCACATATCCGGATAGACGATATACTGCCATGACAAACTTCTCTCTTTCATTACATCCCAAAGTGATAAATATCTTCTCAAGGGAACATATCCACTGCTTTGCTACAAAAGGGATTGTAGTCCCATTGAATGATGGACGCTATTGTCACATAAAGCGATCTAGCATGGATCCTCTATGTGGTGGACCTAGATGCTTCATACAGGTAAGTTTATTATCCATAACCTGAGTATGTTGTCCCAGTATAGTTATGATTATCTCAGCACCAGTCACAGCACCAGATCCATCATCATTGTCTTGCGTCAGAGGAAAATCCATACAGGGGACACGTGCATTCACGCGACTTACATTCCATCCACTAGGCTCTATATATAGATAATGGAATACACTATATTAGGTTATGAATCATAATGTATAATCTTAACTTAAAAATACTCAGAAAAATTGAGATCCTACACATGGATAATCCCATATCACAAAAATTATTTCTTTGAGGAATATTTACATTAAACTCCTTCATAATGGCTTGTAAAAAAATGGAAATTATCCTAAGAATACCCCCCAGGAGTGTTATCAACAATAGTGCAACAAGCCCCTTTGCCCTTCACCAGTTCCCATTCAAGTATAGCTCAAAGCGGTGTTTTCGGGTTTTACCCCTAGATACATCTGTGCCAAAGCCGCCTCTACCTGCTCGTATCCAAATAGGGATGTATTTCTTGAAAGATCCACATAATCTATTCCTTACCAAAATACCAGGGCATTATTATATGTATATCCTCAAAGACTAACTTAGGGACTCTTCCCTAATGCTACGTTTTCTAAATCTAGTTTCCATGTATTCTACTAAACTTCCTCTAACACCAATTGTAAGGACCTGACCCCAGTTGCCCGGAGTCGGTGCTTTGTTTGATTACAATAGCATACATACAAGGAATACGAATCCTGAAGGACCGAGTAGTTTAGTAATATTGGAAACATGTTTCATACAAAATTTTATCATTATAACATGAAGGGAAACAAAAACACTATTTTATTCCACTAGAAACATCATGTCTCCTAGATTATGCTTGAAAGTCATTCATAAATTACTTCTTCATATCCTGAGAAAATGAAACAAAAGAAAGGGGTGAGCTCAAATGATTAGTAAAAGTAAGAAATATAGCATAAGATAATATAAACATTAGACATGGTGAATAATATAAAACACATGCCTTTAATAATAAATATGAACACATTATGGTAGGAAAATGAACTGAGTAAATAATTCCATAATAAAACATAACCATGGGTATTCTACTAGTCTAATAACCACATGAACATTCAATTACTAGCTTCATAATGAGGGAAGTTCATATTCCAGACATTCTGAATCATTTTTTCATGGCCTCGGCCAAGAAATCTAGTGATTAAGGCCTTGACCAAAATCCATATCACATTGGGAAAGGCCTCGGCCAATTCCACGTCTATTAGTCTCATGAGACCCACCGATGCATCGAGGGGCTATAGAGGGACCCAACCATCACATAATAAGTCCAATGAATTCATCATATGAGTGGGTATAAACATAAACAACATATACATTCATATTGAAACTATCATATGAAATGTAACTATCTTTCCCCAATCATTAAACACAAAACACTAACCATTCAGAATAATATGGTGAATAGTTTTAGGATAGATTATCCAAAATAGAGTTAGTCATAAACCATTAAATAAAATATTTTAGATGGATTCATAAATGATTAAACCCAATAATACCATGGATTCATCAAGAGTGTTGAATTTGATGAAAATACTCTTATAAAATCATTAAGCAATTCTGGAGATAAATACTCTTTTATTTTGAAAAGAAGAGTTCCTTTGGAAAAATATTTGTATAAAACCAGAAGTTAAGTAAGATAGTATTTTCATAATAAAATGAGTGATTTTATAAGGAAAATGGTTTCCAAAAATAGATTATAGAGTGCCCTTGGAAATTGGAATGAATTTGAGAAATTCCCTTGAATTAGGCTTGTATTTTGAAAACAACTTTGAAAGTTCCTTTTAAAAAGTGTAACTATCCATATAATAAGGAAGGATTATGGTTTTTAAACAAATATATGATACTCACACATAATATATGAGGAGTACATAACAATACATAAGAATTTATTCGTGGAAATTAGACAAAGAAAGTATCCCGAAAGAAAATGGAATTTCGGGTGGAAAAACCTTACCTTAACTCCAAACTTGTTACTCTATTGTACTTAAGCTCCTAGAATATGAAATTATACTTTTTAGTAACTTATTGAATAACCTATTATACATGTATTTGGTTTACCATAATTCTGGTTAGTTCATTTATGTCTTTATTAACAAATTATTGTATTGAATTCTGTCGTTCTGGAGTGTTCGTTTCCTTTATTTGCATATTCGGTTCACTTGTTATTATGTAATTAAGTTCATGTGGAATGGTTATAAATCTCCAGGATTGGAATTATATATTATTAATGAATATAAAGAACTAATAATTGTAATTTCTACTATTGGTTACCTGGAATGTGGATGAATCATTAGATGACAACCACTTCGATTATTCAGCGGTATTTGGAATATTATGAACTACTTTGGCCATATAACTTAATTATTTGTACATATTCTGGTTCTTGAATATTAATTAGGTAATAAAACACATATTATAGTCTTTTTCAACCATGAATATGGTTTCATGACCAGTAATGAAGAATAAATTAAAGAACCAAACTTTGTCATCCACAAAGGTTATAAATTGGTACATCATGGACGTCAATTTCATTTATAAAAATAAAAGGGAGGGAATAAGAATATTTATGATGGTTCTTCCATTCACATGATATAAATCCAATATATAGATGTTACTGGATTTATCATGATCATTAGGACAGAGGAGGTGAGGAGAGGATAACAAAAGTAGATAAATTGAAATAAAACCAAAAGAGAAAGAAGGGTGCTTTACCTCTTGAAATAACCTCCTTGAGAAACTCCTTAAGGGAAGGGGTTTTGGTATTTTGGCAAGAATATGACCATCCTGTTCATGGGGAGTGACTAGGGAAGGGTAATTGGGAATAACGTTAGGAGCTTCAAATCTTAGAGTAGTGAAGAGAAGAGGTAGTGGAGGTGGGTATTTATAGTCAAGGGAGGCGTAATTTTTGAATATTTAATTCATTATTTTATTATTTCCTTCAAGACAACCAATAGTATTGTTTCATGTGACCCCTAATAGTAATAATGGAATGTGAGTTCTAACCAAGTGGGCTTACATCATCCTTGCATCACCTATGATGCAACAAATCAATTATTTAGCATTTATCGTATTTTATCGTATTTTACTATTCATAAAAAATTCTAGAATTTCCGAAAAATCCCAAAAATTCACCCTAACAATTTTTCAACGTGTAGAATTCAAAAGTGAAGTCCATTTTTGAAAAATAATTTTCTAAATATTATTAATTTAACTTTTAAATAAAAGCATACTTAATTTAAAAATTAACAGTTCTAATTTTACAACTACTTCTTTATCACAATGAAAAATTAACCGAGATGTTATTAGCTTCTAGCCATAAGAAAATAAAATAATAATAACATTTACTATTCATAGGGTCATATTACTGTTCATATTACTATTCATATTACTATTCATAAGGGTATGTTACTATTCACTAAAAATCAAGTTTGTTCTATCAAACTCCAAATGGATTACTGAACACAACTCAAGATGACCATTTTTCGAAATTCAAAACATAGAAGAGGAAAAGTTATATTTAATGGTCAGATTATAAAATTATATATTTATTTTCAAAACATTGGGGTGTTACATTCTCCCCTCCTTAAAAAAAATTTCATCCTCGAAATTCATAGAATATTATCTGAAAATATTTGTGTATGTCTTTAACATATGCTCCTCTGCCTCCCATGTTGCTTCCTCCATCTTATGGTTCCTCCATAGAACCTTCACGAGACGAGTCATCTGATTTCTCAATACTTGTTCTCTTGTATCAAGAATATTGATAGGTTCTTCACAGTAAGATAGATCAGTATCAAGTTCCACTTCTTCATAAGTGAGTACATGTGTTGGGTCTGGCATGTACTTTCTTAACATTGACACGTGGAACAAATTTTGAACCATTGAGAGACTTGGTGGCATTGCCAAATGGAAAGCTATGGCTCCAATTCGGTCCCAAATTTCAAAAGGTCAGATGTATCTAGGACTTAACTTTCCCTTCTTACCGAATTATATAATACCCTTCCATGGAGATACCTTCATGAAAACATGATCACCTTCTTGAAACTCCAAATCATTCCTTCGGTTATCTACATATCTCTTTTTCCTACTTTGAGCTATTTTGATATGGTTCTGGATAATCTTGACCTTTTCCATTGTTTCTTCAACAAGTTATGGGCCCATGATCTTTCATTCACCAACATCATCCCAGCAAGTTGGTGTATGACATTTCCTCCCATATAATGCTTCATAGGGTGCCATCTGTATACTTTAATGGAAGCTATTGTTGTAGAAAAATTCTACGAGAGGTAAATAATGATCCCACATGGCTTGAAAATCATGTGAACAAGACCTCAACATGTCTTCCAATGTTTGAATTGTCTGTTCTGATTGTCCATCATTTTGTGGGTGGTAGGGAGTGATTAAATAAGGATCAGTATCTAGGGCCTTCTGAAGACTTTTCCAGAATCTTGATGTAAAATGTAGATCAAGATCAGAAACAATCGATAGGGGTACTTCATGATGTCTCACAACTTCATTAATATATATTCTTGCTAGACGTTCAAGTGGTAGATCTTCTCTTGTACCAAGAAAATGTGCTGACTTGGTAAGACGATCAATAACGACCCATATTGCATTGTTCCTTCTAGGAGTCTTTGGTAGTCCCATAACAAAGTCCATCGTGATATTATCTCATTTCCACTCAGGTATGGGAAGAGGTTTCAATACTCCTCCAGGCTGTTGCCTTCCAGCTTTCTGTTGTTGACAAACCATACATCTTGACACAAAATCAGCAATCTCCCTCTTCATGTTGTCCCATGAGTAATGTTCCTTCAAATCTCTATATATCTTTGTGCTAACAGGGTGTATAGAGAAATTTTAACTATAAGCATTATCTAACAAATTTGTTTTTAGATCAGGTATATCGGGGACACAAAGTCTCTTCACAAATTTCAAAATTCCATCTTCATATACGAATTCACTCAATATCCCTTCATTCACAGCTTTAATCTTGTTTTGAAACTCCTCGTCATCAACCTGAGAACTTTTTATCCTTTCCAGTAAAGATGGTTTGGAAACAATTTCAAAAATCATTGATGTTTCACCTTCCATGGTTATTCCCATATCCATAATTACTAGATCCATGAAAATAGGATTATTTTCAACTCTCATCTTGTACAAAACTCCCTGATCCTTTCTGCTCAAAGCATCTGCCACCCTATTTGCCTTCCCTGGGTGGTAGTGTATCATGCAATCATAATCCTTAAGTAGTTCAAGCTATATCCTTTGCCTCATGTTGAGTTCTTTCTATGAGAAAATATACTTCAAACACTTGTGATCAGTATAAATCTCACATTTTTCACCATAGAGATAATGTCTCCATATTTTCAAAGCAAAGATTACAACAGCTAACTCAAGATCATGAGTAGGATAGTTTTGCTCATGAATTTTTAGCTATCTTGATTCATAAGAAATAACCCTATCATTTTTCAGAAGGACACAACCAATTCCTTTATTTAAAGCATCACTATAAATAACAAACCCATCATTCCCCAATGGTAGGGTCAATATAGAAGAATTGACTAATCCTCTCTTCAGTTATTTGAAACATTCTTCATAATATTTTTTTCAAACAAATTTAACCCCTTTATGTGTGAGCGTCGTTAGTGGGTTAGCCAGTTGGGAAAAATTCTGTATGAAATGCTGATAATAACCTGCTAAGCCAATAAAACATTGTACCTCAGTTATGTTTGTTGGCGTGGGATAATCTTGGATTGCCTTTGTCTTTGCAGGATCAACTAGGATTCCATCCTTAGAGACAATATGACCAAGAAAATAAATCTCCTGAAGCCACAATTCACACTTAGTAAACTTCCCATATAATTCATGTCTTCTAAGAGTCTTCAGGATAATGCGCAAGTGATTTTCATGATCTTCATAGATTTTGGAGCATACCAAGATATCTTCAATAAATACCACTACAAAATCATCGAGATATTCCTTGAAAACTCTTTTCATTAGATCCATGAAGATAAAGGGTGTATTAGTCAATCCAAAAGGCAATACTGTAAACTCGTAATGTAACACCCTAGCCCCAGTTTCCTAGAGTCGGTGCATTATTACATAACATTGGCATGATCACAAGAAAGATCAAGTCTTGAAAGACTGATTAGTTTTGTAGTCTTGGAAACCCTAGATAAATTCATAAAGTTTACATTACATCATAAATTGAAAACTACAACAACATCTTGACTCCACACTCATAACCCCTAATATTATCCCTGCAGGTCATTCATAAAATACTTCTTCACATCCTGGGAATAATAAAACATAGAAAAGGGTGAGCTCAAATGCCCAGTAAGGATAACAATATAGCGGAAACTGTTATAAATAAGAATAAACATTTAAGGAAATGTATAACTAAAAAAAAGCATTTTAAACATGAACTTCAGAATAATATGGAAAAGATCAAATGAAATAATTCCATTTACATATTCACATGGATATTCTACTATTCTAATAATCACATGCAATATCAATAGCCACTTTTATAATGATGGAATACATAATTCTAGACTATCATAACCACATAGCCAAGGCCTCGTGCTAAGACTACAAATAAGATTTTGTCAAGGCCTTGTACCAAGACACTAGTTTGTCTCATGAGACCTACCGATGTATCGAGGAGCTATAGCAGGCTCCACCCATCACTTATTAAGTCCAATGTATTCCTTATATGAACAGGTTTAAACATATCATATACATTCGTATTAAAACTAGAATATGAAATGTCAATACTTTATTCATAAACCATTAATGGTATAAAAATAAAAAATCCACAGTCAAACATATCACAAATCCATCAATACTATATGGAAGTTTTGTTTCATAATAAATCAAATCCAGATAAACTTAAAATCCATCAAAAGATATTGACATAGATGAAAACAAAACTAATTTTAGAGAAATATCTCTTTCTATTTTGAAATCATTTAAGAGTCATATATTTATAAAATAAAACAATTTATTTGAAAATATTCTTATAATCTTGTAAGGGAAGCTTCGACGATTTTATAATGGCAGAAAATAGCCGCACCCACCGTATAAGTTAAAAAAACATTCTTACCTTAATTCTGTCGTAAAGGTTAAAAAAGACCTTGTTTGGAAAATGACGGAAAGATTCCTTTATAAACCACTTATAAAAAGTCAAAAAAGGGTATAAATGACTTTAACACATATTCTAGTAAATAGTAAAAATGTTTTGAAATACATTTGTAAGAAACATGGATGTGGATGATAAAGAAGTACCAGTAGATTATTATGTATAAGCAACCTCGGATAATGAAGAGATTGCGAAATAAACCCTTACCTTGTACTTTTCATTGGTTGGGGGTAGGTTAACCTCTTGTATAATGGTTAAATAATTGTTATTAAATTATACAAGAATCATGTACATTAATATTATATCATATATGATCTTTTAACATTGATTTGTTAATAATATCTGAGTATTATCATTGTTTTAGGTGTTAACTTACTTGTTTTCTTTTATATGTTTTGTTAGATAAGTCATTTTTGTCATGGATAGGTTGTATATTATTCATATTAATAATGATATCAAATCCTTTAAAATTATTTTTAATCATTAAAAGAGAATTATTCTTGAATGGATACGATGTGGAAGGAATCGCATCGCGTTCGTGGAGACGGTAGTCCGTACGTACGCACGAGCGACAATATCACTATTTTGATATTAAAATAATATATAATTGGATATTATATCATATATAAATAATAATTATCATGTTATATTTATTATTTACATGAATTGCACATCATTATTATAACCATCCAAATAATAATATATTGAATAACAATTACACCACGACGTGGAGACGGTAAGCCGTACGTATGCACGTATGGTGACATGTCATTCAAAGGATGGATAGAATACTGAATATGGTTGTACCATATTTATAATAATATCACATTATATAGGAGATACAGGATTTATTATTTTAGAATAACAAATAAATAATAAGTCGAAGAAGAAAGGAACTTGAAAGAGGGTGGTGAAAACATTACCTCTTCTTCGGGTTCTTCCTTTTTATTTGATCAAGAGGGATCCTTAGGTTGGCTTTATGATCAAACTAAGGCCTCTAGGTTGAAGTGAGGGAATTTGAGAGAGTATTTGGGTAGGGTTCGGCCGATCCAAAAGGCTTTTAATGTGTGATTTAGTGAGAAGGGGGAGTTCCCTTTTATAAGAGGGGTAAGGGGCACCTTTGGAAAAGCTAGAAATATTATTTTATAATAAATTCATATTCGGATTATAATGGATCCAAAGTGGATTATTTAAATTTTAAGGTGGGGATTGGTATAAAAACACTCAACCAATAGAATTTAGACAGGTTTGGGTCATTATATTAACCTTATCTTTTAGTTTTAACTCTTAGATAATTATTTTGACACTTACCACGTCACTTTGTATTTTTATATTATATAGTTAATAAACATACTATATACCTCCAAGAAACCCCCAAGTGGTCCATTAATGATACACCTATTATGATATAAGTCTCTTGGAAGATCCTTAGATTTTTATGAATTGAATATAAATTAATAATATAATATTTTTTTTAAAAACCCTTTTATGTCAATTTTGACACTATTGGGTATTTTGTTTTGATAAATTCATAACAACATTATTACATCAAAAAACAATTATAGAATCAATCATAATATGTCATATTAACCAAGAAAATTAGTGTAATTCATAAAAAAGTCTCAATTTACATTTTTTTTATAATATCAATTATTTTAATATTTCATTATTTAGGTTATTACTGCATCACCACTGTGTCATAAATAAATTAAATTATTTAAAGTCTAAAAATTATAAATAAAATACCATTATTTAGGAAATATTTTTAGCTTTCTAATGAATATTTAAAATCGAATTTATCTTTTGTATAAACCTATATTATAAATGTTTTATTTAATAAACTTTGATTTTAACTCTTTTAACTCTTCATTGAATTAAATAATAATAAATGTCCTAATATAATCCATGTGGACCTAAATGATAATATTTGATTACTAAGGTTGTTTTGGGTCGAGATACACTTTTCCAATAGAATTAGGACATGTGTTAGGGTAATATTAATATCATTTTTACCCTTAGTTACCCTATTTACTTTTAACCGTGGTAAATAAAAGTAAAAAGTTACTATTCACCAAAAATTATTTTCATCTCATTGAACCACATTTTACTCCTTGATATTAACCGTGTCTCTCGGATTTTTGAAATTCCACTCATAGAAGCGGTAAAATTAAGTTTTATGTGAATTTCCAAATTCTCCCAGGAGGTGGGTAAAAGACGGTGAAAAGTTCAATAAAATTTTTATATATCTAAAATTATTCTAAACTAACTCCAATGAATTAAATTGAACATATATAGGTATTATGTATCTATTTTGAAATTAATTAAATTTAAATAAAATAAATAATTATTTAAATAAAAATTCGGTTTTAAACTATAACTAATTGTTTTTTCACTATTCATCAAAAATTGAAAGTTTTCAGAAAAATACCAAAATTTCACCCTAGGCTAATTTTGATATTCTGAATCTAAAAATGAAGTCCATTTTGAAAGATAAAATTTATAAAATTTAAAAAAGTGGGTATTACTATTCATAATGACTAGTTTGATTGGTTGTGGTGTGTGTGTTAGAACTCGAAGTTGCGTACAACACACGCTACTGTATTATTCAATTGAAAGTGTACCATGGAAGCTTGGGGTGTTACATTCTCCACTCATTCAAATAATTTCATCCTCAAAATTTCTAGAATACTACCGCATGAAAAGACTCAGGTGGTTCTTCATCATAAGTTCCTCGGGTTCCCACGTTGCCTCTTCCATCTTATGGTTTCTCCACAAAACTTTTACCAGACGAGTCATCCGGTTTCTCAGTACTTGTTCTCTCTTATGAAGAATCCTGACAGGCTCTTCGCAATAAGATAGATCAGGTTCCAGTTCTAATTCCTCATAGGTGAGTACATGCGTTGGGTCAGGAATGTATTTTCTCAATAGTGATATGTGGAACACATCGTGAACTTTGGGGAGATCTGGCGGCATTTCCAAATGGTAAGCTACAACCCCAATTCGTTCTAGAATTTTGAAAGGACCGATGTACCTGAGACTCAATTTACATTTCTTGCCAAAACGTATAACTCCCTTCCATGGAGATACCTTCAAGAAAACATGATCTCCCACCTAAAATTCCAAATCCTTTCTTGGGTTGTCAGCATAGATCTTCAGCCTACTTTGAGAATCTTTGATGTGGTTTTGGATTTCTTTCACCTTTTCCATCATTTCCTCCACCAGTTCTGGGCCTATAAGATTTCTTTCACCAACGTCATCCCAACAGGTTGGTGTGCGACATCTCTTTCCATACAATGCTTCATATGGTGCCATATGAATACTCGAATGAAAGCTATTGTTATAAGAAAATTATACAGGAGGTAAATATTGATCCCACATACCCTGAAAGTCAAGTGAGCAAGATCTCAACATGTCTTCTAAGGTTTGAATATTCCATTACGATTGTCCATCTGTTTGAGGGTGGTAAGCAGTGCTCAAATGAAGTTCAGTATCCAAGGCTTTCTGAAGACTCTTCCAGAATCTTGATGTAAAACGAGGATCATGATCAGAAACAATCGATAGGGGTACTCCGTGAAGTCTCACCACTTCATTAATATATAGCCTTTCTAGACGTTCAAATGGTAAATCTTCCCTTATAGCATGAAAATGTGCTAACTTGGTAAGACGGTTAACAATGACCCATATTTCATCATTCCTTCTAGGAGTATTTGGTAGCCCCATGACAAATTCCATCATAATATTTTCCCATTTCCACTCCGGTATGGGAAGAGGTTGCATGGATCCTCCAGGTTTTTGCCTTCCAGCTTTCACTTGTTGATAAACCATACATCTAGACACAAAATCAGCAATCTCCCTCTTCATGTTGTCCCACCAAAAATGTTCTTTCAAGTCTCTATACATTTTGGTGCTCCCATGGTGTATAGAGAAATTGGATCTATGAGCATCATCCAACAATTCCCTTTTTAGATCAGGTATATTGGGAACACAAATTCTCTTCCCAAATTTCAAAATTCCATCTGCATACTCAAAGTCATTCAATCTCCCATCATTCACAACATTAATCTTCTTTTGAAACTCTTCATCACCGGTCTGAGAACTCTTTATCCTTTATAGTAAAGATGGTTTGGCAACCATTTGAAAAAGTATTGATGTTTCACCTTCCATGGTAATTCCCATATCCATCTTCACTAGATCCATGAAAATAGGATCCCTTTCAATTCTCATCATGTTCAAAACTCCATGATCTTTTCTACTAAAAGCATATTCCACCTTATTTTTCTTCCCCGGGTGGTTGTGTATCGTGCAATCATAATCCTTGAGTAGTTCAAGCCATCTCCTTTGCCTCATGTTGAGTTATTTTTGTGAGAAAATATACTTCAAACTCTTGTGATCAGTATAAATCTCACATTTTTCACCATAGAGGTAGTGCCTCCATATCTTCATAGAAAAGATCACAGATGGTAATTCGAGATCATGAGTAGGATAGTTTTTCTCATGAATTTTCAACTATCGTGATGCATAGGCCATCACCCTATCATTATGCATAAGGACACAACCAAGTCCTTTCTTCAATGCATCACTATAAATAATGAACCCATCATTCCCCGATGGTAGAGTCAATATAGGAGCATTGACTAATCTTCTCTTCAGTTCCTTAAAACATTCTTCACACTATTTTTTCCAAAAAAAATTAACCCCCTTACGTGTGAGCTTTGTTAATGGGTTAGCCAATCGGGCAAAATTCTGGACGAAACGTCGATAATAACCTACTAAACCAATAAAACCGCATACCTCAGTTATACTCATAGGTGCTGGCCATTCTTGGATTTCCTTGGTCATAGAAGGATCAACAGAGATTCCATATTTAGAGATAATATGGACAAGAAAAAAAATCTCTTAAAGCCAGAATTCACACTTGCTAAAATTCCCATATAATTCATGTCTTCTCAGAGTTTTTAGGATAATGCGCAAGTGATTTTCATGATCTTCGTAGCTTTTTAAGTATACCAATATATCATAAACAAATAACACCACAAAATCATCGAGATATTCCTTGAAAACTCTATTCATTAGATCCATGAATATAGAGGGTGCATTAGTCAGCCCAAAAGTCATAACCGTAAACTCGTAATGATCGTACCTTGTTCGAAATACTGTCTTCGGAATGTCTTCCATCTTCACACACAACTGATGGTATCCAGATCGAACTTGAATCTTTAAAAAGTATTGAGCTCCATGAAGTTGGTCAAATAAATCATCAATGCGAGGTAGGGGATACTTGTTCTTTATTTTTATAGCATTGATCTCCTTGTAGTCGATACATAACCTCATAGATCCATCTTTCTTTTTAACAAAAACAATAGGGCTCCCCATGGAGAAACACTAGGGAGAATAAATCCCTTATTACTCAATTCCTATAGTTTTTTCTTTAGTTCAACTAATTCCACAGTTTCCATTCTCTAAGGGGTCATTGATATAGGCCTTGATCCAGGAATTAAATGAATGGAAAACTCAACTTCTCGTTCTGGAGGATGTCCAAGTAAATCTTCCAGAAACACATCTACATATTCTTTCACAATAGGTACATCCTCTATTTGAACATTCCTTTCCTCACCCACATTCGTTTCATTCTCTTCCTCCCCAATAATTGAATTTAGTTGAGCTACTGGGGGTGGATCTAGATAAGAATTAGGTGGTGACGATTCTTCTCTAAAGATAAGGTGTTCCTTATCATCATCATCAAAAATCTTAACCTCCTTTTTCTTACAATAAATCTTCACATCATAGTCTAAAATCCAATCCATACCGAGTATTATATCAAACTAAATCATAGGTATGACGATGAGATCAGCGGATAAAGAACATTTATGTGTTCTAATGGGGACTGATTCACATAACTTTGTTGCAATGATACTTCCCTTAGGATTTTTAACCGACAACTCCCTTGTTAAATAAAATTGAAAATATCTAATTTTCTTTTCAAACTAGGAAGATATGAAACAATTAGATGATCCAAAATCAAATAATGCATTTTCTAAACTTGAGGAAACCATTAAATTACCTACCACCACGTCTTTCGGAGCTTCTACCTCAGCAGTAGTGATAACATAAGCTTGGCCTTGATCCCTTGGCCTTTTCTGAGATAAGTTCCCCTGATGCATAGGACATTCATTTGCATAATGTCCCATCTCCCTGCAATTGTTTCATTGGATATCGGTAGCTTCCTTCTTCCCCTTGCAATCACGATCTTGGTGGCCTTTTTCACCACACTTGTAACAGACTCTCATTCCTTTTAATAAAGTACTAGGGTGTTTCTTCCCACATTTACTACAGGATGGATATTCAACTTTTCCCTTCTTCCCCTTATTTACATTCTTAGATTTATCAGTAGACCTCTTCTTCTCTTGCTTTGCATTAAAGTCATAAGACTTAGAAAATTCCTTTTCTATCTTGATAGCACAAGAGACAATGTGTTCGTACGACGAGAAGGATTGTGAGACTAATGCTCAACGAAGAAATGGTTTTAAACCATAATAGAAACAATCGATCTTACTTATTGGGTTATGTACATAATCTATAACATACCTTGATAACCTTGTAAAGTTAGCCTCATACTTTGCGACATTCTCATCATCCTTTTGTCTCAAACTCAGAAATTGCCTTTCCATATCTGCTTGATGGTCACGAGGAAAGTATTTTTCTAAGACTAGATCTTTGAACTCCCTCCATTCCATATTTGATACTTCATCATATTACTTTTTGTTTTGAATCAATGACCACAATTGATCAGCACCTCCAATGAGGCGAAAAACTACCATGACAACTTTTTCCCTTTCACTACTCCCCAAAGCCTGAAATATTTTCTCTAGGGAACTTATCCATTTCTCTGCTACTAATAGATTTGTACTCCCATTGAATGTTGGTGGTTTCTACCTCAAGAAGAGATCTAACATTGATCCTCCACACTGTGGATCAGGGTGCTCCATATGGGTAAGGTTATTATTCATAACCTGAGTGAGTTGTCCCAGTATGGTGATTAGTTGATCAGCACCAGTTGCATCACCAGCTCCACTATAATTATCTTGAGCTGGAGGGAAATACTTACATGGAGTGCATGCATTTATACGATTTCCATTTCTTCCACTAGGTTCCATTTATAAACAATGGCATAAACTAGATCAGTTTATGAATCAAAATACATAATTCCATACTTATAAAACACTTAACATAAATTGAACTATTTATGGATATAATCAATAATCATAAAAAAAATTCTTTCAAGAAGTATATACTCATAAAACCTTCATAATAGTTCGTAAAGAAAAAGAGAATTATCCTAAGCATATCCCCCGGGAGTGTCGTAACCAAGAGTGCAGCAAGGCCTGTTGTCATGCACCGGTTCCCGTTCGAGTCTAGCTCAAAGTGGTGTTTTCAGTTTTTACCCCTAGGTACATCTGTGCTAGAGCTGCCTCTACCTACTCATATACAGACAGGGATGTATTTCTCGGAAAACTCACAAAATATCTACAATACCAAAATTCTAGGATGTTCTTCTATACTAATCCTCAAAGTCCATCTTAAATCTATGTGCTCTAATCAGAGTTTATCTAAATCTAGCTTCCAAGGTTTGTACTAAACTTCTTCTGATACCAACTGTAACGCCCCGACCCCAGTTTCCCAAAGTCGGTGCATTATTACATAACATTGGCACGATCACAAGAAAGATCATGTTTCGAAAGACAGATTAGTTTAGTTGTATTGGAAACACTAGATACATTAATAAAGTTTACATTACATCATAAATTGAAAACTACAACAACATCTTGACTCTACACTCATAACCCCTAATACAATCCCTTCAGTTCATTCATAAAATACTTCTTTACATCTTGGTAAAAAATAAAACATAGAAAGGGGTGAGCTTAAATGCCCAGTAAGGATAACAATATAGCGGAAACTTTTATAAATAAGAATAAACATTTAAGGCAATGTATAAATAAAAAAAGCCTTTTAAACATAAACTTCATCATAATATGGCAAAGATCAAATTAAATAATTCCATGTACTTATTCACATGGATATTCTACTAGTCGAATAATCACATGCAATATCAATAACCACTTTCATAATGATGGAATGCATAATGCCAGACTAACATAACCACATAGCCAAGGCCTCGTTCCAAGACTACAAATAAGATTTTGTCAAGGCCTTGTTCTAAGACACTAGTTTGTCTCATGAGACCTACCGATGCATCGAGGAGCTATAGCAGGATCCACCCATCACTTATTTAGTCCAATGCATTCCTCATATGAACAGGTTTAAACATAACATAAACATTCGTATTAAAACTAGCATACGAAATGTCAATAATTTATTCACAAACCATGAATGGTATAAAAATAACACATCCACAGTCAAACATATCACAAAACCATCAATACAATATGGAAGTTTTGTATCATAATAAATCAACTCCAAATAATCTTAAAATCCGTCAAAGGATGTTGACATAGATGAAATCAAAAACTCATTTTAGAGAAATATATCTTTCTATTTTGAAATCATTTAAGAGTCTTATATTTATAAAATAAAACATTTTCTTTGAAAATATACTTATAATATTGTAAGGGAAGCTTCGATGATTTTATAACGGCTGAAAATAGACACACCCGCCGTATAAGTTAAAAAAACATTCTTACCTTATTCTGTCGAAAAGGTTAAAAAGGACCTTGTTTCGAAAATGACGAAAATATTCCTTTATAAACCTCTTATAAAAATTCAAACAAGGGTATAAATGATGTTAATTCATATTCTAGTAAATAGTAAAAAAATTTTGAAATACATTTTTAAGAAACATGGATGTGGATGATAAAGAATTCACAGTAGATTATTATGTATAAACAACCTCAGATAATGAAGAGATTGCGAAATAAACCCTTTCCTTGTAATTTTCCTTGGTTGGAGGTAGGTTAACCTCCTATATAATGGTGAAATAATGGTTATTAAATTATACAAGAATAATGTACATTAATATGATATCGTATATGATCTTTTAACATTTATTTGTTAATAATATCTTAGTATTATCGTTGTTTTGGGTGTTAACTTACTCGTTTTCTTTTATATGTTTTGTTACATAAGTCATGTTTTTCATGGATAGGTTGTATATTATTAATATCTAGAATGAAATCAAGTCCTTAAACATTATTTTTAATCATAAAATGAGAATTATTCTTGAATGGATACGATGTGGAATGAATCTTATCGCGTTCATGGAGACGGTAGTCCGTACGTACGCACGAGAGACAATATCATTATTTTGATATTAAAATAATATATAATTGGATGGAATATCATATATAAATAATAATTATCATGTTATATTTATTATTTAGATGAATTACACATCATTATTATACCCATCCAAATAATAATATATTGAATAACAATTACACCACGACGTGGAGACGGTAAGTCGTACGTACGCATGTATGGTGACATGTCATTCAAAGGATGGATAGAATACTAAATATGGTTGTACCATATTTATAATAATATCACAGTATATAAGATATACTGTATTTATTATTTTATAATAACAAATAAAGAAGAAGTTGAAGAAGAAAAGAACTTGAAAGAGGGTGGTGAAAACATTACCTCTTCTTCGGGTTCTTCCTTTTTATTTGATCAAAAGGGATCCTTAGGATGGATTTATGATCAAACTAAGGCCTATAAGTTGAATTGAGGGAATTTTAGAGAGTATTTGGGCTGGTTTTGTCCGAGCTAAAAGGCATTTAATGTGTGATTTAGTGAGAAGGGGGAGTGCCCTTTTATAAGAGGGGTAAGGGGCACCTTTGGAAAATCTAGAAATATTATTTTTTACAATAAATTCATATTCGGTTTCTAATGGCTCCAAAGTGTATTATTTAAAGGTTAAGGTGGTTATGGGTCGAAAACCACTCAACCAATAGAATTTAGACAGGTTTGGGTCATTATATTAACATTATCTTTTAATTTTAACTCTTAGCTAATTAGTTTGACACTTACCATGTCACTTTGTATTTTTATATTATATAGTTAATATAATTACTATATACCTCCAAGAGACCACAAAGTGGTCCATTAATTATATACTTATCATGATATAAGTCTCTTGGACGATCCTTATATTTTTAGGAATTGAATATAAATTAATAATATAATATTTGTTTTAAAAACTCTTTTATGTCAATTTTGACACTATTGGGTATATTGTTTTAATAAATTTATAACAGCATTATTACTTCAAAAATATATTATATAATAAATCCTAATATGTCATATTAACCTAGAAAATTATTTTAATTCCTAAAAAGTCTCAATTTACATTTATTTTGATATTTATAATATCAATTATTTTAATATTTCATTATTTAGGTAATTACTACATCACCACTGTGTCATAAATAAATTAAATTATTTAATGACTAAAAATTATAAATAAAATACCATTATGTAGGAAATCCTTTTATATTTCTAATGAATATTTAAAATCGAATTTATCTTCTGTATAACCCAATATTAAAAGTGTTTTAGTAAATAAACTTTGATTTTAACTCTTTTAACTCTTCTTTGAATTAAATAATAATAAATGTCCTAATCTAATCCAAGTGGACCTAAATGATAATATTTTATTCATAAGGTTGTTTTTGGTCGAGATACACTTTTCCAATAGAATTAGGACATGTTTTTGTGTAATATTAATATCATTTTTTACCCTTAATTACCCTATTTACTTTTAACCGTGGCAAATAAAAGTAAAAAGTTACTATTCACCAAAAATTATTTTCATCTCATTGAACCACATTTTACTCCTGGATATTAACCGTGTCTCTCAGATTTTTGAAATTCCACTCACAGAAGTGGTAAAATTATGTTTTATGTAAATTTCCAAATTCTCCTAAGAGGTGGGTAAAAGACGGTGAAAAGTTCGATAAAATTTTTATATATCTAAAATTATTCTAAACTAAATCCAATGAATTACATTGAACTTATATAGGTATTATGTATCTATTTTGACCTTAATGAAATTTAAATAAAATAAATAATTATTTAAATAAAAATTCGGTTTGAAACTATTACTTAGTGTTTTTTCACTATTCATCAAAAATTGAAAGTTTTCAGAAAAATACCAAAATTTCACCCTAGGACAATTTCGATATTCCGAATCCAAAAATGAAGTCCATTTTGAAATATAAAATTTATAAAATTTAAAAAAGTGGGTATTACTATTCATAACGGCAAGTTTGATTGGTTTTGGTGTGTGTGTTAGAACTCAAAGTTGCGTACAACACACACTACTATATTATTCAAAGGAAAGAGTATTGTGGAAGCATGGGGTGTTACACGTAATGCCCGTACCTGTTTCGAAATGTTGTTTTCGGAATGTATTCCTTCTTCACACTCAAATTATGATATCCAGATCGAAGTTCAATCTTCAAAAAGTATTGTGCTCCATGCAGTTAGTCAAATAATTCATCAATGCGAGGTAGGTGATACTTGTTCTTTATTATAATAGCATTGATCTCCCTGTAGTCGATACAAAACCTCATATATCCATCTTTCTTCTTAACAAAAAGGACATGGGCTCCCCATAAAGAAACACTAGGGTGAATAAATCCCTTATTACTCAATTTTTCTAGTTGTTTCTTCAGTTCCACTAATTCCACAGTGGCCATTCTATAAGAGGTCTTCGATATGGGCCTTGAACCAGGAATTAAATCAATGGAAAACTCAAAAATTGTAACATCCTTCTTCTTACAATAATTTATTTCATCCTGATCCGAAATCCAATCCATAACGATGATTATATCAAATTCAATCATGGGTATGATGATGAGATCAGCAGATAAAGAACATTTATATGCCTTAATGGGAACTGATTGACAAAACTTTGTAGCAATGATACTTCCCTTAGGAGTTTTGACTGACAACTCCCTTGTTAAATCAAATTGGAAATATCTAATTTTCCTAGCAAAATGGGAAGATATGAAACAATGCGATGATCCAGAATTAAATAAATCATTGGCTACACTTGAGAAAACAATTAAAGTACCTGCCACCATGTCATTAGGAACTTCAACCTCTGCAGTTGTGATCATATTAGCTTGTGCCTGATCCCTTGCCCTTTTCTATTTCATATTTCCTTGACGTTTTGGACAATCATTAGCATAGTGTCCCATCTCTCGAGAACTATAGCATTGAACATCATTGGCTTACTTCTTCCCTTTGAAATCACTAGCAAGATGGACTTTCTGACCACATTTGTAGCATACTTATTTTCCTTTTAAGCATGCACCGGGGTGTTTCCTTCCACAATTGTCACATGGTGGAAATTCGACTCTTCCCTTCTTCCTCGTTTCTTTATCTACTTTCCCATGGTTTTCAGCAGCCCTCTTCTTTTCTTGATTTCCCTTAAAGTCATAAGACATAGAGAATTATTTTTCTGTCTTGATGGACCATGAAACTATATCCTCATATGATGAAAAACTTTGGGAGACCAATGTCCATTGGAGGAATGGCTTTAGGCCATCAAAGAATCACTCAATTTTTCTCCTTGGATTTCGTATGTAGTATACAACATGTCTTGCTAATATTGTGAAGTTAGATTCATACCTTGCAACATTCTCATCTTCCTTCTACCTCAAATTCAATAATTGTCTCTCCATATCTGCTCGCATAATGAGGGAAATATTTTTCTAAGAAGAATTCCTTAAAATCCATCCATTCCATCTCTTCTATCTCTTCATCTGACTTTGTGTTTTGGAATAATTACCACCACTGATCCGCATCTACTGCTAGACGATATAATTCCATGACAACCTTCCCTCTTTCATTACATCCCAAAGCGAGAAATATATTCTCAAGGGAACATATCTGCTGCTCTGATGTAACGTCTGGGTTCTGGGTGCCACTCAACGGGTGCCTCGAACCCGATTCACCACTTGACCTCAAGCGCATTTCCCCAAATTCTAGAGGTTTCCGACTAGCAGTGAGGGCCCAGGTCTGATAGTGGAGAAACTATTCCCTCATTTGTCAAAGTGTAGTGCAGCGGAATATATTAAATAGCATACAATAACTGCAGAAGCAATAAAACATACCCATTGAATGTAACAACTATAGTAAAAGATAACCAATCAGTTTATAGATATGATGCAACATGTCTCAAGTTCTATGAAAAGAGCCAAAACATGTCACATAGTAGTAAAATTCAATACAGAGTACAACAAAATAGAACAAAGCTACCGGTAGCATCGCGAGCCTAAGCCCGGTCCCATGCTTCCCTAATCCTCAATAGCAATCAAATACCTGTATAGGGACTCTTCCCCATATCGACACCTGCAGCAATATAATCTGTTTGGGCCAAAAAGCATGAACCAAACAGGGTGTGAGAAATAAATCCCTATAGGAACTCACCAATGGTATGTTCCCAACTATGTGTAAACATGCAACAATAGTGTGCAGTAGTAAAATGCAATGAAGTAAGGAGTACTGAAAAGTAACTAACTTAACCAGTTATATTTCCATTTTAATATCCATTTAATCATTTAAATTAAAATATCACCATAGTGAATATTCTAAGTAAACAGCCAATGTCCTCAAACACGTAAACACCCACCCTCAGGTAAAGAGAATCCAAAAAGAAGAATCTTCCCACAGACATAGGGATATTGCCCACAGGCATAAGAAGTGACGCCCACAGGCACAGAATCAACTGTCCACAGGCACGGAAGAAGTTGCCCACATGCTAAACAGTACAGTGCCCACAGGCTAATCAAAACATTGCCCTCAGGTTAAAACAGGTAACCAGGCCATGCCCAACAAGTAAAAAAATAGTACACAAGCAATTTCCCTCAAAGCAATTCTATAATCATTACTTTAAAGGCATACCCTCGGGTATCATGGCCAAACGGATAACAAAGGAATGCACCCTCGGGGTGGTCCTGGATCCAAGAAACGATCCCAAACAACAATTTATTATCACAATTAATTACCTATTCAATTATATTTATTTAAAATAGCCATGGCCTCAGCCACACGACACCCCAACACGGGTTTGTGGCACAACGGTACACAAAAATGTACAACAATTGGAATATAAACACCAATCCACCTACCTTAAATGCCCCTGATCAGTATAATCGAATGAAGTTCCATGAATCATCCCAGAACGAGGTAGATCTGAGGTGAAAGAAAACTTTTTTAAACGTGAATAACTTCCCTTAGGGAAATAATTGGCGAGAACTATTCAATGAGATTGGAGGGCTTACCCGTGCGGTTCCAACGTGATCGACGGAAGAGGAAACAGATTCCCGACGCTCGATCTGGAGATCCTTGAAGATTCCGCCATACCCTCATGAGCTCCTATCCAGTTATAAGCAAATCCTGTAAACAGGGTTGGCTACTGCCCATTTTAAGCGAAAAAACAAAGTACATGACATGTACTTTTGAGTAAATGATGTGTACTTCCTTCATTTAACTGTTAATCTGGTGGCACTGTCAAACTGTTCATCATTCGACATGTGTACATGGCGTGTATTCCCGACTACACGGCGTGTACTGCTATCCAGCTGGCGGCTGCTCCCCGCCTTACAGTTTCGCCTGGCAACTGACCACACAGCTTGTACATACCCACTACATGGCGTGTAGTCGGTTTTTACACCCTTCATCTCCGACATGGAAACACGCCTTGTGTACTCATCCCACACGGCCAGAATACATGGCGTGTGGAAAATTACACGGCGTGTACTTCCAAAATTTAGGATTTTTCCCCATTTTCCTTATTTTCTCAAAAACACTTAAGGAAAGGAGAAAATAAGAAACCCGTACCTCAAAAATAAGAACCTGGTTCTTATAAACTTCCCCCCTTAAATCAATTAGTCCCCGAATTTCCCTTCCAAGTGTGGTGAAGATAAAGCTCAGAACATCTCTGGCCACTGAGTACGTATGTCAGTCTCCCGCTCCAAGGTTTCGTCCTGCACTCGGCTATGCTGCCATAGCACCTGTACAAGAGGAACTGACCGGCCTTAGAGAACCTTTGTGCTCCTATCTATGATATGAATCAGATGATCCTCAAAGGATGCATCGATCTTAAGTTCAACCTCCTTGGGCTGAAAGACGTGATATGGGTATGAATGATAGCAGCACAAATGAGATACATGGAAGACATCGTGCATGGTCCGGTACCTATATGGTAACTTCAACCGATAGGCAACCGGACCGACTCTCTCCAGAATCTCAAATGGCCCCACATACCTTGGTGAATGTTTACCATGTCTCCTGATCCACCTGTTTCCCAAAATTAGCGAAACACGCAAGAAAACCTGATCCCCAACCTAGAACTCCAAAAGTCATCTGTGGTGATCAGCATCAGACTTCGGATGAGACTGTGCGGTAGCCATCCGCTTCTGAATCAACTGGACCTGTTCAAAAGTCTCCTGAACAAGACATAGTCCTAGTAAAGCTACCCCACCTCCCTCTAACCAGCACAAAGGTTATCGGTATGACCTACCATATAAATCCTCATAAGGTTCCATCTCTATAGTTTCCCGTAAACTGTTATTATAGGAAAACTCGAACAGGGGTATATGCTTCTCCCAAGAGCCCCCAAAGTCTTGGATGCATGCACGCATCATGTCCTCAAGCACCTGTATCGTATGCTCTAACTGGCCGTCGGTCTAAGGGTGGTAAGTTGTGCTTAGAAGTACCTGTGTACCCAGTTCCCTCTGAAAAATCTGCTAGAAACAAGACGTAAAATGGGCATCCCTATCTGAAACAATAGAACAAGGAACCCCATGAAGACGTACGATCTCTTGGATATACAACTTCCTAAGCTCATCAAAACCGAAGGTCCCCTTGATCGGAAAAAAGTGAGCTAACTTCGTGAGTATGTCCACAACAACCCACACGATATCATTTCCTCGAGGTGACCTTCACAACCTAGTTACGAAATCCATCGCGACATCATCCCATTTCCACTCTAGGATGGGTAGTTCTTGTAACAGTCTGGCTGGCCTCTGATGTTCCACCTTGACCTTCTGACAGGTGGAACACCTCGTAACAAAACTGGCTACATATCCCTTCATACCCGGCCACCAGTAATGACGTCACAAGTATCGGTACATTTTGGTAACCCCGGGATGAACTAACCAAGCTGAAGCATGAAACTCTCGCATCAGATCCTTGTGTGTAACCCCTGTAACCCATACTCGTCCATGGAGACTCAGTAATTCATCATTTCCTATCGTCCAACCAGGAGGAGGGTCCTAACTTGCCACCAAATCTCGTAGAAATAGGCCTTCTGGATCAGATAACTGTCTCATCCTCACTCTATCCAGGAGGGTAGAAGTCACAGCTAAAGAGGAAAGCTAAGTCTGCCCCTGATTGTCATTCACCTCCAAATGTATCTCAGAGAACAACGCCATAAGCTGCCACTCACAACTAGCCTCCTGCACTGCCTGTATCTGAGTCTTCCTGCTCAGTGCATCAGCTACTGCATTACCTTTACTAGGTGTATAAGCAAGCTCAAAATCAAAGGACTGGAGGTATTCGACCCACATTCACTGCCTCAGATTCAAGTCATGATGAGCAAAGATATACTTGAGACTTTTGTGGTCAGTGAAAACCAAAAACCGCTCTCCCAATAGATAATGTCTCCAACAGCGCAACGAATTCACAACTGCAGCCAACTCAAGATCATGCATCGGGTAATTCCTCTCATGTGGCCTCAACTATCAAGACCAGTACGCAACAACTCGATCGCCCTGTATCAAAAATGCTCCCAACCCAATCCTTGATGCATCACAGTACACAGTATAGCTCTTCCCCTACTCTGGGAGTATAAAGATTAGTGTTGATGTCAACTTTCCCTTCAGCTCTTGGAAGGCTGTCTCACAAGCTTCTGACCAAAAGAACTTTACACCCTTCTTAGTCAAACCCATCAACGGTGCTACTATGCTAAAGAAGTTATGTATAAAGCTTCTGTAGTAACAATCCAGCCCCAAGAAACTCCGTATCTCAAACACATTATTGGGATGCTCCCAGGAAACTACTGCTCTCACTTTCTCTGGGTCTACTGCACCTCCTGCCTCCAAGATGATATGACCTAGGAAGTGAATATGGTCCATCCAAAAGTGGCACTTTGAGAGCATAGCATATATCTGATTCTCTCTCAGTGTACTTAATAAGATCTCATGATGGGTGGCACGGTCGTGTCGAGTGTGAGAGTACACCAAGATATCGTCCATGAATAATACCACAAAAGAATCTAGATAAGGATGGAACACACGATTCATCAGATCCATGAAAATTGATGGTGCGTTCGTGAGTCCGAACGGCATAACTGTATACTCGTATAGACCATACCTGCTCTTGAAAGGTGTGATAGGTATATCAGATGGTCTAACGCGCAGATGATGATATCCTGACCTCAGGTCAATCTTCGATAACACTCTTGCTCCATTAAGTTGATCAAAAATATCATCAATCCTCGGAAAGGGATATAGGTTCTTAACCGTCAACTGGTTTAGATTCTGATAATCCAGACAGAGTCTAAGGTTACCGTCTGCCTTCTTCGCAAAGAGGACCGGCGAACCCCATGGAGAAGTACTGGGTCAGATGAAGCCATGTTCCTGTAACTCCTCTAACTGCCTCTTGAGCTTCTGAAACATGGGTGTGGCCATCCTATAATGAGGAATGGACACTGGTGCTGCTCCTGGCACATGCTCAATAGAGAAATCCACCTCATGATCCGGAGGTAGACCTAAAAAGTCTTCCAGGAAGACATCCCAGAAACGGTCAACCACTGGAGGGAAATTTTCCTAACAAGTCCCCTGATTTTCCAGATATAAACTCTTAATCTGGGCTGTGACTCCACCTCGCCCATGATGTTCTAGTCCAGTTCAACTCACCTGAACATCCCATTCTCCCTTGTATAGAAACTCTCTACCCTCTCGTGATGTGAAACATACCCTGCAATGATAGCAGTCTACAAAGGCTTGAAAGGGAACAAACCAGTCCATCCCGAGAATGATGTCATAGTTCATCATCTCTATAACATAGAGGTCCCATAGGAAGTGACACCCACCAACCTCCAGGGGGCACTCCTTACACTGACACACACCAGCTGTTCTAGTCCCCAATGGAGTGTCTAGCATCACGATATCAGAAGAAGAAGAAACACCGAGCCCAAGGCTCTCCACAACGGGAACAAATACGAAACTATGTGTAGTACCCGTATCGAGAAATACTGAAGATAAAATAGAAGATACTAGAATAGTACCTATGACAGTTGAAGGTCTGGGATCCTTCTCCTGCTGGGTTTGTTGCACTACATATGCCTACCCAGTGCCGCAGCCCTGCGACACAGCCTAGCTACCCTGAGCTATCTAGCCCTACTGCCTCTGAGATCCTGGTGTCTGGATACCACGACCACGACCACCATCTCGGACTACACGCCCTGATGTATTCCAGTTCCCCAACTGGTAAGACGCCACTGGTCCTACTCCCACATGAGAAGTCTAAACAGAACCCCTCTCAATGGTCACTGGTGGAAATGCCCTGCAAAAGCGCTGTAGAAGACCCATCCTTCCGCAAGCTTGGCACTCCAATGGGTCTCGTGGACATTGTGGCCTCTTGTTCCCATATCTACCACATTGGTAGCACATGACCTAGCCAACTGAAGCATTCTTATGGCTGGTACTACCACCCTGAGAGAATTCCATCTATCTCTTCCTCTTACCAGTAGAAATAGTACTAGAAACTGGTGTTGAACCGCCCTGGCCCACACCACTAGCTTCCCGCAGGTTCCTCTCTGTAATTAGTGCCTGGTTCACAATAGCATGTATTGAAGGCAACCTGAAAACATTCACCAGTTCTCGGATGTCATAACGAAGTCCATCCTCAAAGCGTCTGGCTCTTAGCATCTCATCGCCCACCAGAACAGGTGAAAAACGGTGAAGCTTGGTGAAATGAGAAGAATAATCCATCACCGACATAGCTCCCTACTGCAAATTCATGAACTCTTGAGCCCGATCTGCCAACAGCATCTCTGGGAAGAAGAATTCATAGAAGGATATCTGGAAATATTCCCACGCCATGTCTCTCTGATTCTATGACTGGGTGGTAACATCCAATCACCTCTTGGCAGAATCACGCAGCATGTAAGTCGCGAGCTTGACCCTCTGTCCTGGAGGTTTCTCAAGATGCTCGAAGATAGTCTGCATAGACCCCAGCCAAGATTCTGTAGCCTCTGGTCTGCCATCCCCTGAAAACGTAGGCAGATGCTGCTACTGAAAGATATGAGTCAGCTTGGCCATAGATGTGGTAGCCGGCGGTGCTCTCTAAAAGGTCTGTATGAACCGCATGAAGCCTTCACGGAACTGCGCATTTGTGCCTGTGTCTGGTATAACGGTTGGTGCTACATCTGGCTCTGCTGTAGGATATAATGGTAGCCTATGGCCCACAATTTCTGGATTATACTCGTTGCTTGTCTCCTGGAGAACAATGCATGAACATCTCGGTGGCATGACACTACAAGTTCAAATGCACACCTTAGATCAAGATTATCACAGTCTGAAAATAAAGGAACCAAAAGGGGAACAGGAGGAAGAAGGCATTCAAGATTTGTAAAACAAAACTACACGACGTGTATACTAACTACACAGAATGTACCTGACTTCTCTTCCCTACCTGGGTCCTTTTACACGGACAAGCCACATTGCTCTTGTTGAACAAAACTACACAGTGTGTATATAATCTACACAGTGTGTATGGTGTAATTTTCCAACTTCCC